>CM077162.1:90767197-91367197 GCA_039583875.1 Platanthera guangdongensis | reverse complement strand
GGACAGTTAAGTCCGACCCTAGGGTTACAGATCCTCATTTTTTTCTTCAAGTTCTCTCTTTCTTAGATCTTGAGAAAACCTAGAGCAAGGAGAAGAAGAAGAACTCTTGGGCTGTAGGAAGGGTGTCGAGCTCCGAATCGCGAGCCGAGTCCGGATCCGTGAAGCTTGGAGCATTGCGAAGTGTTCCATCCGGCTATTTTTTTGCCATGGCAAGGAAGAGGAGTCGGAAGGTAACGACATCTCTCCTCTCGGTCTTTACGATGCACGTTTTAGCATCATCTAGTTTTCTTTCTCTAATTTTTGGGCACCAAACTCTCAAATGAGAGGGGTTTTGGCTTGCCAAGTTTCAAGAGGAACTTCCGGGTCGATTGAGTCCGTCCCCGGCATATTTTTGCATTAGAGATCCGCTTCGCTAGTGGATTAGGCATGGTGGGTGAAGCCGTAGTCGCGACCGTTAGTCCGACACGGTGATGTTGCATACGAACTTAGGGATTCATAGAGGTTTCCGATGCGACAAGATGCCGTTTGTGTTGTGGTGGTGATTGTCCCGTTGGCTTGAAAAGAGTACATGTAGTCGAACCCGGACAAGGTTAGCTCCTCGTGGTGGTAGATGGTTTCCTTGACAAGGTTAGCTCCAAATGAGAATGGAGATGGTTTCCTTGGTGGACAAGGTTAGCTCCGCACGAGTTGGAGATGTTTTCCTTGGTGCGCGGGAACGCTGCGGTACAAAGAGGGATTGCGATGTGTTTAGTCTTGGTTGTGTTGTGCCAAGGCGTGGCTATGTCTCCGTGGTCGGCTGGCTATCCCGTGACACGTGCGTCATGTGTGGAGAGTGTCCCGGCGAGACTAGTCCCCTTCTGTGAGACTGACGAGAATGCCAAGCTTGGGGCAAGCCCGGGCAAAGAGGCCATGAGCGGGTGGGGTCCAGCAAGGCTTCTTAGAATCGGTCAGTCTGTGGTTGTTGGAATCCTGACATGAGACGTCAGAGCTTGCAGGCAAGCCCGGGGCTAAGCCCACGAGCGGGTGGGGCCTTGGCAAGATTTCCATGTGGCGGCCTGTGCGCCGTGTGAGGGAGTTGTGTCTCCCTCAATGTTTGCGGCTTTATGCCAATTGGGGAAATGTGAGTACCCAAATGTTATGATGTTGTGCTAGATGCATACGGTTTAGGGTACCTTGGGTGAAGCCCGGGTGTTGCATTCATGTTGCATAATAGGCCCTTTCTTTATATGCTCAACCAGTAGAGAACATGTTTGTTGATTGAGACATCCAAGCCTGTTTTAATGCTTTTCTGTTTATAGAAATTTATATTGCATATGAAGTGCTGACTTGCAGGTTGGAGGTTCCCCGGGGTCCGTTAGGGGCGGCCGGGAGGAGATGTGTTGTTACACAGTTTGAGGTCAGCCTTTGCTGACCCACGTTACTAATATTTTTACAGGGCAAGGATCGCAGCAGGAGCTAGCACGCCGGCCAAAAAGGCCTAAGCCCATGAAGTGTTTTCTCTTTTGTAGCACTACTTTTGATGATGTATGTTTGAGACTATTTTGTCCGGCTTGCATGCCGAGGTAGATTAGGAGTGCTGAGCACATTCATGTTTGATGTACTGTTCACTTTTGGACATTTGATGTAAGGCCTTAAGGCCATTTGTTTACTCTTTTGGGTTAGTGGATAACTTCTAGTTGTGCTTGGTTTTCCGCTGTGTTGTGCAAGTGTTTTGAGTTTGGGTAGCTATATCAACTTTTAATACTAAAGCTGTGGCGTTCGTATGTTGTGGGGCCCCGGCCGGACCCATATTATACGTCCATTACAGGGGAGGTGTTACAATTTGGTATCAGAGCCAGGTTAGATTCGAGGTCAGTGCGTAGAGAAGTTATCCACATAAGAGTAACGCGGGACCATGAGTGTCCTTATGTTTTAGTCTTGATATTGGAGACTAATCCTTATTTCTTGTCTTCCTGAAGAGTGCAAGCAACGAGGCGGGCACTTCAAGAGCAAGGGATGATCTCTCGGCGAGCAGTGCTACTGCTCCAGGTCTTTTGGGCACGGGTGTAGACCCGGCCGACTTCTGCCGCATGCTTGCAGAAGCGATGGTGGCAGCTCAGGCTGCAGCAGCGGCTCAGGTGGCAGCCCCTGCCACACCAGATACGGCAACGGCCGTGCCAGGAGCAGAAGCCAGGCGAGTGGAACCTTTGGCGGAGAGAGTAGTTGTTGGACATGGAGATCGACACATGAAGTACTTCCTGAGTTTCCATCCCCCGTCCTTCAAGGGTATTGGAACGCCAACGGATGCAGAGGACTGGTGGGTTCGTATTCAGGAATTGTTAAGGGCGGCAGAGACGCCAGAGGAAAAGAAGGCTGAGTATGCGGCTTTCATGTTGGAAGGGGATGCCAAGTTATGGTGGGTGGCCCATAGCGGCCGCCAGTTTCCGGGACGCACCCCGTCAGTGGAAGAGTTTGGGGACGCTTTTCTTAAGAGGTATATCCCAGTTTCAACTCGGTTGGCCCTGCAGAGGCAGTTTCTGCATCTAATGCAGCGAGACAAGACAGTGGATGAGTACGTGCAAGAGTTCACCCGATGGGTCGTTATGCGGGAACGACAATGGCTGATGATGTAGAGAGGGATAACCTCTTCTACCAAGGTTTGAGGGAGAATCTGAGGCAGCCCCTCATCTCCATGAAGAGGGCGGGATTTAATGAGTTAGTTGAAGCCGCCAGGAGTTTGGAGAATGATTTGGAGCGAACCCAACGCCGTAAGGGTTTTACTCCCAAGCAAGGGGAAGGGAAGCCTTCCCAATCTCATGGAAAGTCTGATGGGAGTAGGTGGAGGAAGAAGCCTTCCACTTCCAGATCTGGTGAGAGGAGCAACTGGACGCCTGGGGGTTCCCACTCTAGGGGACCGCCGACGTGCTACAACTGCGGGAAGGTTGGGCACATAGCCCGTGCTTGTCAGCAAGGGGGAGCGGGGCAAGAGTCAAAGCAGGAGCAGTCTGTGCGCTCGGGCCCCAGTGCTGCAGAGAAAGGAAAGATGGCGGAGTCGAGCGCTTCTCGGTTCCAACCGGTGCAACCAAGGGCCTACAACCTTGGACAGCAAGAAGCGATCCGCCAGACGGATGTGGTGACAGGTATGAAGAGAGTTTAAGTTTAAATTTTGTGCTTCATCCTTTTAGACTTTTGTGTAACGTCTATGTTGTAGGCTTCGTGTTAGTTTCCGGATACCCCGCTAGGGTATTGTTTGATACAGGAGCATCGCACTCCTTTCTTGCGGAGAGCTTCATCCGGAGAATAGGAGTTGAGTCTTTCTCGTCGGGTGCAGAGCTGAAAGTGCGCATGCCCAATGGGTCATCTATGACCACCGGGGCTAAAGGGCGCATTTGTTGGGAGCTAGACGGAGTTGTCTTCGCTCTGGAAGCGGCAGTGTTACCTTTAGTAGAGTTCGATGTCATTTTGGGTATGGACTGGCTTGCAGAGCAGCGCGCCAGTATTGACTGCCTTTCTAAGGTGGTGACCTTAAGGAGTAAAGGGCAAGCAGAAGTCAAGTTTGAGGGCCTTGGTGGAGTGGCCTGTTCCCTGATATCGGCCATGCAGTTGGTGCGGGCGGTTAACCAGGGTGGTGTAGCGCTTGTAGCGTTATTGGAGGTTCGTCTATCCCAACTGTCGATTGAGGAAGTGCCTGTGGTGGCAGAGTTCAAGGATGTGTTTCCGGATGAACTTCCTGGAGCGCCTCCTCGGCGGGAGATCGACTTCTCGATCGAGTTAGTGCCGGAGGCTAGACCGGTGTCACGTCCTCCATTTAGGATGGCACCAAAGGAGTTAGCGGAACTTAAGGTTCAGTTACAGGAACTGTTGGAGCAAGGGTATATTAGACCCAGTTCTTCACCGTGGAGCGCACCGGTGTTGTTTGTGAAGAAGAAAGACGGTAGCATGCGCCTGTGCATAGACTACCGAGAGCTTAATAAGTTGACCGTCAAGAATAAGTATCCGATTCCTCGGATAGATGATTTATTTGACCAATTGGTGGGGTCGATGGTATATTCGAAGTTGGACTTGAAGTCAGGCTACTATCAGCTACGAATTCGGGATGAGGACATACCCAAAACTGCTTTTGGGACAAGGTATGGACACTTTGAGTTTACGGTGATGCCGTTCGGGCTAACGAACGCACCATCGGTGTTCATGGATCTGATGAATCGGGTATTCCGGGAATACTTGGATTCTTTTGTGGTTGTTTTCATTGATGACATTTTGGTGTATTCCAAATCGGAAGTGGAGCATGAGACCCACTTGAGAATAGTTTTGCAAGTGTTGAGGGAGAATGAGTTGTATGCAAAATTCTCCAAATGCGAGTTCTGGTTAGAGAAGGTGGCATTCTTGGGCCACGTGATTAGTGGTGATGGGGTGGCAGTGGATCCAGCGAAAGTGGAGGCCATCAGAGATTGGCCGGTGTTGAGGACCGTGGCGGAAGTCCGAAGTTTTCTTGGACTAGCCGGGTATTATAGGAGATTCGTGGAGAATTTCTCGAAGATAGCTCTACCCCTCACCTCTCTCACTCGCAAAGACCATAAATTTGTGTGGACCCAAGAGTGCGGTCAAGCATTCGAGGCACTAAAGGAGAGGCTTATGATGGCTCCGATCTTGAGTTTACCGCAAGGGACAGATGGATTTCAAATCTTCAGTGACGCATCAGGATGCGGTCTGAGTTGCGTTTTGGTGCAACATGGGAAGGTGATAGCCTTTGGGTCTAGACAGCTGAAACCTCATGAGAGGAATTACCCCGTCCATGACTTGGAGTTGGCGGCGGTAATCTTCGCGCTGAAAATTTGGCGGCATTATGTTTATGGCGCAAGAGTGGAGATCTTCACGGACCATAAAAGCCTGAAGTATCTCTTAGATCAAAAGGACTTGAATATGCGGCAACGCAGATGGGTTGAGTTTCTTGGAGACTACGAAGTGGCGATTCAGTACACGCCGGGTAAAGCCAATGTGGTGGCGGATGCGTTGAGTAGAAAGTACTCGGGGCTAGGAAATTGGATCGAAGCTCATGATGAGCGGTTGGTACGGGAATGAGAGTCCCTTGGATTGGAATGTGTTGCGAGAGGCGAGTCTAGCGTGGCTCGGTTGAACTGGATTGAAGTGCAAAACGACTTGTCCGATCGTATTCGGGAAGCGACTCGATTAGATGTGGAGTTTCAACCTTTTGTGTTGGAGGCTCAAATGGGCGAGAGCAGCACCTGGGAGATGATCGGGGGAATCTTGAGAAAGGATGGAAGGGTTTGTGTACCGCAGTTTGGCAATCTCCGTGAGGAGTTGATGTTCGAGGCTCACTTCTCAAAGTACTCCATTCACCCAGGCAGTACAAAGATGTACTTGGATATGAAGAAATCCTTTTGGTGGCCGGGGTTGAAGCGAGATGTGGCTTTGTATGTGAGTCGTTGCCAAACATGTGCCTTGGTGAAGGCCGAATGTCAGAAACCGGGTGGGTTCCTGAAGCCCCTTCCAATTCCTGAATGGAAATTTGAGGACATCTTCATGGACTTTGTGCATGGTTTGCCTAGATCGCAGCATGGGAATGATGCTATTTGGGTGATCGTGGATCGCCTAACCAAGGTGGCTCACTTCATCCCGAACCGGAAAGAGGACAGCGTGGAGAAGCTGGTGGAGTTGTATGTTCGCAACATTGTGCGACTGCACGGAATTCCTAAGAGCATAGTCAGTGATCGCGATGGACGGTTTACGTCCAAGGACTGGAGACTGGTTCAGAAGAGCTTGGGCACGAAGCTAAAGTTTAGTACGGCGTTCCATCCTCAAACTGATGGGCAAACGGAGAGAACGAACCGTACTATGGAGGATATGTTGAGGATGTGCGTTCTTGATTTTGGCAAGAGGTGGGAGGATCACCTCTTCATGGTAGAATTTGCGTACAACAACAGTTTTCAAGCTAGTATAAAGATGGCGCCATACGAAGCTTTGTATGGGAGGCGGTGTCGAATGCCAATGTCTTGGGCAGAGGCGGGAGACACCAAACTTCTGGGAAAGGATGCGGTAGTTGACGCTTGTGAGATGGTACGGACCATCCAAGAGCGTATGAAGGTGGCACAAGACAGGCAAGCGAAATATTTTAATGCTCGTCACCGGAAGTTAGAATTTGCAGTTGGTGATTGGGTTTATCTGAAAGTCAAGCCGTTCAAAGGCGTCTCGCGGATTCGCCGACTCAAGAAGTTGAGTCCAAGGTTTTTGGGGCCTTTTGAAATTGTTGAGCGGATAGGAGAAGCAGCCTATCGGTTGGCATTGTCCGCAGATTTGAGTGGATTACATGACGTCTTCCATGTCTCCGTGTTGAGGAAAGCCTTGGTGGAGGCTAGCGTGGTGATTGAGCCGGCATCGGTGCCGATTGAGGAAGACTTGAGGACGCGAGTCCTTCCAATCGCTATAGAAGATTCAGAGATTCGGCAGTTGCGGAATAAAGAAGTTAAACTTGTGAAAGTTCGTTGGGACAGCTGCGGTCGTGAGGAGTTCTCGTGGGAGCGAGAACAGGCCATGCTAGAAGACTATCCAGAACTATTTTTGTCAGGTACAATTTAAGTTTTGTACCCTTTTGTTTTGTAATTTTGGGACGAAATTCAGTTAAGTGGGGGAGAGTTGTAACACCCCAGTTTTTGCAAGAGGTTCAATCTGCTGTTCTGGAAAATTTTTGGGTTCTGGCAGGAGGCACACGGCCTGCGACACGGGCGTGTCGCAGGGCGTGTCGAGGCCGTGTCGACACTCGGCCCAAGTGTCGACACTTTGTGCTCGACAGAGTGTCGAGAGTGAGGCACACGGCCTGCGACACGGGCGTGTCGCAGGGCGTGTCGAGGCCGTGTCGACACTCGGCCCAAGTGTCGACACTTTGTGCTCGACAGAGTGTCGAGAGTGGGGCACACGGCCTGCGACACGGGCGTGTCGCAGGGCGTGTCGAGGCCGTGTCGACACTCGGCCCAAGTGTCGACACTTTTGCTCGACAGTGTGTCGAGACTGGGGCACACGGCTTGGGACACGGGCGTGTCCCAGGCCGTGTCACCTCTCGGGTTGGTGTTGGGGCCGTGTCGTTGGAGCTACACGGCAGGCCACACGGCCGTGTCACTGGGGACACGGGCGTGTCGGATTGAACACGGGCGTGTCGGATGCCCGTGTCTGATTCCAGGCGCGTCGATTTGAGACGGCGAATGAGGCACACGGCCCTGGACACGGGCGTGTGCCAGGCCGTGTTCGGCCCAGATCTTTTTTTCCAGGCGAATCGCAGCCAGTCTTTTTCTGGTTTTGGGATCTAACGGTTCAGGCCATCTCCTGGACAGTTAAGTCCGACCCTAGGGTTACAGATCCTCATTTTTTTCTTTCAAGTTCTCTCTTTCTTAGATCTTGAGAAAACCTAGAGCAAGGAGGAAGAAGAAGAACTCTTGGGCTGTAGGAAGGGTGTCGGAGCTCCGAATCGCGAGCCGAGTCCGGATCCGTGAAGCTTGGAGCATTGCGAAGTGTTCCATCCGGCTATTTTTTTGCCATGGCAAGGAAGAGGAGTCGGAAGGTAACGACATCTCTCCTCTCGGTCTTTAGGATGCACGTTTTAGCATCATCTAGTTTTCTTTTCTCTAATTTTTGGGCACCAAACTCTCAAATGAGAGGGGTTTTGGCTTGCCAAGTTTCAAGAGGAACTTCCGGGTCGATTGAGTCCGTCCCCGGCATATTTTTGCATTAGAGATCCGCTTCGCTAGTGGATTAGGCATGGTGGGTGAAGCCGTAGTCGCGACCGTTAGTCCGACACGGTGATGTTGCATACGAACTTAGGGATTCGTAGAGGTTTCCGATGCGGCAAGATGCCGTTTGTGTTGTGGTGGTGATTGTCCCGTTGGCTTGAAAAGAGTACATGTAGTCGAACCCGGACAAGGTTAGCTCCTCGTGGTGGTAGATGGTTTCCTTGACAAGGTTAGCTCCAAATGAGAATGGAGATGGTTTCCTTGGTGGACAAGGTTAGCTCCGCACGAGTTGGAGATGTTTTCCTTGGTGCGCGGGAACGCTGCGGTACAAAGAGGGATTGCGATGTGTTTAGTCTTGGTTGTGTTGTGCCAAGGCGTGGCTATGTCTCCGTGGTCGGCTGGCTATCCCGTGACACGTGCGTCATGTGTGGAGAGTGTCCCGGCGAGACTAGTCCCCTTCTGTGAGACTGACGAGAATGCCAAGCTTGGGGCAAGCCCGGGCAAAGAGGCCATGAGCGGGTGGGGTCCAGCAAGGCTTCTTAGAATCGGTCAGTCTGTGGTTGTTGGAATCCTGACATGAGACGTCAGAGCTTGCAGGCAAGCCCGGGGCTAAGCCCACGAGCGGGTGGGGCCTTGGCAAGATTTCCATGTGGCGGCCTGTGCGCCGTGTGAGGGAGTTGTGTCTCCCTCAATGTTTGCGGCTTTATGCCAATTGGGGAAATGTGAGTACCCAAATGTTATGATGTTGTGCTAGATGCATACGGTTTAGGGTACCTTGGGTGAAGCCCGGGTGTTGCATTCATGTTGCATAATAGGCCCTTTCTTTATATGCTCAACCAGTAGAGAACATGTTTGTTGAATGAGACATCCAAACCTGTTTTAATGCTTTTCTGTTTATAGAAATTTGTATTGCATATGAAGTGCTGACTTGCAGGTTGGAGGGTTCCCCGGGGTCCGTTAGGGGCGGCCGGGAGGAGATGTGTTGTTACACAGTTTGAGGTCAGCCTTTGCTGACCCACGTTACTAATATTTTTACAGGGCAAGGATCGCAGACAGGAGCTAGCACGCCGGCCAAAAAGGCCTAAGCCCATGAAGTGTTTTCTCTTTTGTAGCTCTACTTTTGATTGATGTATGTTTGAGACTATTTTGTCCGGCTTGCATGCCGAGGTAGATTAGGAGTGCTGAGCACATTCATGTTTGATGTACTGTTCACTTTTGGACATTTGATGTAAGGCCTTAAGGCCATTTGTTTACTCTTTTGGGTTAGTGGATAACTTCTTCCTGTGCTTGGTTTTCCGCTGTGTTGTGCTAGTGTTTTGAGTTTGGGTAGCAATATCAACTTTTAATACTAAAGCTGTGGCGTTCGTATGTTGTGGGGCCCCGGCCGGACCCATATTATACGTCCATTACAGGGGAGGTGTTACACTTTGCATTGTAATACTTCTCCAGCCGACTTTGAGCCTCCAACATGCGATCCCGTATTAATCTGACCGCTGCATCAGTATCATCTATATATTAATTTCCTAATGTCTTCGGATCTTCATCCTGCACCCAAGACAAGGGAGTCCTGCACCTTCTTCCGTAAAGGGCTTCATGGGGCGCCATGCCGATGCTTGCCTGATGGCTATTATTATAGGAGAATTCCACTAGTGGCAAGAGCCTTTCCCATGGCTCTCCTCTGTCCAGCACACATAACCTCAATAAATCATCCAGTGATCTGATGGTCCGCTCAGACTGCCCGTCCGTTTGAGGGTGAAACGTTGTGTAACACCCCCTATCCGTCACATAGCATAAAGCAGTAGGTCCGCTCGGGGCCCGACGTCGTATGCCACAGACAGACCGGGTGGTTACTTATGGAAACCATCCAACCAATCTCAACGTCCTACACAGAGCATTCTAGCGGAAGCAGTTTATAAAAGTTGCAATAAAGAACCCAGCATTTGAGCATGAATGTCCACTAGTACAGAATAGGAATGTTATACAAAATACTCAAAATAAGCCTTACAAATTGTTTCACTTCCAATTACATGTTTTACAAACCACGGCATGCAGGCCGGTCAGACATGAATAAAGCAGTAAACACTTCCATTTGGGCCTTCGAGTGCCGGCTTCGCAAAAAGGGCTTTAGCCCGCTATTGACCGCTTGGTCCAGCTGCACCTGCAAGCAACAAACCACCGCACGGTGGCAAAACAAGGCAACAGTCAGTAATGCTGACCAAATTATAACGATCCCGCCCCCAACTCGGGGCGGCGATGCTCCTTCCCTGCATTTCATTAGCATAAGCGAGCAATTTATATCAATAGCCAATTCATCACATACGTTGGCTCGCACGGCCACACGCCCCGTGCTCTCAGGGCACATTCTCGGTGAACCGGTCGATGTCACGTCAATTAAATCCATAGACATTCCGGACTCACCACCGCCACTTGGACGGCCAAACATACGAGCAATTTGACTTCCTGGCTGGGTCACGACAATTTAAGCCATTGACCGCCGAAGACCCTAATCTATGCCAACGGTAAGTGCCACGTGCCTCTAGGTCTCTTTAACCGAACGACATAGAACGGGTACGGCTCCATCTAACCCGTGCTCACATCGCAACGACAATTTAAGCCATTTGTGCGGGTCAAACTTCTGCCGAGTCCCATTTCCATCACAAGTCACATAACCCGGTTATGTTCAAGTTGGCTCTCAAGCCACCAAGTTGGCAAGATCTCGTATCCGCCCAGTTTTCCGGGTGCACCTTTGGGTTAGTCCCCAAGGCTCCCTGCTGCAATCTACCGCGTAGAAAACCCGAAAAACAACCAATAGCACGGAGTCTTCTCCGGCATTATGCAATGCAACATCACCGATCCAGAACAACATGTCCGGGTAGGCTTCACACATCATGCCTATGTCCGTTCTCGCTTACGGACTCTAAACAACGGGGACTTCACATATCTACCCGAAGGAACGCCTCCAACTCTCTGCAAACTCGCGAGAGCGGGCTTCCTATGCAAAGAAAGAGAGCTACCCATGCTCAAGATGAGGATCATTACCCTTGCGTTCCTCTTTGGCGCCATGGAAAAGTAATCGGATGAAAACCACCGCACTAGCGTTGCCTCCGTGGATCCGGAGTCGGCTCGCGATTCGAAGCTCCGAAGCTCCTCTAATGGCGGGATCTAGCTCCTTCTTCCTCCCTTGGCTCTCCTCTCTCTCTAAGGTTTTAGAAAGATGACAAGTTAAGAAAAGTAAGGGTTTTCCAAGTCCATTCACGGGTATATCCCTTCAGGAACAACCCCCAGCAGTTGGATCTTCAGTTAAAGAAATGAACGGCTTCGATTCGGGGCTGAAATGCCCAATCTGGACCGAACACGGCCTGGCACACGCCCGTGTCCAGGGCCGTGTGCCTCATTCGCCGTCAAAATCGAAATACCTGGAACCTCACACAGGTATCGAACACGCCCGTGTTCGAGCTGACACGCCCGTGTTCTACCTGACACGGCCGTGTGGCCGGCCGTGTACCCCATCATTTTTCCCCAAAATCAACCCGAGCACTGCACGGGTTCTAGGACACGCCCATGTCCCTACCCGTGTCACCTCAACACGCCTGGACCCCAAGCCGTGTATACGGTCTCGACACTCGACACTTCGTCGAGTGAAGATCGTCGACCTGATGACACGGCCTTGGACACGCCCGTGTCCTAGGCCGTGTGCCTTATCTTGACACATCGTCGAGCAAATCTCGTCGACTCCCCGGGATGATCGTCGAGACAGGTCGACACGCCCTGCGACACGCCCGTGTCGCAGGCCGTGTGCCTTGTCTCGACGCATCATCGAGCGAATCTCGTCGACTTCGCGGCTAAGTGTCGACACGGGTCGACACGCCCGTGTCGCAGGCCGTGTGCCTAGTCTCGACACAATGTCGAGACCAAAGTGTCGACTTCCCGGCTCAGTGTCGACACAGGCTTGACACGCCCTGGGACACGGCCGTGTGCCTGCAGCTAGATCCCAAACTGGCCCAAAATGTCCCCCCTTCGCTCCTTTGAGTTTCGGGGCGTTACAACTCTCCCCCTCTTAAAAGAATTTCGCCCACGAAATTACATAAAGGAAAGACATGTACAAAATCAAAATTTTGTACCTGAGCGGAACAACTCCGGATATTCGTCAAGCATAGTCTGCTCTCGCTCCCAGGAGAGCTCCTCACGACCGTAATTGTCCCACCGGACCTTGACTATCCTGATCTCTTTATTGCGTAGCCGCTTGACCTCCGAGTCCTCGATCCGCACGGGCTTGACCTTTGTCGTTAGCTCACTATCCACCGGCACTTGATCAACCGCGATAACTTGCGTAGGCTCTTGCACCGCCTTTCGAAGTACCGAAATGTGGAATACATCATGTAAACCACTAAGCTCCACAGAAAGCTTCAACCGATAGGCCGCTTCACCAACTCGCTCCAGAACCTCAAACGGTCCAAGGTACCTCGGGCTTAGCTTTTTCAATCGTCGCACCCGCGAGACACCCTTGAACGGCTTGATCTTTAAGTATACATAATCACCCACAGCGAACTCCACGTTCTTGTGCTTGGCATTATAGTACTTTGCTTGCCGGTCCTGAGCGATAAGCAACCTCTCCTGAATGGTTCGCACAAAAGAAGTAGCACCCTCCACTTCCGATCGCTTATACAACCTTGACTCACCCGTTTCTAACCAAGACAACGGCGTGCGACATTTTCTACCATATAGGGCCTCGAAAGGCGCCATCTGAATACTCGCTTGGTAGCTATTATTGTATGCGAACTCCACCAAATAAAGGTGGTCTTCCCATCGCTTTACGAAATCCAAGACACACATACGGAGCATGTCTTCCATGGTTCGATTGACCCTCTCGGTCTGCCCATCCGTTTGCGGATGGAAGGCTGTGCTGAATTTCAACTTTGTTCCCAACATTTGCTGCACCAGCCTCCAATCATTGGACGTGAACCGCCCATCTCGGTCACTCACGATGCTGCGGGGCACACCATGAAGCCGTACTATGTTATCCACATAAAGCTTTGCCAACTTCTCCACCGGGTCATCCTTCCTATGCGGATTAAAATGTGACACCTTCGTTAATCGATCAACAACCACCCAAATGGCGTCGTTTCCCTTCTGCGACCTTGGCAAACCGTGCACAAAGTCCATAGAGATGTCATCAAATTTCCACTCCGGAATAGGCAAGGACTTAAGAAATCCTCCCGGCTTTTGGCACTCCGCCTTTACCAAGGCCCAAGTTTGGCACTTCGCTACGTATAACGCCACATCCTTTTTCAAACCCGGCCACCAAAACAGTTTCTTCACATCACGGTACATCTTCGTGCTCCCCGGGTGAATCGAGTACTTGGTATGGTGCGCCTCGTACAACAACTCCACCCGTAAATTTCCCACACTTGGGACGCACAAACGACCGTCTTTCCAAAGTAATCAGTCCTCCACGACGAATAGGGAATTTGACCCATCCAGAGCCTCTACCATGAATTGCTTCATACGAGCATCCATATCCAAAGCCTGCCGAATACGATCAGCCAGGTCATATTGGACTTCAGTCCAATTCAGAACTGCTTCAGCACTTGATTGTCTATCAACACAAACAATCTCCAACGCCTCCAACTCCCGCACCAACCGCTCATCATGCACCGATAGCCAATTGGCTTGAGCTGGGGCTCGGCGACTCAGCGCATCCGCAACCGCATTCCCTTTGCCAGGCACGTAGTGGATCTTGAACGTATAGTCCCCCAGGAACTCCATCCACCTACGCTGTCGCATATTCAGATCCTTCTGATCAATAAGATACTTCAGGCTCTTGTGATCGGTGTAGATATCAATCTTCACACCGTACAAGTAGTGTCTCCACAGCTTCAAGGAAAAAATCACGGCCGCTAACTCCAAGTCATGGACCGGATAATTCCTCACATGCACTTTTAGCTGTCTCGAGCCATAAGCTATTACACTTCCATGTTGCAGTAGCACGCAACCCAAACCGCTGCCTGAAGCATCGCTATAAATCTCATAGCCTTCGGTCCCACATGGCGAACTCAGCACAGGCGTCGTGGTCAACTGACACTTCAACTCCTCAAAAGCTCGTGCGCACTCCGGCGTCCAAACGAACTTATGCTCCTTCCTCGTCAATGTAGTGAGAGGTAACGCTATCCGCGAGAAGTTCTCTACGAAGCTCCTATAATAGCCGGCAAGCCCTAGAAAACTCCGGACTTCCGCTACCGTAACAAGCTCAGGCCACTCCCGTATCGCAACAATCTTCGCCGGATCCACAGCAATACCCTCTCCACTTACTATATGCCCGAGGAACGCCACTGAGGATAGCCAAAACTCGCACTTCGAGAACTTGGCATACAACTGATTTCTCCTTAGCGTCTCCAACACCAAATGAAGATGCTTGAAGTGATCTTCCTCACTTTGCGAGTACACCAAAATATCGTCGATGAAGACGATCACGAAATGGTCCAAGTACTCCCTGAACGTCCTGTTCATCAAATCCATGAACACTGACGGCGCATTAGTCAGCCCAAATGGCATGCCCGTAAACTCATAATGCCCGTATCTTGTACTAAATGCTGTCTTCGAGATATCACTCTTCCTTATTCGCAGCTGATAGTACCCAGCCTTGAGATCTAACTTCGAGTACACCGTCGACTCGACTAACTGATCAAAAAGATCATCAATCCGGGGGATCGGGTACTTGTTCTTCTCCGTCAACTTGTTGAGCTCCCTATAATCAATACATAGCCTCAAGCTTCCGACCTTCTTCTTAACAAAGAGGACCGGTGCACTCCAAGGTGAAGAACTCGGGCGCACATACCCTTGCTCCAACAACTCTTGCAGTTGAACTTTCAGCTCCGCCATTTCCTTAGGCGCTAGCTGATAAGGAGATCGTGACACAGGCTTTGCACCTGGCACTAGCTCAATCGTAAAATCTATCTCCCGCTGAGGCGGGGCTCCAGGAAGATCTGCGGGGAACACATCAGGGTATTCCGATACCATTGAAATACAATCCAACGCGGGCTTCGGCTTTGCAACCTCCACTAGTGTAAAGAACAGTTCTGTACCAGCACGAACTGCCTTCACCACCTGAAGAGCAGACATCAACGTCTTGCTCGACCCCTTTAAGCCCGTAAAAGTTGTTTCACGACTTGCTCCCAGCTTAACTTCCTTGCTACCGCAATCTATATGGGCTTGCTGCTCCGAGAGCCAGTCCATGCCAAATATGACGTCGAACTCCACCAACGGAAGTAAAGACGCCCATAGGTCGAACACTTGCTCCCCAATACGAATCTTAACATCGCAGATCCTATCCGCTCACATCGAACACCCATTGGGCAACAACACATCCAACTTATCCTTCGCCATCAAAGAAGGGACTCCGATGCGTGATATAAATCCTTCGGACAAGAAGGAGTGTGAAGCTCCCGTATCGAAGAGTGCTCGTGTCGGGTTTTCACAAATCAATACAAATCCTAAACAAGCAGTGGTAAGGTAACATGTGCATAACAAGTATTTATGGAAATTGACTTGCTATAAATTAAATCGTACTTGTCACCACATCGGCCTGTTTGATGGCCTCCTGTTGGCCAAGATTGTAGACCCTTGGTTGGGCCGGAGCATAATGGGATGCGGTCGACTCCACCGCCTTTCCCTTCTCTTCATAAGTAGCTCCCGACCTTCTCTCGGACTTAGGACGTCCGCTCCAACAATCACGGGCGAAATGCACCGTCTTTCCACATGTAAAACACGCGCCCGAGGTCCGACTCGTAGTCGCCATAGAAGCACCAGAAGGAGCTGGACCCGAAGTCCTATGCTTCTTGAAAGACCTCCAATAGCCGGTCTTTGAAGTAGTCGGCACTTTGAATTCAGATTTCCTATCACCCAAGCTTTTCTTTACTTGCACATTCTTCATGTCCTTCTCCAAGGACCGGGTAGTATTGACCAAGGTTAAGAAACCCTACATCATCGGCCCCGAGAGTAGTAGTCTCAACTCATCTCTCAAGCCTTCGTAGAAGCGATTATTCTTGCGCTCCTCTTCCATGATGGTGGAGCTATCATATCGACTCAAACGAGTGAACTCATGGAGATATTCATCCACGCTCCTCTCACCCTGAACTAACTTCAGAAACTCATTCTCCATCGAAATACTCTGAGTAGAAGGGAGGTATCTTGCTAAGAACAATCCCGAGAACTCTTCCATCAGAACGTCTATCAGTTGTCTACCTCTCAAATGATGCAGCACCAATCCTTCCCACCACATCCTCGCTTCACCGTCCAGAAGGAACGTAGCGATGGTGGTCATTTGCCACTCCTCCGTCTCCGTTGCTGTCATGACTCTCTTCACCCTAGAGAACCAGTCTTCAGCCTGAGATGGGGTTCCTAACCCCGAGAATAACGGAGGGTTAAAGCTCATTACATGCTTGAGCTGCCTCTCAGTTGCCCTCCTTGGCACCACCGGTTCTACAACCACTTGCTCCACTCTCCTCGGCTCAGCCTCTTGAAGAGGTTCTTGCTCCATCACAGGAGCGGGCTGCTGCGTTTGCCTTGAAGGCTGCGCATTTATCACGGCCAACACCTCTTCAGCCACCAATCGAATATTTTCAGCCGACAGAGGTGTTGCAGGAGCAACATCCGGTGCACTACTAGCCTCAGAAACTCGGTGTTCTGACGGCCCAACACCACTTCTGGTCACCTATAGTGGTACAAAACACCGTTAAGCGACCACATAAATTGCAAACAGCAAATATAGGAACACGTAGGTTCCTCAAACACGAGTATTTTCATTCCTAAGTGGACATTCATGGGTTCTTTTTACTGTTATTACGATGACGCACACAATGTGCTCACCACCCCTGAAGGAGAATTCGCCCACGAATTCACCTTAAGCCCGACCAAAACCAGTAGTCTGATACCAAATTATAACACCCCCTATCCATCACATAGCATAAAGCAGTAGGTCCGCCCGGGGCCCGACGCCATATGACATAGACAGACCGGGTAGTTACTTATGGAAACCATCCAACCAATCTCAACGTCCTACACAGAGCATTCTAGCGGAAGCAGTTTATAAAAGTTGTAATAAAGAACCCAGCATTTGAGCATGAATGTCCACTAGTACAGAATAGGAATGTTATACAAAATACTCAAAATAAGCCTTACAAACTGTTTCACTTCCAATTATATGTTTTACAAACCACGACACGCAGGCCAGTCACACATGAATAAAGCAGTAAACACTTCCATTTGGGCCTTCGAGGGCCGGCTTCGCAAAAAGGGCTTTAGCCCGCTATTGACCGCTTGGTCCAGCTGCACCTGCAAGCAACAAACCACCGCACGGTGGCAAAACAAGGCAACGGTCAGCAATGCTGACCAAATTATAACGATCCCGCCCCCAACTCGGGGCGGCGATGCTCCTTCCCTGCATTTCATTAGCATAAGCGAGCAATTTATATCAATAGTAAATTCATCACAGACGTTGGCTCGCACGGCCACACGCCCCGTGCTCTCAGGGCACATTCTCGGTGAACCGGTTGATGTCACGTCAATTAAAGCCATAGACATTCCGGACTCACCACTGCCACTTGGACGGCCAAACCTATGAGCAATTTGTCTTCATGGCCTGGGTCATGACAATTTAAGCCATTGACCGCCGAAGACCCTAATCTATGCCAACGGTAAGTGCCACGTGCCTTTAGGTCTCTTTAACCGAACGACATAGAACGGGTACGGCTCCATCTAACCCGTGCTCACATCGCAACGACAATTTAAGCCATTTGCGCGGGTCAAACTTCCGCCGAGTCCCATTTCCATCACAAGTCACATAACCCGGTTATGTTCAAGTTGGCTCTCAAGCCAACAAGTTGGCAAGATCTCGTATCCGCCCAGTTTTCTGGGTGCACCTTTGGGTTAGTCCCCAAGGCTCCCTGCTGCAATCTACCGCGTAGAAAACCCGAAAAACAACCAATAGCACGGAGTCTTCTCCGGCATTATGCAATGCAACATCACCGATCCAGACCAACATGTCCGGGTATGCTTCACACATCATGCCTATGTCCGTTCTCGCTTACGGACTCTAAACAACGGGGACTTCACATATCTACCCGAAGGAACGCCTCCAACTCTCCGCAAACTCGCGAGAGCGGGCTTCCTATGCAAGGAAAGTGAGCTACTCATGCTCAAGATGAGGATCGTTACCCTTGCGTTCCTCTTTGGCGCCATGGAAAAGTAATCGGATGAAAACCACCGCACTAGCGTTGCCTCCGTGGATCCGGAGTCGGCTCGCGATTCGGAGCTCCGAAGCTCCTCCAATGGCGGGATCTAGCTCCTTCTTCCTCCCTTGGCTCTCCTCTCTCTCTAAGGTTTTAGAAAGATGAGAAGTTAAGAAAAGTAAGGGTTTTCCAAGTCCATTCACGGGTATATCCCTTCAGGAACAACCCCCAGCCATTGGATCTTTAGTTAAAGAAATGAACGGCTTCGATTCGGGGCTGAAATGCCCAATCTGGACCGAATACGGCCTGTCACACGCCCGTGTCCAGGGCCGTGTGCCTCATTCGCCGTCAAAATCGAAATACCTGGAACCTCACACGGGTATCGAACACGCCCGTGTTCGAGCTGACACGCCCGTGTTCCACCTGATACGGCCGTGTGGCCGGCCGTATACCCCATCATTTTTCCCCAAAATCAACCCAAGCACTGCACGGGTTCTAAGACACGCCCGTGTCCCTGCCCGTGTCACCTCAACACGACTGGACCCCAAGCCGTGTACACAGTCTCGACACTCGACACTTCGTCGAGTGAAGATCGTCAACCTGATGACACGGCCTTGGACACGCCCGTGTCCTAGGCCGTGTGCCTTGTCTCGACGCATCGTCGAGCAAATCTCATCGACTCCCCGGGACGATCGTCGAGACAGGTCGACACGCCCTGCGACACGCCCGTGTCACAGGCCGTGTGCCTTGTCTCGACGCATCGTCGAGCAAATCTCGTCGACTTCGCGGCTAAGTGTCGACACGGGTCGACACGCCCTGCGACACGCCCGTGTCGGAGGCCGTGTGCCCAGTCTTGACACAATGCCGAGACCAAAGTGTCGACTTCCCGGCTCAGTGTCGACACAGGCTTGACACGCCCTGGGACACGCCCGTGTCCTAGGCCGTGTGCCTGCAGCCAGAACCCAAACTGGCCCAAAACGTCCCCCCTTCGCTCCTTTGAGTTTCGGGGCGTTACACGTTGTGCTAAAGGTTAGGCGCGAGCCCAAATATGCATGCACCGCCTTCCACTCCTTGGAAGTATACCTACCATCCCGATCCGAAATAATTGTATTGGGCACGCCATGATACCGTACGAATTGCTCCACAAAGAGGCGTACCAAAATGTCCACGTGTGCTTCCTTCTTCATTGGAATGAACCGGGCCACCTTTGTCAGTCGATCAACAATAACCCACACTAAATCATTCCCGGAGCGGGAGCGAGGTATCCCATGGACGAAGTCCATGGAGATATCCTCAAAGTTCCACTCGGGGATGGGCAATGACTGCAATAAACCACCTGGACTCTTACATTTGGCCTTCACCCTTTGACAAGCTTCGCAATGTGTAACATAGTAACGAACATCCTTCTTCATTCCCGACCAGCACATGGTCTTCCGTAAGCCGACGTACATCTTGGCAATACCAGGGTGTACAGAATATTGAGAGCAATGTGCCTCTCTCAAGATATCCTCCCGGATTTTGCCGCCCTTGGGAATATAGAGCCGACCACGAAAATAAACGAGGTCGTCTTTTAGTGTGTACTCATCGGTGGTCCCATCTTCAATTGCCTTGACTGCCGGGGCCAAGGCCACATCCATTCCTTGCTCCACCCAAATCCGGTCCCGGATATCACAAACTATGCTCATGCTTGCCAAATACTCTGCATACTCTTCCGAATGAGCCGTGAATACCAGAGTAATATCCATCTCCTCAATCATCCGATCCAACTCCATACTCATCAACTGAGACTCTGGGCTAGAGCCTGGCACTTTTCTACTCAATGCATCGGCTACCGAGTTCGCTTTCCCGGGGTGGTAGTTCATGGTGAATTCATAGTCGCATAGAAATTCCAACCACCGCCGTTGTCTCAGGTTCAACTCCTTCTGAGTGTGGACATACTTCAAGTTTTTGTGATCGGAAAAGATCTCGCAGTGGACGCCATATAGATAATGCCTCGCAGTGGACGCCATATAGATATTATATATATATAATATCTTATATTATATAAATCCATCTTTCTCTCTCTCTTTCCCTCTCTCTATAAATCTGCTGCCCTCTTTTCCCTCTCTCCTCTCTCTCTCTCCCTATCCTTCATTAGCTGTAGGTTTAGGATACCTAGAGATTTTCACTTTTTTAATATATAATAAATAAATGGCTAATAAAGATTGGATTTAGATCGGATGGTCATAATCGTTTCAATGAATTTAAAATTCATGGCTCAAGTATTTCTTTTATAGTGATATATATATATATATATACTATTATACTTTTCATCTTCTTCCTCACGTCATCACCGAACCAGAGAAGCAAGAGCGAGCCAAAGAACCTCCCATTCGTGAATCTTCCGGTGGCCACCGACGGTGACCCGGTGCTCGAAATCTTCAACCAAATATAGATCTGGAAAGCTCTCGTCGAGAGCTACGCCATCGTGGTAAAACTTCTCCCATTTCTCGAGTTTTCTCGTTAGGGTTTTTCGTCCCTAACCTCTATTTCGGTCATTTTTGTCTAGATTTCAACTTCCCCCATCCTCTTTTGCCCCGATTTGCAACGTGGACTAATTCGGAGAACTTTTCCGGTAAAACCAATGTAAGTGGTGGTTTCCCCTCATTTCTCTTTATCTGATTTGATGGTAATGGCTAAGTTTTTATGTTCTTTAAAATTTTTTGCACTTTGTCTTCTGATTTATTGTTAAGATTAACCTTCTTGATGATCACTCGATGTTGTAAGATTTTATCATGATGAACTCGATCTTATCATGTTATGTTTACTAGTTCTTGAAGTGTCTTATTGATGTATTTAAATGCCTTACCTATCGTTATTGAACGTATTAGAGTTTATCTGGGATTGTAAATCGTTCCTAAGGGTTGATCAACCATGTCTTGAATCTAGAAATGTCATGTAGAATTTGACGTACCAAATCTCAAGATATATGTGGTGGTTTCTTTGTGGGTTTTCTTGATTGCAAAAGTTCGTGGATGAAATCACCTCTGCAATGTTTGATGCTTTTTATAGTACCTTATGGAAGTCTACCAGGTTTTTGGGCATCTGCGGTGTATGGTGGAGAGTATGAGACTCCCTCGCAGTTAGATAGATATTATATTCATGAGGGTGTGTCCAGTTGAGTGACCACCTCGCCCGTATTTTTTTGGGTTGGATCGACCATAGGTGCCTAATAAAGATTTTGTATTGCTTCCTTATGATTTATTCATGTTGTCACCTTATAGCCTCGTGTGTGTGGTGTACTCTTGTTGTACGTGATAAATCACGTAAGAGTTCATTTTTCGGATGATGTCTTGTTTCTTTTTGTACTTTACTTCAGTGCTTTTGGTCTTGGGTTAGTACCCCTTTTGACCTTTGTTTATTTTGGCTTATTTTTCTGCCACCATTTGTACCTTCTTGCTGAGGTGTTCTGTCTTTGGAATGCCTCAGGTCAAGAGCAGTAGTAGATAACAGAGCTAGCTTTGGAGTTTCTGGGCGGCAGTGCTGGCCGTGGTTGTTGTCTCGTCTTACCGAGGTAGTTTGTTTCTTATTTTGTTTTACTGGTTCAGACATACTTTTCTGTATGTGGGTTCGTGTCAGTTTGTTGACGCCCACAGAATTATTATTTTTTTGATACTTGGTAGCTGCTTAGTTCTCTATATGTGGATGTGGATTACTTGCTCTCTGGGATGATTTATGCTAGGAATGCATGTTAGGTATTTTCAAG
This sequence comes from Platanthera guangdongensis, assembly GCA_039583875.1. Taxonomy (NCBI): domain Eukaryota; kingdom Viridiplantae; phylum Streptophyta; class Magnoliopsida; order Asparagales; family Orchidaceae; genus Platanthera; species Platanthera guangdongensis. The sequence continues at coordinate 91,345,505 of CM077162.1, read as the reverse complement.
TATAAAATCTACTACTATTACTTCATGCATTGTATAATTTAAAACTCTAACTTGTTATATTTAGCGACTGTAAAAGCTATCTTTACTACTATTATAAATTTAGTGTCTTGCATAGCATGAGTTGTTCTTTGGGGACGTTTATACTCATGTAGGATGTTGGAGTCAATGTAAACAAGTGTCTTCCGTAGCGTATAATTATATTTTGGTTCGTGGACTAGATGAGTCACTAAGCCGAGCGATACGGCTAACTACTGCACTTAAACTGATTTTTTTACCATAAAATAACTTAAAGAATCTTTCTTCATGATTATGTAGTTGTTTGCTTGAGCATCCGCAGTTATCCGCTGCTGACGTGGCATCATGACGCGCATTTTCCCTTACTCTGATAAGTTATTATATGCTATGAAAATGCGGGTTGTGACATTAATTACTCATGAAATCACTGCTAAATAATATATAGAATAAGGATAGAAATGATGGAAAAACTTCTAAGTCTGGCACTAGAGAGAAATCGTCGAGCTCTGAACAAATTTCGTCGACCGGAGATCCAAGTTCGTCGAGCTGAGAAATCCTATTCGTCGACCTGTGCTAAGCGAACTGCATTCTGGAGATAACTTGCCAAATCTGCGGTCAAATTTCGTCGAGCCAAGAAACTGTCTTCATCGAGCTGAGTTCAGGGAAACTAAATGGGAAAGAATCTGTTGAAGTTGAATCCCAGAATTCGTCGATCAAAGAATCTGTCTGAATGAAGAGATCGTCGACTTGAGCTCAAAAATCATCGAGCTCAACTCAAAGAATTAACTCTGAGTTCGTCGATCTGCGATCGATGATCGTCGAGCTGAGTTAGAAGAATTTCAAACTGACAATTTTAACTATGAATTCCTCTAAGTCTGGGTCAACTTAGGTCTTCTGCTGGCAGGTCCATGAAGGTTGAACCTAATGACTAGCCTAAACTCTAGGACTCAAAGACTTGACCCTGGCTATACATTGTGGGTCAAAGTCAGCCTCATTAGTGAACTTAGCCCAAATCCAAACTAGGGATCCAACAACATACTGGACCACCGGAAGAAATACCCCTAGAGGGGCGAAGAATCTGTTTGAAGTGAATACTGTGGTGCAACAAGCGGAGGCGAGCCATCATAATTTGGATGGAAGGACGATGTTGACCAGATCGGCCCCTCCTCCAGCTCGGCTTATGGACATTTCGTGCCAGGGTTGTGGTAACCCCGACCATCATACTTATGAGTGCACTGCTAGAGAGACCTTTACTGAGCCGTTAGGTATAACTTCAGACGAGGGCATAAATTTTATAAATAATCAAACCTGCATTGCTCCTTATAATAATGCGTATAACTCCAATGCGAGAAATCATCCTAATTTCTCATGGAATCGAAATGCTCCCGGTCAAAGGTGGTAGGGAGGCCAGCATCAATTTGATGCTCAAGCCTTTAACAGCCAGCCGCGACCGCCGTATCCGGGTTATAATCTGAATGCGCATGTGGCTCTTACGAGTGTGTTGGAGGAAATGATGCAAAAATTTGTGGATATGGCCTAATCTAATATGGCCATTCAATCCGCTTCCATGAGGAACTTGGAAACACAGCTGGGGCAACTGGCCCAGGTGTTCTCCAAGCTTACTCGCGGCACACTCCCATGTGATACAGAGAAAAATCCTCGTGAGTAAGGGAAGAGTGTTGGAGAGGCGGAATAGTGCAATAAAAATGAAATGGCTGTTAAGTGTGAGATTAATAAGATGGATACAGTAGCTTTATCAGATTCTGAGTCTTCGTGAAACATTCTTGCTTTGCAAGAAGTTGAGAAATTTCGTTTAAATGTAGAATTGGGTGTCCGGAAGTCACTAGTGCTAGCCGATAGGTCAGTAGTAAAGACCGACAGGGAAATTAAGAAGGTTGAAATGAAACTGAATGGGGCTATTGTTATCACTAACTTCTAGGTGTTAGGACCCATGGGAAATACATCGAAACCCATCTTAGGGGTCCCATTCTTAAAAGCTAGTGAAGCTACATTGCAATTTTATGCGAGCGTTGTCACCTTGGCTTCCAAGGTCAATTTTCCTTTACCACCGTCACTTCCCTCTATAATTTCAAATGAACCTGTAGAACTTCTGAAATTGTATGTCTTGTTATCTAATGATTTATCTATAGCTGATGAGGCAGGTATTTTGCTGAATGAGCAAGACAAGGTTGTGAAAGTGGAAGAAATGTTGATGTCAGCTGAAGCAAAAATAAGTGTGGAGTTGCTGGGAGTGAAACAAGACTCGGATAGTAAGGAACGTGAGATGAGCACGGCTGTAGAGAGCGTGCAGAATATAGACTTAAAAACTTCTATTGCTCCGAACAAATTTTTTAAGACTGTTAAACAAGTGACTTGGGCTGATCTTTCAGCCGCCACGGGTGAGGAAAGGATGCACCTAAATGAGTACGGTAGACATGTTGCTGAATTGGTTGGTGTGGTTATACCACCCTGGTGATCCCCATCTGTGGATATGAAAAGAAAAGAACTGCTCATGCACAAGGCGCAGAATTTTGCCCGCCGGCGCTAGAAAGAAGAGGTTAGGGGTAGGGGAGATTTCTTTTCCCTGGGCCATAAAGCTTTCTCCTTGCCCTCATCTCGCATGACTGGGGGGATCTATCACAAGTCAGCGTTCAGTTGAGGAGTGAAGGATCTTCGGGGCCCCGTTCTTGTTTTTCTGGTTTTATTTATTGCTTAAAGCTGTGTGTAACTTTAGACTTTTTCATTGCATTTTGAACTTATGCTCTGAATAATATTTATATAACTACTAATACGGGTATTTGGACCACCTTAAGGACAGTAAAGAAAAGTGGCTTATGAGAGACAACCCAATTTCCCTACTTTAAATTTGTTCAATTATGCTGTTGTGATTATATGTTTATAGTATTCGTGGTTGGAGGTATTCTCTTATGTAGGTGGAGTTTATTTGGGCCGTTGACTTTCTGCTGAAAGTAACATCGAGCTTATGGTATGCTTATTTGTTGAGCATGGGGTATCCTCTCCCTCAACTTTTATTTCTCTATTTTTATTGCAAATCTTGAATACGTTGTTTAGTTTAAGTCTGGTGGGGGAGAGTTATGCGGGTTACCTGTGCACATGCACTACTATCGCTTTCATACTAAAAGCACATTTTTATTTTCTATTTTCTTGATATCTTGTCTACATCGTGCGCCTACACCCACATGAGCGCGATCTTAAGTACGCATTCGGCTCAAGTCAAATTTATTTCTTTTGTGTTAACTTCAAAATAGTGGTGCTGGCTTAGGATTTTAGGATAGAGTAGTTTGAAACTCATGCAGCGCTCCTAATCGAGTACTCATTGTGTGTAGAAATAATATAGATTTTATTTTTCTTTATGCTCGTAGATTAATACTTTTATGCATTTGTAAATATTGTTCGTACTACTCAAAAGTGTTGAATCAGTAGTAATCAAACGGTGTAGTAATGTTTGTAGACATCACTAGCCTCGTATTGTTTGAGTTGGGAGGAAGGATCATTTTTTGCAGTGGCTAAGAACATGCCCCCAAGCTACTCTTGAAGCATTGGTGTATGGTTAATCTAGTGTGAGCGTGATGTAGGCCGTCGTTTTGACTTGGTTGAGCTTTGTACCATTCCTAACGTCTTATCCTCACTAGCCCCATTGTGCCTACCCTTCTTTTGATTCAGCTCCACCATTTTTTTCACCAAAGCCTCATAGCCGATCTTAGTCGCACACTAAAGTTGAGCTTTAGAATTTTACATTTTCATTTTGTGGTGTTGATGTGGTTATATTCCTTTTGAATATGTGGATGTGCTCCAAAGTTTTTATCTGCTGAAGTAGTTAAAATAAAAAGATGATATAAAAAGAAAATATATGTATAAAAATTAATTGTGAAAAAGAAAAGTGAAAATAAAATATGTAATTGAAAAATCCTGTTTGAGATTTTATGGCGGTAGGCGGTGCACACACATATGTTATCAACTTCAAGTATGTTGGTGTGGTGCATTTGCATGTATTGTTGGCAAGAGGATATCTTTTTGTTGAGCTCATTTGGGTTAGGTGTGTAGCCTCCATCTTTATCTTTGTTTGCCTCACTAAAACCCAAGCCCCATTTCTACCCTAAATCCCTACGGATTCATGCTTCAGTCAAACTAGCACCATGGAGAGAGTGTGAACGGGCAAGCGTATGGTCCCCGACATTGATGGATATCTTTGGAGGTGATCCCGAGCCCCGGTCTTTAGCAATGCTCAACTGAGTGGCCTGCCTACTTTCTTCCTATGTTTGTCTGAACTATTCTCCAGAATTCCATTTTTGAGTAGTTATAATATTTATTTACGCCTTTCGAAATTTATAAAATCTGTAATATAAGTAAAAATTTTACCTATTATATTTTCTACGCCCATGAAGTATTTGATTTCTCGCTTTACTTTATTTGGAAAATTCTAAGCCAGCTAGCTGTTTTCTAGTTCACAGAGAAATGGTTTGCTCGGGACGAGCAAATGTTTAAGTCTACTGGTGTGATGAGTCCGATATTTCTATGGTTTTTCAGACTCATATGGGCTTGTTTTATCACTCATGCACCTCATCTCAACCGGTATTTGGTTATATTTGCATCAGCCGGTCTATGACCATTTTGTGCACTGTTTTGGCCAAAGAGTAGGCAATTGCGCATTCTGTTGTTGGGGCTAAGCACATGGTGCTCCCCGGTGGCTCTTTCTAGTTGCTTTAGTTGCATTTTTGCTTTGATGGAGGGTCGTTTTTTTAATTTATTTGTTTGAATGCAGGTGGTGTGTTTTCCCCCAAGTATGGATTTCAGGTTTGTGGAAACGCACGGTCGTGCATTTCCTTAGCACATGTTTCTTCTTGATCGTGCGTTTTGATTGTATTGGAAATTGTTGAGCGGAGCTCGACGATCTTCACACACGGTTAAAGCACGGTATCTTCAGAACCGTGCGCGAAGGAAACACACGGTTTTCCTACGGCATTCTTGTTTGTACCAATCTATGGTTAATCGTGCAATTTGTTCACGCACTGGTGGAAGCACTCGTGTGAGTGTAAAATGCACGGTTCCACCAGCTTGCCTCAAATTCCAGTTTTCTGTTGTTACCCGTACGATTTCCTTCACGCATGGGTGGAAATGTCCGTGCACGAGTAAAACACACGGGTCAATGCTTCTCCTTCCGCAGGCTTGTTCTGAAAGTTAATATCGTACGGTTTTCGCACGGTCGTGCGCCAAACCGTGTGTGACCATTATTTCTGATTTTTCTATTTAAGACACATATTTCATCATTCAAAGTGGAGAAAAGTACGATCTAGCCCTCCATTTCCGCCCTTCTGAGCGGGAAAACTTCCCTTCGACTGATATTTTCTCTCTCCTCCTTGGAGATTTGATCCGGCCACCATTCTCCGTGCAAAAGCTTCATCTCCGGCAACCATTTTCTTCTCCAAACTCCAGGCTCTGTTTCAAGCTCATAAGGTGCTGCATCTGTGGAGTTCTACAAATAGATTTAGCACAGCAACTATTCACGAAGAAGACGGGTTATTGGAAGGAGGTGACAGCCCTTCTGCACCCCAGACGTCATCCGTAGACCGAGCTCGGACAAGGCCCTAAAACCCTTGACTCCGGCCGCGAATCTTGGAAAGCCTTCGTGCGTTTGGTTTTATTTCTCCTGTACTCTTGTAGTTACTTTATTCTAAACTTGTGGTAGTGTGATTGTTGCTTACGAACACTATTTAGTTTAAATATTTCAGCATGTCTATGTGTTGTTATATCTTAGATCATGATCATGTTGCTGAGCTTCAGTTTTTCGTGTTCTTGTTGAGATAGTGTAGTTCTAGCGATTACTAGAAGCGTGCACGACGAAGAGGTGATTGCGACCCTCATTGGATCATCATATTTCATATTACTCTCTTGATTAATCCACCAAAGAGACACGGCGACGGCGACCAGCATTAGGTTTATTAGTGTTAAACTTAGGAAACTCCAAACCAAAACCCCCTTTGTTTATGTTAACAATTGCAATCACTTTTTCAATAGCGAAATCACACTCCCTACTTGCACTCCTCGAGAGATCGATATCTGGAGATTCAACTCCTCAAGTTTATTACTTGACTACGATCGGTACACTTTCCGACGCATCAATAAGCTACTTTAGTGAAAGTGACTAAGCCATTTAAGATCTTACCATAACCTCTGGTAATCCCTTTGTCAGCTCCACCAAAGATCACCTTTGGTCTATTTTTCACATGAATAAATTCCCTCAAGTTGCTCATTGTTCCAGTCATTTATCTGGAACATCCACTATCTAAGTACAAGATAGGCCTATCTCTTGTGCTTGGACATACCTACAAAATAAGAATTTATTAATCCTTAAGAAGCAAATAAACTGGACACAACTTCTGTTTGATTTGATAAAAAAGAAGAACACTAAGAAGGAAGTATGTTTTGGAAGAGTTCTAGGAATCTTCCTACAGGAAAAGGCTGTTGAATCCCTGGTCTCCCAGACCATATTCATAAATGCCAGTAAAAGGCTGACATGTGCCTTATTTGGCAGATGGGAGATGACCATCACTAAGCCCTCTCAGGCTTCCACCTCTTCCATCAAAGCTTCTGAAGGCACAAGGGCTATCAAAGCCACTCTCTACCCTGCTGAAGAGAACATTCCTTCCACTTCTTCTCTTCCATCCCCCCTTCCAACAACAACAAAATCCCCAGTAACCCCATCTTTACCAATCCACATCACTGACATTCCATCTTCCTCCCTTCAGGAAAATCAACCACCCACACCTCCTGAATCCCCTCATGACACATATATTTCTACACCACCACAGTCTCCACTTCCCCCACATCTATCTTCCATACCATCTTACATCCTCCCATTAGACACCATGATGCCAGATGTCACCCTTCCATCCCCATCAACATCTAACCTTCACATACCTGATGTTCCACCCCCTATTCCATCCATAGTTGCCCCCTCTTCCACACCCACTGCAACACCATCTACAACTTTTTCATTGGACCCCTCTACCATCTCATCTATCATCACCATCATAACTCCCCTTCTTAAATCACTTATAACAGAGGCCATCACACCTCTTGCTACCACCATTCAATCTTTATCTGCCCAAATATATGCACTCACTACTGCCCCCTCCTCAGTCAGGGGCCTGGCCTCAGTTCCCACTGAAACCAGGCAGGGGGAGATGTCTGATGATGAAGCAGCAGCTACAGCTTCAGACACTTCAGCTCCAGCACCAGCAGACACTACTAGAAAACAGACCTTTGGCCAGGGCAAATTGCCCTGGCAAAAAGTCCAAAACCGTGGCTAAAAAGCTTTAGCCACGGTCTAGCCACGGGAAAAATCCTTGGCTAAAGTCGGTGTGGCTAAACATTTTAAGCCACGGATTGGCCGTAGCTAATAGTATTAGCCACGGAAAAAAACTGCCGTGGCTAATATCTTTACCTTTAGCCACAGTTTTAATCCCTGGCAAAAACGGTTTCAATGATCACAAACCGGGGAAGTAGTCAGACATCTATAACAGATCTTGGAATCTTTGTTCAACCAATTGCACAGGTTGCTTCGAATATTACTCATAAGCCATCTCCAATGCATATATTTCCTGTACCGTAGATATCAGGCAACATGTATAAAGAGCTGCTCTGTGTATTTAAATAATTGTATCTTAATGCTTCATCATAGCAAGTCAAAAAGACTACCGTCATACCATGTGTTATTTATCGAGAGCAATAGTTATAAAATTGTTACAAATATATGCTGATAGGAGTGAGTATGCTAACAGAATAGAAAGAATCCAACAATAGCATTTGGAATTGATCCAGTAATCCAACAAAAATCAGTACTCATACAGGAACTGAAAGTTTTAGCACTGGATGGAAGGCAGTTTAAATTATAACAACCAGGGAGCTAACAAAATGTATAAGAGCCTCAACTTTTCTTTCGAAAACTTTTAGATGATCACTATATTTCATTTTATCGACTAAATAAATGAAGGCAATAGAACAATAGCATATGACAAGGAGGAAGTTACTATACCAGCAGAGAGACTGAATTTTCCTAAATTAGAAGGAAACGACATTCACAAAGGGAAAATATATGAAAATTTAGCTCCTTCCTCTATTAATAAGTTCAAATTTTGGTTATTTATATTAAGTTCAGAAATGGAAAAAAATCCCAAAAGTAATGAAGCTCCAAATACTCACCTGAGATGCGAGTTTCATTACAAATATAGGAGATCCTGGGACTTCACCCTGTACTTGCTTGAATAGCGCTTTAACTTCTTCATCATTGTGAACCTAGAATGAACAAAAATCAACTATAATTGTTAGCTCTATAGATAAAACTAAGAAAACATATGTTTCTCCATATAGCAACTAATAAATGAATGGGGTGGAAATAAACACAAGGAAGACGGCATTATTCAACCATCCTTACTTGTCGGGCTCTATCCTAGTTTGTAAGAAAATAAATGAGATAATTTTAATAGGAAGTTGTACATCTTTCCAGACTAGTTTGGATCTGCATAAATTTATTTGAACACAAGCATGCTATTCTTTAAAATCAGCTTAGCATGCCCTAAAAATAGTAGGTAATCTCCATACAATTCCAGATAAAAATTCATCAAAGTTATTATATTAGGAGCAAAAACATAATAAGATAGAGTTGATTATAGATTATTTGTGGGTAGGAACAAACCTTTCTTATCCCTTTTCCACCACCACCACAAGAGGCTTTGATCATGGCAGGGTAACCCACCACCTGACAAGTAGCCAATGCCTCCTCTGTTGTATAAACACAAGCCTGGCGATAAATATCATCGGGAATTGAATCCAAACAAGTTTCTGGTGAAATTTTCACCTACAAGGCCATATTAAAACCATATAAGAATCAAAATGACAAAGGAGAAAATATGATAGGACTCAATAAAAAGAGACAGACATGTGAACCACTCCATTGTAGGGTAGGCACTCCTGCTGCTTGAGCAATCAGTGAAGATCCTATCTTATCACCTAATGCTGACATAGGTGTTGCTGGAGGCCCAAGAAATATGATTCCCTTCACTTTTAGAGCATCCGGAAGCTCGGGATTTTCAGACGCATGACCCCAACCAGGCCAAACAGCAGAAACATGTGTAATCTCCGCCATCTAATTTCCAAGATGATATCAGAATTAGTCAAACAATTTTGATAAACAGCAACAATTTTGATAAGGTAATTAAAATGCATTGGATGCATCTGTAAATAGCAAATACTAGCAGCATGAACATGTACAAGTTTGATCATCAGTGCAACATATTTTTTTTTATTTAATAGGAACTGTGGGGCCTTAGAATGATAAGAAGTTATCACTATTCTCCCTCATGCTTTCGCATCTCCCCTTTTAAACATGACGTGGAACGATTTGGTAATTATCCTTGGCATTCTCCGCCTCCGAAAGCCGCGGGAAGGCTCTGTTACCATCGTTATAAATTAAGAATAATAGCACCCACACATGAAGTGGATGACTAATCTCCAACAACACATCTGATGATAGTATGGCGTACCTACAGTTCACCTTCAATCGAGTTGAACACTCTTTGATGATCAAGTCTTCATTTGAGGTTTGTTTGGGCTATCTCTCCCAAGCTAGTTTGACCTTAATTTCTCCATCATACATACTATTAATGGTGGAGTAAAAGACTATCAAGAAAGATGGTATAAATTCTTCAAAAGTGTGTGGAACATTCACATGCATGTGAAACAAACATTGCATAGACCCAATAAAATTATAAGAAAAAATATTGATGTGATGTAAAATCCAACTTCTAGGAGGTTGACTCCTTGTCTCGTTATACTTGGGCGAAGAAAACTTGAGGGACAACAACACCACTCAAGCCTTTATCCCACTATAGTCAGCTATATGGATCCACCAAATATACGTTCAGCAGAAAAGGTTGGCCGAATACTTTTCTTCTCCTGGAAAAAAAATCAAAATCAAATCAAATTTATAGCTTGCACCAACTAAAAAATTCTCATGGATAAATGCCAAGATGATGATGATAGTCAAGATCATCATTTTGAAGGTTCTCCATGTTTTCATTGAATCAACAAAATACAAAATATAAACTGAACATTAAATACCACTCTACTTAGACAGAGTCTCTAACATATGATTAACTGAACATTAAAATTGAGTGCTTTTATTGTTTAGTTTTGTAAGAGGTGAAATTGTCCAACAAATCTAATAATCTTCACAACATAATGAATATAAATACACATGTGCTGCATACTATATAAATTTATAAATTATTGTGATGGATACGTCTGCATATGCAGAAACGCTCCATGAGTAAAATATAGTGAACATAATAATGATCGTAAGAAAATATTTTTTAACAGTGATTTTAAATCTTATTTCATGCTATGAGCAGAGCCCAGACTCATAGTATGACCTAGTGATTAATTGGGGAACGATACAGAATAATGAGACAAGATGAAATGATATATAGATGAACTTTATGAAATTAAGGATGAGCTGGTGTTAGATATTGGGTCCCTTGTTTTGTTGGGCCATAATGTGATTGATTAGTGATTACATGAAATATATATGTAAAATCAGGAGAGAGTAATATACCAAACCCGATTAGTAGATTCAACGCAATGAAAAGTTTGTCAAAAATGAAGGATATACTGAAAATAGAAAAAACTAGCTAAACTATTTTCAGACTTGTAGCTATCAAACAATTAGTATAACAAATGTTACTTTTTGATGCCGTCTCTGAACACTGCAATCTCTACTATGAAGAGCAGCAACATTCTCATACTGATCACACAATAACTGAACTTCCAAATGCCGGCTCTACGCAAAAAAAAAATCAACATAATAAATTTCTGCAGCGAGCAAACGAATGCTATTTTATGTAAATCAAGAGAACTATTCAAACTATGGCAGGCTAGGATAAGTAGATGACCAATTAAAAAACATAAAAGCTTGCACAGAGGAGACTGAATTTTCCTAAATGAGAAGGAAACGACATTCACAAAGGGAAAATATATGAAAATTTAGCTCCTTCCTCTATTAATAAGTTCAAATTTTGGTTATTTATATTAAGTTCAGAAATGGGAAAAAAATTCCAAAAGTAATGAAGCTCCAAATACTCACCTGAGATGCGAGTTTCATTACAAATATAGGAGATCCTGGGACTTCACCCTGTACTTGCTTGAATAGCGCTTTAACTTCTTCATCATTGTGAACCTAGAATGAACAAAAATCAACTATAATTGTTAGCTCTATAGATAAAACTAAGAAAACAGATGTTTCTAAATATAGCAACTAATAAATGAATGGGGTGGAAACAAACACAAGGAAGACGACATTATTCAACCATCCTTACTTGTCGGGCTCTATCCTAGTTTGTAAGAAAATAAATGAGAAAATTTTAATAGGAAGTTGTACATCTTTCCAGACTAGTTTGGATCTGCATAAATCTATTTGAACACAAGCATGCTATTCTTTAAAATCAACTTAGCATGCCCTGAAAATAGTAGGTAATCTCCATACAATTCCAGATAAAAATTCATCAAAGTTATTATATTAGGAGCAAAAACATAATAAGATAGAGTTGATTATAGATTATTTGTGGGTAGGAACAAACCTTTCTTATCCCTTTTCCACCACCACCCCAAGAGGCTTTGATCATGGCAGGGTAACCCACCACCTGACAACTAGCCAATGCCTCCTCTGTTGTATAAACACAAGCCTGGCGATAAATATCATCGGGAATTGAATCCAAACAAGTTTATGGTGAAATTTTCACCTACAAGGCCATATTAAAAACCATATAAGAATCAAAATGACAAAGGAGAAAATATGATAGGACTCAATAAAAAGAGACAGACATGTGAACCACTCCATTGTAGGGTAGGCACTCCTGCTGCTTGAGCAATCAGTGAAGATCCTATCTTATCACCTAATGCTGACATAGGTGCTGATGGAGGCCCAAGAAATATGATTCCCTTCACTTTTAGAGCATCCGGAAGCTCGGGATTTTCAGACGCATGACCCCAGCCAGGCCAAACAGCAGAAACATGTGTAATCTCTGCCATCTAATTTCCAAGATGATATCAGAACTAGTCAAACAATTTTGATAAACAGCAACAATTTTGATAAGGTAATTAAAATGCATTGGATGCATCTGTAAATAGCAAATACTAGCAGCATGAACATGTACAAGTTTGATCATCAATGCAACATATTTTTTTTATTTAATAGGAACTGTGGGGCCTTAGAATGATAAGAAGTTATCACTATTCTCCCTCGTGCTTTCGCATCTCCCCTTTTAAACATGACGTGGAACGATTTGGTAATTATCCTTGGCATTCTCCGCCTCCGAAAGCCGCGGGAAGGCTCTGTTACCATCGTTATAAATTAAGAATAATAGCACCCACACATGAAGTGGATGACTAATCTCCAACAACACATCTGATGATAGTATGGCGTACCTACAGTTCACCTTCAATCGAGTTGAACACTCTTTGATGATCAAGACTTCATTTGAGGTTTGTTTGGGCTATCTCTCCAAAGCTAGTTTGACCTTAATTTCTCCATCATACATACTATTAATGGTGGAGTAAAAGACTATCAAGAAAGATGGTATAAATTCTTCAAAAGTGTGTGGAACATTCACATGCATGTGAAACAAAAAATGCATAGACCCAATAAAATTATAAGAAAAAATATTGATGTGATGTAAAATCCAACTTCTAGGAGGTTGACCCCTTGTCTCGTTATACTTGGGCGAAGAAAACTTGAGGGACAACAACACCACTCAAGCCTTTATCCCACTATAGTCTGCTATATGGATCCACCAAATATACGTTCAGCAGAAAAGGTTGGCCGAATACTTTTCTTCTCCTGGAAAAAAAATCAAAATCAAATCAAATTTATAGCTTGCACCAACTAAAAAATTCTCATGGATAAATGCCAAGATGATGATGATAGTCAAGATCATCATTTTGAAGGTTCTCCATGTTTTCATTGAATCAACAAAATACAAAATGCAAACTGAACATTAAATACCACTCTACTTAGACAGAGTCTCTAACATATGATTAACTGAACATTAAAATTGAGTGCTTTTATTGTTTAGTTTTGTAAGAGGTGAAATTGTCCAACAAATCTAATAATCATCACAACATAATGAATATAAATACACATGTGCTGCATACTACATAAATTTATAAATTATTGTGATGGATACGTCAGCATATGCAGTAACGCTCCATGAGTAAAATACAGTGAAAATAATGAACGAGATCAAACTTCACAAAGAACATCAAGTTTTGTGTTGCAGCCTATCAAAGTCAACGCCCGCGTGAGAGGAAACAACAAACAATCCCTACTAAGCACACAAGTCATACAGATGATGCATAATTGTAAAACAAAATGGCAATCACAAGTCCCTCTCAAATCAAATACACACAATTTCCAGACCTGATACAGTCCAAATTTTGAAGACAATCTTTGAACACCAAGATGGAATAGAGCTCCCAAGTGTGTTGTTTGTCGACCGCGACTTCGTAATATCTCCAAGCATAGCGTCAGCAGCTTTGATGCATGCGAAGATCTAACCAGATACAAGCACGAGTAAACCGTCAAGAAAGAGAACAATAACAAAATGCACAAGATCACTCATACTGAAAGCTCCTCAAAGGAGTAACAGCATCGATTCTTGAAAGGAAGACAAAATATAACGTGGCTCAACTTTTGGATTTTTTCATCAAAAAATTGAGTGCTCCTGCTACCCTCTATTTTATAATCACCTCCAGTGTACAGTAAATCTTCATGAATCCCTGTTCGTTAAATCATATCATAATTATTACATGAATAATAATTGTGAATCAATCACATATATTTCAAAACAACACAAACCTGATTGAAGCACTCTATCCCCATCCCTTAAAAATTTTAAAGAATGTTTAGAATAGAAATGAAAGCAAAACAAATTCATCAGATTAATATGATATGAATTGTACAAAAATGCATCATAAATTTCCGCGTTGTTTGCAACAAGAACACGTTCCCAAAATATATCTCAAAACATCATGGAAATAAATATAAGTTCACCAAAATCTATCTCAAAACATCGAGTTGATATGATTTTTTTCCATATTAGTAGATCAACACTAAAGCTTTTAATTTGGGTAGTGCATCATCCATTGAAATTCTGCATCTTCCTGAGCGCTATTTTCATCACCAACCTAAAAAAAATATACATTATGGATATGTTAAACATGTTAATAATTGAGTAATAAACAATACTACTTACTTGATCAGTGCTAGAAGGTATCGAAGGATTCACCCGACTTCTAGAAGTGGTTGTTGTTGGTGTCAATGGTCAGCTAACAAGCTCCAAATGAGCTCGCAACTCTTGTTGTAGGCATGCCATCTTTTCTTCCATTTGTGCCTCCACTTGTGCCTTCATTTCGGCAATTTGAATATCAAACTGTGATTGCATTTCTTCTCGCAGTTGAGTACGGATTGACTCAACTGCTTCTTGAATAGGTTGTAAATTAATATCTTTTTTTCTCATTAAGCCCCATGTACGCAAACGTCCATGTCCATCCTCTCCCATTACCCGAGAGAAGCAAGAATCTCTATATTCTACGGTGCGCTCCTCCTCAGGAACATTTTCAAGAAGAGTGTTCATATCTTCCTATGATATGAAGATATAAAAATAAGAAATGTTGTCAATATTATATGTATTATTTTGAAATTAACTATGGGTGAAAGAAAACAAAACATACAATGGCCTCCTGAGCTTCAAAATCAATTCTACCCTTCTTATCTGTCCGTGTTCTTATAAAAACATTAATTCTATCTACCTGATTGTTACCTTATTTCTCCATCTAAATCAACAACAAAAAATAAATTGTCATTGCATATATGTATTATATAAAGATGTTGGATGTTTTACCTCCGATCGAACAGAGCGAAATGAGGACCTCCCCATTTTATGGTATCCTCCAAGATGTTCACGGTTGATTGAGTTTTGCTTTGATACAACTTTAACAGCTTCTTGCCCCCAATATTGAACAAGAGTTCTCCATTGCCCGGCAATAACTCGATCTGGGACAATGGCAAGACGCTCCTCATCGGTTGTATATATATCATAATTATCATGCTTAACATGATATTTCCATTCCCTCCACCGCAATCCAACTGAATGCAAGCATCTACCTTGATAATTTAGAGGGACATCTGTATTCTCCTACAATTATTCAATGAAATAAAATTGAGTTTATTTTAAGAGTGGTGTTCATTAATGTAACAAAATAATAAAGTACAATACCTGCACCTCTCTCCATATCGCATCAAGCATGTCATTGGGTATATCCGTCCATCGTGGATATGTGAGTGGTAGTTTAAACCCATTTCTAGCTAGAACTCCAAGTTGGCTAACAAATGGTTGCTCGCACTTACCGGTAGGGTACCCATATCTATCAAAATCAACATGAAATCGCTCACCTGTCCCCCATGTTGGGATGCCTTGAGCAGGGCCTCGACCTCTCTTTTTATTAATACTTTCACGATTGTTTGAAAGATCTGCATTAAAAATGTCAATAACTTATATATGTTGTTATAGTGCACAAGCAAAAAAATTATGATTCCAAATACCTGCATTGTCTAGTGAATGTGACGTGTCAATGGGTTGGGAGATTTGTGTAGCATGTGCAATAGCTTGGGAAACTGAATGTAGAGTGGTGATGGGTTGAGATATTGGTGAAGGATTAATATTAGGTTGGGAGATTGAATGTGCGGCGACGAATTGAGAGAGTTGCAACTTTTCAGTCATAGTTTGTCCTCGTGTTTTTTTCTTCCCCATGCCTACAAGAAGATCATATAATAAACTATATTGGTGAATCAAATGTAATTTAAAATGACCAAATATAGTAATTTGTCAAGCAAAAAAATTATGATTCCAAATACCTGCATTGTCTAGTGAATGTGATGTGTCAATGGGTTGGGAGATTGGTGTAGCATGTGCAGTAGCTTGGGAAACTGAATGTAGAGTGGTGATGGGTTGAGATATTGGTGAAGGATTAATATTAGGTTGGGAGATTGAATGTGCGGCGACAGATTGAGGGAGTTGTAACTTTTCAGTCATAGTTTGTCCTCGTGTTTTTTTCTTCCCCATGCCTGCAATAAGATCATATAACAAACTATATTGGTGAATCAAATGTAATTTAAAATGACCAAATATAGTAATTTGTCAAGCAAAAAAATTATGATTCCAAATACCTGCATTGTCTAGTGAATGTGATGTGTCAATGGGTTGGGAGTTTGGTGTAGCATGTGCAGTAGCTTGGGAAACTGAATGTAGAGTGGTGATGGGTTGAGATATTGGTGAAGGATTAATATTAGGTTGGTAGATTGAATGCGCGGCGACGGATTGAGAGAGTTGCAACTTTTCAGTCATAGTTTGTCCTCATGTTTTTTTCTTCCCCATGCCTGCAAGAAGATCATATAACAAACTATATTGGTGAATCAAATGTAATTTAAAATGACCAAATATAGTAATTTGTCAAGCAAAAAAATTATGATTCCAAATACCTGCATTGTCTAGTGAATGTGATGTGTCAATGGGTTGGGAGTTTGGTGTAGCATGTGCAGTAGCTTGGGAAACTGAATGTAGAGTGGTGATGGGTTGAGATACTGGTGAAGGATTAATATTAGGTTGGGAGATTTAATGCGCGGCGACGGATTGAGAGAGTTGCAACTTTTTAGTCATAGTTTGTCCTCGTGTTTTTTTCTTCCCCATGCCTGCAAGAAGATCATATAACAAACTATATTAATTCAAAACACATCACAACTATATTATAAATCAAAATATATTAATTTAAAAAGACAAAATATTGCAATTTGGCAAGCACAAAATTATGATAACATACAATATTACTCTTCATTAGTTATTTCATCGTCGACATCTAAAGGAATATCATCAACAACATTACCATCAACTCCTTCCCTAACCCAATTAGTATCATCATCACGTACACATATTGTTTCATCCAAATGTTGTTGATTGAGTGGTTCAACTTGAGGTTCAACATCAAATGATTCCCGAGCTGTCAACTTCATAATGACTTCCCAATCTGGATCTAGAGGATCTTTGACGTAACAAACCTGCTCTGCTTGAGTGGCTAATATAAAAGTCTCATCTACCATTTTATTTTATCTATACAACAAATGATTGAAGTTCACAAGAGTGAAACTAAATTCATCCAGTTTTTTTCCAACTTGAGGGTCAACCCAATCACACTTAAACAGGATGAATTTAAAATCATTACCATAGTGAATCTCAAAAATGTCCCTTAACCTTCCATAGTAGGTGACACCCCCTACACGCGGATTCTTATCTTTGGAGCTAGCATAACTAGTTGTACTTGCTTTGAGCAGCACACCACTATTTTGGGTAGTTCTTTTTTGATCTTTGTACTTTGTGCGATAACGAAATCCATTAATAAAATATCCATCATATCTCCATGCCCAATTATCTGGACCTTCACTGAGACGCTTAACTTCTTCGGATAAATTGTTATCAATACATCTAACCTGTAGAGATAATCAAACCATGGATGAAATTAATGAAATGATTCATTAAAAAGTTGATCTTCATTACTATATTGAAGAACTTACATAATGTTTAAACCATAGATGAAAGGATTCATTATGAGCTTTATCAATTTGATGTTCGGACATACGAGGGATTGTATTTTTGAGTTCTTCGATGTGTTTCCTATATAAAAACACATTTCGATATTGTAAAAAAGAAACACCAAATTAAATTGATGGGAGAAAATATGACAACTCACGTTAGAAAAGGTGTGATTGCATCTATGTTGAAAATAACATGACGATGCATTTGTATCCAAGAAATCTCATCAAGTTCTATCTTTTTCCCCTTTTTAAACGGGCGACCAATGTCATGTCCTCCATCATAATTTCTATTTTGTCGATTATATTTTGTTTCAATTCCAACAAGATATCGTTCGCAAAAGTTCATGCATTCCTCCATTAGATATCCTTTTGCAATAGAACCTTCCGGATGAGCACGATTACGAACATATCTCTTCAAGGTAAGTAGATACCTAATTTCAATATATATAATAAGTTAATACCAACAATATTATATAAATAAATATATAAACTCAAATATATGAAATGTTCATTACCTTTCAATAGGATACATCCATCGAAATTGCACCGGACCACCAACATAGGCCTCTTCAGCTAAATGTATTGTTAGATGCTCCATAATATCAAAAAAAGAAGGTGGAAATATCTTTTCAAGATGACACAGTGTTAGAACTATGCGTTCTTGCATAATCTTCAAGTCCACATGCTTAATAGTCTTTGAGCACAATTGTCTATAGAAATTAGATAACTCGATAACAACTTTCACAACATCTGGTGACAATACTTTCCTTATAGCTATTGGAAGGAATTGTTGCATAAGAATGTGCATATCATGACTTTTAAGACCCCAAATATTTCTCTCTTTAAAATGTACACATCGAGAAATATTAGATGCATAACCATCCGACACTTTGATATTTTTTAACACTTGTAGAAAAACAACTTGATGAACTTTGTTCATTGAAAAACGGGCTGGAGATAAGAAGGCCTTACCGGATGCAAGTTGTTGTGGGTGCAATTTTGTTCGAATACCCTTTTCTTTTAAATCTCGTCTTACTTTTAAGCCATCTTTTGTTTTTCCTATAATACCCAATATTGTATAAAGCAAATTTTCACCCATATTCTTCTATTGGTTCATTACATCAATGAAATGATGTGTTTGAAAATACTCCCAATATGGCAATTCAAAGAATATGCTTTTTTTCTTCCAACCATGTTTCTGACCAACATTCTTAGCCCTACAATTATCTTCCCTCTTCCTCTTTTTAAGATCATCTTTCTTGTATTCAGTAAGTACATCATTCAGTTGTGTTGTAATAGTACTTCCCTTTAACATTAGAGGTTTAGCTTCAAATTCACGACATCCATTAAAAGCTGCCTTATCTCTTCGAAACCTGTGCCCACTGGGTAACCATCGACGATGCCCCAAATAGCAAAATTTTCTACAATTTCTTAGCCACTGTGATTTAGTTTGCAAATTACAATTTGCACAAGCATACTGGCCTTTTGAACTCCATCCTGATAAGTTTGCACATGCTGGGTAGTCATTAATTGTCCAAAATAATGCGGCACATAGAGTGAACATCTGATTTTTTGATGCATCATATGTAGCCACACCATCATTCCATAATTCTTTTAACTCTTCAATCAATGGTTGAAGGTAAACATCAATTTTATTGCCAGGCCCCTTCGGTCCATCAATTAGTACAGTAAGAAAGAGAAAAGATTGCGTCATGCACATCCATGGCGGCAAATTATAAGGAATTAAAACAACTGGCCACGTGCTATGAGCAATGGACATGGTTCTATATGGATTAAACCCATCAGAGGCCAAACCAAGTCTAATATTGCGACACTCTGCAGCAAATTGAGGATAATCTTTATCAAACTTTTTCCAAGTTAGAGAGTCAGCTGGGTGCCTCATATTATCATCTTTAGTACGTTCCTCTGCGTGCCATCGCATATAACTTGTAGTTTTTGATGACATGAATAACCTTTTCAATCTTGGTGTCAAAGGAAAATATCTTACTTGTTTTGCTGGAATTTTTGAAATTGTATT
Organism: Platanthera guangdongensis; assembly: GCA_039583875.1. Classification (NCBI taxonomy): domain Eukaryota; kingdom Viridiplantae; phylum Streptophyta; class Magnoliopsida; order Asparagales; family Orchidaceae; genus Platanthera; species Platanthera guangdongensis. The sequence goes on along the minus strand of CM077162.1, from coordinate 91,325,733 downwards.
TTGCATGTTATTTCCATTGTCATTTAGTTGTTTGTATCGTGACTCGCCGCAAATCTCACAATTTTCAAGTGAAATATCATTTCCTTTAAAAATCATGCAATTATTGGGGCATGCATCCCAAGTCTCGTAAGAAAATCCCAAATCTTTTGTAATCTTTTGAGATTCATAATAAGACTTGGGTATTTTTATGTCCGGAAAAGCATCAATAAGGCACTCCAATAGCCATGTGAACGAGATATCTGTCCATCCATGCATGACTTTACCTTGCAGTAATCTAACTATGAAAGACAAGGATGTATACTTGACACAATTAGGGTACAATGGACACTCTGCATCTTCAACAAGTTTTATAAATTTGGCATCTTCTTCGCTAGGACCATCTACTCTTGGACTGGTTAATGATGGTGGATTCTCATACAAACTAGCACCAATAGGTGGAATTCCAATTGCTTCATGTATCATCTCCATCATATCATCTCTAAAATCAGAACGTTGTTCATTCCCACTGTAAGATGTAGAAGAATATGATTCCCCGTGAAGGGTCCATATCTTATACTTGGATAAAAATCCATTTATAATTATAAGTTCACGAGCAATGACCCTCTCCACCAAATAAGTATTACAACATTTTTTGCAAGGACAATAAATCCTAGTCTCAAAACTATATGTTTTATTTTGATATGCATATTCTAGAAACTTGTCAACACCATGGATGTATTCAGATGAAGCTCTATTTTGCAAATCAATCCAACTTTTATCCATATTTAATGACAGAGAAATCTACATAAATTAAAAAAATTAGGTTATACAAATAGAGGTCGGACAATGAAAATATATTAGATGCATAATTATATATTGATAGAGAATGATCAAAGCGCACATGCCATTGCGAGGAATCATCGTTTAGACAAACTTTCAAATAATTCGTAACAACATTTTGTATAAGATGAGTATAGACTTTATTATCTTTCACTAGCCGGAGGGGGAATGAAATAGCAGCAAAAAACAGAATGATCAAAGCAAGACTGAAATTGGTGCATCACTTCTAATCTACTTGAGAGTTTAACAAACAAGTAATAACAACTATATTTTTGTTACATCACTTTTAATAGAAATAGGTACAAAACATAAAGTTGTTCAGAAATATTCATTCAATTACAACAAAACTTGTATAGTGATATCAATAAACTTTGATTTATACCGAGTTAAGCCAACATTTTCAGATCAATGACTAAGTTAAGCCATCATTAAAATTTGCTAGTGCCCGACACAGGGCTCACACACTAGCAACACACAAAAACAAGATGCGGTGAGCGAACTTGTTGCTGGAGAGATGCAAGAGGAAGGAGAAGTGATCGGCAAGATGCGGCGCTCTGAAGTTGCGAGGAAGGGTATGACATTTGCTTAGATTTAGGGCGATCGGGAGGAGTGTTATGGAGGCGCGGGGTGGATTTTTATTTCTTGAATTTTTATTTTGTTTCCGCGATTTGATGGTGGGCTGAAATATTTGGGCTGAAAAATAAATATTAGCCATGCGTTTTTACTTTTCATAGCTAATACAAAGCTATTAGTCATGTTTTTGTATAGCCGTGGCTAAAACCTAAATATTAGCCACGGTTTTGCGATCATGACTAATACTAGTATATTAGCCACGATTTTTGAACCCTTCCGATACCTTTGCAGAACATTCTAATGTCAAATGAGCTCCATACCAATACTACATTTTATAAGCTAAAAAACATGCACATTAATAGTGGTGTCGATATTAGAGAAGGATTTATAAAATGTAACATATCATTCATAAGATAGCCAAATAGGTCACATTTGGAGCAAGCGCATGAAGCAAATCATGTAATGGAGAAGGAGCAAGCGCTGAAATATTTTTTCTCTAAAAACTTCTTGCACTCAGTTTTAGATCTTAACAACGCATGTAGATTGGAAGCGGGAGTTGCACAAAAACTTTGTTAAGGCTGTTGAACGACTTTGTATCGATCAAGCCATCCCCTCAAAAATTCTTGAGTTGATGAAGGTTGAAGGCCTGACAAGGCATAATGTGGCTTGCCAAGAAATACGAAGCAAAAGAACTCGAAAATGAGAGGAAGAGAAATCACACAAAAAGTGGAGAGATTCGTTACCCAAGTTCACTCAATGATGCAGTGGAAAATCTCTCCACGAGATCCGCCAGAATCACACCGGAACGGGAGTTAGGATGTACGAGCCCACCAGAATCACACCACGAGAGAACAGCAACGGCGCGGTTGTCGTCGTCGGGCGAGCAGAAGGCGTCCACCGGAGCTGGCGGCGAGCTATTCGCACAAGGGGGTGGCGGCTCCTAGTCGCCCGAACCCTAGGGGAAGCTGTTCACGGGATTCTCAAAATGAAACCTGCTTTTGAATTCTCCCCATAGCCTTTAAAAAGTTTACATTAACTAAAAAAATTAATAATAAGCACTTAATTAACTTACAATTAAATCATTTAATGAAAACTAAAAATTATTAAAACTAAAATTGCTAAAATAATCTCTTTTTTGCCATGAATTTTATTGTTCATGGCTAATAGATATGTATTAGACACACTATTTATAACCCTGACTATAAAATAACTATTAACTAGGGTTTTTTCAATCGTGGCTAATATCAGTGTATTAGCCACAATTTTTAGTCCCTGACCAAAAAAGTGTAGCCAATACTGACTTTTCTAGTAGTGATAGTCAATGCGCGTTCTAACGGTAACATTTCGAGAAGATCTGGCATTAAATATTCAGGAATCAGCTCCAAGAAACGGGACGGGAAACTTGAAGAAAACCAAATCTGGATTCGTCGAACGAAGAACACATTTCGTCGAGCTGAACTTGTGTTCATCGAGCTGAGCTTGAGTTCGTCGAGCTGAGCTTGATAGAGTTCATCGACCAGACAATCTTCAAACATTTGACAGACATTCTTTATTCGTCGAGCTGAGAAACAGAATCGTCGACCTGAGAAAAGTTCTGGACTTAGACAAAATATCCTGCATCTGCTCAAATGCTGTGTCGACATAAGCTGGTGTCGACTGATTGATCTTGGTGTCGACACAAATCCTCTGGTGTCGACAGAAGCTGGTGTCGACTGAAATCCTGGTGTCGACACAAGTTAGTGTTGACTGAAATCCTGGTGTCGACACAAGTTAGTGTCGACTGAAATCCTGGTGTCGACACAAGTTGACTTGTGTCGACACAAACCCTAAGTGTCGACACAGATTCTCTGAGTCCAGAAATCGTCGAGTAGAGATTATCATTCGTCGACCTGAGAGGCTGTCTTAGTCGTCCTGAGAAGCTGTGAACTTGAGGTCCAAGTTCGTCGAGCTCAGAATATAATTCGTCGACCGAAGCTTGAGGCTGGACTTAGAAAAAATTTGAAGTCCTTCTGACTTTGGCTTGATGCAGAAACTGAATTTTCGTCAAACAGAGAACTTAGATCATCAAGCTCAGCACTACGAATTGTCTCACGATCTTCGAGTGCAGAATTCCTTTCGTCGAGCTGAGTTCGACGAACGTCGAACTCACTTTACTTAGTCTTGAAAAACTTGTGAGTCTGGAGTCTCTGAGGGTCTTGATGAAAGCTGGTCCATCTAGAGTTGAGCCTAAGGACTTAACCTAGACTCTAGGACACAAATTGACCCTGGCTATACAAGGGGGGTCACATCCTAAGTCAGTTAACGTAGCCCAAATCAACTAAGGATCCAACAATCTCCCCCTATTTGAGTGAGGTCACTAACAGAGACTCAAAACAAAAAAACAAAGCAAGAAAAGAAATATATCTGGTAGAGAATTATAACACATGCAACAGATATATATATACACAGCTTTGCTTAACAGATAGCACAGTTTAAAAACAAATAACAGACAGAAATGAATCAACAAGAAAAGTTACTTCTTTGGCTTCTTCTACTGAGGTTTGTCTTCTGTTATCTTTTCTCCTGGCTTCTTGAAAATGATTTCTCTGTTAGAATTTTTAGCTTGAGCCACTGTCATGGTCATATCAGCTGCCCCAATAATTTTCAATGAAGTAGCCCTGGGGACAACTGCTTCTGGATGAAGTTTCATATAGGCATCAACATTAAACAATTTGTTACCTTTGTCAAATCTTTTCAGCTCTTCCTTTCTATACTTTGACATGGTTGAAAGACCAGAAATATCTTTTCCTTCTGCTTTGGATTTATTTATCAAGGATGGACCAATCAGCTCTTGGTATCTAGCCATTCTTGCTGTATTAGCAGTCTCTGGATCTTCAAAAGGAATTGGAGGGGAGTCTGGCTTCTTTGGGCTTTCAGCTTTTTGTACTTTAGAACTTTGTTGCTGCTGCTACTTATATTGTTGACTACCTAAGGAGGATGGCCTCTACTGGCTGCTTCTAGAAGATCTCCCTGATTGTCTTTGATAAGTTTGCATTGGGGCAGATCTCTGGGAGCTAGAGCCACTAGCAAAAGCTGCTGCTGGAGGAGGAGGAGGAGGGTCCTTCCTGTATCTGTGCACTGGAGGAGGGGAGTATCTCCTGCTTCTCTTCCTATCTTTCTGCTGGTTTTTGGATAGCCACATCCATGCTGGCATTCCCTTATATGGAGTCACATTGTGCAGAATGTAGTATGGAGTGTCTGTAGTGGGATTTGGCTTGGGAGGAGGAGCAGCCTTTCTCTTCTTTGCAAACAATCTCTTTTTCCTGCTAGCTGCATCCTCATCAGAATCAGTTTCATCATCATCAGTTTCTGAATCCTGAGGGGTATCATACAATGAATCCAAAGCTTTTAAAGCATTATCAGAAATAACAGCCTTTGCTGGAGGAGGGGCAGAAGGTTCAGGAATAGGAGTATCAACAACAAAAGAAGAATTATTTGTATAAGATTCAGAAACGAAGGAGACAGAGCTATCAGCTACTGCCTTATTCTCTTCTTCAATGTCTGCCTGAATAAGCTCATCTAGAGTAAGCATTGGAGACTCATCCATAATAAAGTCTGGTACTGAAACTGGCACTGAAGTATCTTCTGGAATGACCTATGGGCTGGAAGCTGAGAAGGAGGCTGAAGTTGAGAGAACAAAATTGTCACAGAGTTGCTTGGCAACTGCTGGACTGGTTAGTGAGGTATAAGGTACCATAGCCAAATAAGGCTTAGAGAAATCTACTAGAGGGAGTTTCATATATACAGTATCAAAACTTCTCAACAAAACTGATAAATTCACTGTGGGATTTAAATATAAATCACCAACAGGAGTTATTTGAGCAACTGACTCATCCAGATCAATGTCAGTATCCATGAAATGAATTAACTCAGACATCTCAGCATCAAAGTCTGTCAAAATTGTGGTATCTTCATCTGAATCTGAATCTGCTGGAGAGGGAACTGCTGTGACTGCTGCTGCTGCTGTATCTGCATCTGCTGCAACTTCATCACAGAGCATCTCCCCCTACCGGGGTTCAGGAAGACCTGGAGCCAGGCCCCTAGATGAAGAGGGGATAGCAGATAGAAGAGAGATCTAGGCAGATAAGGAATTGATGGAGGTCACAAGAGGTGTAATGGCCTCTTGGATCAAGGATTGGATAAGAGGGGTGAGCAAGGAAATGAGTGCAGATGGATCAAATGGGGAAGGGGATGGAATGAGAGGAGGAATAACAAATGGAGTGGGGGCATCTTGCATGATTGCATTTGATGGTATATCATAAGATGGGATGATGGATAAGTGTGGGGGAAGAGGAGACTGAGGAGGTGTAGGAAGAGGAATGTCCAGAGGGGAATCTGGAGGAGTGGGTTGATGATCAACTGGTAAGGGGGAAGATGGAGGTGGAGATGGAAAGTTTGTCAGGTCAAGTGGTGGAGATGAAGGAGGGGTAGGTACATGAGGAGGATTCTTTGGAGGAAGAGGTGCTGGAATAGATGGTTGAGATGGAGGAACCTCTTCAACAGGATGGGGAGCGGCCTTTACAGCCCTTGTGCTCTCAGAAGTTTGGAGGGAGGAGGAGGAAGCCTTTGAGGGCTTGGAGATGGTCCTCTCCCACCTAACAAACAGAGCGCAAGTGAGGCGCTTGATGGCGTTTATGAAGATGGCCGGGGAGACCATACATTCAGCAGCCTTCTCTTTGAGGAATATACCCAATATTCTGCCAAAGCAGACTTCCTTTTTACTGTTCTTCTTCTTGATCAATTCAAAGAACACGTTACTCCAATCAAGCTGTCGCTTATTCACTATTACAACATTATCAGAAATTGGTGACGGGTGATATAGTCGTGAGCAGAGTGCTTGGCCATCAGAATCTTTCCCGTAATATCTGCCAAAAATTGATAGGCGGCGGATAATTGCTTTTTCAACAACTTATTAGGGTTGTTCCTAGAGAAACCCATTAATTTCAACATATCACTGAATTCCTCAGAATCCATTTCCATATTGTCTTCTCCATTCACTAAGCCAAAAATTTCAGAGAGAACTGCGGGAGAGAGGGAAACAGCAGTGTTCACTATATTGCCGGTCAAAGTATCTTCGTCAGAAATAGTAGATGTATATACCACATTCCCGTATTTCTGTTCCTTGAAGTTTGATGTGCTTGGTCATGAATTCCTTTAAACTAAGTTCTTCCAGTAGTTCTCGGATGTAAAGGAAGATGGGGTCAGAATGTCGAAACGACTCAAAGTCCATGTCGAAGCCGCTGTCAAACTTCATTGCAACCAAAGCACCTGAGGGAATCGCCATTGATGTCCTGCAAGAAAAATACAGAGAGAAACGGCGATCAAGAGCAAGGGAACTGAAAGCGCGGGATGGAGGTCGAAGAAAAACCTAGATATAGGATTTTCAGAAAATGAATCGACAAACTCCGTTCCACGAAAAAGAAAAATTCTTCGAACTGAGCTCGACGAAATAAATTATAGACAGATAATTCGTCGATCTCATCCTAGAAGAATCGAAAACAGTTCGTCGATCTCTGTTCGACGAAATGTCTTCTTGAAGCAAAGTTCGTCGATTGCTGGTCGACGAAAGTTGTTTCCCCACACAGAGAATTCGTCGATCTCCGTTCGACGAGAATCTCTCAAACTTTCCCTAATTCGTCGAACTCCGTTCGACGAACTCTAGAAAATTCGTCGAATGCAGACAAAAACTAGGTTAACTCTTCTTCATCAATCATTCTCAGTTGATTTATAAAGAACAGATGGGTTTTCTCATCCAAAGGCTTGGTGAAAATATCTGCTCTCTTTAGATCAGTTGGAATGTGGATCAACTTAATTTTCTTTTTGTCCACATTATCTCTAATGAAATGATGTCTTATTTCAATATGTTCAACCATGTATTATGTCCATTTGATGTAGAATGTCTGCTTTTTACAAAACCAGGAGGTCTCATACCAAGGAACTGGATTCTGTGCTATAACAATAGCACTAGTATTATCACAAAATAAGGTTGAATTATTTAAGTTGACACCATAATCTAAGAGTTGGTTTTGTATCCATAGCATTTGTGAATAGCAACTACCATCAACCATGTATTATGCTTCTGCATTTGATGTAGACACAGATGTCTGCTTTTTACAAAACCAGGAGACAAGTCTCATACCAAGGAACTGGCATGTTCCAGAGGTACTTTTCCTATACACTCTACATCCAGCATAGTCAGCATCTGAGTATCCAGTTAACTCAAACTCTGACTCTACAGGATACCAGAGTCCTAGATTAGGGCAACTCTTTATATATCTCAAAATTCTTTTTAGTTTACCCATGAAAATAAGCTTCACACAGTGAGATTCTTTAGGGTTCACTTGGAACCTAGAGAAAGCACAAAGGCTTGAAGATGTGACAAACATTATCCGCTCTGTTAGGTACAGCAGCTGACTCCTCCCTTCTCTCTCCCTAGCCTTTCCCCTTTCTCCCTGTTAGGTATAATCCAGGAAGAGGGCTCAAATCCAACGGCCAAGTGCACTATAATTTTTTTGATCTACATGTTTCCTTGCTGCATCAGAATCCACAACAGCATTTGTAGCCATAGGGGTTTTCATCCCTGAAGCATCACCCATCACAAATTTTTTGATAAGCTCTTTAGCATACTTAGCTTAGGAGAGGAAGATACCATCTGGGAGCTGCTTCACTTGGAGACCAAGGAAGTAGGAACGCTCACCCATGCTACTCATCTCAAATTTTGGATGCATGAGGTCAGCAAACCTCTTGCACAATTTGGGATCAGTAGACCCAAGAATAATGTCATCCACACATATTTGTACTAACAATATTTGGTCCTTATGATGTCTAGTGAACAGCGTTTTATCTATGGTTCCTCTTGTAAATTCATGCTCTAAGAGAAAGCTTGCTAGGGTCTCATACCAAGCTCTTGGAGCTTGCTTTAGACCATAGAGAGCTTTATGCAATTTAAAAATAAAAGAGGGTTGAGTTGGAGAGATAAAACCTAGAGGTTGTTCTATATAAACCTCTTCTTGAAGCTCTCCATTTAGAAATGCACTTTTGACATCCATTTGGTATACCTTGAATCTCTTGTAAGCTGCATAGGCAAGGAATATCCTAATGGCCTCTAACCTTGCAACAGGGGCAAAGGTTTGGTCATAGTCTATTCCTTCCTCTTGTCTGTAGCCTTGAGCAACAAGCCTATCCTTGTTCCTCATTATGTTGCCTTGAGCATCCAACTTGTTTCTGTAGACCCATTTGGTTCCAATAACTGGGTAGTTATGGGGTCTTGGAACCAAATCCCAAACTCTACATCTCTCAAACTGATTGAGTTCTTCTTGCATTGCAATGATCCAGTGGGGATCTTGCTCTGCCTCATGTATGGTAAGAGGTTCAATTTGAGAGAGAAAACATGCATGCATCAAGTCTTGGTTGAGTTGATGCCTTATCTATACACCTACTGAGATGTCTCCAATTACTTGAGATTTGGGGTGATCTCTAAGTGTGAAAAGATCAGTTGGTGGAGTTGGTTGAGCAACAGCTTCAGTATTTAATTCTTCTTGGGGAATGATACTAGCTGTTGGGGGAAGTTCAGCCACTTCCTCTTGACTTGCCTCATCACTATCTTCAGCATCCCGTGGAGTGGGATGGTTTGATACCTCTTGGGTAAGGTTCAGTCCATCCATATACTCACACAGTGGTGGAACCTGCAAAGAGCTAATGGTAGAAATTTCTTTCTCCTTGTATGACATGTTAGTCTCATCAAAAGATACATGAACAGATTCTTCAATTTTAAGAGTTGATTTATTATATACCCTATAAGCTTTACTGATCATGGAGTATCCCAGAAATACTCCTTCATCAGCTTTTGCTTGAAATTTTGCTATGTATCTCTTGTCATTATTGTGAATGTAACAAATACAACCAAAGATTTTAAAATAATCTACTTTAGGTTTCTTCCCTTTGAGTAATTTATAGGGAGTCTTGCCCTTCAGTTTATGTATTAAACTTCTATTCAACACATATTTGGAGGTGTTCACTGCCTCTGCCCAAAAGGATAGAGGAAGATGAGCATCTGACAACAATGTAGTGGCAGATTCAATAAGGGTTCTATTTTTCCTTTCAGCTACCCCATTTTGTTGAGGAGTTCTAGGAGCTGAGAAAGTGTGCCTGATCCCTTCACTCTGACAGAACTCTTGCATAATAAGAGAATCAAACTCTGTCCCATGATCACTTCTGATCAGGGCAATGTGAGTGTTGAACTCAATCTGTATGCATTTGAGAAACTCTGTCAAACACTTAAAGTTATCAGACTTCTTCCTCAAAAAGAACACCCATGTGAATCTAGAGAAGTCATCTACAACCACTAAAGTATAAGATTTCCCTCATAAGCTTTGTACTGTAATGGGTCCAAAAAGATCCATGTGTAACAGATACAAAATCCTAGGTGAATCACTCTTATTAAGTGACTTGAAACTATTTTTGGTTTTCTTGTCTAATTGACAAGCCCTGCAGAGTCCTTCCTTCTTGTAGGGGCCAGAAGGTAGTCCTCTAACAAGGTTGTCCTTGGATAGCCTAGCAATGGTTCTAAGGTTTATATGTCCTAATCGCTTATGCCACAATTCATTAGGTCTACTAATAGAGTTAAACAAGCAAATATCTACTTTAGTTGAAAGAAAGTTTACTAAATAGATGTTATCTTTCCTTTTACCTGTCAATACAGTTGTGTTGTCCTCTGATTTGATCTTGCAAAAGGATTTACTGAAAGTCACTTGGTAGCCTTCATCACGTAGTTGACTGATACTGATCAAGTTGTGCTTCAGTCCTTCCACATAGGATACTTTCTTGAATGTGATTGTGCCAATCTGGACTGCACCATATACTTTTGTAAGTCCAAAGTTTGAATCACCAAATATTACTTTGGGTCCAAGCTTGGCCTTGAAGGATGTGAAATTGTCCTTATTTCCTATCATGTGCTTTGAGCACCGACTATCCAGATACCATTGCTGGTTCGATGTTGGATAGGTCTTCACCTGCACATAAAATAATTTACTTGTTTTTGACCCAGTTTACCTTGGGCCTAGGTTGATAACCTTTGAATTCAGAAATAAAAGACATCCCTGGTTGGCTCTTATATCCTTCAGGATGATATCTCCTTGGAGGTATTATCCATTCAGTATAAGGGTTAAATCTTTGGGATGAAGAACCTCTAGGATTGAACTTTGATTTGCCTTTGAAAGAGTTTTCAAAACTCTGAGCTCTGTTCGACGATCTCTGAGCTGAGTTCGACGATCTTGGGTCAGATCGTCGAGCTCCGTTCGAAGATCGACCATGCCAGAGTTCAGGGTTCAGGGTTCGTCGACCTGAGTTCGACGATTTAGCCTAAGATCGTTGAGCTCCATTCGGCGATCGTCGAGCTCTGTTCGACGAATTCTGTTGAACTTTGGTTTTCTTAGGTAGATCAGAATTCTTCCTAGCTACCTCTACAACTCCCTTACCTTTATCAGAGATAAATTTAATTGGGGTTGATAATACTATAGGTTGGCTGGATGAAGCACCCAAACCCAGTGTACTGTTGAATCTTGAGTTCACTGTGCTTGTGATGTCCATTAGTTTGATACTTCTCCCATTGAGGGATTCTTCAAACTTCTTGGCCTGTGATAGTTCACTTTTCAGTGAAGCTATCTGCTCCCTACAACATTCCAACTCCTCAGAGAGTTTGAGGTTTTCTGATTTTAAGGTGCTTTGTTCAGATAGTTGATTTCTGAGAGAAATAATTTCTTTTTCAGATTTCAATAGATCTAAACAAAGTGCCTTAAACTCACATTTAAAGTCCTCTGAATTGAAATCAAATGAGTCTATTACCTGGTCCTCTTCAGATTGAGTCCCTGATTCAGATTCTAACTCTTCTGCATCAGAATTTTGTTGTGAGGCATTGATAGCCATCATGCAGAATTCTTTTTCTTCAGCATCATCTTCATCATCACTTGAGCTGGATGAAGCTTCAGATTCTTCTTCTGTCTCACTCCAAGATTCAGCTACAAACCCCTTCCTGGTGTGTTTGTTCTTGCTGGAGGAGGGTTTGTCATTGCTATTCTTCCTAAAGTCTTTATCTTTTCTTCTCTCCTTCCTGTCCTTTTTGTCCTTATACTAATTTTCTGGACAGTCAGACACCATGTGGCCTGGTTTCCTGCATCCAAAGCAAATAATCTCTTTGTTATTTGATTTGTCATACCTTGGCTTGTCATGCCCTCTGGAAGACTTTTTCCTGAAATCTTTCCTGGCCATTTTGTAGAATCTTTTGGCCAGTAGGCTTAGCAGCTCCTCATTGCCTGTGACTTTATCCTCAGGCTGATCTTCAATGTCTTTGAAAGCTATTGACTTCTCTCTTCTGACTGCTGGTGAAGCAGCCTTCTGCTCTTCTTCTCTAATTTTGATGAGCAGCTCATAATACTTGAGCTTGCCCAAGAGAGCTTCAGTTGTGATCTCATTTAGGCTTCTAGCATCCTTGATTGGCCATATCCTTGAGTCCCAATTGCTTGAGAAGCACATTAGGATTTTATCATTTAGCTCAATCAATGAGATCTCCTTGTCCAAAGTTTTCAGCTCATTGACTATAAGACTTAGTCTATTATACATGTCTGCTACTGACTCAGCTTCTCCTTTCTTGAAATTCTCATACTGGGTTATGAGATGAGATCTTCTATCTTTTCTCTCATCAGCAGATCCTGAGACTATCTCAGATAGCTTGTCCCAGATGTCCTTTGCTGAGTTGCATTCAGCTACTTTTTGGAATATTTCATCAGACATAATCTGAGCTAAAATGTTCATAGCCTTTGCATCTGCAACTTTCCATTTCTTTATTTCAGCATCTGTTCCTGAAGGAGGTGGAACAACACTTGTACTTGTATTTTCTGGGGGTCTTGGACACACTGTCAAAACAGAATTGAAAATGTCTTCATCAATAGAGTTCATGTACATTCTAATCCTTGCCTTCCAAAGTGCAAACTTAGATAGATTGCACACTGGAGGTCTGGTGCTAGCATAATCTTTCTTTTGGGCCATGTTCTGTGAAGAAATAAATCTAAAAAAACTTAAACAAGCAGATCGAACTAGAGGGATCTTTGGGTTCAGGTGTTATCCTGTACAACCACTAAGGTGTGGTATTTTTAACCAACCTGGAAGATGTGGTATTTTTAACCAACCTCCCTCTGATATCAATTGAAAGTGCAAGTTAGATCTGATATACTCTAGAGGGGGGGGGGGGGGTAAATAGAGTATGGTGCTTAATAAAAACTTTTTACAACTGTTATTGTAAATCTAAGTGAACAGGGAAGCAAATAATATAAAGTAAATATAAACACAGAGCAATCACAGATCACAGCCAGAAAACAAAAGAAAAACAAGCAACCAGAAGACACAAGGAGCTATAGTGGTTACCCAATCAATCTAGGTACATCCACTCTTCTACCACCCTAGGTAGGAATCCACTGCAGGATGAGTTGATCAGGTGTCCTGGGCACCAATGGGTTTTGATCAGGTCCCCAAAAACCAAACCCTCAAGTCTTTTGGAAGGAGACTTGCAACCAGAATAATTTTGAAGGGATTTAAAACCCTGTACAGGAATGAGAGAGAGAGAGAGGGTGATAGTGTCTTCTCTGTCAACAGTCAGAGAGAAGACTTGTGGATTAATGTAGCAGCTCTTGCTCCCCCTGAGATCTTGAATTGGTAAGGAATGCTGGAGCACTGCTTCAGGGTGATAGGCCTTCAATGACCTAGAATGCCTGGACCAGAACTGCTTCAGGAACTTCTTTGACAGATTGATTGATTGTTGTCCTTTGAAGTTGTCCTGTGAATAGAGAGAAGAAGACTCTTGATTGAATTTAGTTGTTCTTCTTCTTCTTCTTGAGAGAGTTCTCTGGTCAAGGCTGATTGCAGTCAAGAACTTTTGATTTTAATGATTGTTCTTCTGCAACTTTTTAGTATCTTCTGTACTGTAATTTTTGAACTCTGCTTGATTCTCTATTTTCTTGTGTCTGTCTCTGTGTCTATCTGACTAAGGGATATTCAATTATTTTTTGAATTGACGAGCAGTAATTACAGTCGGCCTTGGAATGAATCAGCCATCAATGACTTTCGTAACTGTCCCATGAAAAAACGGCATGTAATAGGCCATAGTCAATGCGCGTTCTAACGGTAACATTTCGAGAAGATCTGACATTAAATATTCAGGAATCAGCGCCAAGAAACGGGATGGGAACCTTGAAGAAAACCTAATCTGGATTCGTCGAACGAAGAACACATTTCGTCGAGCTGAACTTGTCTTCGTCGAGCTAAGCTTGAGTTTGTCGAGCTGAGCTTGATAGAGTTCGTCGACCAGACAATCTTCATACATCTGACAGACATTCTTCATTCGTCAAGCTGAGAAACAGAATCGTCGACCTGAGAAAAGTTCTGGACTTAGATAAAATATCCTGCATCTGCTGAAATGCTGTGTCAACATAAGCTGGTGTCGACAGATTGATCTTGGTGTCGACACAAATCCTCTGGTGTCGACAGAAGCTAGTGTCGACTGAAATCTTGGTGTCGACACAAGTTAGTGTCGACTGAAATCCTGGTGTCGACACAAGTTAGTGTCAACTGAAATCCTGGTGTCGACACAAGTTGACTGGTGTCGACACAAACCCTAAGTGTCGACACAGATTCTCTGAGTCGAGAAATCGTCGAGTAGAGATTATCATTCGTCGACCTGAGAGGCTGACTTCGTCGACCTGAGAAGCTGTGAACTTGAGGTCCAAGTTCGTCGAGCTCAGAATATAATTTGTCGACCGAAGCTTGAGGCTGGACTTAGAAAAAATTTGAAGTCCTTCTTACTTTGGCTTGATGCAGAAACTGAATTTTCGTCGAATAGAGAACTTTGATCGTCAAGCTCAGCACTACGAATTGTCTCACGATCGTCGAGCGCAGAATTCCTTTCGTCGAGCTGAGTTCGACGAACGTCGAACTCACTTTACTTAGTCTTGAAAAACTTGTGAGTCTGGAGTCTCTGAGGGTCTTGATGAAAGCTGGTCCATCTGGAGTTGAGCCTAAGGACTTAACCTAGACTCTAGGACACAAATTGACCCTGGCTATACAAGAGGGGTCACATCCTAAGTCAGTGAACCTAGCCCAAATCAACTAGGGATCCAACAAGGTGTTTGGCTGTGCAAGCCTACACCTGTGGCTAGCATGTTTGTACTATATTATTTTAGCTAGGCTAATGAATTGCAAGGAAGGAGCACCGTCGTCCCGCGTTAGGGGCGTGGTCGTTATAATTTGGTCGGCTTTTGGCTGACCGTTGCTTTGTTTGCCACCGTGCGGTGGAATGTTGCTTGCAGGTGCGGCGGAGCCGAGTACCAAATAGCAGGCTGGAGCCCATGTTTCTGTGCTGGCCCTAGAAGGCCAAAGCGAATAGTTGTGCTTTATTTTGTCATGTGTGGCCGGCCTGCGAGCCGATATATGGAAAACATTATTAAATTAAGTGAACCACTGTAAGGCCAAAAGGCCGGGTACCTTTCTGTGTATTTGTTTTCATTCCAGTTGTAGTGGTATTGGACATTCATGTTATTTGGATACAAGATTGGGTTCTTTCAACTGTTTAAAAGCTTCGGCTAGAATGCTCTTTGTTAGGACGAGTAGTCTTAATTGGATAGTTTGGTTTTTCATACGTAACCCTTCTGACTGTTCGTGGTATATAGTGTCGGGTTCCAGCTGAACCTTCTACTATATGCCATACGACGGATGGGTGTGTTACATACCATCCTCAACACCTTTCATTTTCTATTTCCTCGCCGCAGCACTGCGGTTCTTGGCGTTATCGATCGCCTCGACCTTCAAAGCATCTTCCACTGCTTCAGCATAACTTTCAGCTCGATAAGCGCATGTCTATTGCTGGACATCGCTTCTTAGTCCTCCCAGGAAACACTTCTCTCTACCCTCCTCAGAAGTTACCAAATTAGGTGCAAACCTACTCTGTTTGCTAAACTCAGTCTCGTACTCATTTACGGCGAGCTATCCCTGCTTTAGATGCAGGATGTTATTCATCAGGCGGTTCTGCTCGACCGAGGGTAGAAACTTCTTCAGCAGCATCTTCTTAAAAGATTCCCAAGAATATTCTTCCTTCAGACTCTCCCTTTCCCGAATTCACCAACTCTTTACTAGGCCTTTTAACTGATGTGCTGCAATCATCACCTTCTGGGCTTCTAGAATTCCGGAATACGAAAACATCTCCTCGATGGAGATGATCTAATCATCTAAAACCATAAAGTCGGCACTCCCATCTAGGTGGGAGGTCCCAACCATTAGAAGTGCGATATGAAAGTCATTTCTGGTGGTATTGCCATTGGGGGCACCGGAGGAGCAGGGGTATCAGGCACGGCTTGGCCCAATGTAGGCTCTTGCACTAAAGGTTGTTGCACGGGAGCGGTAGACAATAAATACTGAATTTACGATTGCATCGCAACTAATTGCCTTGACAGAGCCTCATTACTCTGACACATACTCTCGATAATTGCATCACTTTGCGCACCTGATGACTCACCCTCCAACTGGGGAGTCGACCTCGTCGTAGGATTCTTTGGCGGCATTTCTAAAAAGCAAACGGACAACTCATCAAAATCCTAGCTTACAACAAAGCCACACGACTAGTTCATACCATACTTAAAAGACACTTGCTCACGCTGCAACTTGCTCTGGGATTTTATAATGATGTTATGTCCTACTTAGGATGATATCCTCTCATCCCATTGATTCTTGTGCATATGACATGAATGCATGTATTAGTTATTCTTATTTAAAATCATGTGTGTATGTGTGTCATCATGTAAACATTAACTTAGCACGCGTGCTTATGCGATGATATGTAATGTATGCAGTGCTATGCATTCTAAAAAGGCCTTAATGCATGAATGAACGACATACACACAAAATTTTATGCATCCCATACTACATAACATTGCATGCAACGAGAAAAGAAAACGTGCTAATGGGCACCCATGTGATGGTGGTTATGCATCCCATACTACATCACCGACACATGTTTCCTACTATGGTTGATCTATATATAGACACATATTATGCATCCCATACTACATAATATGACCCGTATACTTCTTATCATGCTATGAGTGTAGTGACTATGCTTCGTCTAAGATGTACTGAAGACACCTCAGTGTGTGCATGAAATGTCACTAAATAACTAACACTAACAAGGGAAGGTTGTCCGACCAATTGTCAAGCAACCTGGCACTAATACCAGCTGTCACAACCCGCATATTCACCGTATATAATAACTTATCAGAGTAAAGGAAAATGTGCATCATGATGACACGTCAGCGGGGGATAACTACGGACACTGAGGCAAACACCTACTTAATCATGAAGAAAGATTCTTTAAGTTATTTTAAGGTAAAAAAATCAGTTTAAGTGCAGTAGTTAGCCGTATCCCTCGGCTTAGTGGCTCATCTAGTCCACGAACCAAAATATAATTATACGTTGCTGAAGACACTTGTTTAGATTGACTCCAACATCCTACATGAGTATAAATGTCCCCAAAGAACAACTCATGCTATGCAAGACCCTAAATTTATAATAGTAGTAAAGATAGCTTTTACAGTCGCTAAATATAATAAGTTAGAGTTTTAATTATGCAATGCATGAAGTAATAGTAGTAGATTTTATACTTGAAAATACCTAACATACATTCCTACTATAAATCAACCCAGAGAGCAAGTAATCCACATCCACATATAGAGAACTAATCAGCTAGAAAGTATCAAAAAAATAACAATTCTGTGGGCGTCAACAAACTGAAACGAACCCACATATAGAAAAGTATGTCTGAACCAGTAAAAAAAATAAGCAACAAACTACCTCGGTAAGACGAGGCAATAACCACGACCAACACTGCTGCCCAGAAACTCCAAAACCACCTCTGTTATCTCCTACTACTCTGAACCTGAGGCATTCCAAAGACAGAACATCTCAGCAAGAAGGTACAAATGGTGGCAAAAAAGTAAGCCAAAATAAACAAATATGAAAAGGGGTACCAACCGAAGACCAAAAGCACTGAAGTAAAGTACAAAAAGAAACAAGACATCATCAGGAAAAAGAACTCTTACGAGATTCGTCACGTACAACAAGAGTACACCAGACGCACGAGGCTATAAGGTGACAACATGAATAAATCATAAGGAAGAAATACAAAACCATTATTAGGCACCTGTGGTCGACCCTACCCAAAAAAACACGGGCAATGTGGTCACTCAACTGGACACACCCTTACGAATATAATATCTGTCTAACTGTGAGGGAGTCTCATACTCTCCACCATACACTGCAGACGTCTAAAAACCTGATAAACTTCCACAAGGTACTAATAAAGGCATCAAGCATTGCGGAGGTAGTTTCGTCCACTAACTCCCGCAATCAAGAAAACCCACAAAGAAACCACCACATATATCTCAGGATTTGGCACGTCTGATTCTACATGATATTTCTAGATTCAAGACAAAGTTGATCAACCCTTAGAAATGATTTACAATCTCAGATAAACTCTAATACGTTCAATAACGATAGGTAAGGCGTTTAAAGCCATCAATAAGACACTTCAAAAACGAGTAAACATAACATGACAAGATCGAGTTCATCATGACAAAATCTTACAACATCGAGTGATCATCAAGAAGGTTAATCATAACAATAAATCGGAAGACAAAGTGCAGAAAATTTTAAAGAACGTAAAAACCTAGCCATTACCATCAAATCAGATAAGGAGAAACGAGGGGAAACCACCACTTGCCTTGGTTTTACGGGAAAAGTTCTCTGAATCAGTCCACGTCGCCGATCGGGGTAAAAGAGGATGGGGGAAGGTGAAATTTAGACAAAAATGGCCGAAATAGAGGATAGGGACGAAAAACCCTAACGAGAAAACTCGAGAAACGGGAGAAGTTTTACCACGATGGCGTAGCTCTCAACGAGACCTTTCCAGATCTATTTTCGGTTGAAGATTTCGAGCACCGGGGCGCCGTCGGCGGCCACCGGAAGATTCACGAACGGGAGTTTCTATGGCTCGCTCTCGCTTCTCAGGTTCGGTGATGACGTGAGGAAGAAGATGAAAAGTATAAGAGTATATATATGTATGTATATATATATATATATATATATATATATATATATATATAATATATATATATATATATATATGTTTATAAAATTTCTTGTCTAAAACGAACTATCTACGAGCGGGTGCGCAGAAGACAAAAATAGATATTTAGGATTACTTCAAATCGAAAGGTGCACAACATGAAAGTTGTAGATCTCGTCGAGACGAACAAATTTCATGTTAACTATTTTTCCATACGACATTGTTTTGACCGTTAAAAAGCTCCTGAACACAAACTGCAACGGATTTCTCGGGATGAATAAACAGTACTCGAGACGAGAATACAGGTACTCGAGAGGTAGAAAACAGGCTACTCGAGTACTAAAATTTACTACTCGAGAACAAGATCGTTCACTCGAGAGGCAGAAATACATTACTCGAGAGGCAGATTTACGCTACTCGAGAGGCAAAAATAATTTACTCCAATAGATATTTCCATGAACAGACAACATACACGAGAGAGGAAAAAATTACACGAGTAGATATTTCCATGATCAGGCAACATACACAAGAGAGGAAAAAATTACACGAGTAGATATTTCCATGATCAGGCAACATGCACGAGAGAGGAAAAATTACACGAGTAGAAATTGCATGAAAAACAATTTTTTTGCAAATCTACCCTTTTGATCAAACTCTATGATTGAATAGTGATTTTCATTTTTGAATAGTACTTTAATATTAAAATAATCATCTTTATATATTTTTAAATAAGAAAACACAAGTTCAAAACAGAGGCTCAAACACGTGCCGAATTAAATGAAATTCGCACCGTAGGCGAACACTGACGCTACGAACACAACGACGAAGTCAAAACCAAAATCCGACGTGCCATTCTCGAGATATAAATTTTTCAAAGTTTACGAAAAACATAAATTCCACAAAACTTCAGAAAAACGCTGAGACCCAAATATCGCTCGGATCGCGACGAAACTTGACGAGCAAGTCCAAAATTACTTAACTTAAATTTCTAATGCAAAATTTTCCCATTATAACAAGAATTCGGCCGAATTGACCGTACGGACGCGAAAATGCCTTAACGACATTGCGCCGTCAACTTGACGTTAAAAGTAATGCCACGACGTCATAAATATGACGATACCCACTCAAATAAAATTAACGAAAAATCAGGGGCGTTACAATAAATGCTCATATTCTCTTGAATATAGCCGTTATTGGCAGCATTAATAATTATGGTCTTCATCAGGGTTAATTACTTGCTTAATTTATTGGGACAGTTGGGGAAACTCATTTAAGACAATATTCTCCAACCGTTTTCATTCTCCGGACAGATCAGCAATCAATGCTTGGAATTCAAAATTTCAAAGGAGAATTCGACAGCAGAATATAAAAGAGATTTTCCTTTTTTCAGATAAAACAACAACCAGAGAACTAATAGAGAATACACAGATAACAAAAAATCTCTGTGCAGAAAACTACCTGTTTTCCCCTTGTACTTTCTGAAGACTGAAGAAGAACAACAATCAAACATCAAAAGTCTTCTTCAACTTCAACTCCAGGAATATTCAAGTACAATAAAATCTGAATCAGTCAGAAGTTCCTGGATCACTTCAAGTCAAGACTGAAGACCTACACCCTGAGCAAGGCTCCAAGTCATTTTAGATGGAGCTTTGACACCGACAATCCACTAGTATTCTCTATTGTATAGAGAAAAGAGAAGACATCATCACCTCTCTCACCTCATGTAAAAGGGTTTATTAACTCCCTTCGAAAGTTTATTCTTTGTTTTTGGGCACCTGATCAAAATCCTAAAGGGTTGTCAGATCTCCATGAAAATAGATCTTGTGGTGGCAGTCACCTGATCAAAAACCTGTTAGTGGATTCCTAGCATGGTGGTAGAAGAGTGGATGTACCCAAGTTGGGGAACCACTATAAAATTCTTGTGTTGTCTGGTTGCCTATTTTCTTTCTGTTCTTGCTTTGCTGTGATAGTTTAGCTTAGTTTGTATTTTCTGATACTATTATAGTATCACATATTTTATTACACTGATATATTTTAAAACAGCCAAAATTTCTAATTACTCTATTCACCAACCCCCCTCTAGAGTAAATCAGGTCTACCCCTATCTTTCAGTTGGTATCAAAGCAGGATCCTTTGGTTTCTCAAGAAAATACTTGAACCAAAAGATCCTTGATAAATCTGATTTTCCTTTTTCCTAGTTTTTCTATTTATTTCATAGCATGACACAGAACAAAGATTATGCATGCACCAGACCTCCAGTTTGCAACTTGAATAAGTTTGCTATCTCAAAGGTAAGAATTGGGCTTTACATGAACTCTATTGATGACGAAATATAAAACTCTATTTTGACAGGTCCCCCTCAAACTACAGCTGCTACTACATCTACCAGTACACATGCTGTTCCACCACCTGAGTGGACAGATGCTCAAAAGAAGGCCAAGATAGTAGATGCCAAGGCCATGAATATTCTCGCTCAAACTATGTGAGATGACATATTCCAGAAGGTGGCTGAGTGTACATCTGCCAAAGCTATCTGGGATTCTCTCAACCAGATGGTTGCTGGATCAGCAGATGAGAGAAAGGACAGGAGATCAACTCTCATCTCCTAGTATGAAAATTTCAAGAAAGAAGAATTTGAGTCTATGAGTGACATGTATAACAGACTAAGCTCTATCATCAATGAGCTGAAGACTCTGGACAAGGACATCACTCTCACAGAAGTAAATGATAAAATCCTCATGTGCTTCCCTAGCTCATGGTATTCTAGAATATGGCCAATCATGGAGGCCAGATGTTTAAATGAGACTTCCACTGAATCTCTTCTTGGAAAGCTTAGATCATATGAGCAACTCATAAACACAAGAGAAGCTGTAGAGCAGAAGACTCCTCCAGCAGTAAGTAAGGAGCAAAACAAAGCTTTTAAAGCTTCAGAAGAATCAGAAGCTCCAACATCCAGTGAAGAACTCCTGAATCTCTTAGCCAAGAGATTTTACAAAATGACATAGAAGGACTTCAGAAGAAAGTCATCTAAGCAAGATGACAAGCCAAGGTACGACAAGACTCCAACTAAAGAGGTTGTTTGTTTTGCTTGCAGGAAACCAGGACACTTCATATCAGATTGTCCAGAAAACCAAAAGAAGGAGAGAAGAAGAGAAAATGACTCTAGAAAATAGCATTACAACAAGCCCTCCTCCAACAAGCATAAAAGGAAGGAGAAAAGTTTCATTGCTGAGACCTGGAGTGATACAGATCAAGAATCCTCATCTTCCAGCTCTAGTGAAGAGGAAGAGGAGGCAAAAGCAAGGGAAGTTTGCCTTATGGCTATCAATGCCTCCTACGACCACATCTAAAGCTGAGCAGTCAGAAAATGAAAAAACATCTGAGTTTGAGGCAGATCAGGTACTATCCTCTTTTGATTATAATTCAGATAGTTTTAAAAATAAATTTAAATCATTATCTATTGATCTAATTAATTCTGAAAATGAAATTAAAACACTTAGAGAAAAATTGACTAAGCAAGAAAACTTGCTTTCTGAAAATATCAAGTTAAAGGATGAATTAACCTTTGCTAATGAACAGATCATCACACTAAAATGTGAATTAGCTGAGGCAAGGCAACTTGAAGAATCCCTAAATGAGAGAAGTATCAAGTTGATGGATATCACAAGTACAATGAATGTCAGGCTTAATGATAAGCTGGGCTTAGGTGCTTCATCAAGCCTACCCCACTGATTCAAAAGAATATTTTAACAACTCCTATAAAATTTATTTCAGAAAAGGGTAAAGAAAAGCTAAATAAAGATAATCAACCAATTGAAATCACTCATAAAACTAAGGAAAAGAGAAAGAATAAGAAAAATCTAAACTATAACAATGTTCAGCAGATTTTTTCGAACTCATATCGACGAAATGTGTATAGTTCGTCGAACTCAAGTCGACAAACTCCGAATGCAAATTTTCATTATAATTATTCGTTGAACTACGATCAAGAAAATCAATATGGTTCGTCGACCCGAGATCGATGATTTTGGGGCCTAGAGAATGAATACTTTCATTCTCTGAGTGGAGTTTGACGAATTCAACCCCATTCGTCGAACTCAGATCGAAGAACTTACCAGAATTCGTCAAACCCAGTTCATCTTAATAGAAACTTTAATTCATATAGAACATTTAATCAACCAAGACAATTAAATAATCCATTCACCCTAGTGGATTATTCCACATAGATGATTTCATCCCTTAGGTTACAAAAATCAACCTGAATACTCTTATATTTCCAGCTTTGATTATATAAAGAAATAAGGACTCAAGGTAACCTGGGTCAAGAATAACTAATTTGTTTTATTACAAGTGAAAGACTATCCCACAAAAAAGCAACAGTGGTATCTGGATAGTGGCTGTTCAAAACATATTACTGGAAATAAGGACAACCTAATCAACTACAAGTCTAAGCTAGGACCCAAAGTAATATTTGGTGATTCCCATTGTGGCCAGACTAAAGGATATGAAAAGCTCAAAATTGGAGCAGTCACCTTCAGGATGGTAGCATATGTAAGTGGACTGAAGAACAACCTTATATCCATAAGTCAGTTATGTGGTGAAAGGTTTCAGGTATCATTTAACAAAACTTCCTGTATTATTACTTCAGTAGGTAACTTAGTAGTGTTAACAGGAACTAGAGTAGGAAACATTTACATAGCTTTAAGTCTTCCAAAACTGAAATATGCCTGTTTAACCAAACTAGTAATTATAATGAACTTTAACATAGGAGATTAGGACATGTTAACTTGAAAAAAATGCTAAACTTTCTAGGGACAACCTTGTTAGATGATTGCCTTCTTGCCCCTACAAGAAGGAAAGTCTCTGCAGGGCTTGTCAATTAGGCAAGAAAACCAAAAAGAGCTTTAAATATGTAAATAAAAGTGACTTACCTATTATATTGTACGTACTACATATGGATCTTTTGGCCCTATTGCTGTATAAAGCCTAGGAGGGAAATCTTATACTTTAGTGATTGTAGATGACTTCTCAAGATTCACTTGGGTATTCTTTCTGAGATATAAGTTAGATAACTTCAAGGTTCTTACAGATTTTCTCAAGAACATACAGATTGAGTACTCTACTCCAGTTGCATTGATCAGAAGTGATCATGGTACTGAGTTTGAGTATCTTCTTATGCAAGATTTTTGTGAGAAGGAAGGTATCGGGCACTGCTTCTCAGCTCCTAGAACTCCTCAGTAAAATGGGGTTGCTGAAAGGAAAAATAGAATCCTAATTGAATCTGCAGACACATTACTTAAAGATGCTCACTTGCCCCTATCCTTTGGGGCAGAGGCTGTGAGCACAGTAAACTATGTACTGAAAAGAAGTCTGATACACAAGCTCAAGAATAAGACTCCTTATGATCTACTTAAAGGGAAGAAACCTAAAGTATACTATTTTAAAATTTTTGGTTGCATTTGTTATATTCATAACAATAACAAGAAACACATTAGAAAGTTTGAAGCCAAGGCTGAAATAGAAATTTTTCTTGGATATTCCCAATTAAGCAAGGCTTATAGGGTTTATAATAAATCAACTATGAAAATAGAAGAATCCATTCATATTTCTTTTGATGAAACTAACATGTTTTATAAGGAGAAGATTCCTTCTACCAATGAGACTTTGCATGAACCAAACCCATGTGAGAAGTTGGATAAATTGACCCTCACCAATGAGGCTGTTAGCCATCCTTCACCACATACTGCTGAAGATAGTGAAGATGAAGACACTGAACTCAGTGAAGAGACAACAACAACTATAATTCCATAAGAGGAATTAATTCCCCAGGTTGTTGCTCAACCAACTCCTCTTACTGAATTTGTCACACTTAGAGATCACCCTGTATCTCAAGTGATTGGAGACATTTCAGTTGGTATGCAGATAAGGCATCAACTCCACCAGGACATGATGCATGCCTGCTTCATATCTCAAACTGAGCCCCAATCCATAAAAGATGTTGAGCAAGATCCACATTGGATTATTATAATGCAAGAGGAGCTCAACAAATTTGAGATGTAGAGTTTGGGATTTAGTTCCAAGACCAAAAGACTACCCATTCATTGGAACTACATGGGTATTTAGAAATAAACTTGATGCTCAAGGTCTTATCATAAGGAACAAGGGAAGCTAGGTGCTCAAGGATACATACAAGAGAAAGGCATAGACTATGACCAAACTTTTGCCCCTATTGCAAGGATTGAAGCAATCAGGATATTCTTAGCTTATGCAGCCTACAAAAAATTTACAGTGTACCAAATGGATGTCAAGAGTGCATTCCTAAATGGTGAACTCAAAGAAGAGGTCTATGTAGAACAACCACCAGGTTTTATTTCTCCTACTCATCCCTCTTATGTTTTGAAATTGCATAAGGCTCTCTATGGTCTAAAGCAAGCTCTAAGAGCTTGGTATGAAACCTTAGCTAGCTTTCTCTTAGAGCATAGTTTTTTTAGAGGCATAGTAGATAGGACTTTATTTATTAAGCATCATCTTGATAAAATCTTATTAGTATAAATACATGTAGATGACATTATATTTGGCTTTATAGATTCCAAACTATGCAAAAGGTTCTCCAACCTTATGCATTCCAAGTTTGAAATAAGTGGCATGAGTGAGCTATCCTACTTCCTTGGTCTCCAAGTGAAGCAGTCACCTGATGGCATCTTCTTGTCCCAATCCAAATATGTTAAGGAGCTAATTAAATGGTTTGGGATGGCTGATGCTTCTATAAATAAAACACCTATGGCTACAAATGCTGTAATTGATTCTGATGAACATGAGAAACTTGTAGATCAGAAATTATATAGGGTCATTGTTGGGTTCCTATTATATCTTACAGCAAGTAGACCAGACATTATGTTTGCTACTTGTCTTTATGATAGGTTCCAGGTGAACCCTAAAGAATCTCATCTTATTTTCCTAAAACGATTTTTTAGATATATAAAGAGTTGCCCAAATTTAGGACTCTGGTATCCAACTGAGACAGAATTTGAGTTAACTAGATACTATGATGCTGACTTTGCTGGATGTAGAGTAGACTGAAAGAGCACATCAGGGACATGTCAGTTCCTTGGTGATAGGCTAGTGTCATGGTTTTGTAAGAAGGAAACATCTGTGTCCACCTCAATATCAGAAGCTGAGTATATTGCAGCTGGCAGTTGTTTTTCACAGATGCTGTGGATTCAAAACCAACTCCCAGATTATGGTGTCAACTTAAATAATTCAACTCTACTTTATGATAATACAAGTACAATTTCTATTGCACAGATTCTAGTGCATCATAGTAGGACTAAGCATATAGATGTAAGACATCATTTCATTAGAAATTGTGTAGACAAAAAGAAAATTAATCTCACCTTTATCCCTACTGATTTGCAAAAGGCAGATATCTTCACCAAACTCTTGGATGAGAAGAAACATCTGTTCTTTATGAATCAGCTAGGTATGATCAATGGAGATGCATTAATTTAACTTCCGTCTGTGGTCGAAGAATTTACCACAGTTCGTCGAGCGGAGATCGACGAACTGAGAAAATTTCTTGAGAAATTTGTGGACCTGAGATCGACGAACTCTCTGTGTGAAGTTCTATTCATCAACGGAGATCGACGATATTGCTTAAGAAAATGTTTCGTCGACCTGAGCACGACGAAATATTTTCCCTTCTTTAGACTGAAATCCACGAACTCTTTCATCAATAAAAGTTTTCATCGACCTGAGATTGAAGATATTTTTATCTTTCATCGGACGGAGTCTGCCGCTTCATATTCTAAAAAACCATATAACTAGGTTTTCTTCGAGCTCCATCGCGCTCTTTTGGTTCCCCTTACACTTGATCTTTTTGTTTCCTTTTGCAGGCGATCAATGGCGATTCCAGTGAGATCTCTGGCGGCAATGAAGTTTGATATGGGATTCGACATCAATTTTGATTCATTCCAACATTCCGAACAAATCTTCTTGGATATACTGAAACTCTTTGAGGAACAAAAGTTGAAAAACCTCATGACAAACAGAATGAAGATAGCAGCTACAGAGATAGGAGAATGGGTGTTCACCTCCTCAACTCCAGATGTAGACACAATTATAAGGAACTATATCTGGTTACCAGATTTCTCTTTCCCCCGCAGTACTAACTGAAATTTTCGATTTGATGAATGGTGAAGAAGAGTTAGAGATTGATAGTTCTGAATAAGATGATATGCTGAATAAAATGGGTCATATTGGAGAAAACCCTAATAAGCTGTTAAAGAAAAAGTTATCCTCTGAATATAAATTTTTAGCCTATGTTGTGGGCAAGGTATTACTGGGCAAGCATACCGCTCATGACTACATTATCAGACAACAATTTCTGGTAATGTGTGCGGTTGTGAATAACAAGCAAGTGAATTGGTCAAGGATTCTGTTTGAGTTGATTAGGAAGAAAAATAATAAGACAGAAGTTTGTTTTGGAAGAGTTCTGGGCATCTTCCTACAGGAAAAAGCAACTGAATCCCTTATCTCCCAGACCATATTCATCAATGCTTCCAAAAGGCTAACATGTGCCTTTTTTGGAAGGTGGGAGAGGACAATCTCTAAGCCATCCAGGGCTTCCTCCTCTTCCACACTGTTAGAAAGTAGCAAAAAAGAGAGAACAAGCGGATAAACTTTTGAATAATTGAAATTTTATTATCCAAAAAAGATATCATTTACAAAGGTATGGCCTCCCTTATATAGAATGGAGGAGATAAGAAAGAGAGTATACAAACAATGTGGGACTAAACATTTACAATACTGAGCGGCTAGAATAAAGGTGACCGCACAGGCCGCGCGGTTAGACAGATGGGTTAACCGCTCGGCAACTCCAGCAGGATAGAACAGGCCGCAATGGTAGACCGATAGACCGCCCGGTCTCCAGGCTTCAGAGTGAGATAGCCAGACCGCTCGGTCAACAAACTGCTGGATCAGACCGCTAAGCCGCCCGGTCTAATACTTCAACACTCCCCCTCAAGCTGGAGCATAGATATCAATCATGCCCAGCTTGTCACAAATGCGGAAGAAGGAAGTAGAAACCGGCTTGGTGAAGATATCTGCCAATTCCTTGTCAGAGGTAACAAAAGGAGTACAAATCTGTTTCTTCAAAATCTCTTCCCGAATGAAGTGACAGTCAACCTCTATATGCTTTGTTCTCTCATGGAAGACCGGATTTCTGGATATGTGTATAGCGGCCTTGTTGTCACAGAACATAGGGAGAGGACAGTCATATACCTCGCCCAGGTCAAGCATGAGAGCCCGCAACCACTTTAACTCACACGTGGTTGACGCCATACTCCGGTATTCGGCTTCGGCACTGGATCTGGAGACAACAGACTGTTTCTTGCTCTTCCAACTCACGAGATTACCTCCAACAAAGGTACAAAAACCTGATGTGGATTTACGATCGCCTTTGTCATCCGCGTAACTTGAATCTGAGTAGGCCTCAACCCTCAGATGACCATTCTTTTGAAAGAGTAACCCTCTGCCCGGTGTTGCTTTGATATACTCTAAAATCTTCAGGGCGGACTGAAGATGGCACTCCCTGGGAGCTTGCATAAACTGACTGACCTTGCCTACAGCATAGGCGATGTCGGGTCTAGTCACCGTGAGATAGATGAGTTTGCCTACCAAACGTCTATACCTTGTGACATCAGATAGAAGAGGCGAGTCATCCGTCCACGTTTTGTCTTCTCCAACAGCCATGGGAAAACGAGCTGGTTTGGCACCTGTCAATCCTGCTTCTCGTAGAAGATCAAGGGCATACTTCCGTTGAGAGAGAACCAAGGAGTCAAGTTTCCGAGAGATTTCTATCCCCAAAAAGTATTTTGGGGAGCCCATATCCTTCGTGACCAAGTGCTGACGGAGGTGCTTCTACGTCAAGTCCACCCCATCTCGGTCATCGCTAGTAAGGAGAATATCATCCACATATACGGCCAAAACCACCAGTCCCGAGGCCGTTTTGCGAATGAATAAAGAGTGATCGGCCGAACTCCTTTGAAAGCCGATGGTAGCCACAATAGGGCTCCACATAAATGCCTTCTTCAAAATTACACGTGTCTCCCCTGAGCAACATACCCAAGGTTGCTCCATAGACGTCCTCCTGAAGATCGCCATAGAGAAAGGCATTCTTCACATCAAGCTGGGAAATGTCCCAAGCGGTTAACAGCCACAGAAAAGAGAACCCGGATGGTGCTGAGGCGAGCAACCGGAGAGAAGGTTCAAAGTAATCAACGCCGTAAGTCTGAGTGAAGCCCTTGCCACCAGCCGGGCTTTGTAGCGATCCACAGTGCCGTCGGGGCAAACTTCACAACGAAGACCCAGCGACAGCCAACCACACATGCCCACGGGAGGAGGAACCAGGGTCCAGGTACCCCGTTCAGTAAGAGTAGCCATCTCCTCATCCATGGCAGACTTCCAATGAGGGAGAGCGAGAGCCCCTGGTAGGTACGGGGAGTAGAAGTAGCAGAGATAGCCAAGGCAAAGCACCTGCGAGAAGGAGAAAGCTGATCATAGGAAACAACAGTCGTGAGCGGGTGTTGAGTACACGCCCGCACCCCTTTGCGAAGGGCAATGGGAACATCCAGGTCAACGGGAGCGTCGGCGACAGGAGCGTCAGCGACCGGAGCATCCGTGGCGGAGAAGGCTGGCCCGGGACTAGAGAGAGATGACAGCGGAGAGGAGGGTGGAGGGGTGGGTGGGGAGACGGACTAGGAAGGAGTGGGTGGAGGAGGAGATGAAGGTGGGAAAACGTGGAGAGGTGTGGAAGGAATGGAGATATCAGAAGGAAGAGAAGAGGGAGGAGAGAAATAGGAAGCATGTTCGAAAAAAGTCACATCCGCGGAGACAAACTGCTTGCGGAGAAGGGGGTCAAAGCAGCAATAGCCTTTTTGAGTGGTAGAGTACCCCAAAAAGACACACTTGGTGGAACGGGGGGAAAGCTTGTCGCGGGTAGCGGAGGGAGCATGAACAAAGGCCGTACAGCCAAAGACATGGAGAGGAAGAGGAAAAGGTTCCTGGTGGTGGTAGAGAAGGGAGAAGGGAGTCTGGCCGTGGAGAACCGCGGAGGGAAGGCGATTGATGAGATAGCAGGCGAGGAGCACAGCGTAGCCCCAGTAGGAGCGAGGGACGTGCATCTACGTCATGAGAGTACGCGCAACATCAAGCAGGTGACGGTTTTTACGCTCCGCCACCCCATTCTGCTGGGAGGTGTAAACACAAGTCGTTTGATGAAGGAGGCCATGTTGGTGAAAGAATGCGGAGAACTCATGAGTCAGATATTCTTTGGCATTATCAGAACGTAAGACTTTAATAGAAATAGCAAATTGAGTCTTAATCATAAAGTAAAATGATTGCCAAACAGAAAATAGTTCAGAGCTATCTTTTAACAGATACACCCAGGTACATCGAGAAAAATCATCGATAAAAGTGACAAAATAGGAACTGCCCCGACCAACTGTGAGGGTAGAAGCAGGACCCCATACATCAGAATGAATAAGATCAAATATGCGAGAGGAGCCACGGCCTTGCTTTGGTGGGAAGGAGGAGCGATGATGTTTGCCAAGCTGACACGCATCATAGTTGAGCGAAGAACTGGTAGGAGGTAAGTGGGGCAGAAGCTGGCGAATAAGCCGAGGAGGAGGATGACCAAGACGAAGATGCCACTGAAGGAGATCGGTGGAGGAGGAGTAGGCAGATAGAGCAGAAACATCGTCGAGCAAGTAGAGGCCGCCGCTCTCAGTCCCAGTAGCAATCGTCCGCTAGGTCCTCGGGTCCTGAAAAGAACAAGTAGTGGGAGTGAATAAGACGGAGCACTGAAGTTGCCGGCATAAAGTAGTAACTGATAACAAATTGCACGGGAACTTCGGGACATAGAGGGTATCCTCCAAGCAAAGCGATGGGGTGAGTTGAACCATGCCCGTCCCATGAACCAGGGACGGGGAACGATCCGCCACACGAACCGGGGGTAAGCGGTCATGGGTCTCAAGATGGGAGAAGCAATGAGGGTTGCCCGTCATATGATTTGTGGCACCGGAGTCAATCAGCCATTTACCTTGGGTAACGAGATGGGAACTACCTGACGTCGTGGCCACATAGGCAGACGACCGAGAAGAGGCGGAGGCCGAAGAAGGAGCATCACCGGAAGGGCAAATATGAGGATGTTTCTGCCAGCAGCGGTCAACAGTATGGCCAGTACGACCACAGTGAGAGCAGAGGAACCGGGATGAACCTCGTCCGCCAGAGGAGCCGCGGCTACTAGGGCCCCCCCTCTGAGCTTGGTGAGCAAAGGAGTCCTGGGAAGGGGGGGAGGCCAACAGAGGCCGCTGGAGTAGCGAAGTAACAGCGGCAATGCGAGCCGCAGTGGCATCCAAAGTAGGAGATTCCGCCTCACCCAAGATCTGCTGGCGGATCATATCATAAGAGTCGGGAAGACGAAGAAGATAACAAACAACCAGTAGTTCCTGGAAGTGTTTGTGCTGGTCGGCCAAGTCCGCGGAGAAGGGGCGATTCTGGAGGATTTCAGCACCAAGAGCCTGAACCTGCTGATAAGCCGCAGCCGGTGACATGGAAGGGCGGGCGAAGAGGTCCGCATAGAGAGTATAAATGCGGGACGTCTGGCCCCCCTTAGAATAGAGAGCAGCGAGGTGAAGCCAGGCGGCCTTGACTGTCTCATCATGGCGAATGACGGGAAGGCACTCATCAGAAAGGCTGTTGGCCAGCCAGGTGCGGACAAGAGCATCACTCGCATCCCAGTCATCAAACTCAGGAGAGGTGCGAGGAGGAGGGTCATCGGTGAGGTGATGATGCTTGCGTTGAGAACGAAGGAGAAAGGTGAAAGAAACGCTCCAATCGGGATAGTTGGAGCCAACAAGCTTGGAAAGGGTGCCAAGGTTGCCCGAAGGAGGAGGAGGAGAAGGAGCTGCAGGAGTAGTGGTGAGACCGGAGGTAGTCATAGAAACCGGCAAGAAGAAGAAGCCGCGCGAACAGAAGCAGTTAGAAAACAGAAGAAGCCGCGCGAACAGTAGCGGCTAGAAAGAGGTCAAAGGCACAGCGGGGAAGAGGTCGCGCGGACTGAAAAGGCCGAGCGAACAGAAGAGAGGAGAAGAGCAGGTGACTGCGACCAAGATGCAGGTGAGATAGGAACAACCCGCACGGTCAGGCAGATCACAGCAGCAAACCGCGAGTATAGAGACAAGCGGAAATGGGGAAAGCAGAAGCGGACAGGGAGAAGAAGTCCGCAGCGGGTAGAGACAAGGTATGCGGACAGAGACAGGCCGCAACGACTAGGAAATCAGAGAGGCAAGAAAGAACAATGAGCGCGGCGACAAGGAAACAGGTCGCTGCGACGAATAGCAGTAGGAGAAGAGAACCAAGAAGAAGCAAGCCGCGCGAACAGGGCAGCGGACAGAAACAAGCCGCGCGAACAGGGTAGCGGACAGAAGAGAAGGCAAGTCGCGAGATAGGTCGCAGAAAGCGGAAAACAAGACGCGAACAACAGAGAGCGCACAGAATCAGGAGGAAATGACCGTGTGCTCTGATACCATGTTAGAAAGTAGCGAAAAAGAGAGAACAAGCGGATAAACTTTTGAATAATTGAAATTTTATTATCCAAAAAAGATATCATTTACAAAGGTATGGCCTCCCTTATATAGAATGGAGGAGATAAGAAAGAGAGTATACAAACAATGTGGGACTAAACATTTACAATACTGAGCGGCTATAATAAAGGTGACCGCACAGGCTGCGCGGTTAGACAGATGGGTTAACCGCTCGGCAACTCCAGCAGGATAGAACAGGCCGCAATGGTAGACCGATAGACCGCCCGGTCTCCAGGCTTCAGAGTGAGATCGCCAGACCGCTCGGTCAATAAACCGCTGGATCAGACCGCTAAGCCGCCCGGTCTAATACTTCAACACACACCTTCTGAGAGCACAAGGGTTGTTCCAACCACTCCCCACCCTGTTGAAGAAGTTTCCATTCCTCCTCCTCCTTCAACAACACCTATTCATTTAAAAACTCCTTCATCTCCTCAGTCACCACCACCTCCTCAACAACCACCTGCCTCACCAATGCATCAACAAACTCTTACTGTAACTCCAGAACACATCACACCACCACCATATCCATTACCACCTCATATTACTGACATACATCCTCAAACATTCATGTCATCCCCCACATTTGATTTGCTCACCTCCCTACCATCTACACCAAATTCACCTCCACATGACATCTCCGCTCCTATTCCATCTCCTGCTGCATCACCTTCGTAGGATGATATCATGCAAGATGTTATTCCTTCTGATGTCATTCCTCCCATCCATCTATCTGTATCCACTCAAACTCCTCCTGAGTTTATGGAAATGGATTCCCCTTCCATTTCCACCCTCCTGGAGCACATCACTCCAGTAATCAGGCAACTCATAGCAGAGGCAATCACACCTCTTACTGCCTACATCTCATCCCTTACTGCCCTATTTGCTGCCTCCTCTATCCCTTATTCTTGCAGGGGCCTGATTCCAGTATCCACTGAAACCAGGCAGGGGGAGATGCTCAACGAAGAAGCAGCTCCAGCAGCAGCAGTTACAGCAGAAGAAATTGATACTGAAATGGTCTATATAGATATAGAAAGTCTAGAGAGTATAACTGTTGGTGATTGTATTGTCAATTCCACAGTTGATTTATTTCATTTATTAAATTCTTTTGATACCGTTCATTTGAATTATCTTCCAGAAGTCTGCCCAAAGCACTCTATGTCTAAGTCCCCTATACTTCCCCAATAAGCCACGCAGTTGCTAAAAAACTAATGGCAAGTTTTGCAGCTCTAGTAGCTCTAGTGATTATAGAAGAACATGTAACTAAGAATGTTCTTGAACTAGTCTCTTCCCCAGAGCAAAAGGCTATCTCCCCTCCCAAAGCTCTTTCCCCTCCTACTTATAAGATGGATGATAGTACTTTACCAGACTTGGATGAAATCATTCTAGCAGACATATGAGAAGAGAACTTAACAGTTTCTGAAAATATTATTGCTCCACTAGAAGTTGCAGAACCTCATGTTCTCCCTCAATCTGAGAAGCAAATTTCCAAGGAAGCCTCGAAGGCAATTGATGTTTTATATGATAATCCTCCAGGATCATCTGATGATGACAATGATGATGAAGACTCTAATGATTCTGATTATTCAAAAGCTAAAAAGAAAGTTGCTAAGAAAAGAAAAGCTCCTGCTAAGGCTGTTCCAATGCCCAATTCTAATGCCGACAGTCCCTACTATATTTTATAGAAGATTACACCTTATCATGGGATGTCTTCATGGATGTGGCTATCTAAAAATGAGCAAAAAGCAAGGAAAAAGAGCAGAAGGTACTCTCCTCCTCCTCCTTCTCAAAGGAATTATAGTGGACCTCCACCTCCTCCTCCTTCTCCTCCGCCTCCAGCAGTAGGTGCTTCAGGGAATATTTCTCAGAGATCTACCTCTTATACTCAAACTTACCAAAGGCAACAAGGCAGATCTTTAAGATCTCAAGGAAGCAGTCAACAGAGACATCCTTCAAGCAACATCAGACATCAACAGTAGCATCAAAAATAAGATATACAACAGACAGTATCTGAAATTGATCAATCTGAAAAAGTTGTTAGCTCTGAAAGACCTTACACTCCACAAGTTCCCTTTGTTGATCCTGAATAAGAAACAACTACTAAAATGGATAGATTTCAAGAACTGGTTGGACTCTCCATGATAAACAAAGCTAAAGCCGAAGGCAGAGATCCCTCACAGTATACTACCATGTCTTCCTACAAGAGAGAGGAATTAAAAAGGTATGACCAAGCTAACAAGTTTTTCAATGTAGATGCTTATATGAATCTACATCCAGAGTCTATAATTCCAAGAGCAACTTCTCTCAATATTATTGGAGCTTCATACATGACTATGTCTAAAAGGGAAGCTGCTAATCCAAACAAAGAAATCAAATTCAGATAGCCCTCTGAAAGTTCTTGTTGGATCCCTAGTTTGATTTAGGCTAGATTCGCTAATTAGGATAATTGACACAACATGTATAGTCAGGGTCATGTTTGTGTCCTAAAGCTTAGGCTAAGTCCTTAGAATCAACCACACATGGTCCAGCCAATAGAAGACAACAGAAGACTAAAACTTAGAAGAAAATCAAGTTCAGGAAAGTGAGTTCGAAATTCGTCGAACTCTGCTCGACGAAAGTCGTGCTCTGCTCGACGAACTCATAATAAATTCTGTGAGTTGAGCTCGACGATATTCGAGCTCAGGTCGATGAATTCTGGGAGATTAACTTCAACTTTTAGTCCAGAATAATTTCTCTGAACTCAGGCCGACAAAGTTACATTATCAGCTCGACGAACTTGGAGTACAGAAATGGGAAGTTCTTCATAGAGAGCAGTTAGCTGATATCAGGTCGACAAACATGGTTCTCAGGTCGACGAACAAGAATTCCCAGGTCGACGAACATGATTTCTCTGGTCGACAAACTTTGAACTCAGGTCGACAAAATCTATCCTCTGTTCGATGATTGTTGTGCAGTTCCAGACTTGGAATTTTTTACCTCTTTTTGTCCTTATTCTCATGCAGTAATTCATGAATAATCAATGCTTATATTCTCTGAATAAAGCTGTTAGTAACATCATTTATTATGGTCTTCTTCAGGAATATTACTTGACATTTTTAATAGGACAGTTGGGGAAATCCATTAAAGCAATATTCTCTCCAGCCGGATTTTCATTCTCCAGGCAGTCAGCATTCAATGCAGACTATTCAAATTCAAAGGAGAAATTAGACTGTGATATAGAAAATATTT
The DNA here is from genome assembly GCA_039583875.1 of Platanthera guangdongensis. Taxonomy (NCBI): domain Eukaryota; kingdom Viridiplantae; phylum Streptophyta; class Magnoliopsida; order Asparagales; family Orchidaceae; genus Platanthera; species Platanthera guangdongensis. The sequence goes on along the minus strand of CM077162.1, from coordinate 91,290,273 downwards.
TTCTCTTTCAGTCGAGAACAGAAAAATAGGAATAGTAGAACACACAGAGAACAAGATAGGCACAAGAAATTATTCAAGAAAAAGCTCTGACTATCTTCATCAAGTGTTCTTCCTCCAGCAAGCTAAAAAGAGACAATCAACTTCTATCTGTCTACAGCTTTCTGGAGATCTTTTCAAGAAGACCAACTCACCCTGCAAAGCTCTTCATCTTCCTGAACAGATCTTCATCTCAGGGGGAGTTTTGACACCATCAAGAATCCACTTCTCTGTTTCTTTATGAAAAGAGAAGACAACATCTTATTTTCTTTGTTTTACCCCGCTGTACACTGACTTCTAACTCCCTTCAAAAGTTAAACACTTGGTTGCAAGTCTCCTGATCAAAAGACTTGATTTGGTTTTTAAGCACCTAATCAGATGCCTGAAAGGGTTTCCTGATCTACCTGAAGCAGATCTTGTGGTGACAGACATCTGAGCAAAAACCTGTTTGGTGATAGGGCACCTGATCAAAAACTTGAGTGGATTCCTACCATGGTGGTAGAAGAGTGGATGTACCCAAGTTTAAGGGGAACCACTATAAAATTCTAGTGTCGTCTGTGATGCTCTCTCTTTTTTTTTATTGTGTGCTAATTGCTGTATAGATTAGTTTTTATTTTTGCACCTTTCTGATTACACTTATTAGTATCACTATCTTTAACTTTGAAATAAAAATCTAAAGGATTTTAAAATACTCTATTCACCTCCCTCTAGAGTTAAACAGTCTAACCTACTGGTGGTATCAGTGCATACCACCACTTTCAATTGGTATCAAAGCAGGTTTATCTTTGGTTTCACAGATTTACATCTGAACCAAGATCCTTGTTAGATTATTTCTCTCTTCTTTAGTTCTTCTATTACTACAGCAATGGCACAAAATAAAGATTATGCTAGCACAAGACCTCTAGTCTGCAACTTAAATAAATTTGCAATTTGGAAGGCAAGAATCAAGCTATACATGAACTATATTGATGAGGACATTTTCAACTCTATTTTGACAGGTCCTCCTCAACCATCAGCATCCACATCTACAACAACTTCTAGCACTCATGCAGTTCCACCACCTGAGCAAATTGATGCTCAGAAGAAAGCCAAAGTTGCTAATGCTAAAGCCATGAACATATTGGCACATACCATGTCAGATGATATCTTTCAAAAGGTGACTGAGTGCACCTTTGCAAAAGAAATCTGAGACTCTCTAAACCAGATGGTGGCAGGCTCAGCAGATGAAAGAAAGGATAGAAGATCCCTCCTAATATCTCAATATGAGAACTTCAAGAAGGAGGAATCTGAAAAGTGGCTGAGATGTATAACAGGCTAAATGTTATCATCAATGAACTGAAAATCCTAGACAAAGATATCTCCTTGACTGAGATCAATGACAAGATCCTGATGTTCTTTCCCAGCACTTGGGATTCCAGGATCTGGCCAATCAAAGAAGCCATAAGTATGAATGAGATATCCACTGAGTCTCTCTTGGGAAAGCTAAAATCCTATGAGCAATTGATCAAGACCAGAGAGGCTGCTGAAATGAAGGCTTCAACCTCTTCAAGGAAGGAACACTATATTGCTTTCGAAGCAAAAGAAGAACTTGAAACCCTTCCATCCAATGAAGAGTTGATTAGCTTGCTGGGCAAAAGATTCTACAAGCTGGCCAAGAAATATTTCAGGAGAAGGCCATCCAAAAATGATGAGAAACCTAAGTATGACAGAACTCCTCCCAAGGAGATTGTCTGCTTTGGATGCAGAAAACCTGGGCACATCCTTCCTGAATGCCCAGAAGCTCAGAAAAGAGGCAGGAGAAAAGAGAAACAGAATAAGAAGAAATCCAGTAGGAATTCAAGCAAACACTCCTCCAGCAAAAACAAAAGAAAGGAAAAAGTTTTCATTGCTGAAACCTGGAGTGATATTGATGAAGAGACATCATCTTCCAGCTCCAGTGAGGATGAAAAAGAAGCCAAGGCAAGCAAAGTTTGCCTCATGGCAATCAATGCCTCATGTAGCAGGCCTAATGCTGAAGAGCAAGCAGAAGACCATTCTGAAGAATCCGAAGAGGAATCTGAGACAGATGAGGATAAGGTAATCTCATCTTTTGATTTTAATTCTATTGATTTTAATAATAAATTCAAAGCTCTATGTAATGACTTAATTAAATCTGAAAAAGAAATTAAAATGCTAAGAGATAGGCAATCTGAATTTGATAATTTATTTGCTGAAAACACTAAGCTTAAGGATGATCTAGTGTTCGCTAATGAACAAATTATTTCTTTTAAAAACAGAGTTATATGAGGCTAAGCAACTTGAGGAATCTCTCAATGGGAGAAGCCTTAAGCTAATGGACATCACAAGTACAGTTAATGCCAGACTAAATGGCAAACTGGGCTTAGGTGCTTCATCAAGCTTACCATCATACTTAAGAAAAATATATTTTCAACCCTTATAAAATTTGTTTCAGCTAAGGGTAATGAGGTAATAAACAATAAGCAACCCTTAGAAGAATTACCTAAAACTAAAAACCAACAGAATAGAAACAAAAAAAATCTAAGTAAAAACAAAGTTCAACATATTTCGTTGAACTCAGATCGACGAAATATGGCTAGTTCGTGGACTCTGATGGACGATCTATGAATGCAAATATTAGCAACAATAATTCATCCGACTGCGATCGACGAACTGTGTATGGTTCGTCAAGCAGAGATCGATGAACTTGGGGCGCAGAAAATGAATATATTCATTCTCTGAGCAGAGATCGACGATCTCATTGTACAACCCTGTATCCGGCTGAGTGGGATCCTCCCCAAGTGGCGGGCTCGGGGGGAAGCTATGAGCGGCATTTTGGTATAGCCACGTTCGAGGAAGTGCGAGTGCTCGTGCGTGCTTGCGGAGGTTTTATGTGTGTAGGCCTTCATAAATGTATATATATCTATATATATATATATATATATATTATATATATATATATATATATATATCTATATATATATATGGTTAATATTAATATATATGTGATATTATATATATAATATATAGGGGATATTAAAAAGGGGGAAGTGGGATGAAGAGAAGGTAGTAGGCAGAGGCATCAGGTGAGCGGGATTTCTCCCGCTAGGGTTTGGCCAAGGAAGCAACCCGCCCCCTTTTTCTCTCCCTCGGCCTGGAGCTGCAACTCCCGCCCTCCCTCTCTCTCTCTCAGCATGGAGTAGCACCCGCCACTCCCTCTCTCTCTATCGGCCTGGAGAAGCAACCCGCCCCCTTTTCTCTCTCAGGTCCTGGAGCAGCACCCGCCCCTCCCTCTCTCTCTCTCGGCCTGGAGCAGCAACCATCCCCCTTTTTCTCTCTCTCGGCCTGGAGCAGCAAACCCCTCCCCCTCTTTCTCTCCGGCGACCCGAAGCAGCAGCTCGAGCCGCCCCTTTCCATCCTCTTTCCAGGCCACCACCAGCAAGTGCAGCTCGAGCACTGCTCTTCTTCATCGCAGCCGCCAGGAGTAAGGGATGGCCGAGCCCCTCCCCCTCTCTTTGTCGCCACTTCCTAGTGCAAAGCAAGCCCAACCTTGGCTTCCTTTCCATGGCGCCGTCTACAGTAAGGCTGGCCAGGAGCTTCTCTCCCGGCGCCGCCTACAGCAAGGCCCGACAACGCTGACAAAAAACACGTGTTAAGGGTAACAATGTTTCTACTTGGGCAGGTGAAGCCCTCAGTTTACATATTTGCATGGAAGCCCCTCTCCACCAATGGGTGGGGGAAGGGAACTCTCCGATGGGTTGATGTGTACATCCCCGCAATTAATTGAATTTAGTATCCGGAAGCGTGAGTACGGATTCAGGCATGATGTGTGAAGCCCATCCGGATGTGTAAGGCAGATTGGTGATGTTCTATGGTTCATGGGGAAAACTCTGTGGAAGTTGTTTATTATTTGTTCTTAGGAGATAAGCATCACCGCCCCGAGGCAGAGGTGGGGCCGATGTTTATTTTGCCACCGTTTGGCGGGACGTAGGCGTATAGGTGCTGCAGTATCAAGCAGGGAATAACGGATTTAAGCCCAAGTTTGTGCCGGCCCTCGAAGGCCTATTTTTGCTTATGTTGCCGGCCAACGTGCCGAAGTATGGAATTTATATTCCTATAATTTAAATATTTGTGATGCTCTGTGTATGTGTTTTATCCTTCTCGTCTTAGGCGTGCGGCATGTTCGCAAACCGTTCAACCCGTGGGGACCCCGAGGTAAGGTTACCGGGAGGCTCTTGAAGGTCAGTTGATGGCCTTTCAGAACAACATAGTTATGTTGTTGGCGGCCCAATTGCGGCGGCGTAAAGTAGAACTGTTGGGTGGGTTCATGCCGTTGGTAGGCAATAAAAGGAACATTTTACATAGACTCGAGGAGGCACCTCTAGTCACGAGAGAGTTGGTCTTGAGATTCTCCTTAGAGGTTCCAGTCGGCCACGAGAGCCCTCTGAAGGTGCCTTAGATCAGCCTTTGGCTTGGGAGGGGAAGAGTTTGCTAGTCTTACGGGTATGCGGCGGGACCTCCATGCTGAGATCTTGGGCCAGTCCCTTGTGTAACGCCCCGAAACTCAAAGGAGCAAAGGGGGACATTTTGGGCCAGTTTGGGTTCTGGCTGCAGGCACACGGCCTGGGACACGGGCGTGTCCCAGGGCGTGTCAAGCCTGTGTCGACACTAAGACGGGAAGTCGACACTTTGGTCTCGACATTGTGTCGAGACTGGGCACACGGCCTGCGACACAGGCGTGTCGCAGGGAGTGTCGACCCGTGTCGACACTTAGCCGCGAAGTCGACACTCTGTAGGCGACAAAGTGTCGAGACATGGCACACGGCCTGCGACACGGGCGTGTCGCAGGGCGTGTTGACCCGTGTCGACACTTGTCCCGGGAATTCGACACTTTGGTGTCGACAATGTGTCGAGACAAGGCACACGGCCTAGGACACGGGCGTGTCCAAGGCCGTGTCAGTCGGTCGACGATCTTCGCTCGACGAAGTGTCGAGTGTCGAGACCGTGTACACGGCCTGGGGTCCAAGCGTGTTGATGTGACACGGGTAAGGACACGGGCGTGTCCTAGAACCCGTGCAGTGCTCGGGTTGATTTTGGGGAAAAATGATGGGGTACACGGCCGGCCACACGGACCGTGTCAGGTGGAACACGGGCGTGTCAGCTCGAACACGGGCGTGTTTGATACCCGTGTGAGGTTCCAGGTGATTCGATTTTGATGGCGAATGAGGCACACGGCCCTGGACACGGGCGTGTGCCAGGCCGTGTTCGGTCCAGATTGGGCATTTCAGTCCCGAATCAAAGCCGTTCGTTTCCTTATTTTGAGATCCAACGGCTGGGGGGTTGTTCCTGAAGGGATATACCCGGGATTGGACTTAGAAACCCTCACTTTTTCTTAAGTGTTATCTTTCTAAAGCCTTAGAGAGAGAGGAGAGCCAATGGAGGAAGGAGGAGCTTGATCTCGCCATTGGAGGAGCTTCGAAGCTCCGAATCGCGAGCCGACTCCGGATCCACGGAGGCAAAGCTAGTGCGGTGCTTTTCATCCGATTACTTTGCAATGGCACCAAAGAGGAACTCTAGGGTAATGATCCTCATCTTGAGCATGAGTAGCTCTCTTTCTTTGCATAGGAAGCCCGCTCTTGCGAGTTTGCGGAGAGTTGGAGGCGTTCCTTCGGGTAGATATGTGAAGTCCCCGTTGTTTAGAGTCCGTAAGCGAGAACGGACATAGGCATGATGTGTGAAGCCTACCCGGACATGTTGGTCTGGATCGGTGATGTTGCATTGCATAAATGCCGGAGAAGACTCCGTGCTATGGTTTGTTTTTCGGGTTTTCAACGTGGTAGATTGCAGTAGGGAGCCTTGGGGACTAACCCAAAGGTGCACCCGGAAAACTAGGCGGATACGAGGTCTTGCCAACATGGAGGCCTGAGAGCCAACTTGAACATAACCGAGTTATGTGAAATTGTGTGACGAAAATGGGACTCGGTGGAAGTTTGACCCGCGCAAATGGCTTAAATTGTCGTTGCGATGTGAGCACTGGTTAGATGGAACCGTACCCGTTCTATGTCGTTCGGTTAAAGAGACCTAAAGGCACGTGACACTTACCATTGGCATAGATTAGGGTCTTCGGCGGTCAATGACTTAAATTGTCGTGACCCAGGCCAGGAAGACAAATTGCTCATAGGTTTGGCCGTCCAAGTGGCGGTGGTGAGTCCGGAATGTCTATGGCTTTAATTGACGTGACATCGACCGGTTCACCGAGAATGTGCCCTGAGAGCACGGGGCGTGTGGCCGTGCGAGCCAACGTCTGTGATGAAATGGCTAGTTTTATATTGCTCGCTTATGCTAATGAAATGCAGGGAAGGAGCATCGCCGCCCTGAGTTGGGGGCGGGATCGTTATAATTTGGTCAGCATTGCTGACCGTTGCCTTGTTTTGCCATCGTGCGGTGGTTTGTTGCTTGCAGGTGCAGCTGGGCCAAGTGGTCAATAGCGGGCTAAAGCCCGAATGCGAAGCCGGCCCTTGAAGGCCTAATTGGAAGTGTTTACTGCTTTATTCATGTGTGACCGGCCTGCGTGCCGTGGTTTGTAAAACATGTAATTGGAAGTGAAACGTTTTGTAAGGCCTTAAGGCTTATTTTGGGTATTTTGTATAACATTCCTATTCTGTACTAGTGGACATTCAGGCTCTAATGCTGGGTTTTTTATTGCAACTTTATTATAATGCTTCCGCTAGAATGCTCTGTGTAGGACGTTGAGATTGGTTGGATGGTTTCCATAAGTAACCACCCGGTCTGTCTGTAGCATACGGCGTTGGGCCCCGGCCGGACCTACTGCTATATGCTATGTGACGGATAGGAGGTGTTACACCTTGTGTTCCTAGTCTTGTTCCTAGATCGTTCACTTGAGGGTAGTAGGTACGCGGCCACCCCTTCCCCAAGGGTCGAACTCCACAGAGACCGATTTTCGGTTTCAACATTTTGGTGCGGTGAGCGTGGATAGTGACCAGCACGGAAAAACTTAGTCGAACATCATGGCTATAGAAGAGGAACCAGGTGACAACCAGGGTCATGCGCTGACACTTTGTGTGTAAGGTCTTCATACCCGGAGTCGGCCCATCCTATAGATGTTGTTGGAATCTCATAGCACTCGGGGTAGGATTTGCACTTATTTGAAGCGCTTCTTTCCTTAAGGCATGTAAGTGGTTTCTTATTCTTAATAAAATCCCTTGATGTACCAGTTCTGACGCAGTAATTCGTATGAAAGAGTGACATGCACTCAGACCTTGAGAAGATCCCGCAGTCAAGCTCTCACCTAGATGGCAGGGATGGAAGTCACTCGATGGCGTTAGCCTTAGACCCCGAGCAGATCCCGCTGTCAGGCTCTCACCTAGCTGGTAGGGCTGGAAGTCACTCGATGTCATCCTTAGACCTCGAGCAGATCCCGCTGTCAGGCTATCACCTAGCTGGCAGTGCTGGAAGTCACTCGATGGCATTAGCCTTGGACCCCGAGCAGATCTCGCTGTCAGGCTCTCACCTAGCTGGCAGGGCAGGAAGTCACTCGGTGTCATCCTTAGACCTCGAGCAGATCCCGCTGTCAGGCTCTCACCTAGCTGGCAGGATTGGAATTCACTCGATGGCATTAGCCTTGGACCCCTAGCAGATCTCGCTGTCAAGTTCTCACCTAGCTGGCAGGGATGGAAGTCACTCGGTGTCATCCTTAGACCTCGAGCAGATCCCACTGTCAAGCTCTCACCTAGCTGGCATGGCTGTAATTCACTCGATGGCGTTAGCTTTGGACCCCGACCAGATCCCACTGTCAGGCTCTCAACTAGCTGGCAGGGCTGGAAGTCACTTGGTGTCATCCTTAGACCTCGAGAAGATCCTACTGTCAGGCTCTCACCTAGCTGGTAGGGCTAGAAGTCACTCGATGGCATTAGCCTTGGAACCTGAGCAGATCCCGCTGTCAGTCTCTTACCTAGCTGGCAGGGCTAGAAGTCACTCTGTATCATCCCTAGACCTCGAGCAGATCCCGCTGTCAGGCTCTCACCTAGCTGACAGGGCTGGAAGTCACTCGATGGCGTTAGCCTTGGACCCAGAGCAGATCCCGCTGTCAGGCTCTCACCTAGCTGGCAGGGATGGAAGTCACTTGGTGTCATCCTCAGACCTCGAGCAGATCATGCTGTCAGGCTCTCACCTAGCTGGCAGGGCTGGAAGTCACTCGATGGCGTTAGCCTTGGACCCCGGGTAGACTCGCTGTCAGGCTCTCATTAGCTGGTAGGGTTGTAGACACACCTAGTTGGAAAGGATTGGTTCTTGGAGGTTTTTGCAGGACCCCGAGTACTGCTCGGCCCTGGGTAGACCTGCTGCCTGGATCCTACTAGCTGGTAGGTCCGGAGGCTCGCCTGCGGGGCAAGGGACCCGAGTGATACTCAGCCCCGGGTAGACTCGCTGTAAAGCTCTCATTAGCTGGCAGGGCTGTAGGCACACCTGGGGGGAAAGGATTGGTTCTTGGAGGTTTTTGCAGGACCCCGAGTGATGCTCGGCCTCGGGTAGACCCGCTGTCTGGCTCCTACTAGCTGGCAGGTCCGTAGGCTCGTCTTGGGGGTAAGGGACCACGAGTGTTGCTCGGGCCCGGGTAGACTTGCTGTCAGGATCTCATTAGCTGGCAGGGTTGTAGGAACAGTTGGGGGGAAAGGATTGGTTCTTGGAGGTTTTTGCAGGAGCCCGAGTGCTGCTCGGCCCCGGGTTGACCCACTGTCTGGCTCCTACTAGCTGGCAGGTCCGTAGGCTCGCTTGGGGGGTAAGGGACCCCGAGTGCTGCTCGGCCCCAGGTAGACTTGCCGGCAGGGCTGTAGGCACACCTGGGAGGAAAGGATTGGTTCTTAGAGGTTTTTGCAGGACCCCGAGTGATGCTCGGCACCGAGTAGACCCGCTGTCTGGCTCCTACTAGCTGGCAGGTCCGTAGGCTCGCCTGGGGGGTAAGGGACCCCGAGTGCTGCTCGGCCCCGGGTAGACTCACTGTCAGGCTCTCATTAGCTGGCAGGGCTGTAGGCACTCCTGGGGGGAAAGGATTGGTTCTTGGAGGTTTTTGTAGGAGCCTGAGCCTGGCTCAGCCCCAGGTAGACCCGCTGCGCAGGCTCTCATCTAGCTGGCAGGTCCGTATGCTCTCCTGTGGGGGTAAGGGACCCCAAGTGCTGCTCGGCCCCGGGTAGACTCGCTGCTCAGGCTATCATTAGCTGGCCAGGGCGGTAGGAACACCTAGGGGGAAAGGATTAGCTACGCGTGTTCAACACATTACAAAATATATGGCTTTGTCATTCCACAATGTCATGAGAAATCGTATACTGATTGTAAGAAATAGTATAAGGGCAATTGAATAGCAGGGAGCATTACTGGTATCGAGTGGTTCAAAAAGATCAAAAGGGGCATGGAGAGATTAGTGGGCATAAGTGCAAGTTTTAGTTTCTCTCAAACTTTTTTTTTGGGTTGGCTCCCACTCGCCAGATACTTGGGGTTGGATGTTTCTTTCCTAGCTTGTGCCAACCTCGAAAAGAGCGGGGATTGTGTACAACCCCGTATCCGGCCGAGTGGGATCCTCTCCAAGTGGCGGGCTCGGTGGGAAGCTATGAGCGGCGTTTTGGTATAGCCCCATTCAAGGACGTGTGAGTGCTCGTGCGTGCATGCGGAGGTTTTGTGTGATAGGCCTTCATAAATGTATATATATCAATATATATATATGGTTAATATTAATATGTATGTGATATTATATATAATATATAGGAGATATTAAAAAGGGGGAAGTGGGATGAAGAGATGGGAGTAGACAGAGGCATCAGGTGAGCGGGATTTCTCCCGCTAGGGTTTGGCCAAGGAAGCAACCCGCCCCCTTTTTCTCTCCCTCGGCCTGGAGCAGCAACCCCCGCCCTCTCCCTCTCTCTCTCTCTCGTCTTGGAGCAGCACCCGCCCCTCCCTCTCTCTCTCTCAGCCTAGAGCAGCAATCCGCCCCCTTTTTCTCTCTCTCTCAGCCTGGAGCAGCACTCGCCCTGTAACGCCCCCACCTGTCACATGATATATAACGGTGGGTCCGGCCGGGGCCCCACGCCATATAGCACAGACAAGCAAAGGAGTCACGTGTGGTAATCAAACTCTACTCGTGTCCTTAACTCATTCCATTCTAGCGCAGCATTTTTTCTTGTTCGCATGAACTCAAACCAGAATGTCCACCCATATATAAATACCACATTATATAAAAACACTAGGAATGTATACAACTCACACACCCTGGCCTTATGGCCTTACAAGTTTCTCTTTACAAAACAACAATTTCGTACATCGGCACGCAGGCCGGCCACACATGAAATCCAACCACGATTCTTCATATAGCCTTCAAGGGCCTATATCAGCAAGCTCGCTATTTCCTTTATTCTTTCCAAACCGCAGCACCTGCAAGTTATCATCCAAGCCAACACAGAAAACAAAGTAACGGTCAGCATTGCTGACCCATTATAACGACCCTACCCCCTACCCGGGGTAGTGGTTCCTTCCCTGTATACAGTGCTTCCTTTCTCATCAAGCATCAGCAAACATCACCAAATCACATAGCTAGATCATTCGCTTTATTCCACTAACTAACAAACACATCACATCACAAACGCTGGAATCCACCAACGCTCCGTGCACTCAGGGCACCTTCTTGGCGTACCGGAATCCATCGTCGTACACCGCTGTCTCTCGAGGTGTTAACTTGTTGGTTGACCGGCCCTAGTCCACCAGCTCGCAGGCTGGCGACATCCCGCCCAAGCCACTCAGAGGTCCATCCTCACAGCATCACAACCAGAGCAGACCGACCCACACTCCATGGTGTAGCAAGCCGGGTTTATCTAAGCTCCCCAGGCAATGTCTACCCATCGGTCCCCCTCCTAATCCGATCGACCCACACCATGTGGTGCAGCAACCCGGGTTTAACTCGGCTCCCCTAGCATTGCCGCCCATCGATCCCTTCCTTAACTAGATCAACCCACCCTAGTGGTGTAACAGGCCGGGTTTATCACGCGCTCCCCAGGCGTGCTACCAATTGATCATCACATATCCAGGAGCTTCACCAAAGCCTCCTCACAAGCAGTACATCCATACATTCATCACAATAAAATCCATTTTGCACATCATCAAAGCCACGGAGTCTTCTCCGGTTTACCCATGAGCATCACCAATCCAGACTACCGGTCCGGATGGGCTTCACACAGCATGCCTACACCGTACTTCATAATTCCGGCTCTAGATGCAGACGTAACAAAGGAATCTCTTCCGCGATCCACCTCTTGGTGGAGGATTCCAAGCACATGTATAGGGAAAGGACTTCGATGTCCAAGAAGGAGATCGTTACCCTTGAAGATCGCTTCGGCGCCATGAAGTAGCCGGATGGAACTCACCGCCTCGGCTCTGCCTTCACGAATCCGCTCTCGGATCTTCGATCCGCACTCCGCAGCTCCTACAGCAGCTGGAAGACTCCTCCCTTCTCTCTCCCTTAGGCCTTTCTTCTCTCTCCCTTGGAATGGAAATGAAGAAGAAGAAGAAGAAGAGAATAAGAGGATTTATCCTCCAAATCTCGGCCTTCTAGACACCTGGACAAAGCCCAGCCACTGGATCCAGGAAGAGGGAAACAAACGGCTCAGATCTGGCCAGAAAACCCTGACACGCCCGTGTCACAGGCCGTGTCCTCACGGGAAACCCGATACTCGACGATCGTCGAGAATACTCGCCGAACAAACGACACGGCATCCGACACGGCCGTGTCCTCGGCCGTGTGCCCCATTCTCGACGATGTCACGCAAAACTCGTCGACACCGAGGCCCGATCGTCGACACAACCCGACACGCCCTGCGACACGCCCGTGTCGCAGGCCGTGTCAACTGACACGCCCTGGGACACGCCCGTGTCCCAGGCCGTGTCACCCAAGCCTGAACCCAATTTTGCTCAAAATGACCCTCTTGACTTCAGGGTGTTACAATCCTCCCCCCCTTCAAATAATTTCGTCCTCGAAATTGGACTTCACATAGCCAATTAGGCACAATCATCACCAAAGCGTACACCGCAATTCTCCGCACACACTACCAAACAGACAACACAACAAACATCCCTAACTTCCACTTGTGCACATGCAGCCACATACAACCTCAAAACAAAATAACCGAATTGATGGATGCCAGCACAAGCACAAGAGCTCGACAACTATAGATATCAAAACATTATTAAAGTGATACATCAACATCATGTCCATCAACCAGCCAGTTCAATCAAAAGTGAAGCACATCAGCTATTAGTCATCACACTTGCTAGCGACACATAGTTACATACACAACTTAACATTGAAATCATTCACATCACCGCTCACTTCTGCTCAGCCTCGCGATTTTGAAATTCACGATTTAATGATAAATGAACCGCTCGAGGCTGAATTTCACCAACTGAGCTTTGCGGCTCTTGCACTTCCATCGCATGCAAGCGAGGTTGCGTCCGGGGTGCAGATGATTCGGCCACTGCTTCCCTTTTTCTTCATATGACGCACCCGTCTTTTTCTCACTCCCTGGAGGGACATTCCAACAGAATTTTGCGATGTGTCCTTGCTGCCCACATTTATAACATATACGTGTATCCACACGTCCTGGACCATACGTTGCCCCCGAAGAAACAGTCGACGGAGCTACGTCCACCGGCCTAAATCTTTTCTTCTCTTGTCGTCGAAACTCCGATTCTTTCAACTCAGACTTTTCCCTTACCAGTTTCTTATTCTCCTGTACTCGCTTCATATCCTTCTCCAACGCACGAGCTGTATCAACCAACGCCTGAAAACCTTGGCTCACGGAACTCGGAAGTGCCAACCTCAATTCATCCTGCAATCCTCCATAAAACCGATTTGTCTTTCGTGCTTCCTCCGCAAAGGTCGATCCCGCATATCGCCCCAATCTTGTAAACTCATGCAGGTAGGTATCAATATCTTGCTCACCCTGCACCAAGCGGAGAAACTCATTTTCCATCGCAATCCTCTGCGACACTGGCACATACTTGGCTAAAAATATTTGCGAGAATTCATCCATGGAAACCTCCGTTAAACCTCGACCTGCCAAGTGATGTACTTCAATCTCATCCCACCACAATCGCGCATCACCCTCCAACAGAAAAGTGGCCAACATCACTTTCTGTTCTTCGACCGTCCTGATTGCAGTTAAGATCCGTTTTACTCTTGCCAACCAATCTTCTGCCTGCGTTGGTGAAAGCGCTCCACCAAACGTAGGTGGGTGAAAGTGCATAAAACATGACAAGGCATCGTCACTTGCTTGCGCTTCCACCACCTCGGCAGCATGCTCTTGCCTTCCACCAGATCTTGCCTGTCCAGTTGGGTGTGCTTGTAACACTGCAAGCACTGTCTCTGCCACCACCCGTATGGCCTCTGCCGAGGGAGGCATCGGCGCTTCCACGGGTGCTGCACTTTCATCCGACCGCTGGGGCTCAGACGGCCCAGCTCCATCCCTCGCCACCTATCAATGTACAGAACACCATTAAATTCTTCCAAATCATAATGGTACTGGTGCATTGACTACACACGCACGCACATCATGTGCATGACATACATTCCTAGTGGACATTCATGAGTTCAATTATGTTCTCTCCTCCCAAACAATCTAAACCTGGCTCTGATACCACTTTGTAACGCCCCCACCTGTCACATGATATATAACGGTGGGTCCGGCCGGGGCCCCACGCCATATAGCACAGACAAGCAAAGGAGTCACGTGTGGTAATCAAACTCTACTCGTGTCCTTAACTCATTCCATTCTAGCGCAGCATTTTTTTTGTTCGCATGAACTCAAACCAGAATGTCCACCCATATATAAATACCACATTATATAAAAACACTAGGAATGTATACAACTCACACACCCTGGCCTTATGGCCTTACAAGTTTCTCTTTACAAAACAACAATTTCGTACATCGGCACGCAGGCCGGCCACACATGAAATCCAACCACGATTCTTCATATAGCCTTCAAGGGCCTATATCAGCAAGCTCGCTATTTCCTTTATTCTTTCCAAACCGCAGCACCTGCAAGTTATCATCCAAGCCAACACAGAAAACAAAGTAACGGTCAGCATTGCTGACCCATTATAACGACCCTACCCCCTACCCAGGGTAGTGGTTCCTTCCCTGTATACAGTGCTTCCTTTCTCATCAAGCATCAGCAAACATCACCAAATCACATAGCTAGATCATTCGCTTTATTCCACTAACTAACAAACACATCACATCACAAACGCTGGAATCCACCAACGCTCCGTGCACTCAGGGCACCTTCTTGGCGTACCGGAATCCACCGTCGTACACCGCTGTCTCTCGAGGTGTTAACTTGTTGGTTGACCGGCCCTAGTCCACCAGCTCGCAGGCTGGCGACATCCCGCCCAAGCCACTCAGAGGTCCATCCTCACAGCATCACAACCAGAGCAGACCGACCCACACTCCGTGGTGTAGCAAGCCGGGTTTATCTAAGCTCCCCAGGCAATGTCTACCCATCGGTCCCCCTCCTAATCCGATCGACCCACACCATGTGGTGCAGCAACCCGGGTTTAACTCGGCTCCCCTAGCATTGCCGCCCATCGATCCCTTCCTTAACTAGATCAACCCACCCTAGTGGTGTAACAGGCCGGGTTTATCACGCGCTCCCCAGGCGTGCTACCAATTGATCATCACATATCCAGGAGCTTCACCAAAGCCTCCTCACAAGCAGTACATCCATACATGCATCACAATAAAATCCATTTTGCACATCATCAAAGCCACGGAGTCTTCTCCGGTTTACCCATGAGCATCACCAATCCAGACTACCGGTCCGGATGGGCTTCACACAGCATGCCTACACCGTACTTCATAATTCCGGCTCTAGATGCAGACGTAACAAAGGAATCTCTTCCGCGATCCACCTCTTGGTGGAGGATTCCAAGCACATGTATAGAGAAAGGACTTCGATGTCCAAGAAGGAGATCGTTACCCTTGAAGATCGCTTCGGCGCCATGAAGTAGCCGGATGGAACTCACCGCCTCGGCTCTGCCTTCACGAATCCGCTCTCGGATCTTCGATCCGCACTCCGCAGCTCCTACAGCAGCTGGAAGACTCCTCCCTTCTCTCTCCCTTAGGCCTTTCTTCTCTCTCCCTTGGAATGGAAATGAAGAAGAAGAAGAAGAAGAGAATAAGAGGATTTGTCCTCCAAATCTCGGCCTTCTAGACACCTGGACAAAGCCCAGCCACTGGATCCAGGAAGAGGGAAACAAACGGCTCAGATCTGGCCAGAAAACCCAAAACACAGCCTGACACGCCCTGTGACACGCCCGTGTCACAGGCCGTGTCCCCCTAAGCGGCAGACAACCGACTCAATCCAACCAGTACACGCCCGTGTGACACGCCCGTGTCACGGCCGTGTACCCGACACGCCCTCAGACACGCCCGTGTCTGAGGCCGTGTGCCTCAAGGAAAATAATCCCAAATCCAACCCGAGACGTCACACGGCCTGGCACACGGCTTGGCACACGCCCGTGTTCATGGCCGTGTGCACCCGGACACGCCCGTGTTCCTCAAACACGCCCCAACCCGAGACATCGAGCTGAGTTCGACGCCCACTGACACGCCCTGTGACACGCCCGTGTCACAGGCCGTGTCCTCACGGGAAACCCGATACTCGACGATCGTCGAGAATACTCGCCGAACAAACGACACGGCATCCGACACGGCCGTGTCCTCGGCCGTGTGCCCCATTCTCGACGATGTCACGCAAAACTCGTCGACACCGAGGCCCGATCGTCGACACAACCCGACACGCCCTGCGACACGCCCGTGTCGCAGGCCGTGTCAACTGACATGCCCTGGGACACGCCCGTGTCCCAGGCCGTGTCACCCAAGCCTGAACCCAATTTTGCTCAAAATGACCCTCTTGACTTCAGGGTGTTACACGCCCCTCCCTTTGTCTCTCTCTCTCTCCGCCTGGAGCAGCAACCCGCACCCTTTTTCTCTCTCTCGGCCTGGAGTAGCAACCCCCGTGTTAACCCAGAAATCGGCGATCCTTCCAAAGGTAGCCAGCTGGCTAGTCGCGCTCCTTAGATTCTCCCTTTTGATCGCGACGATTCCCAGCGTAGGCGGACAGTTTTTCCCTGTCCGTCTAGGTCCCCTTGCAATCAGATGCCCTGAGGGACGGCGAGCTGTTCCCATAGCTCACCTTCGCAGGCCATGCGGTTAGGCCCGCTAACAGTGCAATGCTTTTCCTTGCAGGAGTCCTTCGACAGCAGTACAAGGGGCGGCTTCCCAGTCCGCCCAAGGGGCTCCGGCCTCCCTGCCGCTCGAGGGGCGGCGGCCTCCTGCCGCCATCCGCCGAGGCCGAACACCAGGGATGGCCTGCGCCTGCCAAGCCGCCCACCCGGGGCGGACTCTTCCCGCCAGCCGGGCGGACTCCACCCGGAGTCCGCCCAGGCCGCCCGCTAGGGGGCGGCCCCGGCTTCTGCCAGGCGGACTCCACCCGGAGTCCGCCTAGGCCGCCCGCTCGGGGGCAGCCCGGCCAGCCGGGCGGACTCCCCCCGGAGTCCGCCCAGGCCGCCCGCTCGGGAGCGGCCTCGGCCCGGCCAGCCGGGCGGACTCCGCCCGGAGTCCGCCCAGGCCCCCCGCTCGGGGGCGGCCCGGCCAGCCGGGCGGACTCCCCCCGGAGTCCGCTCATGCCGCCCGCTCGGGGGCGGCCCGGCCAGCCGGGCGGACTACCCCCGGAGTCCGCCCAGGCCGCCCGCTCGGGGGCGGCCTCGGCCCGGCCAGCCGGGCGGACTCCCCCCGGAGTCCGCCCAGGCAGCCAGCTCGGGGGAGGCCCGGCCAGCCGGGCGGACTCCCCCCGGAGTTCGCCCAGGCCGCCCGCTCGGGGGCGGCCCGGCCTGCTGGGCGGACTCCCCCAGGAGTCCGCCCAGGCCACCCGCTTGGGGGCAGCCTGGGCCCAGCCAGCCGAGCGGACTCCCCCCCGGAGTCCGCCCAGGCCGCCCGCTCGGGGGCGGCCCGGCCCGCCGGGCGGACTCCCCCCGGAGTCCGCTCAGGCCGCCCGCTCGGGGGCGGCCCGGCCAATCGGGCGGACTCCACCCGGAGTCCACCCATGCCGCCCGCTCGGGGGTGGCCCAGCCTGTCGGGCGGACTCCACCCGGAGTCCGCCCAGGCCGCCCGCTAGGGGGCGGCCGCGGCCCTGCCGGGCGGACTCCCCCCGGTGTCCGCCCAGGCCGCCCGCAAGGGGGCGGCCTCCGTTCTCAACTTCCTTCGGCTTGTTTTGCCACCCTGGCGGACTCCAATTTCCAGTCCGCGGAGTCCGCGCAGGTCGTCATGATGACGTCACTGGGCCCCGCTTCTTGAAGAACTTCCCTGGGCCTATAAATAGCCCCTGATTCCTCTCATTTAGGGGGGGGGGGATCGAGAGGACTGGAGGTGGAGACAAGTCTTGACAGCAGACCCTGCGGACTCCGTTTTCCTGTCCGCGCAGTCCTCCACCAGCCTGCCAGCAGACTCTGCGGACTCCGTTTTCCAGTCCGCGCAGTCCTCCATCACCCTTCCAGCAAGCTCTGCGGACTAAGTTTCCTGTCCGCGCAGTCCTCCACAGCTCTCCAGCAGCTTGCCAGCAGACTCTGCGGACTCAGTTTTCTCAGTCCTCCAGCAGCTAACAGACTCTTTTACTTAGTCTCTGACAGCTTCTCTTCTCTGCTTTCTGGCAATTTCTTCTCCCTTAGCCGCCAGCTTCTCTTTGTACCCCTTTAGTGATTTGTTGTAAAGGTGTACTTGTAAGCTCGTAACCTCTCGCTATTAATCAAAGGAAATCCCGTCGCAAGAGTGGCATTTAGGCCGCGACGGGCGAAGTGTGTTGTTGCCGCTACTAGCGGCCCCCTCTTCTCTTCTCTGCTCAGCAAGCCTTGCTCCTCTGCTCAGTAAGCCTTGCTCCTCTGCTCAGCAAGCCTTGCTCTCTGCTCAGCAAGCCTTGCTCTCTGCTCAGCAAGCCTTGCCCTCTGCTCAGCAAGCCTTGCTCTCTGCTCAGCAAGCATTGCTTCTCTGCTCAGCAAGCCTTGCTCCTCTGCTCAGCAAGCCTTGCTCTCTGCTCAGCAAGCCTCGCCCTAAGCTCAGCTCAGCACTTCTCGGCAACCAACCTGCAAGTGCAACCGTTGCGGTTACTGTCTGCTCGACCGCTCCTGGTCTCGCTCCGCTTCCTCTCTTGATCAACCCTCTCTGTTGATCAAGCCTGTCCTCTACTCCCGCAACCCTCA
The DNA here is from genome assembly GCA_039583875.1 of Platanthera guangdongensis. Classification (NCBI taxonomy): domain Eukaryota; kingdom Viridiplantae; phylum Streptophyta; class Magnoliopsida; order Asparagales; family Orchidaceae; genus Platanthera; species Platanthera guangdongensis. The sequence goes on along the minus strand of CM077162.1, from coordinate 91,271,925 downwards.
TTGAACAAGCTGTTTGCTCACCTCTCGAGCACTCAGAAGCTTCCTTCTCCTCTCCCCCCACAACCTTCTCTGTCCTCCTCACCTAGCCTGTGAGGCCAAACACCCCCTCGGTGATAGTTGTGCCCCCGGTACCGTTTTCGCGCATCAACAGTTTTGGTGCGGTGAGCGTGGATCGAACACGCGACCTTCAGATCAGAACAGGCAGTGAAAGCAACAGTTAATCATGTCAGACCATCAATCAGCCGAGAACCTTTCTCCAAGTCCCAGTGAAGATCCCCTCTGGTAAACCTTCGAGCAGTCGCGTCGTGAGAATGCTCAACAGTTCCAGGCTATCAACAAAGTTCTTGCTGCAATCACGCAGCGATTGGACGCTCATCCAGCGACAGCTCCAGCTGCTCCAATCAACCCAACACCAACATCAGAGCATCAGTAAGCTTACTCTCAAGCTTGCCCGCCGTTCTATCCTCCGTACACTCCAACCTTTCCGCAAGGGCCTGCAGCTCCTTTGCGAACTCAAGATTAAGAGTTTGCTGCTCGCCATAACTTCTTCCGGGAAGCAGCCTGGGGAAGTCCAGCTAGAGTTCTCAATTTTTAGGGAAGTCATCCCTACCCTTCTGCTAATGCCTCTGCTCCTCCTGCAGCAACTTTTCCTTTTTATTCTCATGCTCCTTTTGCAGCTGCAGCTTATGCTCCTTTCTTTCCCTATGCTGTAGGAGAGCAAGAAGAACCTTCACCATTCGTGAAAAATGTTCGTCATCAGCCTACTCCAGCAAACGTCAGAGAGCCTCGACTGCCAATCTACACTGGAGAGACAGATCCAGTAAAGCACCTCCAAGCTTTTGAGTCAGCCATTGCTCTTAAAACTCTTTCAGATGCAACCAAGTGCAAGCTCCTTGTCACCTCCTTTGATGGGCAAGTGAGGGAATGGTTCTATGGCCTCCGTCCTCACTCCATCACTTCCTTCCTTGATCTTCTAAGGGAGTTTCTTCTCAGATTCTCTACATCAAACAAGAGAAAGGGCGGTCCTGAAGCCCTCTTTGAGATCAAGCAGCGCAGAAATGAGACTTGGTCTCAGTTTGTTGATCAATTCCAAAGAGAGATTTTGGACATCGAGGTTACTGATCAAGAAATGTACAGAGTGGCTCTTATCCACGGTCTTCGTCTCCAAGCTTTTGTCTGAGGAGGATCTCTCTCGCAAGCATCATCCAAGGTCTCCTCACAATCACTTCCCAACTCACTCAAAGAAGGAGAGAAGGATTCATCGCCATCGATACTCCTTCCCGAGCCGCGATCGTGCTCAAGATCCATTGCTGCCGCTAGCTCCGTCTTTGTAAACATCAGCTGTTCAACAGTAGCAGGACAATGACTTGCATGAGTCTGATCTCGACAACGTCATGCAAGAAGTAATCCAGATCATGAAAGACAGGGCAAACTTCAAGAAGCCCTATCGACCAGCAGATCAAAGATCTAGGGGTTCAGAACCCTACTGCAAATTTCACAAAGAACCAGGTCACCTAACAGAGGACTGCCGAGCATTCCGGAAGCTTGTGCAAAGGATGATCCGGCAGGGGAAGATGCATGACCTACTCCATAAAGAAGAACGCCCTGATCCAGCAACTTCAAAGGGCAAAGAAGTCGCAGATGTTCCTTGCTCCTGAAGGGGAGTAAACCAAGTCACAGAGCCTCCTCTCCTCGTTGTTAACCCAGCCGTCGAATGCTTCGATGCCGATGACGAGGGCGTGCTTGGAAGGCTATTCTGAGCAAGCGATGGACTTCACAGTCCTCCAAAGCTCCTAGCGAGCTTCATGGGTTATCTCAACCCTTGCTCTTTCTCTCTTCAAACATTTTCATTTCATCAAACACTTCTCAGTGTTCTTCTCTTGCTTTTCTACAAAGCTTTTTATCAGGGATCTTATACTGACACAGTTCCCTTCTTGTGTTGCTACTTCCTCTCTTCTCTCTCTAAGGATCGGTATGCCAATGAGATATCACCGAATCGGAAACGTTCCCTCCGTAGTTTGTTCTCATACTACCGCTACGACCACACATGGCAGGAGTATACCCATGTGTGCAGTGGGAGCAGTTCAATCGCGTGAATGGGCTTAAGATTTCGGATCCTAGCTGGCATCTGACACAGAGTGTGTGCTAGGGGAGCCCCATGTGTTAGCTCTGCTGTGCTCTTCTTAGGATACATTACAGTCATGATGATCTTTACTTGACTAGCAATGGAGACCAAGCGTAGCCTTGTCTCTTCGATCATCACCTAACTGTAATCGTTGAACACTGGTATCCTCGATCCGTGCCTTCTCGGGTTCTCACAACTCCACTGATCAATCCACAGACAAGCTAGGCCTCTTGGCGCAACTAGTCTCGTTGATCAGTGATGCTTGTGCCCAAGGCAAGGGAGTGTTCCTTCTGGCGATCCTTCTCAGGATCTTTCCCTTGCTTTTCTCTTTTGTGCCCTCCTTGAGGATGCGCGGCAAGCCCGCTTTGGGTAGGACTATACTCGGGATGATTTTTCGGGAAAGTGATGCATAAGGCCCACGAGGAACACCTGTGGCAGCATTCAACCCTCTTTAGTCATTTCGAGTGTATACCTCCTTTTCTCTCTTCCCTCCTTTCACAGGTGAACAGGTTAATCCAACCTAACAAAAGGATTCTGGCATTCATTTTGATCATGTCCATCCAGCCATGTCGACAGCTAGCGCTCGATTCATTAATCTGGGCTTCATGATAATGTTCATCGGGCATTTTTCCTGCTATTTGGTCATATCGACCCTATCTCATCAACCTTCATGGGTTATCTCAACAATTTTGGTGCGATTATCTTCATGTCTTGTTTGCTTCTAATTTCTCTCCTCGCAAAGGTTAGCAAACCCTTGCAATCCTTCTCCACAGGTACTTGCAAGTTCCTTTCATATGCATATTGTCTGCGTCTAACTTTTCTCTTTGTAGAGAACAACAGACACCTGCAAACCTTATCCAGGTACTTGAAGTTTAAATCATTATTTTATATCTGCTGCTCACTCTTTACTTTGTAGTGGTTAGTTGACGTCTGCAAGCCATATTCAGGTACTTGCAGCTTATCTTTCTATACATTACCTGCCTCTAACTCTCTTCTTGCAGAGATCACCGACACTTGCAAGCTCCATTCATGTACTTACAAGTTACTTTCACGTACTATGCATACTCTTAACTTTTCTTTCGCAGAAACCACCAAAGATTTGCAAGTTCCATCCAGGTACTCGCAACTCATTTTCCCTTTCTTCCTTGTATACTTTTCATCTTCCCCTTTTTGCAGAGGATAACAGGTGCTTGCAAGTTTCTATCAGGTACTTGCAAGATATTATGCCTTTCTGTTTTCCTCACTTTTATTTTGCAGAACTTAACGGAAGACACACCTTCTTCGTTTTGCAAAAGCAAACTCAGGTACACACTCGATGTACCACCCATACATGCTTACCCTAATTTTCCTCTTGCAGGAAAATAGACAGGAAACACCAAACTTGTAAGGAGAGTATTCAGGTTCTATCTCTCCTTGCCCCCCCTTCTCTTTCCTTTGGGGTGGATCACGATTTTCGTGGGTCTCCAACTTTTTCGAAGTTCCCTTCCGAACTTAAAAAAGTGCGTGGATTATGTTAACCCAGAAATCGACAATCCTTCCAAAGGTAGCCAGCTGGCTAATCGCGCTCCTTAGATTCTCCCTTTTGATCGCGACGAGCCCCAGCGTAGGTGGACAGTTTTTCCCTGTCCGTCTAGGTCCCCTTGGAACCGCATGCCCTGCGGGACGACGAGCTGTTCCCAAAGCTCCCTTCGCAGGCCATGCGGTTAGGCCCGCTAACCGTGCAATGCTTTTCCTTGCAGGAGTCCTTCAACAGCACTACAAGGGGCGGCTTCCCAGTCCGCCCAAGGGGCTCCGGCCTCCCTGCTGCTCGAGGGGCGGCGGCCTCCTGCCGCCGTCCGCCGAGGCCGCCCACCAGGGATGGCCTCTCATGCCAGGCCGCCCACCCGGGGCGGCCTCTACCCGCCAGCCGGGCATACTCCACCCGGAGTCCGCCCAGGCCGCCCGCTAGGGGGCGGCCCCGGCTTCTGCCGGGCGGACTCCACCCGGAGTCCGCCTAGGCCGCCCGCTTCGGGGCAGCCCGACCAGCCGGGCGGACTCCCCCCGGAGTTCCCTCAGGCCGCCCGCTCGGGGGCGGCCTCGGCCCGGCCAGCCGGGCGGACTCCCCCCGGAGTCCGCCCAGGCCGCCCGCTCGGGGGCGGCCTGGCCGGCTGGGCGGACTCCCCCCGGAGTCCGCCCAGGCCGCCCGCTCGGGGGAGGCCCGGCCAGCTGGGCGGACTCCCCCCGGAGTCCGCCCAGGCTGCCCGCTCGGGGGCGGCCTCGGCCCGGCCAGCCGGGCAGACTCCCCCCAGAGTCCGCCCAGGCCGCCCGCTCGGGGGCGGCTAGGCCAGCCGGGCGGACTCCCCCCGGAGTCCGCCCAGGCCGCCCGCTTGGGGGCGGCCCGGCCAGCCGGGCGGACTCCACCAGGAGTCCGCCCAGGCCGCCCGCTTGGGGCGGCCCGGCCTGCCGGGCGGACTCCACCCGGAGTCCGCCCAGGCCGCCCGCTAGGGGGAGGCCCCGGCCCTGCCGGGCGGACTCCCCCCGGAGTCCGCCCAGGCCGCCCACAAGGGGGCGGCCTCCGTTCTCAACTTCCTTCGGCTTGTTTCGCCACCCTGGCGGACTCCAATTTCCAGTCTGCGGAGTCCGCGCAGGTCGTCATGCTGACGTCACTGGGCCCCGCTTCTTGAAGAACTTCCCTGGGCCTATAAATAGCCCCTGATTCCTCTCATTTATGGGGGGATCGAGAGGACTGGAGGTGGAGACAAGTCTTAACAGCAGACCCTGTGGACTCCTTTTTCCTGTCCGCGCAGTCCTCCACCAGCCTGCCAGCAGACTCTGCGGACTCCGTTTTCCAGTCCGCGCAGTCCTCCATCACCCTTCCAGCAAGCTCTGCGGACTCAGTTTCCTGTCCGCACAGTCCTCCATAGCTCTCCAGTAGCTTGCCAGCAGACTCTGCGGACTCAGTTTTCTCAGTCCTCCAGCAGCTGGCTGACTCTTTTACTTAGTCTCTGGCAGCTTCTCTTCTCTGCTTTCTGGCAATTTATTCTCCCTTAGCCGCCAGCTTCTCTTAGTACCCCTTTAGTGATTTGTTGTAAAGGTGTACTTGTAAGATTGTAACCTCTCGCTATTAATAAAAGGAAAGCCCGTCGCAAGAGTGGCATTTAGGCCGCGACGGGCGAAGTGTGTTGTTGTCGCTGCTAGCAGCCCCCTCTTCTCTTCTCTGCTCAGCAAGCCTTGCTCCTCTACTCAGCAAGCCTTGCGCTCTGCTCAGCAAGCCTTGCTCTCTACTCAGCAAGCCTTTCCCTCTGCTCAGCAAGCCTTTCTCTCTGCTCAGCAAGCCTTGCTTCTCTGCTCAGCAAGCCTTGCTCCTCTACTCAGCAAGCCTTGCTCTCTGCTTGGCAAGCCTCACCCTCAGCTCAGCTCAGCACTTCTCGGCAACCAACCTGCAAGTGCAACCATTGCGGTTACTGTCTGCTCGACCGCTCCTGGTCTCCCTCCGCTTCCTCTCTTGATCAACCCTCTTTGTTGATCAAGCATGTCCTCTACCCCCGCAACCCTCCTTGAAGAAGCTGTTTGCTCACCTCTCGAGCACTCAAAAGCTTCCTTCTCCTCTCCCCCCCACAACCTTCTCCGTCCTCCTCACCTAGCCTGTGAGGCCAAACACCCCCTCGGTGATAGCTGTGCCCCCGGTGCCATTTTCGCGCATCAACACCCCGCCTCATCTCTCTCTCTCTCTAGCCGCCTGAAGCAGCAGCTCGAGCAGCCCCTTTCCATCCGCTGTCCAGGCCGCCGCCGGCAAGTGCAGCCCGAGCTCGGCTCTTCTTCTTCGTAGCCGCTAAGAGCAAGGGCTGGCCGAGCCCCTCCCCCTCTCTTCATCACCGCTGCCTAGGGCAAAGCAAGCCCGCCCTTGGCTTCCTTTCCACGGCGTCGTCTACAGCAAGGCCGGTCGGGAGCTTCTCTCCCGGCGCCTCCTACAGCAAGGCCCGACACCGCCGAGAAAAAACACGCGTCAAGGGTAACGATGTTTCTATTTGGGCAGGTGAAGCCCTCAGTTTATATATTTGCATGGGAGCCCCTCTCCACCAACGGCTGGGGAAGGGAGCTCTCTGAAAGGTCGATGTGTACATCGCCGCAATCAATTGCATTTAGTATCTGGAAGCGTGAGTACGGATTCAGGCATGCTATGTGAAGCCCAACTGGATGTGTAAGCCGAATTCGGGATGTTCTGGAGTTCCCGGGGAAACCTCCATGGAAGTTGTTTATTATTTGTTCTTAGGAGATAAGCATCACCGCTCCGAGGCAGAGGTGGGGCCGATGTTTATTTTGCCACCGTTTGGCGGGACGTTGTCGTACAGGTGCTACAATATCAAGCGGGGAATAGCGGGCTTAAGCCCAAGTTTGTGTCGGCCCTCGAAGGCCTTTTTTTGCTTATATTTTCGGCCTGCGTGCCGAAGAAGTATGGAATTTATATTCCTATAATTTAAATATCTGTGATGCTCAGTGTATGTGTTTTATCCTTCTCGTCTTAGGCGGGCGGCATGTTCGCAAACCGTTTGCTCCGTGGGGACCCCGAGGTAAGGTTACCGGGAGGCCCTTGAAGGTCAGTTGATGGCCTTTCAGAACAACGTAGTTATATTGTTGGCCGCCCAATTGGGGTGGCGTAGAGTAGAACTGTTGGGCGGGTTCGTGCCTTTGGTAGGTAGTAAAAGGAACATTAAACATAGACCCAAGGAGGCACCTCTAGTCAGAAGAGAGTTGGTCTTGAGATTCTCCTTAGAGGTTCCGGTCGGCCAAGAGAGCCCTACGAAGGTGCCTTAGCTCATCCTTTGACTTGGGAGGGGAAGAGTTTGCTAGTGTTCCGATTATATGGCAGGACCTCCACGCTGAGACCTTGGGTCAGTCCCTTGTGTTCCTAGTCTTGTGCCTAGATCGTTCGCTTGATGGTAGTAGGTGGCGGCCACCCCTTCCCCAAGGGTCGAATTCCACAGAGATCGATTTTTGGTTTCAACACTCATTTCAATTCGTCGAACTCCGTTTGATGAACATACAACCTTTCGTCGAACCCAGTCAGACATAACAAAAATCACAATTTTGACAGAAACTTTAATCAATCCAGTAAACCTTTTAATCCTTATGCTAATTGGGAAATTCCAGCAAGGAGATACCAAGGATATAAATCCCAACCTGAATTTTAGGCTATATCAAGTTTTTCTTATCAGAAAAATAAAGGACCCAAGGTAATCTGGGTGAATAACAACTAATTATTTTCTTTGCAGGTAAAGAGCTGTCTAGCTTAAAATCAATAATGGTATCTGGACAGTGGATGCTCCAAGCATATGACTGGCAGCAAGGACAATTTTAATAATTATAAGTCCAAGCTGGGACCAAAGGGGATCTTTGGTTATTCAAACTATGGTCAGTCTGAAGGCTTTGGAGAAGTAAAGATTGGTGCAGTCACTTTCAAAAAGGTGACATATGTAAGTGGACTAAAGCACAAGCTCATCTCCATAAGTCAACTATGTGATGAATGTTATCAGGTGTATTTTAACTCAAGCTCTTGTATTATTTCTATTAAAGAAAACAAAACTATTTTAATTGGCAATAGACAAGGCAATATATATGTAGTTGATTTTCATTCTACAACATCAGATATTTGTTTACTTAATCTTGTTAGCAATCAAAATGATTTATGGAACCAAAGATTAGGACATGTTAATATGAAAAACATTGCTAGGTTATCTAAATACAACCTTATTAGAGGTTTGCCTTCTGGTCCCTACAAGAAGGAAGGCCTCTATAGGGCTTGTCAATTAGGAAAGCAAACTAAATCTAGTTTTAAATCAGTAAATAAAAGTGATTCACCTAGGATCCTATACTTGCTTCACATGGACCTTTTTGGCCCTATTGCTGTAGAAAGCCTAGGAGGGAAATCTTATACCCTAGTTAATGTAGATGACTTCTAAAGATTCACTTGGGTGTTCTTTTTGAGATCTAAGTCAGATACATTCTACGTTCTTACAGATTTTCTCAAGACCAAATAGAATGAGTACTTTACTCAAGTTGCATTGATCAAAAGTGATCATGGTACTAAGTTTGAGTCTCTTCTTATGCATGAGTTCTGTAAGAAGGAAGGTATCAGACATTGCTTATCAACTCCTAAAACTCCTCAACAAAATGGGGTAGCTAAAAGGAAGAATAGAGCCTTAATTGAAGCTGCATGCACATTACTTGCAGATGCTTACATGCCCCTATCCTTTTGGGCAGAGGCTGTGAGCACAACAAACTATGTACTGAACAGAAGTTTAATACATATACTTAAGAATAAGACTCCCTATGAATTGCTTAAAGGGAAGAAACCCAAAATCACATATTTTAAAATATTTGGTTGAATATATTATATTCATAATAATGACAAGAAATACATTAGAAAGTTTGAAGCAAAATCTCCAGAGGGAATTTTTCTAGGATATTCCCAAGTCAGCAACGCTTATAGGGTGTTTAATAAATCTACTTTAAAAATTGAGGAATATGTACATGTGACTTTTGATGAAGCTAAAATGTCTTATAAGGAGAAATAAATTTCTACCAATAACACTTTGCAGGTACCTCACGTGTGTGAGAGATTGGATGATCTAAGACTCACCGAAGAGGTTCCAATACATCCTTCTCCACAAGTTGAAGAAGAAAGTGAAGAAGAAAGCATATAGGTGACTGAACCTTTTCCAATAGCTAATGAAATTCCACAAGAGGAATTTATTCCCAAAGCTATTGCCCAGCCACCTCCTCCCACTGATTTTGTCACACTTAGAGATCACCCTAGATCTCAAGTGATTGGATACATTTCAGCTGGTGTGCAAACAAGACATCAACTCAACCCTAACTTGATGTTTACTTGTTTCCTCTCTCAACTTGATCCCCAATCCATTAAAGATGCAGAACAAGATCCCCACTGGATCATTGCAATGCAAGAGGAGCTCAATCAATTTGAGAGATGTAGAGTTTGGGAATTGGCTCCTAGACCCAAATACTATCCAATCATTGGAATCAAATGGGTATTTAGAAACAAATTAGATGCAGAAGGCAACATTATGAGGAACAAGGCAATGCTAGTAGCTCAAAGCTATAGGCAAGATGATGACATTGATTAAGATCAAACATTTGCCCCTGTTGTAAGACATGAGGCTATAAGAATTTTCCTTGCATATGTTGCAATCAAGAAGTTCAAAGTCTATCAGATGGATGTTAAAAATGCTTTTCTGATTGGAGATCTCAAAATAGAAGTATATGTGGAGCAACCACCAGGTTTTATCTCTCCAACTCATCCCTCTCATGTCTTTAGATTGCATAAGATCTCTATGGTTTAAAGAAAGCTCCAAAAGCTTGGAATGAGACCTTAGCTAGCTCCTTGCTAGAGCATAAATTTTCTAGAGGCATTGTAGATAGGACTCTTTTCATCAAGCATCATAAAGATAAAAGTTTATTAGTACAAATATATGTAGATGATATTATCTTTGGCTCGACTGATCCCAAACTATGCAAAAGGTTCTCTAACCATATGCATTCAAAGTTTGAGATGAGTGGCATGGGTGAAATTTCATATTTCCTTGGTCTCCAAGTGAAACAATCATCTGATGGTATTGTCATCTCCCAATCTAAATATACTAAGGAGCTTGTCAAAAGATTTGGGATGTGTGATGCCTCAACTATGAAGACACCCATGACTGCAAATGCTATGATAGATTCTGATAAGGATGGAAAACCTGTTGATAGAAGTTGTATAGGGTCATTGTTGGTTCCATATTATATCTCACAGCAAGTAGGCCAGACATAATGTTTGCTACATGCATTTGTGGTAGGTTCCAAGTGAACCCTAAAGAATCTCACTATATTTTGCTAAAAAAAATTTTAGATATATAAAAGGTTGCCCAAATCTAGGACTTCTATATCCATCAGAGTCAGAAGTTGACTTAACTGGATCTTCAGATGCTGACTATGCTGGATGGAGAGTGGACAAAAAGAGTACCACAGGAACATGTCAGTTCCTTGGTGATAGGCTAGTGTCCTGGTTCTGTAAAAAGTAAACCTATGTGTCCATATAAACTGCAGAAGCAGAATATATTGCTGCTGGCAGCTGTTGCTCACAAGTTTTGTGGATACAAAACCAACTACTGGATTATGGATACAACTTAAATAATTCAACAATATATTGTGATAGTACCAGTGCTATATCCATAACACAAAATCCAGTGCATCATAGTAGGACCAAGCATATAGAAATAAGACATCATTTCATTAGAGATTGTGTAAACAAAAAGAAAATTTATCTTGTATTCATTTCCACTGATTTATAAACGACCGACATCTTCACCAAGCCATTGGATGAGAAGAAACATATGTTTTTCTTAAATCAGTTAGGGATGATCAATGGAGATGAGTTAATTTAATTCCTGTCTACGGTAGATGATTTGTTGACTGTTTGTCGAATGGAGATCGATGATATGAGAACTTCTCGTGAAGAGTTCGTCGAACGGAGTTCGACGATCACTTCTTAGTGAAACAGGTTTCGTCGAACGGAGATCGATGATCCCTGCTTTAGTGAATTTATCGTCAAACTGAGATCGACAATTTTTTCATCTTCTTCAGACTGAGATTGACAAACTCATTTTCTATTAAATCACTTTGTCGACCTCAGATCGAAGATCTTTTCCTTTTTCGTCAAACGAAGATTGGCGGTTCATATTCTGAAAACTTTATATCTAGGTTTTCTTCGACCACCGTCCTACGCTTTTAGTTCCTTTGCACTTGCTCTTTGTTTCTCTCTTGCAGGTGCATTCATGGAGATTCCAGTGAGCCCTCTCTCCACCATGAAATTCGATATGTGTTTCGATATAGATTTCGACTCTTTCCAACAATCTGACACAATATTTGTGGAAATACAGAAGTTGTTTGAAGATCAGAATCTGAAGAAATTTATGACTCAAAGAATCAAGATTGTTATGTCTGAGATCAAAGAATGGGTCCTTTCTTCCCCGACAACAGAAAATAATATTACCGGAATCATTTCTGGTAACCAAGTTTCCCTCTCCCCTAATATACTAACCAAAATCTTTAGTCTATTAAATGGTGATGATGAAATTGAAATGGACTCTGAGGGGTATAATAATATGTTGATTAGAATGGGTCATTCTGGAGATAACCATAATAAGCTACTGAAATAGAACTTGGCTGCTGAATACAAGTTCTTAGCTGATGTCCTCGGGAAGGTGTTGTTAGGCAAGCATACAACACATGATTATATCACCTGACACCTTTTCTTGGTGATGACTGCCTTGGTTGATAAGAAGAAAATTAACTGGGGAAAGTTATTATTTGATCTGATTAAGAAGAAGAATAACAAGAAAGAAGTCTGTTTTGGCCGAGTACTGGTGATATTTTTGCAGGAGAAGGCTTCTGAACATCTGGTTTCCATACCAGTGTTCATAAATGCCTCAAAGAGGCTAACCTCTGCCCTATTTGGCAGATGGGAGAGGAGGATCACAAAACCATCCCAGGCTTCCTCCTCCTCCAGGCCCTCTGAGGGCACACGGGATGATACAGTGACTCCCCACCCTGGTTCTGAAGAAGCTCATCTTCCACCTTCTTCTTCCACCATATCCATTCCACCAATAACTCCTCATTCTACTCAACCTTCTTCAGTTCCTCCTATGCAACAACTAGCCATGTCAATCCCTTCACCAACTCATGTGCCAACACCTCCTCAATCCCCTCTTTCATCCCATCTCCAAGACATCAACACTGAATCATTCTTATCATCCCCCATATTTAATCTGCTCACCTCACCACCATCTACACCCTCCTCACCTATTCATAATATTCCCAGTCGAACACCATCCCATTCACCATCATCTCCTGTGGATGACATCCTCCCTGATGTCACTCCTTCTGCTTCTATCTCTATATCCACCTAAACTCCACTTGATTTTATGGATACAGTTTCCCCTTCCCTATCTACCATCGTGGAGCACATCTGTAACACCCCATATCCGTCGCATAACATATAGCAGTAGATCCGGCCGGGTCCCGACGCCATATACCACAGACAGATCGGGATGTTACTCAATAGAAAAAATCTCACTAAGAATCAACGTCCTACACAGAGTACATTCTAGCAGAAGCGAATTTAAAGGTTGCAAATTAAAGAACCCAGCTACAAGCATGAATGTCCACTACAAAACACAATAGGAATGAAGTACAATAGACAAGTACAACGACCTTATGGCCTTACATTTGTTTACTCAAATTACAGTGTTTTCCAAACGTCGGCACGCAGGCCGGTCACACATGAATGAAACAAGTAAACACTCAATTAGGCCTTCGAGGGACGGCTCAGCAACTTGGGCTTTAGACCGCTATTTACCGCTCTGCTCCGTAGCACCTACAAGAAACAATCCACCACAACGGTGGCAAATAAAATCAACGGTCAGCTATGCTGACCAAATTATAACGATCCCGCCGCAAACTCAGGGAGGCGATGCACCTTTCCCTGCACTTTGTTAGCATAACCAAGTAGTATAGTGTAAAGACACTTCATCACAGGCATGGGCACACACGACCAAACACCCCGTACTCTCAGGGCACATTCTCGGTGAACGCGGTCAAAGTCCGCTGACTCACCAACGCCCCTGGACGGAAATATCTCATGAGCATTTGGTCTTTCTGGCCACTGCCTAAGACCCTCAATCGATGCCAATGGCAAGTGCCACGTACCACGTGCCACGTGCTACGTACCCTCAATCGATGCCAATGCCAATGACATAGAGCGGGTACGGTTCCGCCTAACCTGTTGCACACACCACCCTGTCACCTTAAGACATGGGCGCGGGTAAAACTTCCCCAAGTCCCAATTCAATCACATACTTCACATAACCCGGTTATGTGCAAGTTGGCTCCCAGTCCACAATGTTGGCAGAATCACGCATCTGCCCAATTGTTCGGGTGCACCTTGGAGTTAATCCCCAAGTCTCCCTGTTACAATCTACCACATAGAAAACCCGAGAAACAAACATCCGCACGGAGTCTTATCCGGCCATTTATACAATGCAATATCACCGATCCAGACCAACTTGTCCGGGTAGGCTCCACACATCATGCCTATGTTTGCTCTCGATTACGGACTCTACATGTACACAATGGGTACTATTCATGTCTACCTGAAGGAATGCCGCAAACTCAATGCAAACTCACGAGAGCGGGCTTCCTATTAAAAGAAAAGAGGACTTCACATGTCCTAGGATGAGAATAATTATCCTAGCATTTTTCCTCGGCGCCATGGAAATCTATGCGGATGAAAAGCATCGCAATCTCCTCGCCTCCGTAGATCCGAAGTCGGCTTGCGATTTGGAGCCCCGAATCTCCGCCGGTGACCGGATCTAGCCTCCTTTGTTCTTCCATGCTCTCCCCTCTCTCTAAACTTTAGAAAGAGAATAAACCAAGTGAAATGGGGTTTTCAAAGCCCTAAACCCGGGTATATCTCAGCAGGAACAACCCCAAGTCGTCGGATCCCAAAATAAGGAAACAGACGGCCACGATTCGGGCCTGAAATGCAAAATCTGGGCCGAACATGGCCTGTGACACGCCCGTGTCCAGGGCTGTGTTCCCCATTCACCGTCAAAACCGACGTGTCCCGAAAAGAACACGGGCACCCAACACATCTGTGTCAGAATTGACACGCCCGTGTCATCCAGTAGACGCCCGTGTTCCCAGGCGTTTTCTTTCATCGACACAGGAACAAGAACTTCCCGCAAGGAACACGGGTACTTGACGTGCCTGTGTCGAATTTGACACGCCCGTGTCTACCTGACACAGCCCGTATGCCAAAGCTGAGTGTCTCCCATGACACGACCCGGCTTTACCCCATGAAGGACACGACCCGTGTCACGCCCGTGTCTCAGGCCGTGTTCGCTGCTCGACGATCGTCGACTCCAAAATTCGTCGACCTCTCGGCCAGATCGTCGACCTGAGCATGACACACCCTGGGACACGCCCGTGTCCCAGGCCGTGTAACCCCTACCCTATTCCAAACTTAGTCCAAAACTATACCTGTCGCTCCTTTGAGTTTCGGGGCGTTATAGCTCTCTCCCGATTTTAAAAAAACTTTGTCCCAAAATTACAGAAAAGGGAAATAACGCACAAAACTAAAATGGTACCTGAGCGGAATAAGTCCAGGTACTCCTCAAGCATGGTCTCCTCTCGCTCCCAAGAGATCTCTTATGGAGCGCAATTGTCCCAACGGACCTTGACCATCCTGATCTCTTTATTGCGTAGCCGCTTGACTTCCGAGTCCTAAATTCGAACGGGCTTGACCTTCGTCGTCAACCTATTATCCCCCAGCACTTGATCCACCACGATCACATGCGAAGGCTCTTGCACGGCCTTCCGTAGCACCGATATATGGAATACATCATGTAGACTACTAAGCTCCACTGATAGCTTCAACTGATATGCTGCTTCGCCAATCCTCTCCAGAACCTCAAACGGTCCAAGGTACCTCGGGCTTAGCTACTTCAAGCGCCGCACTCGTGAGTCACCCTTGAATGGCTGTATCTTCAAGTACACCCAGTCGCCAATAGCAAACTCCACGTTCCTGTGCTTGGCATTATAATACTTTGTCTGGCGGTCTTGAGTGATTAGCAACCTTTCCCGAATGGTTCGCACCAACGAAGTAGCATCTTCCACCTCTTGTTGCTTGTACAACTTTGACTCACCCGTTTCCAACCAAGATAACGGCATGCGACATCTTCTACCATAAAGGGCCTAGAAGGGCGCCATTTGAATGCTCGCCTGGTAGCTATTGTTGTAAGCGAATTCCACGAAGTATAGGTGATCTTCCCAATACTTCCCAAAGTCCAGGATTCACATGCAAGGCATGTCTTCCATTGTCCTATTGACTCTCTCGGTCTGACCATCCGTCTGCGGATGAAAGGCCGCACTGAAACTCATCTTTGTTCCCAACATCTGCTGCACTAGTCTCCAATCATTGGACGTGAACCGTCCATCTCGGTCACTCACGATGCTGCGGTGCACACCATGAAGCAGTACAATATTATCCACATACAGCTTTGCCAATTTCTCAACAGGATCATCCTTCCTATACGGAATGAAGTGTGACACCTTCGTTAGATGATCTACAACCACCCAAATGGCGTTGTTCCCCTTTTGCGACCTGGGAAACCCGTGCTCAAAGTACATAGTAATGTCGTCGAAATTCCACTCTGGAATAGGCAAGGACTTCAAGAATCCTCCCGGCATTTGGCACTCCGCCTTCACTAAGGCGCATGTTTGACACTTCGCCACGTACAGTACCACATCCTTCTTCAGTCCTGGCCACAAGAATAATTTCTTCATTTCATGGTACATCTTCGTGCTCCCTGGGTGAATCGAGTACTTGGCATGATGAGCCTCGTACATCAAATCCACCAGCAAACTACCCACACTTGGGACACACAAATGACTGTCCTTCCATAATAGTCCATCCACAAACTCATATTGGGAATTTGACTCATCCAATGCCTCTATCATGAGTTTCTTCATGCTGTTATCCATATCCAAAGCCTACCGAACTTGGTTAGCCAAGTCACACTGAACTTCGATCCAGTTCAATAGCGCTTCAGTACTAGTCTGCTTGTCTACACAAGAGATCTCCAATGCCTCCAATTCTAGAATCAAACGCTCATCATAGACTGACAACCAGTTGGCTTGCGCAGGGGCCCTGCGACTCAACACGTCCGCAAACTCATTGCCTTTCCAAGGCACATAATGGATATTGAAAGTATAGTCCCCCAGGAACTCCATCCATCTACGCTACCGCATGTTCAGATCTTTCTGATCCAAAAAATACTTTAGGCTCTTGTGGTCGGTATAGATATCGACCTTTACCCCGTACAAGTAATGTCTTTACAGCTTCAAGGCAAAAATAACGGCCGCTAACTCGAAGTCATGGATCGGATAATTCCTCTCATGCACCTTCAATTGTCGCTAGCCATATGCTATAACGCTTCCATGCTGCAGTAGCACACAACCCAAGCCACTGCCCGAAGCATCGCTATAGATCTCAAAACCTACGTTCCCACTCGACAAACTCAGTACAGGCGTCGTGGTCAACCGACTCTTCAACTCATCAAAAACTCGTGCACACTACAGCGTCCAAACGAACTTCTGCTCCTTCCTCGTCAAAGTAGTGAGGGGTGACGCTATCCGCGAGAAGTTCTCTACGAAGCACCTGTAGTAGCCGACAAGCCCCAGAAAACTCCGGACTTCTGCTACCGAAGACAACACAGGCCACTCCCGTATAGCAATAATTTTCGCCGGATACACTGCAATGCCCTCTCCACTCAGTATATGACCAAGGAACACCACTGAGGACAACCAAAATTCACATTTGGAGAACTTGACATACAGTTGATTCCTCCTTAGCATCTCTAACACCAAATGTAGATACTTGAAGTGATCCTCCACACATTGCGAGTACCCCAATATATTGTCGATGAAGACGATCACAAAATGGTCCAAATACTCCCTGAAAGTCATTTTCATCAAATCCATGAACACCGACGATGCATTAGTCAGCCCAAAAGGCATGACCGTAAACTCATAATGCCTGTATCTCGTCCTGAATGTTGTCTTAGGGATATCACTCTCCCTTATTCTCAGTTGGTAGTAACCAGACTTAAGATCCAATTTTGAGTACACCGATGACCCGACTAACTGATCGAATAGATCATCAATCCTTGGGATCGGGTACTTGTTCATTTCCATTAGTTTGTTCAACTCTCGATAATCTATACAAAGTCTCAAGCTTCCGTCCTTCTTCTTTACAAAAAGGACCGGTGCGCTCCAAGGCGACGAACTTGGATGCACATACCCTTGCTCCAACAACTCTTGAAGTTGCACCTTCAGCTCCACCATCTCCTTAGGCGCTAGCTGATACAGAGAGCGTGACACAGGTTTAGCACCTGGTATTAGCTCAATCATGAAATCTATCTCCTGTTGAGGTGAGGCTCTAGGAAGATCGCCAGGGAACACATAAGGGTACTCCAATACCACAGAAATACTGTCCAACGTAGGCTTAGGCTTTGCAACCTCCACTAGTGTAAAAAACAGCTCTGATCCAGCACGAACCAACTTCACCACCAGAAGAGCAGATATCAATGTCTTGCTCGCCCCTTTCAAGACCGTGAAAGTCATCTCACGACCTGTTCCCAACTTGACTTCCTTGCGACCGCATTCAATATAAGCTTGCTGCTCCGACATCCAATCCATGCCAAATATTACGTCGAACTCCACTAGCAACAGTAACGACGCTTGAAAATGGAATTCCTAATTCCCAATATGAATCTTCACACCATAGATTCTATCTGCGCGCATCGAACATCCATTCGACAACAACACATCCAATTTGTCCTTCGCCATCAAAGAAGGTACTCTGATGCACGATATGAATCCTTCGGACAAAAAAGAGTGTGAAGCTCCCGTATCAAAGAGTGCTCTCGTCGGATTCTCACAAATCAAAACAAAGCCTATACAATCAGTGGTAAGGTAACACACACATAACAAGTATTTAAAAATTAGCTTGATATAAATAAACCGTACCTGTCACCACATCAGCTTGCTTGATGGCCTCCTGCTTGCCAAGATTATAAAACCTTGGTTGAGCCGGAGCATAATGAGATGCGGTTGACTCCACCGCCTTGCCCTTCTCTTCATAAGTTGCTCTTGTCTTCCTCTCGGACTTGGGATGTACGCTTCAGCAATCCCGGGCAAAATGCCCCGGCTTTCCTCAAGTAAAGCATGCGCCTGGGGTACGACCTGTAGTCGTCCCAGAAGCACCAGAAGAAGGGGCTGGACCCGAATTCCTATCCTTCTTAGACCACCATCGGTATGCGGGCTTTGAGTTAGCCGGCACCTTGAACTCAGACTTCTTATCGCCAGTGCTTTTCTTTGCTTGCACATTCTTCAAGTCCTTCTCCAAAGACCGGGCCATGTTGACCAGGGGTCAAGAAGCCCTGTGTCATAGGCCCCGAGAGCAGTAGACTCAAGTCATCTCTCAGACCTTCGTAGAAATTATTGGTCTTAAGCTCCTCATCTGAGAACGTAGAGCTAGCATACCGACCCAACCGAGTAAACTCGTGGAGATACTCATCCACGCTACTCTCTCCTTGCACCAATTTCAGGAACTCATTCTCCAATGCAATCTTCTGAGCCGAAGGGAGGTACCTTGACAAGAAAAATCTCGAAAACTCTTCCATTGAGACGTCCATAAGTTGCCTACCTGTCAGGGGATGCAGCTCTAGACCTTCCCACCACAGCCTCGCATCCCCATCCAACAGGAATGTAGCTATAATGTTCATCTGCCACTCCTCTGTCTCCGTCGCTGTCATGACTCTCTTCACCCGGGTGAGCTAATCTTCAGCTTGAGATGGGGTTCCCAACCCCGAGAACACAGGAGGATTAAAGCTCATAACGTGCTTGAGCTGCCTTTCAGTTGCTCTCCTCAGCACAAAAGTTTCCACCACTACATGCTCCACTCCTCTCGGTTCATCCCATTGAAGCGGTACCTGCTCCATCATAGGAGCGGGTTGCTGCATTTGCCTTGCAGGCTCCGTATTGATCATGGCACACACTATTTCAGCAACCAATCATATGGTTTCAGCCGAGGGAGGTGTTGCAGGAGCATCATTTGGTGCACTTCTAGCCTCAGAAACTGGGCGTTCTGACGGCCCTACACCACTTTTGGTCACCTATAGTTGTACAAAACACCGTTAAACGACCAAGCAAAATTGCAAAAAGCAATTATAGGAACACGCAGGTTCCTCAAACACATGTATTTTCATTCCTAAGTGGACATTCATGGGTTATTTTGATGTTATAACAATTGTAACACCCCCTATCCGTCACATAGCATATAGCAGTAGGTCCGGCCGGGGCCCGACGCCGTATGCCACAGACAGACCGGGTGGTTACTTATGGAAACCATCCAACCAATCTCAACGTCCTACACAGAGCATTCTAGCGGAAGCATTTTATAAAAGTTGTAACAAAGAACCCAGCATTCAAGCACGAATGTCCACTAACACGAATTAGGAATGTTATACAAAATACCCAAAATAAGCCTTAAGGCCTTACAAAATGTTTCACTTCAAATTACATGTTTTACAAACCACGGCACGCAGGCCGGTCACACATGAATAAAGCTGTAAACACTTCCAAATAGGCCTTCAAGGGCCGGCTTCGCATTCGGGCTTTAGCCCGTTATTGACCGCTTGGTCCAGCTGCACCTGCAAGCAACAAACCACCGCACGGTGGCAAAACAAGGCAACGGTCAGCTATGCTGACCAAATTATAACGATCCCGCCCCCAACTCGGGGCGGCGATGCTCCTTCCCTGCATTTCATTAGCATAAGCGAGCAATATATATATATAGCCATTTCATCACAGACGTAGGCTCGCACGGCCACACGCCCCGTGCTCTCAGGGCACATTCTCGGTGAACCGGTCGATGTCACGTCAATTAAAGCCATAGAAATTCCGGACTCACCACCGCCACTTGGACGACCAAACCTATGAGCAATTTGTCTTCCTGGCCTGGGTCACGACAATTTAAGCCATTGACCGCTGAAGACACTAATCTATGCCAACGGTAAGTGCCACGTGCCTTTAGGTCTCTTTAACCGAACGACATAGAACTGGTACGGTTCCATCGAACCTGTGCTCACATCGCAACGACAATTTAAGCCATTTGCGCGGGTCAAACTTCCGCCGAGTCCCATTTCCATCACAAGTCACATAACCCGGTTATGTTCAAGTTGGCTCTCAAGCCACCAAGTTGGCAAGATCTCGTATCCGCCCAGTTTTCCGGGTGCACCTTTGGGTTAGTCCCCAAGGCTCCATGCTGCAATCTACCGCGTAGAAAACCCGAAAAAAACAACCAATAGCACGGAGTCTTCTCCGGCATTATGCAATGCAACATCACCGATCCAGACCAACATGTCTGGGTAGGCTTCACACATCATGCCTATGTCCGTTCTCGCTTACGGACTCTAAACAACGGGGACTTCACATATCTACCCGAAGGAACGCCTCCAACTCTCCGCAAACTCGCGAGAGCGGGCTTCCTATGCAAAGAAAGAGAGCTACTCATGCTCAAGATGAGGATCATTACCCTAGCGTTCCTCTTTGGTGCCATGGAAAAGTAATCAGATGAAAACCACCGCACTAGCGTTGCCTCCGTGGATCCGGAGTCAGCTCGTGATTCGGAGCTCCGAAGCTCCTCCAATGGCGGGATCTAGCTCCTTCTTCCTCCCTTGGCTCTCCTCTCTCTCTAAGGTTTTAGAAAGATGAGAAGTTATGAAAAGTAAGGGTTTTCCAAGTCCATTCACGGGTATATCCCTTCAGGAACAACCCCCAGCCGTTGGATCTTCAGTTAAAGAAATGAACGGCTTTGATTCGGGGCTGAAATGCCCAATCTGGACCGAACACGGCCTGGCACACGCCCGTGTCCAGGGCCGTGTGCCTCATTCTCCGTCAAAATCGAATCACCTGGAACCTCACACGGGTATCGAACATGCCCGTGTTCGAGCTGACACGCTCTTGTTCCACCTGACACGGCCGTGTGGCCGGCCGTGTACCCCATCATTTTTCCCCAAAATCAACCCGAGCACTGCACGGGTTCTAGGACACGCTCGTGTCCTTGCCCGTGTCACCTTGACACGCCTGGGCTCCAGGGCCATGTACACGGTCTCCACACTCGACACGGCCTCGGACACGCCCGTGTCCTAGGCGGTGTGCCTTGTCTCGACGATCGTCGAGCAAGATTCGTCCACTTTCGGGATGAGTGTTGACACGGGTCGACACGCCCTGCGACACGCCCGTGTCGCAGGCCGTATGCCCACTCTCGGTGCATCGTCGAGCGAATCTCGTCGACTCCCCGGGACGATCGTCGACACGGGTCGACACGCCCTGTGACACGCCCGTGTCGCAGGCCATGTGCCCAGTCTCGACACAATGTCGAGACCAAAGTGTCGACTTCTCGTCTTAGTGTCGACACAGGCTTGACACGCCCTGGGACACGCCCGTGTCCCTGGCCGTGTTCCTGCAGCCAGAACTCAAACTGGCCCAAAACGTCCCCCTTTGCTCCTTTGAGTTTCGGGGCGTTACAACTCTCCCCCTTTTAAAAGAATTTCGCCCAAGAAATTACATAACAGAAAGACATGTACAAAACCAAATTTTGTACCTGAGCGGAACAACTCCGGATACTCGTCAAGCATAGTCTGCTCTCGCTCCCAAGAGAGCTCCTCACGACCGCAATTGTCCCACCGGACCTTGACCATCCTGATCTCTTTATTGCGTAGCCGCTTGACCTCCGAGTCCACGATCCGCACGGGCTTGACCTTTGTCGTTAGCCCACTATCCACCGGCACTTGATCAACCGCGATCACTTGCGTAGGCACTTGCACCGCCTTCCGAAGTACCGAAATATGGAATTCATCATGTAAACCACTAAGCTCCACTGAAAGCTTCAACCGATAGGCCGCTTTACCAACTCGCTCCAGAACCTCAAACGGTCCAAGGTACCTCGGGCTTAGCTTTTTCAATCGTCGCACCCGCGAGACACCCTTGAATGGCTTGATCTTTAAGTATACATAATTGCCCACAGCGAACTCCACATTCCTGTGCTTGGCATTATAGTACTTTGCTTGCCGGTCCTGAGCGATAAGCAACCTCTCCCGAATGGTTCTCACAAAAGAAGTAGCATCATCCACTTCCGATCACTTATACAACTTTGACTCACCCGTTTCTAACCAAGACAACGACGTGCGACATTTCCTACCATATAGGGCCTCGAAAGGCGCCATCTGAATACTCGCTTGGTAGCTGTTGTTGTATGCGAACTCCACCAAATATAGGTGGTCTTCCCATTGCTTTCCAAAATCCAAGACACACATGCGGAGCATGTCTTCCATGGTTCTATTTACCCTCTCGGTCTGCCCATCCATTTGCGGGTGGAAGGCTGTGCTGAATTTCAACTTTGTTCCCAACATTTGTTGCACCAGCCTCCAATCATTGGACGTGAACTGCCCATCTCGGTCACTCACGATGCTTTGCGGGGCACACCATGAAGCCATACTATGTTATCCACATAAAGCTTTGCTAAATTCTCCACCGGATCATCCTTCCTATGCGGAATAAAATGCGACACCTTCGTTAATCGATCCACGATCACCCAAATGGCGTCGTTCCCCTTTTGCGACCTTGGCAAACCGTACACAAAGTCCATAGAGATGTCTTCAAATTTCCACTCCGGAATAGGCAAGGACTTAAGAAATCCTCCCGGCTTTTGGCACTCCGCCTTTACCAAGGCGCAAGTTTGGCACTTGGCTACGTATAGCGCCACATCCTTCTTTAAACCCGGCCACCAAAACAGTTTCTTCACATCACGGTACATCTTCGTGCTCCCAGGGTGAATCGAGTACTTGGTATGGTGCGCCTCGTACAACAACTCCACCCGTAAATTGCCCACACTTGGGATGCACAAACGACCGTCTCTCCAAAGTAATCCGTCCTCCACGACGAATTGAGAATTTGACCCATCCAGATCCTCTACCATGAACTGCTTCATATGAGCATCCATATCCAAAGCCTGCCGAATACGATCAGCCAGGTCATATTGGACTTCAGTCCAATTCAGAACTGCTTCAGCACTTGATTGTCTATCCACACAAACAATCTCCAACGCCTCCAACTCCTGCACCAACCGCTCATCATGCACCGATAGCCAATTGGCTTGAGCTGGGGCTCGGCAACTCAACGCATCCGCAACCGCATTCCCTTTACCGGGCACGTTGTGGATCTTGAATGTATAGTCCCCCAGGAACTCCATCCATCTACGCTGCCGCATATTCAGATCTTTCTGATCAATAAGGTACTTCAGGCTCTTGTGATTGGTGTAGATATCAATCTTCACACCGTATAAGTAGTGTCTCCACAGCTTCAAGGCAAAAATCACGGCCGCTAACTCCAAGTCATGGACCGGATAATTCCTCTCGTGAACTTTTAGCTGTCTCGAGCCATAAGCTATCACGCTTCCGTGCTGCAGTAGCACGCAACCCAAACCGCTGCCCGTAGCATCGCTATATATCTCATAGCCTTCGGTCCCAACCAGCGAACTCAGCACAGGGGCCGTGGTCAACCGACACTTCAACTCCTCAAAAGCTCGCGCGCACTCCGCCGTCCAAACGAACTTATGCTCCTTCCTCGTCAAAGTAGTGAGAGGTAATGCTATCCGTGAGAAGTTCTCTACGAAGCGCCTATAATAGCCGGCAAGCCCCAGAAAACTCAGGACTTCCGCTACAATAGCAAGCTCAGGTGTAACGCCCCGAATTTTGTGTGTGAGTCGGTCGCGGAAAAAGAGTTTTTGGTCCCTGTAGGGGTACACGGCCTAGGACACGGGCGTGTCCAAGGCCGTGTCTGGCTGGTGATTTTTTTGGCCGTTTCCAACCCGAGAAGGACACGGCCAGGAACACGGCCGGATGACACGGGCGTGTCATCCGACACGGGCGTGTGCCAACCCGTGTCCATACCCGTGTCCTGATGGGTCGTGTCCGTTGCCGTGGCGGTTATGCGTGACACGCCCACGAACACGGGCGTGTCGAGGATCCCGACACGGGCGTGTCAGGTCAGACACGGGCGTGTCTTGGCCCGTGTGCATTTCTCAGTTCGACGATCGTGCCTGGATCGAGGCACACGGCCTTGGACACGGCCGTGTGCCAAGCCGTGTGCGGCCCAGGTCTGGGGAATTTTGTGCAGATCCGAGCCGTTCATTTTCTTTAATTAGGATCCAATGGCCCAGATTAAATCCTGCTCTGTTAAGGCCGGGAATAGGGAGTTATTCCCTCATTTTCTCTCCAATGTTCTCCCCTTCCAAAGTGAGAGAGGAGAGGAAGAAGAAGGAGGTTTCCGGCCGCCGGCGGAACATCGGAGCGCCGTTTCGAAATCGGAGAGCGGATCCGTGGAGGGAAGGTCATTGCGAAGAGTTCTAACCGCGTAGTTTTTCCATGGCGCCAAAACGGACTACAAGGGTAACGATTCTCAACTCGAGCGCTTGAATCTCTTTCTTTCTGCATAAGGAATCCCGCTCCCGCGAGTATGCGGTGAGTGCGTGGTGTTCCTTGGGGTTGACGGGAATAGTCCCCCTTGTGTTGCATGTAGAGCCCGGAATCGTAAGTACGGGCATAGGCATTGTGTGTGAAGCCTACCCGGACGTGTTTTGTCTGGATCGGTGATGTTGCATTTGATATGGTTTTGCCGGAGAAGACTCCGTGCTTTGGATTTTTTCGGGTTTCTACGCGGTAGATTGCAGCAGGGATCCTTGAAGGTTAGCTTCAAGGCGCACCCGGAAAACTGAGCGGAAACGTGTTCTGCTAACTTGGCGGTCTGGGAACCGGCCTTGATCATAACTGGGTTATGAGATTGTTTTGGGAAATTTGGGATCCGAGAGAAGCTTGGCCCGCGCAAAGTTCCTTAAATTGGACATGCGGCGTGAGCAACGGGCAAGTGGAATTGGACCTAGGCTATGTGGTTCGGTGCGAGAGACCCGAAGACGGGGACTGGCCGTTGGCATAGTCGGAGCCTTAGACGGTGGTCAGAAAGGCTAAATGCTCACATGTTGTTGCCATCCTAGGGATGGTGGTGAATGCACTGATTTGTCAGGGTTCACCATGAATGTGCCCTGAGTGCACGGGGTGTTTGGCCGTGCGAGCCTACACCTGTGGCGAATTATAACTGCGATATATATATTGTTGGGCTACTGTTTTGCAGGGAAAGAGCACCGCCGTCCCGAGTAAGGGGCGGGGTCGTTATAATTTGGTCGGCTTTTAGCTGACCGTTGCTTTATTTGCCACCGTGCGGTGGTATGTGCTTGCAGGTGCTGCGGAGCCGAGCGCCAAATAGCGGGCTGGAGCCCATGTTGCTGTGCTGGCCCTAGAAGGCCGTAGAATAGTTGTTTTTACATTTCTCATGTGTGGCCGGCCTGCGGGCCGATGTATGTAAGACATGTTATATTTATGAACATTTGTAAGGCCATAAGGCCATGTACCTATTTCAGTGTATTTGGGGTTCGTTCTTGTAGTTGTAAATGTGGACATTCATATTTGATGGATTTAAGTTTGGGTTCTTCAACTTTAAAAACTTCCGCTAGAATGCTCTGTGATTAGGACGAGTAGTCTTAATTAGATGGTTTGATTTATTCATTTAGTAACCCTTCCAACTGTCTGTGGTATATGGCGTCGGGTTCCAGCTGGACCTTCTGTTATATGCCATGCGACGGATGGGGGTGTTACAATTTGGTATCAGACTTCTGGTTACGGTCAAGCTTAAATGAATTCGTGGGCGAATTCTTTTAAGGGGTGGTGAGCACATGTGTGCGTCATCGTTATAACATTAAAAAGAACCCATGAATGTCCACTTAGGAATGAAAGATACTCGTGGTTGAGGAACCTGCGCGTTCCTATAATTGCTTTTTGCAATTTTATTTGGTCACTTATTGGTGTTTTGTATGACTATAGGTGACCGGGAGTGGCGTAGAGCCGACAGAACATCTGGTTTCTGAGGATTATAGTGCACCCAGTGGCGCGCTTGATACCCCTCTTTCGTTAGAAACCATAAGAAGGATCGTTGAAGTGGTGCTCGTTATGACTAGTGCACAGCAAGGAAGCAATGTGCAACCTCTTGTCCCCGAGATGACTTCAATGCCGGGTGGTGTGTTGAATCAAATGACATTTAGGAGGCCATCAGGTCAGCCGTTGAATATGTGCTTGGTGCAGGGTACGCACTCAGTTGATGAGTATTTGCAGGCATTCCTTTTGATAAGCCGCTACCCATGCTTTGAGTTGGAGAACGAGAGGTCTATAGTCGATAGATTCTATAGTGGTCTACGTGACGAACTGCGAATTCCACTTCTAGGACCAAGACTAATGGGATTCCGAGCCTTGGTAGAGTCGGCCAGATCTTTGGAAGTGGAAATGGGAAAAATTCACCAGATACCAGTGAGTAGGGTATCGAACTCTGCAATTCCTATGAGGGGTGCATCTTGCAAAATGCTGAAGAAGAAGGTTAGATCATCGACTAGCAAGGTTGCTTACAACTGTCATACTTGTGGAAAGAAAGGACACTTTGCCCGAGAATGTTGGGATGGTGCTCAGAAGATTAAGGAAGCTATGTCAGGAGCAAGTGAGGACTCTGGTACTAAGAAACCACAGTTCAAAGGGCCAAGTTCAAAGTCCGATGTCTGCAGTTGTAATAAGAAGCTGAAGACTTCGAACTCAGCCCCTTCTTCTGGTGCGTCGGGAGCAACTACAAGTCGAGTCCCAAGAGCTTGCTATATCTGCGAAAAAGTGGGACATTTTGCACGTGAGTGTTGGAGTGGACGTGCAAAGTCCGAAAGGAAGTCTGAAGAGTACAAGCTTGGTCAGTAAGAGGACAGAAAGCAAGCAGACGTGGTGACAGGTAAGGTTTAAAATTCTAGCATTTAGCCTTAGACACTTGTAGTCTTTGTGCATGTTAACCTAGAACCGCTTGTGCTAAGCGTTGTTCTGAATTTCGTTTATCCGGCGCGAGCACCGTTCGTTAAAGGGGGCTTTGTGTCTCCGTTTGCCCAAAGGAATTGTATTACGTGTCGGAATATATCTTCCGATGGCAAAAGTCTTAATGGATGTGTTGTTGACTAGTAGTGCTCGATGCGCGCAGATAGAATCTGTTGCGTTTAGGTATGGATTGTGAGTCAAAAGTTTGATTTGCAGGCGTTGTTTCTACCGCTAGGAGAGTTCAACGTGATCTTTAGTATGGTCAGGCTCTCGGAGCAGCAGACATACGTTGATCGAAGTTGCTCGTGGGTCAGTTGAGAGCTAGTCATGAGGTGACTTTCGCGGGCATGAAGGGGTCGGGTAAGATTTTGATGTCAGCCCTTCAGGTGTTCCCGGCAGTTCGGTCTGGGGCAGAACTGTATGTCACTCTAGTGTAGACTTCGACGCCTAAACCTAGTTTGGGCAACATCCCAATTGTGTCCGAATATCCTGATGTGTTTCCAGATGATCTCCCAGGAGCCCCTCCTCAGTGGGAGATAGACTTTACTATAGAGCTGGTACCGGGTGCCAAACCGGTGTCATGCTCCCCCTATCGGATAGCCCCAAGAGAAATGGCAGAGTTGAAGGTGCAACTGCAGGAGTTGCTAGAGCAAGGTTATGTGCGTCCAAGTTCGTCGCCTTGGAGCGCACCAGTTCTCTTTGTTAAGAAGAAAGATGGGAGCTTGCGGCTTTGTATCGATTATCGGGAATTGAACAAACTTACGGAGAAGAACAAATATCCAATCCCGAGGATTGACGATCTATTTGATCAGTTGGTTGGGTCAACTGTATATTCGAAGTTAGATTTGAAGTCTGGTTACTATCAGTTGAGGATAAGGGAGAGCGACATTCCAAAGACAGCATTTAGTACGCGGTTTGGGCATTACGAGTTCACGGTTATGCCGTTTGGGTTGACGAATGCTCCATCCGTGTTTATGGATCTGATGAATAGGACGTTCAGAGAATATTTGGATCAGTTCGTGATAGTATTTATTGATGATATCCTGGTATATTCGCGGTGCGAGGAGGATCACTACAAGCATTTACACATGGTGTTGGAAACATTGAGGAAAAGTCAGTTATATGCAAAGTTCTCCAAGTGTGAATTCTGGTTATCCTCGATAGCGTTCCTTGGTCATGTTGTCAGTGGAGAAGGAATAGCTGTGGATCCGGCGAAGATAGTGGCGATACGGGAGTGGCCTACTTTGACTACGGTGGCAGAGGTCCGGAGTTTTCTGGGACTTGCTGGCTACTACAGGCGCTTCGTAGAGAACTTCTCGCGGATAGCACTACCACTCACGACGTTGACAAGAAAGGATCAGAAGTTTGTGTGGTCTCCGGAGTGCGAACAGGCTTTTGAAGAATTGAAGAGGCGGTTGACCACGGCGCCTATTTTATGTTCGCCAAGTGGTACCGAAGGGTTCGAGATTGATAGTGATGCTTCAGGCAGTGGTTTGGGCTGTGTTCTGCTACAGCATGGGAGAGTGATAGCTTATGGTTCACGATAACTGAAGGTTCACGAGAGGAATTATCCGGTCCATGACTTAGAGTTGGCGGCCGTGATTTTTGCTCTAAAGCTTTGGAGGCACTATCTGTACGGTGTGAAGGTAGATATTTACACCGATCATAAGAGTTTGAAGTACTCATTGGATCAAAAGGATCTGAACATGAGGCAGAGGAGGTGGATGGAGTTCTTAGGGGACTACACCTTCAAGATACACTATGTGCCTGGGAAGGGAAATGTAGTGGCGGATGCGTTGAGTCGTAAGATTCCCGCACGAGCCAACTGGTTATCAGTGCATGATGAGAGATTGGTCCAAGAGTTGGAGGCATTGGAGATATCTTGTGTTGACAAGCAATCTAGTGCCGAGGCGAAACTGTTTTGGACAGAGGTGCAGTGTGACCTAGCGGATAGAGTTCGGCGGGCTTTGGTTCAGGATAGCAGCATGAAGCAAATCTTGGATGAATCTTTGGATGGGTCAAATTCCCAGTTTGTGGTTGAAGACGGGTTGCTAAGAAAGGACGGTCGTCTATGCGTTCCCAGTGCGGATAATATTCGGGAGGAGTTGATGTATGAGGCTCATCATACCAAGTACTCAGTCCACCCGGGAAGCACGAAAATGCATAAAGACATGAAGAAATTATTCTGGTGGCCGGGTTTGAAGAAGGATGTGACACTTTATGTGGCCAAGTGTCGTACTTGTGCATTAGTGAAGGCGGAATGCCAGAAGCCCGGAGGTTTCTTGAAATCACTTCCTATCCCAGAATGGAAGTTTGACGATATATCTATGGATTTTGTGCACGGTTTGCCGAAGTCGCAGAAAGGAAATGACGTCATTTGGGTGGTCGTAGATAGATTGACAAAGGTGTCGCACTTTATCCCAATGAGAAAGGAAGACCCAGTAGAAAAGTTAGCCAAACTCTACGTGGATAATATTGTACGACTGCATGGTGTGCCTCGCAGTATTGTTAGTGATCGTGATGGACGCTTCACGTCAAATGACTGGAGGTTGGTGCATGGTCTGTTGGGTACTAAGCTAAAGTTCAGCACAGCCTTTCACCCGCAGACAGATGGCCAAACCGAGAGAGTCAACAGGACTATGTAGGACATGCTTCGCATGTGCGTCCTAGATTTCGGGAAGCATTGGGAGGATCACCTGTACATGGTGGAGTTTGCGTACAACAATAGCTTTCAGGCAAGCATTGGAATGGCGCCTTTCGAAGCTTTGTACGGGAGGAAGTGTCGTACGTCGTTGTCTTGGTTGGAGGCAGGCAAATCAAAGTTGTATAAACGTCAAGCGGTGGAAGATGTCACTTCAATGATACGGACAATTCAAGAAAGGCTGAAGATTGCTCAGGATAGACAGTCTAAGTATTACAATGCCAAACATAGAAATGTGGAGTTCAATGTTGGCGACATGGTATATTTAAAGATCAAGCCGTTCAAGGGTGTATCGCGGGTTCGACGCTTGAAGAAGCTGAGTCCGAGATACCTTGGACCATTTGAAATCCTGGAGCGTATTGGCGAGACGGCGTATAGGTTGAAGCTGTCGACGGAGTTGAGTGGGCTGCATGACGTATTCCACGTATCGGTGTTGCGTAAGGCAGTGCAAGAGCCTTCGCAGATCATTGCAAACGATCAGGTACCGGTCGATTATGAGTTAACAACAAGGGTCAGACCAGTACGAATTGAAGATGTTGCAGTCAAACGACTCCGCAACAAGGAGGTCAGAATGGTTAAAGTCCGTTGGGATAATTGCGGACGTGAGGAGCTTTCTTGGGAGCGAGAGCAAGCTATGTTGGAGGAATACCCCGAGTTATTCCACTCAGGTATCATTTAGCTTTCGTGTACCTTTGCTTAATTTCGGGACGAAATTCCTTAAGTGGGGGAGATTTGTAACGCCCCGAATTTTGTGTGTGAGTCGGTCGCGGAAAAGAGTTTTTGGTCCTGTAGGGGTACACGGCCTAGGACACGGGCGTGTCCAAGGCCGTGTCTGGCTGGTGATTTTTTGGCCGTTTCCAACCCGAGAAGGACACGGCCAGGAACACGGCCGGATGACACGGGCGTGTCATCCGACACGGGCGTGTGCCAACCCGTGTCCATACCCGTGTCCTGATGGGTCGTGTCCGTTGCCGTGGCGGTTATGCGTGACACGCCCACGAACACGGGCGTGTCGAGGATCCCGACACGGGCGTGTCAGGTCAGACACGGGCGTGTCTTGGCCCGTGTGCATTTCTCAGTTCGACGATCGTGCCTGGATCGAGGCACACGGCCTTGGACACGGCCGTGTGCCAAGCCGTGTGCGGCCCAGGTCTGGGGAATTTTGTGCAGATCCGAGCCGTTCATTTTCTTTAATTAGGATCCAATGGCCCAGATTAAATCCTGCTCTGTTAAGGCCGGGAATAGGGAGTTATTCCCTCATTTTCTCTCCAAAGTTCTCCCCTTCCAAAGTGAGAGAGGAGAGGAAGAAGAAGGAGGTTTCCGGCCGCCGGCGGAACATCGGAGCGCCGTTTCGAAATCGGAGAGCGGATCCGTGGAGGGAAGGTCATTGCGAAGAGTTCTAACCGCGTAGTTTTTCCATGGCGCCAAAACGGACTACAAGGGTAACGATTCTCAACTCGAGCGCTTGAATCTCTTTCTTTCTGCATAAGGAATCCCGCTCCCGCGAGTATGCGGTGAGTGCGTGGTGTTCCTTGGGGTTGACGGGAATAGTCCCCCTTGTGTTGCATGTAGAGCCCGGAATCGTAAGTACGGGCATAGGCATTGTGTGTGAAGCCTACCCGGACGTGTTTTGTCTGGATCGGTGATGTTGCATTTGATATGGTTTTGCCGGAGAAGACTCCGTGCTTTGGATTTTTTCGGGTTTCTACGCGGTAGATTGCAGCAGGGATCCTTGAAGGTTAGCTTCAAGGCGCACCTGGAAAACTGAGCGGAAACGTGTTCTACTAACTTGGCGGTCTGGGAACCGGCCTTGATCATAACTGGGTTATGAGATTGTTTTGGCAAATTTGGGATCCGAGAGAAGCTTGGCCCGCGCAAAGTTCCTTAAATTGGACATGCGGCGTGAGCAACGGGCAAGTGGAATTGGACCTAGGCTATGTGGTTCGGTGCGAGAGACCCGAAGACGGGGACTGGCCGTTGGCATAGTCGGAGCCTTAGACGGTGGTCAGAAAGGCTAAATGCTCACATGTTGTTGCCATCCTAGGGATGGTGGTGAATGCACTGATTTGTCAGGGTTCACCATGAATGTGCCCTGAGTGCACGGGGTGTTTGGTCGTGCGAGCCTACACCTGTGGCGAATTATAACTGCGATATATATATTGTTGGGCTACTGTTTTGCAGGGAAAGAGCACCGCCGTCCCGAGTAAGGGGCGGGGTCGTTATAATTTGGTCGGCTTTTAGCTGACCGTTGCTTTATTTGCCACCGTGCGGTGGTATGTGCTTGCAGGTGCTGCGGAGCCGAGCGCCAAATAGCGGGCTGGAGCCCATGTTGCTGTGCTGGCCCTAGAAGGCCGTAGAATAGTTGTTTTTACATTTCTCATGTGTGGCCGGCCTGCGGGCCGATGTATGTAAGACATGTTATATTTATGAACATTTGTAAGGCCATAAGGCCATGTACCTATTTCAGTGTATTTGGGGTTCGTTCTTGTAGTTGTAAATGTGGACATTCATATTTGATGGATTTAAGTTTGGGTTCTTCAACTTTAAAAACTTCCGCTAGAATGCTCTGTGATTAGGACGAGTAGTCTTAATTAGATGGTTTGATTAATTCATTTAGTAACCCTTCCGACTGTCTGTGGTATATGGCGTCGGGTTCCAGCTGGACCTTCTGTTATATGCCATGCGACGGATGGGGGTGTTACATCAGGCCACTCCCGTATCGCAACAATCTTCGCTGGATCCACAACAATACCCTCTCCACTCACTATATGCCCGAGGAACGCCACTGAGGATAGCCAAAACTCGCACTTCGAGAACTTGACATACAACTGATTTCTCCTTAGCGTCTCCAACACCAAATGAAGATGCTTGAAGTGATCTTCCTCACTTTGCGAGTACACCAAAATATCGTCGATGAAGACGATCACGAAATGGTCCAAGTACTCCCTGAAAGTCCTGTTCATCAAATCCATGAACACTGACGGCGCATTAGTCAGCCCAAACGGCATGACTGTAAACTCATAATGCCCGTATCTCGTACTAAACGCTGTCTTCGGGATATCACTCTCCCTTATTCGCAGCTGATAGTACCCAGACTTGAGATCTAACTTCGAGTACACCGTCAACCCGACTAACTGATCAAAGAGATCATCAATCCGAGGGATCGGGTACTTGTTCTTCTCAGTTAGCTTGTTGAGCTCCCGATAATCAATATATAGCCTCAAGATTTCGTCCTTCTTCTTAACAAAGAGGACCGGTGCGCTCCAAGGCGAAGAACTCGGGCGCACATACCCTTGCTCCAACAACTCTTGCAGTTGAACTTTCAGCTCCGCCATTTCCTTAGGCGCAAGCCGATAGGGAGATCGTGACACAGGCTTTGCACCTAGCACTAGCTCAATCATAAAATCTATCTCCCGCTGAGGCGGGGCTCCAGGAAGATCTGCGGGGAACACATCAGGGTATTCCGATACCACTGAAATACAATCCAATGCGGGCTTCAGCTTTGCAACCTCCACTAGTGTAAAGAACAGTTCTGCACCAGCAAAAACCGCCTTCACCACCTGAAGAGAAGACATCAACGTCTTGCTCGACCCCCTTTAAGCCCGTAAAAGTCATTTCACGACTTGATCCCAGCTTGACTTCCTTGCTACTGCAATCTATATGGGCCTGCTGCTCCGAGAGCCAGTCCATGCCAAATATGACGTTGAACTCCACTAACGGAAGTAAAGACGCCCGCAGGTCGAACTCCTGCTCCCCAATACGAATCTTAACATCGCAGATCCTATCCGCTCGCATTGAACACCCATTGGGCAACAACACATCCAACTTATCCTTCGCCATCGAAGAAGGGACTCCGATGTGTGATATAAATCTTTCGGACAAGAAGGAGTGTGAAGCTCCCGTATCGAAGAGTGCTCGTGCCGGATTTTCACAAATCAATACAAATCCTAAACAAGTAGTGGTAAGGTAACATGTGCATAACAAGTATTTAAAGAAATTGACTTGCAATAAATTAAACCGTACCTGTCACCACATCAGATTGTTTGATGGCCTCCTGTTGGCCAAGATTATAGACCCTTGGTTGGGCCGGAGCATAATGGGATGCGGTCGACTCCACCGCCTTTCCCTTTTCTTCATAAGTAGCTCCTGGCCTCCTCTCGGACTTAGGATGTCCGCTCCAACAATCACGGGCGAAATACCCCGTCTTTCCACATGTAAAACACGCGCCCGGGGTCCGACTCGTAGTCGCCCCAGAAGCACCAGAAGGAGCTGGACCCAAAGTCCTATGCTTCTTGAAAGCCCTCCGATAGCCGGACTTTGAAGTAGTCGGCACTTTAAATTCAGATTTTCTATCACCCAAGCCTTTCTTCGCTTGCACATTCTTCATGTCCTTCTCCAAGGACCGGGCAGTATTGACCAAGGTTAAGAAACCATGCGTCATTGGCCCCGAGAGTAGTAATCTCAACTCATCCCTCAAGCCTTCATAGAAGCGATTAGTCTTGCGCTCCTCATCCATGATGGTGGAGCTAGCATATCGACTCAAATGAGTGAACTCATGGAGATATTCATCCACACTCTTCTCACCCTGAACTAACTTCAGAAATTCGTTCTCCATCGAAATCCTCTGAGTAGAAGGGAGGTATCTTGCTAAGAACAATCCCGAGAACTCTTCCATCGGAACGTCTATAAGATGTCTACCTCTCAAATGATGTAGCTCCAATCCTTCCCACCACATCCTCGCTTCACTGTCCAGAAGGAACGTAGCGATGGTGGTCATTTGCCACTCCTCCGTCTCCGTTGCTGTCATGACTCTCTTCACCCTGGAGAGCCAGTCTTCAGCCTGAGATGGGGTTCCCAACCCCGAGAATAACGGAGGGTTAAAGCTCATTACATGCTTAAGCTGCCTCTCAGTTGCCCTCCTTGGCACCACCAGTTCCACAACCACTTGCTCCACTCTCCTCGGCTCAGCCTCTTGAAGAGGTTCTTGCTCCATCACAGGAGCGGCCTGCTGCGTTTGCCTTGCAGGCTGCGCATTTATCACGGACAACACCGCTTCAGCCACCAATCGAATATTTTCAGCTGACAGAGGTATTGCAGGAGCAACATCCGGTGCACTACTAGCCTCAGAAACTCGGCGTTCTGACGGCCCAACACCACTTCTGGTCACCTATAGTGGTACAAAACACTGTTAAGCGACCACATAAATTGCAAACAGCAATTATAGGAACACGTAGGTTCCTCAAACACGAGTATTTTCATTCCTAAGTGGACATTCATGGGTTCTTTTTACTGTTATTACGATGACGCACACAATGTGCTCACCACCCCTTAAGAAGAATTCGCCCACGAATTCACCTTAAGCCCGACCAAAACCAGTAGTCCGATACCAAATTGTAACACCCCCTATCCGTCACATAGCATATAGCAGTAGGTCCGGCCAGGGCCCGACGTCGTATGCCACAGACAGACCGGGTGGTTACTTATGGAAACCATCCAACCAATCTCAACGTCCTACACAGAGCATTCTAGCGGAAGCATTTTATAAAAGTTGTAACAAAGAACCCAGCATTCAAGAACGAATGTCCACTAACACGAATTAGGAATGTTATACAAAATACCCAAAATAAGACTTAAGGCCTTACAAAATGTTTCACTTCAAATTACATGTTTTACAAACCACGGCACGCAGGCCGGTCACACATGAATAAAGCTGTAAACACTTCCAAATAGGCCTTCAAGGGCCGGCTTCGCATTCGGGCTTTAGCCCACTATTGACCGCTTGGTCCAGCTGCACCTGCAAGCAACAAACCACCGCACGGTGGCAAAATAAGGCAACGGTCAGCTATGCTGACCAAATTATAACGATCCCGCCCCCAACTCGGGCCGGCGATGCTCCTTCCCTGCATTTCATTAGCATAAGCGAGCAATATATATATAGCCATTTCATCACAGACGTTGGCTCGCACGGCCACACACCCCGTGCTCTCAGGGCACATTATCGGTGAACCGGTCGATGTCACGTCAATTAAAGCCATAGACATTCCAGACTCACCACCGCCACTTGGACGGCCAAACCTATGAGCAATTTGTCTTCCTGGCCTGGGTCACAACAATTTAAGCCATTGACCGCCGAAGACCCTAATCTATGCCAACGGTAAGTGCCACGTGCCTTTAGGTCTCTTTAACCGAACGACATAGAACGGGTACGGTTCCATCTAACCCGTGCTCACATCGCAACGACAATTTAAGCCATTTGCGCGGGTCAAACTTCCGCCGAGTCCCATTTCCATCACAAGTCACATAACCCGGTTATGTTCAAGTTGGCTCTCAAGCCACCAAGTTGGCAAGATCTCGTATCCACCAAGTTTTCCGGGTGCACCTTTGGGTTAGTCCCCAAGGCTCCCTGCTGCAATCTACCGCGTAGAAAACCCGAAAAAAACAACCAATAGCACGGAGTCTTCTCCGGCATTATGCAATGCAACATCACCGATCTAGACCAACATGTCCGGGTAGTCTTCACACATCATTCCTATGTCCGTTCTCGCTTACGGACTCTAAACAACGGGGACTTCACATATCTACCCGAAGGAACGCCTCCAACTCTCCGCAAACTCGCGAGAGCGGCTTTCTATGCAAAGAAAGAGAGCTACTCATGCTCAAGATGAGGATCGTTACCCTAGCGTTCCTCTTTGGCGCCACGGAAAAGTAATCGGATGAAAACCACCGCACTAGCGTTGCCTCCGTGGATCCGGAGTCGGCTCGCGATTCGGAGCTCCGAAGCTCCTCCAATGGCGGGATCTAGCTCCTTCTTCCTCCCTTGTCTCTCCTCTCTCTCTAAGGTTTTAGAAAGATGAGAAGTTATGAAAAGTAAGGGTTTTCCAAGTCCATTCACGGGTATATCCCTTCAGGAACAACCCCCAGCCGTTGGATCTTCAGTTAAAGAAATGAACGACTTCGATTCGGAGCTGAAATGCCCAATCTGGACCGAACACGGCCTGGCACACGCCCGTGTCCAGGGCCGTGTGCCTCTTTCGCTGTCAAAATCGAATCACCTAGAACCTTACACGGGTATCGAACACGCCCGTGTTCGAGCTGACACGCCCTTGTTCCACCTGACACGGCCGTGTGGCCGGCCGTGTACCCCATCATTTTTCCCCAAAATCAACCCGAGCACTGCACGGGTTCTAAGACACGCCCGTGTCCTTGCCCGTGTCACCTTGACAAGCCTGGGGTCCAGGGCCGTGTACACGGTCTCCACACTCGACACGGCCTCGGGCACGCCCGTGTCCTAGGCCATGTGCCTTGTCTCGACGATCGTCGAGCAAGATTTGTCGACTTCCGGGATGAGTGTCGACACGGGTCGACCCGCCCGTGTTGCAGGCCGTGTGCCCACTCTCGGCGCATCGTCGAGCGAATCTCGTCGACTCCCCGGGACGATCGTCGACACGGGTCGACACGCCCTGCGACACGCCCGTGTCGCAGGCCGTGTGCCCAGTCTCGACACAATGTCGAGACCAAAGTGTCGACTTCCCGTCTTAGTGTCGACACAGGCTTGACACGCCCTGGGACACACCCGTGTCCCTGGCCGTGTGCCTGCAGCCAGAACTCAAACTGGCCCAAAACGTCCCCCTTTGCTCCTTTGAGTTTCGGGGCGTTACAACAATGGCGCACACACATGTGCTCACCACCCCTTAAAATAATTTGTCCACGAATTCATTTAAGCCTGACCGAAATCAGTAGCTCTGATACCAAATTGTAACACCCCCTATCCGTCGCATAGCATATAGCAGTAGATCCGACTGGGTCTCGACGTCATATACCACAGACAGACTGGGCGGTTACTCAATAGAAACCATCCAACTAAGAATCAACGTCCTACATAGAGTACATTCTAGCGGATGCGAATTTAAAGGTTGCAAATTAAAGAACCCAGCCACAAGAATGAATGTCCACTACAAAACCCAATAGGAATGAAGTACAATAAACAAGTACAATGGCCTTATGGTCTTACATTTGTTTACTCAAATTACATTGTTTTCCAAATCTCGACACGCAGGACGGTCAAACATGAATAAAACAAGTAAACACTCAATTAGGCCTTTGAGGACCGGCTCGACAACTTGGGCTTTAGCTCGCTATTTACCGCTCTGCTCCACAGCACCTGCAAGCAACAATCCACCGCAACGGTGACAAACAAAAGCAACGGTCAGCTATGCTTACCAAATTATAACGATCCCGCCCCCAAACTCGGGGCGACGATGCTCCTTTTTATGCACTTTGTTAGCATAACCAAGCAGTATAGTGTAAAGACACTTCATCACAGGCGTGGGTACACACGGCCACACACCCAGTGCTCTCAGGGCACATTCTCGGTGAACGTGGTCAAAGTTCGCTGGCTCACCACCGCCCCCTGTACGGTAATATCTCGTGAGCATTAGGTCTTTTTGGCCACTGCTAAGACCCTCAATCTATGCCAACGGCAAGTGCCACGTACCATTAGGCCTCTTTACCGAATGACATAGAGCGGGTACGGTTCCGCCTAACCCATTGCTCACACCACCCTGTCAACTTAAGACATGGGCGCGGGTCAAACTTCCCCGAGTCCCAATTCGATTACATAATTCACATAACCTGGTTATGTGCAAGTTGGCTCTCAGGCCACCATGTTGGCAGAATCACGCATCTGCCCAGTTTTCCGGGTGCACCTTGGAGTTAATCCCCAAGGCTCCCTGTTGCAATCTACCGCGCAGAAAACCCAAAAAAACAAACTTCCGCACGGAGTATTCTCCAGCCATTTATACAATGCAACATCACCAATCCAGACAAACTTGTCCTGGTAGGCTTCACACATCATGCCTAAGTCCATTCTCGATTACGGACTCTACATGTACACAACGGGGACTATTCATGTCTACCCGAAGGAATGCCTCAAACTCACCGCAAACTCGCAAGAGCAGGCTTCCTATGCAAAGAAAAGAGGACTTCACATGTCCTAGGATGAGAATCGTAACCCTTGCATTTTTCCTTGGCTCCATGGTTATCTATGTAGATAAAAAGCACCGCAATATCCTCGCCTCCGTATATCCGAAGTCGGCTTGCGATTTGGAGCCCCGAAGCTCCGCCAGTGACCGGATCTAGCCTCATTTTTTCTCCCTTGCTCTCCCCTTTCTCTAAACTTTAGAAATAGAATAACCCAAGTGAAATGGGGTTTTCAAAGCCATAAACCAGGGTATATCTTAGCAGGAATAAACCCCAGCCGTCAAATATCAAAATAAGGAAACGGACGACCACGATTTGGGCTTGAAATGCAAAATATTGGCCGAACACGGCCTATGACACGCCCGTGTCCAGGGCCATATTCCCTATTCACCATTGAAACCGACGGGTCCCGAAAAGAACACGGGCACCCGATACGCACCTGTCAGGATAGGCACGCCTGTGTCATCCAGTACACGCCCATGTTCCCGGGCGTGTTCTTCCATCGACACAGGACCAAGAACTTCCCGCAAGGAACATGGGTACTCGACACGCCCGTGTAGAATTTGACATGCCCGTGTCTACCCGACATGACCCATGTGCCAAAGCCGTGTGTCTCCCATGACACGACTCGGCTTTACCCCGTGAAGGACACGGCCTGTGACAAGCCCGTGTCTCAGGCCGTGTTCGCGGCTTAATGATCGTCGACTCCAAAATTCATCGACCTCTCGGCCAGATCATCGACCCAATCACGACACGCCCGGGGACACGCCCGTGTCCGAGGCCGTATAACCCCTACCTAGTTCCAAACTTGGTCTGAAATGCTACCCATCGCTCTTTTGAGTTTCGGGGCGTTACAACATCACTCCAGTGCTCAGGACTCTTATAGAAGAGGCCATTACACATCTTGCTAATTTTATTTCTGAAAGATATGGTACCTAAACACCTAGAGGGGGGGGGGGGGTGAATAGGTGACCTAATCCTTTTTAACTTTATTGGCATCAATCAGTTATATCACAGATTTCTAACTAGCTTTTACACAGCAATACAACACATACACAACAAATCCACAACCACAGCACAGCAGACACAATGATTTATAGTGGTTCCCCAATCTTTGGGTACATCCACTTTCCCCCTTCGCCTATCTAGCAGTGAACTAGACTCGGCCAAACTTCTCCACTGTCTCAGAACCCAAATTGGTTCTTACCTCAGGCCCAAAGCCTTACACTCAGCTTTATCCAAAAGCCTACACTCAGCCAATCAAGGCCTACACTCAGCCAACCAAGGCCTACACTCAGCCAATCAAGGCCTACACTCAGAGTTCTTTAACTCCTACACTCAGGCTATCAAGCCCTACCCTCAGCCTTTATAAATTTAGGCTTACAATGCACTCAGATCCAAAGATCCTACAAGTTAAAATAGTATTACAACAAATAACTCAACAACTCAGAAAATAAGAGAGGAGTTGAGAGTTTCTTGCTGAGTTCTTGGAAGAACTCAGATAGATCCAAACTGACTTAGCTTCCTTCAAAGCTTCTTGAGTAGAACTGAATAAGTCTGAATCCTCTGCAGTTGTTCCTTGACCTCTGCTTCTTAAGATCCAGAAGCTTCTGAATTCTTCTTCTCAGCCTAGTTCCAAAGACTGAATTCTTGATTGGAGCTCTCTCTCTCTCCAACTTCTTAGATCTGCTGTTGGACAGCAAGATCTTCTTGATTTGTATCACTTGGATAACTTGATCAGCAACCTCTTGAACAAATCTCTTAGATTAATCTGAACTCAATCAGAACTTAATCTTCTTTTGTTAACTCTTAACAACAACATCAGTTTCTGTAAACAGTCTGTGCCTATTTATAGGCCTTCTTCATGGTAACCGGCTGGTCCGGTTCATAACTGACTTCTGAGATCTCTGACAAGTGCTGTAGACCGGCTGGAACGGCAGCTGTCATGTCATCCAGTCAATTCTTGAAATTCTCTAACTGTCAGATAGTGTCGAGACTTTCTGTTCTTAAGTGTCGACACTTATAGACCAAGTGTCGACACATGCTGTGTAAGTGTCGACACAAGTCTACAAGGTGTCGACACAACTCCTTGTATGTCTCGACACAGATTCTTATTCAGGTGTCGACACTTGGAATTGAGTGTCGACACAAGTACTTGATCTTTTGTAACTTGTTAAATTCTTCTAAGTGTCGACACATCTCCTTTGTGTCGACACATCTTCATGTGTTGAAACTGTCAAGTGTCGACACTGCTTCTTGGTGTCGACACAAGTCTTCAATATAGATTCTTCAGCTGAGTGTCGACACATTCCCTTAGTGTCGACACTTGTACTTAGAATATTTTTGTAGATATTTCTGTTCTTTGCTAAGTGTCGACACAGCTCCTTGTGTCGACACTTTCTTTGAGTCTTCAACTGAGTGTCGACACATTGTGCTGGGTGTCGACACTTTCTTCAAGTGTTGACTCTTCTGGTTGTGTGTCGACACATTGTGTTGAGTGTCGACACATACTTCAAGTGTTGACTCTTTTGGTTGTGTGTCGACACATTGTGCTGAGTGTCGACACATACTTCAAGGGTTAACTCTTTTGGTTGTGTGTCGACACATTGTGCTGAGTGTCGACACATACTTAATATGTTGACTCTTCTGGTTAAGTGTCGACACATTGTGCTAGGTGTCGACACTTGCACTTAGTCTCTGCAGAATTTTGCTGAGTGTCGACACAACTCCTAGTGTCGACACTTTCTGGTGTAGACACAGCTCTTCTAGGTGTCGACACTTCTGCTAAGTGTCGACACTGCTTCTCTGCATTCTTCTTCACTGAGTGTCGACACAGCTCCTTGTGTCGACACTTTCTGTCTGGTGTCGACTCTGCATCCCAGGTGTCGACACAATGACTCCAAGTGTCGACACTGCTTGTCTGGGTGTCGACACAAGCTTTCTCAAGTGTCGACACTTTCCCTCTGGGTGTCGACACATGGACTTAGAAAGTTTTAGCTTCAGTCCAGTGAATACCTAACCTGCACAAGTAACTCAAACATATATCAAATACATTATGATGTATATTATTGAGTTGGGTGAGGCTTCTTCAAATCAGGTACATTTGACCAATGTACCCAACAATCTCCCCCTATTTGGAGAAGTCATAACCCTTAGTCAATGATATACACCACTCATAATTAAAAAATTATAAAATGATGTAAAGCAGGATTATGTCAACAGGGTAAACTTAAACATGTAATAATGCACACATGTATACACATTCATCATTGCAGAACAAACAAGAAATAGACACATTCTTCTGAACAATCATGAAATATATTTATCATATATTGTTCTAACATTTTTCTAATACATCTTCAATGATTTACAAAAATATTTATATGTAAAAGATTACAACATTCTTCAAGTCTATTCTTAGTTTAGTTCTGGTCAGGTTCTTTAATAACAATTCCTTTGCCAGGTTGGACTTGAGCTTTGACAGCAGCAGCAGCAGGCTCAGTATCAGCAGGCTTCTTGCCTTTGAGATCTTTCTTCTTGAGTTCTTCAGCCTTGATTTTCTGCCTCTCAAAATAATGATAGGGCTTAGGAAAGTACTTGCTAGGCTCCACTGCAGTAGGAGGTAGCTTTCCTAACTTAGCCTTTCTTCTGTACTGGACAATGGCTTCCTGCCTGATCTCATGCTTCCTCCATTCTGCTTCTGAGAACCACTTGTTCCTGTCATTCATGTTGTCTTTGGCAGCTTTCCAGGCAGTTAGAATTATATTCCTAGAGGTAGGGCTCCACTGTTCAAAATCTGGCTTTTGTTCTGCTAGTTCCCTAAACCTCTTCTTTGACAGTCTTGTCTCTTCTTCTTTTTCTAATGCCTCTTGCATAGCTGCAGTAATAGGTTGAACAACCTTTTCCAGAACAACATTTGACTTTCCTGCAGTTGGGCTATACATTGTGCTGACATCTGCATGAATCATTTCAAAATCTGGAGGTGGATAAATCACTTGAGCTACCTCTGGTTGCTCACCTCCAAGATATGCACTTTGAATCCCTGATTCAGCAACATTATCATCATCACAGAGTGGAGGATAGCCTAGAGTAGCTCTGATGGAGTTATATATCCATTTTGCATGGTCAGAGCTAGCCTTGACTAATACTCTCTCCCCCTTTATGACTTCTTGGGCCACATGGTCTCTTACATCATCCTTTTGAAATCTAATCTGACTGTCCAAGTACCTGATGCCATCCCTAAAGTAAGGTTTGAGCTTAGTGAGCTGTTCAGAGATGGCCTTCTGGGAATCTTGAATGGCAGTCTTGACAGCAGAAATCTCAGCTTGAAAGACTTTATCAAAATCAGCCTTGGCAGCAGCAGCAGATGTAGAAGGTTCAGCAGACTTATTCTTTAATTCAGTGACTATAGCATTGTGGGAGGCAGTCAAATTATCATTCATTCTTAATTGATTCTCCAGCACATATCCTTGTTTTAATGCTAAATCATCTACCTGAGTCTTGATCTTCTCCTGGTGAGTAGCCAAATAGACTACTGCATTCCCACCCTTGTGGAAGCAGTCAGTCATTTCTTTCTTGTTGAGATTCATCTCAAACCTTATAGATTTTATATCTTGAGCAAGATCAAACTGTAATGATCTGTGCACTGCATCAACATAAGCCTCTATGGCTTTCCTTTGTTCATACATTTTGATCTGTAGTGCAATCAGTAAAGCACTATAGTCAGCAGTTGGAGCTTGCTGAACTATAAGCTGTGGGGCAATCGATTGTAGGGCTTTCTTGTAGCTCTGACTTCTTCTCTTGAATACAAAGAGTTTCTTCTTTTTAGCCCTAGCACTCTCCTCATCTTCAGAGGCAGAGGTGCTTGCAATATCAACTCTATTCTTAGGGCTCTCTGGTTTTTCAGCTTGCACATCAAGTGCTTTCTCAGTTTCTGGCCTTTCAGATTCTTCCAGAATTGTCATGTGCTCCCCCTCAGCAGCAGCACCCTTCTCTTCAGCAGCAGCAACCTTATCCATGTTTAAGTCTTCTTGATCTAGATTAAGAAACAGATCTTCCATGGTGAATTCAACTGGTGACTGTGCAGGAGAAGTACTGGGTTCATCAACTACTTTATCAGGAATCACTTCTAGTATAACTGATGTGTCTTGAAGAACAACATCTGGTTCTTGGCTAGGCAGCTGAGTTTGCTGATGGACATCAGACAAATCAGAATCTACTACAGAAAAATCGAAAGTATTAAGGTCAACAAGTACCTCTTGGATGAGGATGGTGGCTTGCTCACTCTCCAGTGTAGAGGGTTGTTCTACAATTGAAGGCTCCCCCTGGCTTGGATCCCTATGGATGGGGCTAGCGTGAGGCAGCTCCCTCTGAATCTCAGCCACATCTTGAGCAGCAGGGGTCTTGACTACTGTCTCCTCCTCTTGATCATCAGGTGTGAACACCACCTGTTCTTCACTCTCAGAACTGCTTGAGGACTCTTGTGCCACAACAACAGTTTTCCTTTTCTTCCTGGGAGGAGAATCTTTCTTAGTAACTTGCTTCTCAGGGGTAGGTATATCCTTTGACAGCACCCTTTCCCACCTAGACAAGATCCTCATATCCATTTTTCTCATATGATTGATCTTGCTACCTGCAGCAGTGCTCATTACCTCTGGTATTGTACCAGCCAGGTAGAGACTTATAATTCTGCCCAGATTGGGCTTCTTCAGACTTTCCTTGATCTTTTCATAGATGACCATTGACCAATCTGTTTTTAGGGTGAAGATGATTCTTGTCATGATATTGAACATTGAGGCTGACACCCTGTCATGCCCTCCAGGTTTACTGAGAATGACCTTTCCCACAATTTCAGACAGAAATTTTCCTTGACTGTTCATGCCTTTCCAGTTAAAGACAGAACCTATCTTCATCTTAGAATCAAGACCACACCAGACCAAAGCTTCCCTGGTATTGGATGTAGAAACTTCTTCTTCTTTTTGAGTCTTAGGTAGCTGAAGTACCTTTCTTAGACTTTTGGGTGATACCTTGACCTTGGTTCCATGCACTCTGGATTTGATTCTGTATCCAGAGTCATCCACAGCTGCTTCAGTAAGGAATTCAAGCACTTC
Source organism: Platanthera guangdongensis (assembly GCA_039583875.1). Taxonomy (NCBI): domain Eukaryota; kingdom Viridiplantae; phylum Streptophyta; class Magnoliopsida; order Asparagales; family Orchidaceae; genus Platanthera; species Platanthera guangdongensis. The sequence goes on along the minus strand of CM077162.1, from coordinate 91,227,399 downwards.
CTTCTTCCATATCTTGGTTGGTTCTGAAACCAAGTATTCTAGTCCTGAATCGCTGACTAGGGTAACCACTGACTTGATATCTTGATCGCCATCGGCGAATGCACCGCGCACAAGTTCGTAGCCTTCGTTGACGTTTTCCTCGAGCTTGGGAGCCATTAGGGTTTGAGAATTTGTCTGTAGAAAAGAGAAATGTCGACACAGCAGTTTTGGTCTCGAAACTCTGAAAGCGTGTCGACAAACAAAGACAAAACCCTATTTATACCTTTCTGATTTGAAGACGAACAGGCGGGATGGATAACTAAAAATGTGTCGACACTGTCAATAAGTGTCGACACTGACTTATAATGTCTCGACACACATGTGTCGACACTAGTTTAGTCAACAGATAGTATGTGTCGACACATGTTTATGTGTCGACACCACTCTACTCGACGAATAGTCGAGACTTTACTTAGAAAATTCTGAGTAAAACTTAAGTGTCGACACCACATTGGATGTGTCGACACCTACTCGACATGTGTCGACACTAACATTCTGAAGTGTCGACACCAACATCCTAGATGTGTCGACACCTTTTTCCTGAAGTGTCGACACTTTTATTCTGTGTCGACATAGACTTGTCTATGTGTCGACACCTTTTTACTTAGCCAATTTTCTATTCTGTAAACTTAGTCTAAGTTTATCATACCTAGTTCAATTTTGAATCTATTGAACTTAGCTTCTTCTAAGGGCTTAGTAAACATGTCAGCTATCTGATTATTAGTTTTAACATATTCAAGTGCAATATCATTTCTTTCTACATGCTCCCTAAGAAAGTGATATTTAATCTCAATATGTTTTGTTCTACTATGAGATACAGGGTTGTTAGCTATTGAAATAGCACTTGTAGAATCACAGTAAAGTGGAGTTCTACTTACCTGAAATCCATAGTCCTCTAGCTGATGTTGAATCCACAGAAGTTGAGCACAGCAACTTCCTGCAGCTACATATTCTGACTCAGCTGTGGAGATAGCCACACTAGTCTGCTTTTTGCTGCTCCATGAAATTATTCTTCCACCTAGGAATTGACAGGTTCCAATTGTGCTCTTTCTATCCTCTTTGCATCCTGCAAAGTCTGCATCTGTATAACCTGTTAGATCAAAATCTCCATTCCTAGGGTACCAGAGGCCTAGATAGGGAGTGCCCTTTAGATATCTCAATATTCTTTTGACAGCAGTCAAGTGAGACTCTTTAGGGCAGGCTTGATACCTGGCACAAACACATGTAGCATACATAATGTCAGGCCTACTTGCAGTCAAGTATAGTAGGGAGCCAACTATCCCTCTATACAAGGTTTCATCTACAGGTTTCCCTGCATCATCCTTGCTAAGAGACATACTTGACCCCATAGGAGTCTTCTTGGTGCTGGATGAATCCATACCATATTTCCTTATGAGTTCTAGGGTGAACTTGGACTGACATATGGATAAACCACTTTCAGTCTGTTTAACTTGGAGACCCAAGAAAAACTTCAGCTCTCCCATACTACTCATCTTAAACTGACTTTGCATAAGCTTTGCAAACTTTTTGCAAAGGCTACTTTCAGTAGACCCAAATATAATGTCATCTACATATATTTGGACAAGTAGTGCTTTGCCTCTAGATTCCCTAAGGAATAGAGTCTTATCTATTTTCCCCCTTGAGAACTTGTTCTCAATGAGGAAACTAGATAGGGTTTCATACCAAGCTCTAGGAGCTTGCTTTAACCCATATAAAGCTTTCCTAAGTCTATAGACATGATGAGGTAAAGTTGGATCAACAAAACCTGATGGCTGCTCCACATAGACTTCTTCTTTCAAATTACCATTTAGGAATGCTGACTTGACATCCATTTGGTATACCTTGAATCCTTGATAGGTTGCATAGGCCAAGAACATCCTTATGGCTTCCAGTCTGGCTACTGGAGCAAAGGTTTGATCAAAGTCAATACCTTCTTCTTGCCTATATCCTTTAGCAACCAGTCTAGCTTTATTCTTAATGATGACCCCTTGTTCATCTAACTTATTCCTGTAGATCCACTTAGTTCCTATAACATTGTGGTCTTTAGGTTTAGGAACCAGTTCCCAAACCTTGCACCTTTTGAACTGATTAAGTTCTTCTTGCATAGCTTCAGTCCACTGTGGATCTTGTATAGCTTCTTCAAATTTCTTAGGTTCTACTTGAGACAGAAAACTAGAATATACTGCAGCATTCTGATTTCTGCTCCTTGTCTGAACTCCTTGTCTTGGATATCCAATAATCAGCTCTACTGGATGATCTCTTAGATGCCTGTTGGCTGGTGGCATCCTAACTTCAGGTTGAACTTCTTCAGCATCTGCATCATGCTGTACTTCTTGTATTTCTTCAGCTATTGGTACTTGTAGTTCTCCCCCTGGACAACTGCTATTGCCTTCTACTTGCTGTCTTGCAGCAGGCATCTCTTCTATAGTAAGCTTGTCCAATCTCTTTGTCAAACCTGTGTGGCTGCATACGTTGCTAGACAACTCATTGTTAATAAGTTTAGTCTCATCAAAAACTACATGCACAGTCTCCTCTACAACTTGTGTAGTCAAGTTGTATACTCTATAAGCCTTACTATTGTTGCTGTACCCAACAAAAATTCCCTCTTGGGACTTGGCAGCAAACTTTGTTAAGTAAGACTTCCCATTGTTAAGTATGAAGCATTTACAACCAAAGATCCTAGAATAGGATAGGTTTGGTTTCCTGCCTTTCACAACTTCATAGGGGGTCTTGTTTAGCCTTTTAGTGATGGTAGCCCTATTTATAACATGGCATGCAGTGTTAACTGCTTCAGCCCAGAAATACTCTGGCAGTGATGTATCACTTAGTAGGGTCCTACCAGCCTCTATCAAGGTCCTATTTTTCCTCTCAGCAATGTCATTTTGCTGAGGTGTTCTAGGTGAAGAGAATTCTTGAAATATCCCAAAGTCTTCACACAGTTTTGTCATGCTTTTAGACTGAAACTCAGTACCATGGTCACTTCTAATTTTGACCACTGTACAGTTCAATTCATTCTGAATTTGCTTAACAAAGTTATAGAAGACACTAGGTGTTTCAGATTTCTGCCTTAAGAAGAACACCCAGGAAAACCTTGAGTAGTCATCAATAACTACAAAGGTATAGACCTTCCTACCTAAGCTGTGAACTGGCATTGGACCAAATAGATCCATATGCAAGAGGTATAAACACCTCACAACATCTTTGTTCTCTATGCTTCTAAAGGTGGATTTGGTCTGCTTGCCCTTTTGACAAGCTGAGCAAATGCCATCTTTAACACACTTAACCTTAGGACCATTCCTCACTAACTCTTTACTAAAGAGTTTGCTAATAGTCTTGTAGTTAAGATGGGCAAGCCTCTTGTGCCATTTGACACAATGAGAGATTGTCACATCAGCTACAAGGCAAACTGGAGAACCATTGTTCTCAATCATAATGTCTAGACAATAGACATTTCTTTTTCTTATATCCTGTCAAAATGATCTCTTGATCACTTGAACTCTTGATATGACAACCATTTTTAGCAAATGAGATGTCATACCCTACATCACTTAACTGACTTATACTTATAAGGTTGTGTTTCAACCCTTTAACATAAGCCACTTGAGTAATGGTAACTAGGTTTGAAGAAATGTTACCAAACCCTTTGATGATTCCTTTTTCAGAACCACCAAAGGTCACTTTAGGACCATTTTTGATTGGAATGTAGTCCTTCAGTAGTCCCCTTGTTCCAGTCATATGTCTGGAACATCCACTATCCAAGTACCATGTTGGGGTATGGCCACTTGGACTTACCTGCAAAACAAATTAATGAACCTTAGAACCCAATGGTTTCTTAGGTCCTTGGTGACTGTTAGTTTGCAACTTAACAAGACTACCTACTGGCTTTCCACCAGGTAGCTTGCTACTCCCTTTGGCACTTGCATTGTGCCAACAATCCAAGGCAAAGTGGCCAACCTTGCCACAACACCAACATTCAAACTTATTGTACCTTTGCTTAGGTACAGACTTTGCTGTCTTAACTGCAGCTGACTTATTGAATGTTGGGGCCTTGCCCTTGGACTTGGACTGATCCTGAACAGTCCTAGCAGGTTTAACAAAACCCAGTCCAGCCTTGCCTTTGTGATGAATAAAATCATCAATCAAAGGTAGAACTGATTTAGGCTTTGAAAACTTTGCAACCAGTTCTCTCTCTTTCTGAAGATTTGTCTCCAGTCTCTTAATTTGATCATTCTTAAATGTAATAGTACCCATCTGAATCACTGTAATGTGTTTCAGCCTGGCTACTTCATTCAGTTTTTGATCATACTGCTTCTCAAAGTCTGTTCCAGCAGCTTTTAGATCAGCAATTTCCTTTGCCTGACTTTTGGCAAGAGACTTGCTTTTCTTATAAGCCTGTAACAGCACCTTATATTCATCTATGAGCTGATGAATATCTTCTTCAGACTCAGAAACACTTCCATCATTTGATGAAGATGAATCTGATTCTGAACTAGAACAAGAAACTGAACTTAGAGTTGGACTTTGTACCTGACTAGGTCCTGACTGCTCCAGGATTTTGGTACTCTCAGTCAATGCCATCAGTCCTTGGCACTGGCAGTCTTCTTGTTCATAAATTAACTCCAAGATCTGCATAAATTCTTCTTCTTCTTCTTCAGCAAATAGCCCTATGTAGGCTTCAGCATCAGTATCAGTGTCTGAAGAAGAAATATCTGAAAGAGTCTTCTCATTCTTGGCAACAAAAGACTTCTCTTTCTTCCCTTTGAAGTGAGTCTTTTTCCTGTCACTGGATTCTTTTCTTTTCTCAGGAAAATCAGCAATGACATGACCCTGTCTATTGCAGCAGTAGCACACAATCTTTGATCCAGTTGCCTTGCTTGTCTTTGTCTTCTTCCTGTCCTTCTTAGAAGGCTTTTTCTCCTGATACAAGACTTCTTTTCCCTTGTAAGTAGATGGTCTGGACCTCCACCGTTTCTTTTTCAGGAATTTCTGAAAGTGTCTAGTGAAGGCAGCAAAGTCTTCATCACTTTCACTGCATGTAGACTTTGTACTGACAGACCCTTCTGACTCAGATTCAACTACCTCTGGAGGTGGAGTTGATGACTTTGTTCTGCATTTTCTGGGAACTTCTGTCTTGAAGGCAACAGTCCTTTCCTTGTGCTCAGTCCTTGTTGATTTCTCCTCCTCTTTCCTCACTGTCAGCTGCATCTCATATGACAACAACTTGCCAAATAGTGTAGGAGGAGGAATTTCTCCCAACTTTGCCATTTCTCTTATGGCACAGATCTTGGTGTCCCAATCTTTGGTTAGGGACCTTAGGAATTTGTCATTTAGTTCATAGTTGCTGAACTCTCTTCCATAAGACATGAGTTCATTAACTATTCTATAGAACTTCTTGTAGCATTCAGTGATGCTATCTCCCTTGCCTTGCCTAAAGCTCTCATACTCTTGATTAAGCAAGGACTTCCTATCTTGCCTAACTTCTTCAGAACCTTCCATATAGACAATGAGGGTATCCCACATTTCTTTTGCTGTTTTACAGTGAATTAAGTTCTGAAAAGTTGCATCATCAATGGCACTCACTATTATGTTTTATGCCCTCGTGTCCATAGTGGCTAGGACAATTTCATCCTTCGTCATTTCAGAGAAATCCTTTGGAGTCCTCTGATTTGCATCCAATACTGAGATCTTCATTGGCACATAAGGCCCTTCCTTTACTGTGATGTAGATTCTAGGGTCTGAGGCCTCCATGAATAACCTTACCCTCTCTTTCCAGATCCCAAAAATTTCCTTTCTGCAAATAGGTAATTTCCTGGAACCCAATTCTTTATGATTTTCAAAGGAACCCATGGTTCTTGATTTTCTTGAAGTTGTTTTCTATCCTAGACTGTTTCTGCCAAACAGGATCTCCTTAGACTGATAGTCCTTGTTTTGAGGAACCTCCCTCTGATACCACTTGAAAGATATGGTACCTAAACACCTAGAGGGGGGGGGTGAATAGGTGACCTAATCCTTTTTAACTTTGTTGGCAGCAATCAGTTATATCACAGATTTCTAACTAGCTTTTACACAGCAATACAACACATACACAACAAATCCACAACCACAGCACAGCAGACACAATGATTTATAGTGGTTCCCCAATCTTTGGGTACATCCACTTTCCCCCTTCGCCTATCTAGCAGTGAACTAGACTCGGCCAAACTTCTCCACTGTCTCAGAACCCAAATTGGTTCTTACCTCAGGCCCAAAGCCTTACACTCAGCTTTATCCCAAAGCCTACACTCAGCCAATCAAGGCCTACACTCAGCCAACCAAGGCCTACACTCAGCCAATCAAGGCCTACACTCAGAGTTCTTTAACTCCTACACTCAGGCTATCAAGCCCTACACTCAGCCTTTATAAATTTAGGCTTACAATGCACTCAGATCCAAAGATCCTACAAGTTAAAATAGTATTACAACAAATAACTCAACAACTCAGAAAATAAGAGAGGAGTTTAGAGTTTCTTCCTGAGTTCTTGGAAGAACTCAGATAGATCCAAACTGACTTAGCTTCCTTCAAAGCTTCTTGAGTAGAACTGAATAGGTCTGAATCCTCTGCAGTTGTTCCTTGACCTCTGCTTCTTAAGATCCAGAAGCTTCTGAATTCTTCTTCTCAGCCTAGTTCCAAAGACTGAATTCTTGATTGGAGCTCTCTCTCTCTCCAACTTCTTAGATCTGTTGTTGGACAACAAGATCTTCTTGATTTGTATCACTTGGATAACTTGATCAGCAACCACTTGAACAAATCTCTTAGATTAATCTGAACTCAATCAGAACTTAATCTTCTTTTGTTAACTCTTAACAACAACATCAGTTTCTGTAAACAGTCTGTGCCTATTTATAGGCCTTCTTCATGGTAACCGGCTGGTCTGGTTCATAACTGACTTCTGAGATCTCTGACAAGTGCTGTAGACCGGCTGGAACGGCAGCTGTCATGTCATCCAGTCAATTCTTGAAATTCTCTAACTGTCAGATAGTGTCGAGACTTTCTGTTCTTAAGTGTCGACACTTATAGACCAAGTGTCGACACATGCTGTGTAAGTGTCGACACAAGTCTACAAGGTGTCGACACAACTCCTTGTATGTCTCGACACAGATTCTTATTCAGGTGTCGACACTTGGAATTGAGTGTCGACACAAGTACTTGATCTTCTGTAACTTGTTAAATTCTTCTAAGTGTCGACACATCTCCTTTGTGTCGACACATCTTCATGTGTTGAAACTGTCAAGTGTCGACACTGCTTCTTGGTGTCGACACAAGTCTTCAATATAGATTCTTCAGCTGAGTGTCGACACATTCCCTTAGTGTCGACACTTGTACTTAGAATATTTTTGTAGATATTTCTGTTCTTTGCTAAGTGTCGACACAGCTCCTTGTGTCGACACTTTCTTTGAGTCTTCAACTGAGTGTCGACACATTGTGCTGGGTGTCGACACTTTCTTCAAGTGTTGACTCTTCTGGTTGTGTGTCGACACATTGTGTTGAGTGTCGACACATACTTCAAGTGTTGACTCTTTTGGTTGTGTGTCGACACATTGTGCTGAGTGTCGACACATACTTCAAGTGTTGACTCTTTTGGTTGTGTGTCGACACATTGTGCTGAGTGTCGACACATACTTAATATGTTGACTCTTCTGGTTAAGTGTCGACACATTGTGCTAGGTGTCGACACTTGCACTTAGTCTCTGCAGAATTTTGATGAGTGTCGACACAACTCCAAGTGTCGACACTTTCTGGTGTAGACACAGCTCTTCTAGGTGTCGACACTTCTGCTAAGTGTCGACACTGCTTCTCTGCATTCTTCTTCACTGAGTGTCGACACAGCTCCTTGTGTCGACACTTTCTGTCTGGTGTCGACTCTGCATCCCAGGTGTCGACACAATGACTCCAAGTGTCGACACTGCTTGTCTGGGTGTCGACACAAGCTTTCTCAAGTGTCGACACTTTCCCTCTGGGTGTCGACACATGGACTTATAAAGTTTTAGCTTCAGTCCAGTGAATACCTAACCTGCACAAGTAACTCAAACATACATCAAATACATTATGATGTATATTATTGAGTTGGGTGAGGCTTCTTCAAATCAGGTACATTTGACCAATGTACCCAACAATTTCCTCCTTGGCTACTCTCCTTGCTGCTTCCTCTATCCCTCCTTCTTCAACTAGGGGCCTATTTCCAGCTGCTGCTAAAATCAGGCGGGGGATATGCTCAATATAGAAGCTCTTCCAGTTTCAGCAGCAGCAGATACAGTAGATTCAAATATAGATACTTATATGGTTCTAGATACAGATACAACTATAAAGGATACATATATAATAACTATTGGTGATTATTTTGTCAATCCCACAGTGAATTTATTCAGTCTATTGAATTCTTTTGATACAGTTTATTTGAATTCTCTTCCTTTTGTCTGCTTAAAGACATCTTTGGCTATTGTACCTTACACAGCTCCTATTAGTCCCACAGTTGCCCAGCAACTCAAGGACAATTTTGCAGCCATAAAGACTCATACAATATCTGCTCCCCAAGATATTCTTTCCCCAGAGGCTGGCTCTGCCCCTATTTATAAGATGGGTGACAGTACTCTTCTAAATTTGGATGAAATCATAATGGCAGATATAGAAGAAGAGAATTTGTTAATTACTGAAAATATAATAGTTACTGAAGAGCCTCATGCTCCAGAACCTCAACCAGCTCTAGCTCTGGTATCTCAAGCTCAGCCTCAGGCTGACAAGTCAGTTGACAAAAATCTTCTAAAATCTTTGGATGATTTATATGATAATACTCAGGGATCCTCCTCTGAAAAAGATGATGATGAAGACAATGATGATTCTGATGATAGCCCTTCTGCTAAAAAGAAGAAAGCCTTAAAGAAAAGGAAAGCCCCTCCAGTTGCTGCTCCCAAGCCTAATCCAAATCATGACATTCCTTACTACATTCACCAGAAAATTACTCCCTATCCTGGAATGCCAGCCTAGATGTGGCTATCCAAGAATCAGTAGAAGGATAGAAATAAAAGTAGAGGATATTCTCCTCCACCTCAGAGACACAGGAATGGACCTCCTCCTCCTCCTCCAGCTGCTGCTAGTGCTTTAGGAAGTTCATCTCAGAGGTCTACCTCATATTATCAAACATACCAAAGACAACATTGTAGATCCTCATCTTCCCAAGGAAGCAGCCAACAGAGGTACCCTTCTAGTAGGCAACAATATCAACATCAACAACAATAACAATATCCTCAACAACAGTAATAACAAGTTCCTGAACCAGTTAAAGCTGAAAGTCCTAAGAAGCTAGAGTATCCTCCCATTCCATTTGAGGATCCTAAAACAGCTACTACTGCAAGAATAGCAAGGTTCCAGGAATTAGTTGGATTATCAATGATCAACAAGGCTAAAGATGAAGGAAAGGATCAATCTCAATATTCAATAATGTCAAAATATAGGAAAGAAGAATTAAACAGGTATGCAAAAGCTAACAAATTCTTTAATGTAGATGCTTATATGAATCTATACCCAGAGACTGTTGTGCCTAGAGCCACATCTCTCAATATCATTGGAGCTGCTGACATGACCATGTCCGAGAAGGAAGCATCAAATCCTAATAGAGAGATCAAGTTTACACAGACAGTTGACAAAGAAAAGGAGGATGAGCAGAAAGAGAAAATGAAGAAAAAGAAATGACTTATATGCTGTTTGGTTTATGTTTGTCTTAAACTCTTTATTTATTTACTGACACAAAGCTTCATTGTAAATATCTGCTGCGTGTTTTAATCTTTCTGCCAGATATGGATCTTTTGCTTTGTGAATGTTTTTGTTTTCATTTGTATTAGTGACCTCAACCAAATAGGGGGAGATTATTGGATCCCTAGTTTGATTTAGGTTAGGTTCACTAATTAGGATAATTGACCCAACATGTATAGCCAGGGTCATGTTTGTGTCCTAGAGTTTAGGCTAAGTCCTTAGAATCAACCACACATGGACCAGCAAACAGAAGACAACAGAAGACTCAGACTTCAAAGAAAATCAAGTTCAGAAAAGTGAGTTCGACGTTCGTCGAACTCAGCTCGATGAAAGTCGTGTTCCGCTCGACAAACTCAGAATAAATTCTCTGAGTTGAGCTCGATGATATTCGAGCTCAGGTCGATGAATTCTGGGAGATTAACTTCAACTTTTAGTCCAGAATCCTTTCTCTGAACTCAGGCCAATGAAGTTACATTATCAGCTCGACAACCTTAGAGCACAGAAATGGGAAGTTCTTCACAGAGAGCAGTTAGCTGATCTCAAGTCAACGAACTTGGTTCTCAGGTCGACGAACAAGAATCCCCAGGTCGATGAACACGATTTCCCTGGTCGACGAACTTTGGACTCAGGTCGACGAAATCTGTTCTCTGTTCGATGATTGCTATGCAGTTCCAGACTTGGAATTTTTTCCCCTCTTTTTTTCTTTATTCTCATGCAGTAATTCCTGAATAATCAATGCTAATATTCTCTGAATAAAGCCGTTAGTAGCAGCATTGATTATGATCTTCTTTAGGAATATTACTTGCAGTTTTAATAGGACAGTTGGGGAAATCCATTAATGCAATATTCTCTCCAGTCGGATTTTCATTCTCCAGGCAGTCATCATTCAATGCAGACAATTCAAATTCAAAGGAGAAATTAGACAGAGATATAAAAGATATTTTTCTCTTTCAGTCGAGAATAGAAAAACAGGAATAGAAGAACACACATAGAACAAGACAGATACCAGAAATTATTCAATAAAAAGCCCTGACTGTCTTCATCAAGTGTTTTTCCTCCAGCAAGGTAAAAAGAGGCAATCAACTTCTGTCTGTCTACAGCTTTCTGGAGATCTTTTCAAGAAGGCCTACTCACCCTGCAAAGCTCTCCATCTTCCTAAACAGATCTTCATCTCAGGGGGAGCTTTGACACCATCAATAATCCACAAGTCTTCTCAGTTTCTTCGTGAAAAGAGAAGACAACATCTTGCTTTATTTATTTTACCCCACTGTACACAGGGTTCTAACTCCCTTCAAAAGTTAAACACTTGGTTTCAAGTCTCCTGATCAAAAGATTTGATTTGGTTTTTAGGCACCTGATCAGAAGCCTAAAGGGTTTCCTGATCTACCTGAAGCAGATCTTATGGTGACAGGCACCTGAGTAAAAACCTAAATGGTGACAGGGCACCTGATCAAAAAACTGAGTGGATTCGTACTAGGGTGGTAGAAGAGTGGATGTACACAAGTTTAAGGGGAACCACTATAAAATTCTTATGTCGTCTGCGATGCTCTCTCTTTTTTTATTGTGTGTTGATTGTTGTGTAAATTAGTTTTTATTTCTGCACCTTTCAGATTACACTTATTAGTATCACTCTCTTTAATTCTGAAATAAAAATCTGAAGGATTTTAAAACACTCTATTCACACCCCCCCTCTAGAGTTAAACAGTCAAACCTACTGGTGGTATCAGTGCATACCACCACTTTCAGTTCTGACAAATCTGATAAAGAAAATCCAAAGAAGAACAAATGACTATTTTGTTTAGTTTTATTTTCTGAACACTATTTGATTAATCTGTCACAAAGCTATTAGGCCCCATTCGTTACGTGGGAATTGGGCCGTTGGAATTGGTATTCATTTACCAATTCCAATTAAGGGCGTTCGGTATGGCAAAATAAACGGCGGGAATTGGTAATCAATCGAAATCCGTCCGATTTGCGTATAATGTAAATGCGGCATCTTTAATTCCGACCTCGCTAGGTCAGATTTGGCGATTCCGCTCCCGCTCCCGTGTCGCGCCTTGCCGCTGCTACTTCCGCTCCCGCCGCTCCCGTCGCGCCTTGCCGCTGGTATCTTCTTCTTCTTCTTCTTCTTCTTCTTCCAGCTGCAATTTTTCACCTCTTCCAGCTGTTTAGTTTATTTCTGTTACGAATATTTCTGTGCAATCACAACTGTAATTTTTCACCTATTCCAATTGCTAGTGCTGCAATTCTTCTTCTCCTGCAACTGCTGCAATTCTTCTTCTTCTTCTTATTTGCTGCAACTATTTAGGTTATTTCTGTGCATATTTAGGTTATTTGCTGCAACTGTTTAGGTTATTTCTGTGCATGTTTAGGCTATTTCTGTGCAATGGTTATTTGCTGTAGCTGTTTAGTTTATTTCTGTGCAATCAATACTAATATTTCTGTGCAATCACTCCAGATTTCTTGTGAAATCTGGGCTGAAATCAGTCCAGATCTCTGGTGAAATCTGGACTGATTTCAGTCCAGATTTCACAATAAATCTGGACTGAAATCAATCCAGATTTCCCAAGAAATCTGGACTGAAATCAGTCCAGTTTTCTTGGGAAATCTGGACTGATTTCAGTACAGATTTCACAAGAAATCTGGACTGATTTCACAAGAAATCTGGACTGATTTCACAAGAAATCTGGACTGATTTCAGTCCAGATTTCTTGTGAAATCTGGACTGAAATCAGTCCAGATTTCTTGTGAAATCTGGATTGATATCAGTCCAGATCTCACAAGAGATCGTGGGGGCTCACATGATTTCAGTCTAGATTTGTTTAGTGTTGTAATTTTCACTCACATGATTTCTTCCAAATATTGAAGCCTGTATGTGGTTGTGTGTGCTTTTGTGGAAAATGACTATGTAACGTGTGTTTTTTTATGTTTAGATGGATGAAATAGTGAAACGTCGTAGGCGTAGGAGAGCAGCAGTAGCTGCTGCTCTTGCTGCTTCTGTCGTAGTGTTGATGAAATGTGGGGTTAGAAGGAATATCGTGGGGGCTGATGCAAAAAATGTTGTAAGGGAAAGTTTGTTTAGGCGTTTGTATGGCAGAACAGATATAAATTGTTTTAACCAGCTTCTGATGAATAGAAGCTCGTTCGAAGTTTTGTGTAACATGCTAATCCAGCGTGGTTTGTTAAGAGACACAAAAAATGTAGGAATTAGAGAGGCTGTCAGCATTTTTTTACATGTGTTGGGGCACAACAAAAAATTTAGGGTTGTGGGCGGGACGTATCTACGATCAACAGATACAATTAGCCGTCATTTCAAAACGGTGCTGCGAGCAATTCTGAAATTAGGTCCTTAGTTTATAAAACTCCCAGATGCGTCAACAGTACAAAGATGGCGTCATTTTCCTGTAAGTTATATTTTTTACATTCCTAGGTTTTATTTTAAAATGTCTAAACTGTCCAGATGTCCATATAGGATTGCATTGGTGCGATTGACGGCACTCATATTGAAGTGACAGTGCCTACTAAAGATCAGGGTAGGTATCGGAATAGGAAACAGGCCATTACAACGAATGTAATGGCCGCTTGTGATTCAAATATGAGGTTTTTGTATGTGTTACCAGGATGGGAGGGCTCCTCATCGGACTCCAGAGTTTTGCGCAGTGCACTAGAAAGAGCAGATCGTTTTGAGGTGCCACTTGGAAAGTACTATCTGGTGGATGCGGGATACACCAATGGCCCTGGCTATCTAGCTCCATATAGGTCAACCAGATATCACTTGAAAGAGTGGTCTGCACAAGGCAATAACCCAACCAATTATAAGGAGTTGTTCAATCTCCGACACTCAAAGGAACGGAATGTCATAGAGCGAACATTCGGCCTCCTTAAAAAAAGATGGGCAATTTTGAGGGGACCATCATTCTACGACATCAAAGTCCAGGTCTATACATTTAAACCTTGAAGATTAAAATAAGTTATTTTATAATGAATTTTTAATTACCTTTTTATTTTAACAGGTTCAAATTATAAACGCTTGCTGCATTCTGCATAATTTTCTTATAGAGAGGAGATTAGAAAATCATGTTCGATTGCTTGCCGAGGTAGATGCTGAAATATTAAATCAAGATACAACTTCTGCTAGTTTCGAGTACGCGGATACATTGACTCCAGTCCAAGCAACACCAGAGTGGAGCACGTTTAGGGAAAATATGGCTATGAATATGTTTAATGAGTACTGTGCTCATCGGGGCAATTAAAATGTGTTTAATTTGTTAACTTCTTTATAATGCATTTATGTGCAAATTTGTGGGTATATTATGTGTGTGTGTCTGTGTATATTTTGTTGACTTCAATTTAATACACTGGTTCTACTACATTTTTTTGTTAACTTATATATGATGCAGAAATAAATGGATAAAAAAGGAAAGGGGGTCAAAGCAAGTGAACGGTCCTATGTTCCATGGACGCCGCAGATGGATTATGCGTTATCGACTGCTCTCCTTGAGCAGCAAAATCTGGGAAATAAGGCGGCTAGCGGCTGGAAAAGTGTCGCGTACACGGCAGTAATACAGGCATTGAAGGATGATTGCCACGTTGATATTAGCAAGGAGAAGATAATGGCCAGGATTAAAACATGGAACAAATACTACCAGGAAATATCGACTATGCTGGATACCAGTGGTTTCGGATGGGATTGGGAGCGTAATGTGGTGAAGGTTGACAGCGAAGAAGTCTGGGCTAACTACGTACAGGTAATATTTTAGTTAAACAAATATTTAACTGTGTAGAGATTATATTAAATTTTGATTCTAATTTAAACTCAACTTGTAGGCACATCCGACAGTGAGACATTATCGGAGCAAGGTGATCGTCAATTGGGGCGACTTAGCTATGATTTGTGGGGTTGATCGGGCCACTGGAGCTAATGCTGCTACTGCGACTGAGCAAATGAACGAGATCCACATTGAAGACTCAGTGGACGAAAACGACATGGAGGAGGTTGAGCCAAAGAGCAAGAAGATGAAGGAGAAAACATCCGCGGTAGATATTATTGCTGATGCTATTTCTACGATAGCGAGGAACATGGAGCATGATAGCAGCGTGACTTCTCAGCCTCCACCGCCACCGCCTCCGATCTCAAGGGCATACAGGATATATGCTGCCATTGCAGCTATTGCAGATTTGACTGAGACTGAGGTCATACAGACCATCGATATGCTGAGTGATGACGACAAGAAGGCCGACGTGTTCATGGCTTTACCAATGCCAATTAGGAGGACCTGGCTCCGCTTACATCTACGCTATTGATTAGATTATGTTAAGGACTTTTGGCATCATGTGCGGACTATTATAATGTTGTGGACTATTTGAATTTTTTTTAATGTTCGGTTCGTGGACTATTAATTTTAATTCTGGTGAAGTATGATTTTTGTGTAGCAATTTCAATTCAGTTTATAATAAAAATTACAAATTTGAATTATGTACTTCGAATTCCAGGCTACAGCCGAACATCAGAATTGCTAATTCCAATTCATGTGACAGAATTCCTGCATTCAGCCGAACAGCAGAATTGGAATTGAATTCAATTCCAATTCCTACGGGAATGGGAATTAAATTCAATTCCAATTCCTGCAGCTAAATTCCTGCGAAACGAACGCACCCTTAGTGTATACATATCTGCTGGATGTTTTATTTTTCTGCCAGATATATTTTATCATGCTTTGTGATTGTTTTTTTGTTTATATTAGTGACCTCACCCAAATAGGGGGAGATTTTTGGATCCCTAGTTTGGATTTGGGATAGGTTCACTAATTAGGCTGATTTTGACCCACATTGTATAGCCAGGGTCAAGTCTTTGAGTCCTAGAGTTTAGGCTAGTTATTAGGTTCATCCTTCATAGACCAGCCAGCAGAAGACCTCAGTTGACCCAGACTTAAAATAATTCAGAGTTAAAATTGTCAGTTCGAAATTCTTCAAACTCGGCTCGACGATCGGTGATCATAGATCGACGAACTCAGAGTTAATTATCTGAGTTGAGCTCGACGATATTCGAGCTCAGGTCGATGAGCTCTTCGTTCAGACAGATTCTCTGATCGACGAATTCTGTGATTCAACTTCAACATATTCTTTCCCGTTTAGTTTCTCTGAACTCAGCTCGACGAAGATAGATTCTTAACTCGACAAACTTAGACTGCAGATTTGGCAAGTTATCTCCAGAATACAGTTCACTGAGCGCAGGTCAACGAATAGGATTTCTCAGCTCGACGAACTTGGATCTCCGGTCGACGAAATTTGTTCAGAGCTCGACGATTTCTGTCCATTACCAGACTTAGAAGTTTTTCCCACATTTCTATCCTTATTCCATATATTATTTAGCAGTGAATTCTTGAGTAATTAATGCTCATATTCCTTTGAATATATGTAAGATATGGTACCTAAACACCTAGAGGGGGGGTGAATAGGTGACCTAATCCTTTTTAACTTTGTTGGCAGCAATCAGTTATATCACAGATTTCTAACTAGCTTTTACACAGCAATACAACACATACACAACAAATCCACAACCACAGCACAACAGACACAATGATTTATAGTGGTTCCCCAATCTCTGGGTACATCCACTTTCCCCCTTCGCCTATCTAGCAGTGAACTAGACTCGGCCAAACTTCTCCACTGTCTCAGAACCCAAATTGGTTCTCACCTCAGGCCCAAAGCCTTACACTCAGCTTTATCCCAAAGCCTACACTCAGCCAATCAAGGCCTACACTCAGCCAACCAAGGCCTACACTCAGAGATCTATATCTCCTACACTCAGGCTAACAAGCCCTACCCTCAGCCTTTATAAATATAGGCTTACAATCACTCAGATCCAATGGATCCTACAAGTTAAAATAGTATTACAACAAATAACTCAACAACTCAGAAAATAAGAGAGGAGTTGAGAGTTTCTTGCTGAGTTCTTGGAAGAACTCAGATAGATCCAAACTGACTTAGCTTCCTTCAAAGCTTCTTGAGTAGAACTGAATAAGTCTGAATCGTCTGCAGTTGTTCCTTGACCTCTGCTTCTTAAGATCCAGATGCTTCTGAATTCTTCTTCTCAGCCTAGTTCCAAAGACTGAATTCTTGATTGGAGCTCTCTCTCTCCAACTTCTTAGATCTGCCGTTGGACAGCAAGATCTTCTTGATTTGTATCACTTGGATAACTTGATCAGCAACCACTTGAACAAATCTCTTAGATTAATCTGAACTCAATCAGAACTTAATCTTCTTCTGTTAACTCTTAACAATATTAACAACCTTGGTTTCTGTAAACAGTCTGTGCCTATTTATAGGCCTTCTTCATGGTAACCGGCTGGTCCGGTTCATACCTGACTTCTGACATCTCTGACAAGTGCTGTAGACCGGCTGAAACGGCAGCTGTCACATCATCCAGTCAATTCTTGAAATTCTCTATCTGTCTGATAGTGTCGAGACTTTCTGTCTTTAAGTGTCGACACTTATAGTCCAAGTGTCGACACATGAATTGTAAGTGTCGACACAAGTCTACAAGGTGTCGACACAACTCTTTGTATGTCCCGACACAGAATCTTCTGCATGTGTCGACACTGAAATTGAGTGTCGACACAAGTACTTGTTCTTCTACCTTTTGCTGAATTCTTCTATGTGTCGACACATCTCCTTTGTGTCGACACAACTTCTTGTATTGAATCTGTCAAGTGTCGACACTGCTTCTTGGTGTTGACACATAGTCTTTTATGTTGATTCTTGCTGAGTGTCGACACAGCTCCTTGTGTCGACACATCTTCTTGTGTTGAGACTTCAGCTGAGTGTCGACACATTCCTTTAGTGTCGACACTTGTACTTAGAATAATCTGCTGTTCTTTCTGTTCTTTGCTAAGTGTCGACACAGCTCCTTGTGTCGACACTTTCTTCAGGTGTTGAGTCTTTAGCTGAGTGTCGACACATTGTGCTGGGTGTCGACACTTACTTCAAGTGTTGATTCTTCTGGTAGTGTGTCGACACTTGTGCTGAGTGTCGACACATTCTTCAAATGCTGACTCTTCTGTATAGTGTCGACACATTGTGTTGAGTGTCGACACTTGTACTTAGACTCTGTAGACTTTTGCTGAGTGTCGACACAGCTCATTGTGTCGACAATTTCTGGTGTAGACACAGCTTCACTGGGTGTCGACACAGCTCCTTGTGTCGACACTTTCTGTCTGCACTTTTCTTTACTGAGTGTCGACACAGTTCCAAGTGTCGACACTTTCTGACTGGTGTCGACTCTGCATCCCAGGTGTCGACATAATGACTCTAAGTGTCGACACTGCTTGTCTGGGTGTCGACACAAGCTTTCTCAATTGTCGACACTTTCCCTCTAGGTGTCGACACATGGACTTAGAAACTTTTTGCTTCAGTCCAGTGATTTCTTAACCTGCACAAATAACTCAAACATACATCAAATACATTATGATGTATATCATTGAGTTGGGTGAGGCTTCTTCAAATCAGGTACATTTGACCAATGTACCCAACAATCTCCCCTTATTTGGAGAAGTCATAACCCTTAGTCAATGATATACACCATTCATAATTTAAAAAATTACAAAATGATATAAAGCAGATTATAATCAGCAGGGTTAACATGAATATGTAAAACTTCACACATATACACATTTGCAGAACAAATAAGAAACAGACACATTTCAGAACAATCATACTATATTTATCATATATTGTTCCAATATTGTTCCTTATACATTTTCAATGGTGTACAACAATGTTTTTCACTTAAAAGATTACAATAAGCATCAAGTTTAATTCCTAATCTATTTCTGATCAGGTTCTTTAATAACAATTCCTTTGCCAGATTTGACTTTAGCCTTAACAGCAGCAGCAGTAGGCTCAGCATCAGCAGGCTTCTTGCCTTTTGAGTCCTTCTTCTTTTGTTCTTCAGCCTTGATTTTCTGCCTCTCAAAATAATGATAGGGCTTAGGAAAGTACTTGCTGGGCTCCACAGCTGTAGGAGGTAGCTTTCCCATCTTAGCCTTCCTTCTGTGCTGAACAATGGCTTCTTGCCTGATTTCATGCTTCCTCCATTCTGCTTCAGAGAACCACTTGTTTCTATCAGTATTGTTGTCTTTAGCAGCTTTTCAGGCAGTTAGAATGATATTTCTAGAGGTAGGGCTCCATTGTTCAAAATCTGGCTTTAGTTCAGCTTGTTCCCTAAACCTTTTCTTTGACAACCTTGCCTCTTCTTCTTTGTCCAAAGCCTCTTGCATAGCTGCAGTAATAGGTTGAACAACCTTTTCCAGAACAACATTAGACTTGCCCTCAGTTGGGCTGTACATTGTCTGCACTTCTGCATGAATCATTTCAAAATCGGGAGGTGGATAAATGACTTGAGCTTCTACTTGTGGCTCACCTCCAAAATATGCAGGGTTCAGTCCAGATTCAGCAACTTCATTGTCATCACACAGGGGAGGATATCCAAGTGTAGCCCTAATTGAATTTGATATCCATTTTGCATGCTCAGAACTTGCCTTGACTAACACTCTCTCCCCCTTTATGACTTCTTGAGCAACATGATCTCTTACATCATCCTTCTGGAATCGGATTTGACCATCCAAGTACCTGATTCCATCTTTAAAGTAAGGTCTAAGCTTTGTAAGTTGTTCAGAGATTGCTTTCGGGGAATCTTGTATAGCAGTTTTGATAGCAGTAATCTCAGCTTGAAAGATTTTATCAAAATCAGCCTTTGCAGCATCAGCAGATGTAGATGGTTCAGCAGACTTATTCTTTAATTCAGTGACTATAGCATTGTGGGAGGCAGTCAAATTATCATTCATTCTTAACTGATTCTCCAGCACATATCCTTGTTTTAATGCTATATCATCTACCTGAGTCTTGATCTTCTCCTGGTGAGTAGCCAAATAGACTACTGCATTCCCACCCTTGTGGAAGCAGTCAGTCATTTCTTTCTTGTTGAGATTCATCTCAAACCTTATAGATTTTATATCTTGAGCAAGATCAAACTGTAATGATCTGTGCCCTGCATCAACATAAGCCTCTATGGCTTTCCTTTGTTCATCCATTTTGATTTGTAGTGCAATCAGTAAAGCACTATAGTCAGCAGTTGGAGCTTGCTGAACTATAGGCTGTGGGGGCAATGGATTGTAGGGCTTTCTTGTAGCTCTGACTTCTTCTCTTGAATACAAAGAGTTTCTTCTTTTTAACCCTAGCACTCTCCTCATCTTCAGAGGCAGAGGTGCTTGCAATATCAACTCTATTCTTAGGGCTCTCTGGTTTTTCAGCTTGCACATCAAGTGCTTTCTCAGTTTCTGGCCTTTCAGATTCTTCCAGAATTGTCATGTGCTCCCCCTCAGCAGCAGCACTCTTATCTTCAGCAGCAGCATCCTTGTCCATATCAACATCATCTTGGTCTAGATTCAGAAACAAATCTTCCATTGTATATTCAGGTGGAGATGGAGCTGGAGACAGTCGTTGCTCTTCAATCACTGATTCAGGTACCACTCCTTGTTCAGCAGATTTGTCTTCTAAAACAACATCTGGAACTTGACTGTCTAGCTGAGTTTGCTGATGGACATCAGACAAATTAGCATCTTCTATAATATAGTCTAAAGTTTTTAAGTCAGTGAGTACCTCTTGGATAATGATGGTGGCCTGCTCACTGTCCAGAGTAGATGGTTCTTCTACTGCTGGAAGCTCCCCCTGGCTGTGATCCCTATGGATGGGGCTAGCTTGAGGCAGCTCCCCCTGGATCTCAGCTACATCTTGAGCAGCAGGTGTCTTGACTACTGTCTCCTCTTCTTGCTCATCAGGTGTGAACACCACCTGTTCTTCACTTTCAGAACTGCTTGAGGACTCTTGTGCCACAACAGCAGTTTTTCTCTTCTTCCTGGGAGGTGTGATTTTCTCAGTAACTTGCTTCTCAGGGGTAGGAATATCCTTTGACAGCACCCTTTCCCACCTAGACAAGATCCTCATATCCATTTTTCTCATATGATTGATCTTGCTACCTGCAGCAGTGCTCATTACCTCTGGTATTGTACCAGCCAGGTAGAGACTTATAATTCTGCCCAGATTGGGCTTCTTCAGACTTTCCTTGATCTTTTCATAGATGACCATTGACCAATCTGTTTTTAGGGTGAACATGATTCTTGTCATGATATTGAACATTAAGGCTGACACCCTGTCATGCCCTCCAGGTTTATTGAGAATGACCTTGCCCACTATCTCTGACAGAAATTTTCCTTGACTGTTCATGCCTTTTCTGTTAAAGACAGAACCTATCTTCATCTTAGAATCAAGACCACACCAGACCAAAGCTTCCCTGGTCTTGGATGTAGAAACTTCTTCTTCTTCTTGAGTCTAAGGTAGCTGAAGTACCTTTCTCAGACTTTTGGGTGATACCTTGACCTTGGTTCCATGCACTCTGGATTTGATTCTGTATCCAGAGTCATCCACAGTTGCTCCAGTAAGGAATTCAAGCACTTCCTTCTTCCATATCTTGGTTGGTTCTGAAACCAAGTATTCTAGTCCTGAATCGCTGACTAGGGTAACCACTGACTTGATATCTTGATCGCCATCGTCGAATGCGCCGCGCACAAGTTCGTAGCCTTCGTTGACGTTTTCCTCGAGCTTGGGAGCCATTAGGGTTTGAGAATTTGTCTGTAGAAAAGAGAAATGTCGACACAACAGTTTTGGTCTCGAAACTCTGAAAGCGTGTCGACAAACAAAGACAAAACCCTATTTATACCTTTCTGATTTGAAGACGAACAGGTGGGATGGAAAACTAAAAATGTGTCGACACTGTCAATAAGTGTCGACACTGACTTATAATGTCTCGACACACATGTGTCGAGACAAGTTTAGTCAACAGATATTATGTGTCGACACATGTTTATGTGTCGACACCACTCTACTCGACGAATAGTCGAGACTTTACTTAGAAAATTCTGAGTAAAACTTAAGTGTCGACACCACATTGGATGTGTCGACACCTACTCGACATGTGTCGACACTAACATTCTGAAGTTTCGACACCAACATCCTAGATGTGTCGACACCTTTTTCCTGAAGTGTCGACACTTTTATTCTGTGTCGACATAGACTTGTCTATGTGTCGACACCTTTTTACTTAGCCAATTTTCTATTCTATAAACTTAGTCTAAGTTTATCATACCTAGTTCAATTTTGAATCTATTGAACTTAGCTTCTTCTAAAGGCTTAGTAAACATGTCAGCTATCTGATTATCAGTTTTAACATATTCAAGTGCAATATCATTTCTTTCTACATGCTCCCTAAGAAAGTGATATTTAATCTCAATATGTTTTGTTCTACTATGAGATACAGGGTTGTTAGCTATTGAAATAGCACTTGTAGAATCACAGTAAAGTGGAGTTCTACTTACCTGAAATCCATAGTCCTCTAGCTGATGTTGAATCCACAGAAGTTGAGCACAGCAACTTCCTGCAGCTACATATTCTGACTCAGCTGTGGAGATAGCCACACTAGTCTGCTTTTTGCTGCTCCATGAAATTATTCTTCCACCTAGGAATTGACAGGTTCCAGTTGTGCTCTTTTTATCCTCTTTGCATCCTGCAAAGTCTGCATCTGTATAACCTGTTAGATCAAAATCTCCATTCCTAGGGTACCAGAGGCCTAGATAGGGAGTGCCCTTTAGATATCTCAATATTCTTTTGACAACAGTCAAGTGAGACTCTTTAGGGCAGGCTTGATACCTGGCACAAACACATGTAGCATATATAATGTCAGGCCTACTTGCAGTCAAGTATAGTAGGGAGCCAACTATCCCTCTATACAAGGTTTCATCTACAGGTTTCCCTGCATCATCCTTGCTAAGAGACATACTTGACCCCATAGGAGTCTTCATGGTGCTGGATGAATCCATACCATATTTCCTTATGAGTTCTAGGGTGAACTTGAACTGACATATGGATAAACCACTTTCAGTCTGTTTAACTTGGAGTCCCAAGAAAAACTTCAGCTCTCCCATACTACTCATCTCAAACTGACTTTGCATAAGCTTTGCAAACTTTTTGCAAAAGCTACTTTCAGTAGACCCAAATATAATGTCATCTACATATATTTGGACAAGTAGTACTTTGCCTCTAGATTCCCTAAGGAATAGAGTCTTATCTATTTTCCCCCTTGAGAACTTGTTCTTAATGAGGAAACTAGATAGGGTTTCGTACCAAGCTCTAGGAGCTTGCTTTAACCCATATAAAGCTTTCCTAAGTCTATAGACATGATGAGGTAAAGTTGGATCAACAAAACCTGATGGCTGCTCCACATAGACTTCTTCTTTCAAATTACCATTTAGGAATGCTGACTTGACATCCATTTGGTATACCTTGAATCCTTGATAGGTTGCATAGGCCAAGAACATTCTTGTGGCTTCCAGTCTGGCTACTGGAGCAAAGGTTTGATCAAAATCAATACCTTCTTCTTGCCTATATCCTTTAGCAACCAGTCTTGTTTTTTTCTTAATGATGACCCCTTGTTCATCTAACTTATTTCTGTAGATCCACTTAGTTCCTATAACATTGTGGTCTTTAGGTTTAGGAACCAGTTCCCAAACCTTGCACCTTTTGAACTGATTAAGTTCTTCTTGCATAGCTTCAGTCCACTGTGGATCTTGTATAGCTTCTTCAAATTTCTTAGGTTCTATTTGAGACAAAAAACTAGAATATACTGCAGCATTCTGATTTCTGCTCCTTGTCTGAACTCCTTGTCTTGGATCTCCAATAATCAGCTCTACTGGATGATCTCTTAGATGCATGTTGGCTGGTGGCATCCTAACTTCAGGTTGAACTTCTTCAGCATCTGCATCATGCTGTACTTCTTGTATTTCTTCAGCTATTGGCACATGTAGTTCTCCCCCTGGACAACTGCTATTGCCTTCTACTTGCTGTCTTGCAGCAGGCATCTCTTATATAGTAAGCTTGTCAAATTTCTTTGTCAAACCTGTGGGGCTGCTAGACAACTCATTGTTTAATAAGTTTTGTCTCATCAAAAACTACATGCACTGATTCCTCAACAACTTGTGTAGTCAAGTTGTATACTCTATAAGCCTTACTATTATTACTGTACCCAACAAAAATTCCCTCTTGGGACTTGGCAGCAAACTTAGTTATGTAAGACTTTCCATTGTTAAGTATGAAGCATTTACAACCAAAGATCCTAAAATAGGATAGGTTTGGTTTCCTTCCTTTCACTACTTCATAGGGGGTCTTGTTTAGTCTTTTAGTGATGGTAGCCCTATTTATCACATGACATGCAGTGTTAACTGCTTCAGCCCAGAAATACTCAGGCAGTGATGTATCACTAAGTAGGGTTCTACCAGCCCCTATCAAGGTTCTATTCTTCCTCTCAGCAATGCCATTTTGCTGAGGTGTTCTAGGTGAAGAGAATTCTTGAAATATCCCAAAGTCTTCACATAGTTTTGTCATGCTTTCAGATTGAAACTCAGTACCATGGTCACTTCTAATTTTGACCATAGTACTATTTAGTTCATTCTGAATTTGCTTGACAAAGTTGTAGAAGACACTAGGTGTTTCAGATTTCTGCCTTAAGAAGAACACCCAGGAAAACCTTGAGTAGTCATCAACAACTACAAAGGTATAGACCTTCCTACCTAAGCTGTGAACTGGCATTGGACCAAAGAGATCCATATGCAAGAGGTATAAACATCTCACAGCATCTTTGTTATCTATGCTTCTAAAGGTGGATTTAGTCTGCCTTACCTTTGTGATGAGTAAAATCATCAATCAAAGGTAGAACTGATTTAGGCTTTGAAAACTTTGCAACCAGTTCTCTCTCTTTCTGAAGATTTGTCTCTAGTTTCTTAATTTGAACATTCTTAAATGTGATAGTACCCATCTGAATCACTGTAATGTGTTTCAGCCTAGCTACCTCATTCAGTTTTTGATCAAATTGCTTCTCAAATTCTGTTGCAGCAGCCTTGAGATCAGCAATCTCCTTTGCCTGACTTTTGGAAAGGGACTTGCTTTTATTATAAGCCTGTAACAGCACCTTATATTCATCTATGAGCTGATGAATATCATCCTCAGACTCAGAACCACTTCCATCATTTGATGAAGATGATTCTGATTCTGAACTAGAACAATAAACTGAACTTAGAGTTGGACTTTGTACCTGACTAGGTCCTGGCTGCTCCAGGATTTTGGTACTCTCAGTCAATGCCATCAGTCCTTGGCACTGGCAGTCTTCTTGTTCATAAATTGACTCCAAGATCTGCATAAATTCTTCTTCTTCTTCTTCAGCAAATAGCCCTATGTAGGCTTCAGCATCAGTATCAGTGTCTGAAGAAGAAATATCTGAAAGAGTCTTCTCATTCTTGGCAACAAAAGACTTCTCTTTCTTCCCTTTGAGGTGAGTCTTTTTCCTGTCACTGGATTCTTTTCTTTTCTCAGGACAATCAGCAATGACATGACCCTGTCTATTGCAGCAGTAGCACACAATCTTTGATCCAGTTGCCTTGCTTGTCTTTGTCTTTTTCCTGTCCTTCTTTGAAGGCTTTTTCTCCTGATTCAAGACTTCTTTTCCCTTGTAAGTAGATGGTCCGGACCTCCACTGTTTCTTCTTCAGGAATTTCTGAAAGTGTCTAGTGAAGGCAGCAAAGTCTTCATTACTTTCACTGCTTGTAGACTTTGTACTGTCAGACTCTTCTGACTCAGATTCAACTACCTCTGGAGGTGGAGTTGATGACTTAGTCCTGCATTTTCTGGGAACTTCTGTCTTGAAAGCAACAGTCCTTTCCTTGTGCTCAGTCCTAGTAGATTTCTCCTCCTCTTTCCTCACTGTCAGCTGCATCTCATATGACAATAACTTACCAAACAGTGTAGGAGGAGGAATTTCTCCCAACTTTGCCATTTCTCTTATGGCACAGATCTTGGTGTCCTAATCTTTGGTTAGGGACCTCAGGAATTTGTCATTTAGTTCATAGTTGCTGAACTCTCTTCCATAAGACATGAGTTCATTAACTATTCTATAGAACTTCTTGTAGCATTCAGTGATGCTATCTCCCTTTCCTTGCCTAAAGCTCTCATACTCTTGATTAAGCAAGGACTTCCTATCTTGCCTAACTTCTTCAGAACCTTCCATATAGACAATGAGAGTATCCCACATTTCTTTTGCTGTCTTACAGTGAATTAAGTTCTGAAAAGTGGCATCATCAATGACACTCACTATTATGTTTTGTGCCCTCTTGTCCATGGTTGCTAGGACAATCTCATCCTTAGTCATCTCAGAGAAATCCTTTGGAGTTCTCTGATTTGCATCAAGAACTGAAATCTTCATGGGCACATAAGGCCCTTCCTTAACTGTGATGTAGATTCTTGGGTTTGAGGCCTCCATAAATAGCCTTACCCTTTCTTTCCAGATCCCAAAAATTTCCTTTCTGCAAATAGGTAATTTCATGGAACCCAATTCTTTATGATTTTCAAAAGAACCCATGGTTCTTGATTTTCTTGAAGTTGTTTTCTGACTTAGACTGTTTCTGCCAAACAGGATCTCCTTAGACTGTTAGTCCTTGTTTTGAGGAACCTCGCTCTGATACCACTTGTAAGATATGGTACCTAAACACCTAGAGGGGGGGGGGGGGTGAATAGGTGACCTAATCCTTTTTAACTTTGTTGGCAGCAATCAGTTATATCACAGATTTCTAACTAGCTTTTACACAGCAACACAACACATACACAACAAATCCACAACCACAGCACAGCAGACACAATGATTTATAGTGGTTCCCCAATCTCTGGGTACATCCACTTTCCCCCTTCGCCTATCTAGCAGTGAACTAGACTCGGCCAAACTTCTCCACTGTCTCAGAACCCAAATTGGTTCTTACCTCAGGCCCAAAGCCTTACACTCAGCTTTATCCCAAAGCCTACACTCAGCCAATCAAGGCCTACACTCAGCCAACTAAGGCCTACACTCAGAGATCTATATCTCCTACACTCAGGCTAACAAGCCCTACCCTCAGCCTTTATAAATATAGGCTTACAATCACTCAGATCCAATGGATCCTACAAGTTAAAATAGTATTACAACAAATAACTCAACAACTCAGAAAATAAGAGAGGAGTTGAGAGTTTCTTGCTGAGTTCTTGGAAGAACTCAGATAGATCCAAACTGACTTAGCTTCCTTCAAAGCTTCTTGAGTAGAACTGAATAAGTCTGAATCCACTGCAGTTGTTCCTTGACCTCTGCTTCTTAAGATCCAGATGCTTCTGAATTCTTCTTCTCAGCCTAGTTCCAAAGACTGAATTCTTGATTGGAGCTCTCTCTCTCTCCAACTTCTTAGATCTGCCGTTGGACAGCAAGATCTTCTTGATTTGTATCACTTGGATAACTTGATCAGCAACCACTTGAACAAATCTCTTAGATTAATCTGAACTCAATCAGAACTTAATCTTCTTCTGTTAACTCTTAACAAAATTAACAACCTTGGTTTCTGTAAACAGTCTGTGCCTATTTATAGGCCTTCTTCATGGTAACCGGCTGGTCCGGTTCATAACTGACTTCTGACATCTCTGACAAGTGCTGTAGACCGGCTGAAATGGCAGCTGTCACGTCATCCAGTCAATTCTTGAAATTCTCTATCTGTCTGATAGTGTCGAGACTTTCTGTCTCTAAGTGTCGACACTTATAGTCCAAGTGTCGACACATGAATTGTAAGTGTCGACACAAGTCTACAAGGTGTCGACACAACTCTTTGTATGTCCCGACACAGATTCTTCTGCATGTGTCGACACTGAAATTGAGTGTCGACACAAGTACTTGTTCTTCTATCTTTTGCTGAATTCTTCTATGTGTCGACACATCTCCTTTGTGTCGACACAACTTCTTGTATTGAATCTGTCAAGTGTCGACACTGCTTCTTGGTGTCGACACATAGTCTTTTATGTTGATTCTTGCTGAGTGTCGACACAGCTCCTTGTGTCGACACATCTTCTTGTGTTGAGACTTCAGCTGAGTGTCGACACATTCCTTTAGTGTCGACACTTGTACTTAGAATAATCTGCTGTTCTTTCTGTTCTTTGCTAAGTGTCGACACAGCTCCTTGTGTCGACACTTTCTTCAAGTGTTGAGTCTTTAGCTGAGTGTCGACACATTGTGCTGGGTGTCGACACTTACTTCAAGTGTTGATTCTTCTGGTAGTGTGTCGACACTTGTGCTGAGTGTCGACACATTCTTCAAATGCTGACTCTTCTGCATAGTGTCGACACATTGTGTTGAGTGTCGACACTTGTACTTAGACTCTGTAGACTTTTGCTGAGTGTCGACACAGCTCATTGTGTCGACACTTTCTGGTGTAGACACAGCTTCACTGGGTGTCGACACAGCTACTTGTGTCGACACTTTCTGTCTGCACTTTTCTTTACTGAGTGTCGACACAGTTCCAAGTGTCGACACTTTCTGACTGGTGTCGACTCTTCATCCCAGGTCTCGACACAATGACTCCAAGTGTCGACACTGCTTGTCTGGGTGTCGACACAAGCTTTCTCAAGTGTCGACACTTTCCCTCTGGGTGTCGACACATGGACTTAGAAACTTTTTGCTTCAGTCCAGTGATTTCTTAACCTGCACAAATAACTCAAACATACATCAAATACATTATGATGTATATCATTGAGTTGGGTGAGGCTTCTTCAAATCAGGTACATTTGACCAATGTACCCAACAATATAGTCGTTATTGGCAGCATTAATTATGGTCTTCATCAGGGTTAATTACTTGCTTAATTTATTGGGACAGTTGGGGAAACTTATTTAAGACAATATTCTCCATCCGTTTTCATTCTCCAGACAGATCAGCAATCAATGCTTGGAATTCAAAATTTCAAAGGAGAATTCGACAGCAGAATATAAAAGAGATTTTCCTCTTTTCAGATAAAATAACAACCAGAGAACTAACAGAGAATACACAGATACAAGAAAATCTCTGTGCAGAAATCTACCTGTTTTTCCCTTGTACTTTCTGAACACTAAAGAAGAACAACAATCAAACATCAAGAGTCTTCTTCAACTTCTACTCTAGGAATATTCAAATACAACAAAATAAGAATCACTCAGAAGTTCCTGGATCACTTCAAGTCAAGGCTGAAAATCTACACCCTGAGCAAGGCTCCAAGTCATTTTAGAAGGAGCTTTGACACCATCAATCCACTAGATTTCTCTGTTGTATAGAAAAAAGAGAAGACATCATCATCTCTCTCACCTCCTGTAAAAGGGTTTATTAAGTCCCTTCAAAAGTTTATTCTTGGTTTTTGGGCACCTGATCAAAAGCCTAAAGTGTTGTGAGATCTCCCTGGAAATAGATCTTGTGGTGGAAGTCACCTGATCAAAAACCTGTTAGTGGATTCCTACCAGGGTGGTAGAAGAGCGGATGTACCCAGGTTGGGGAACCACTATAAAATTCTTGTGTTGTCTGGTTGCCTATTTTCTTTCTGTTCTTGCTTTGCTGTGATAGTTTAGCTTAGTTTGTATTTTTTGTTACACAACTATAGTATCACCTATTTTATTACTCTGATATATTTTAAAACAGCCAAAAGTTCTAATTACTGTATTAACCCCCCCTCCCCCTTTAGAGTAAATCAGGTCTAATCCCTATCTTTCATATGTGTTATGGGAGATAGTGTCGTGAAGTAGCCTCAATGCCTTGTCAAGAGATACGTTCATTATTGTGCCTCCAACTACTGCGTCGATCATAGCCCTATAATTAGGCTCAATAGCAAAGTAGAATATTTCAACTAAATTCCACGGCTCACAGTCGTGCTTGGGGCATCGACGCTACTGGTCAGTGAATCTCTCCTACACCTCAGACAATGTTTCTTGGTCCAGCTGCCAAAAGGTTGCAATATCCCAACGGGCATTCACAATCTTATCCACCGGGTGAAACTTAGTCAAGAACGTAGAGGACAGGGCCTCCCATGTAGTAGCGGTCCCAGGAAGAATAGTATGGAGCCAGGTTTTGGCCTTGTCCCTCAGCGAAAGCGGGAACAACCTTAGCTTTACTACGTCATCAGAAATACCGACATAGCGGAATGTGCCACAAATCTCCAAGAACTCCGCCAGATGGAGCTGCGGATCCTCACTCGGCAAGCCCGAGAACTGAGTATTATTTCAGATCATATTCAGGATGGCGGGTTTAATCTCGAAGTGGTTGTTTACGATGGCCGGTCCAAAGCCAGGGTAAACACTTCCCCAATAGGCGTTGTGAAATCACACATTATCCTAATGCGTGGTTGGACCACCTCTTGGCCCTCAACAACCCGTTCACCGTGGCCATTTCCTCCTTGGCCAAGATCCTTGATCCTTTCTTCGGCAGCAGCAGTACGCAGGCGAGCTCGCCTCACACTTGCAGTTTCAAGCTCACACATAAGATCTTGAACCCTATCACTGGAGTTGGGATCTGTCATACAACACAAAAAAATCCTTTCAAAAATACCAAAAACACTTACAAACTTTTTCAGAAGAAAAATACAGGAAACAGTTGCACTCCTCGACAACAGCGCCAAAACCTTGATGCGTCGGCAAGTGTACCGTTCGTAATCAAGTAGTAAAGTTGAGGAGTTGAATCCCCAGATATCGATCTCTCAAGAAGTGCAAGTAAGGAGTGTGATTTCGCTATTGAAAAAGTGATTACAAGTGTTAACATAAACAAAGGGGGTTTTGGTTTGGAGTTTCCTAAGTTTAACACTAATAAATCTATTGGGAGTTGCCGTCATCGCGTCTCTTTGGTGGATTACTCAAGAGAGTAATATGAAAGATGATGAGTCAATGAGGGTGGCAATCACCTCTTCGCCGCTCACGCTTCTAATAATCACTAAAATGACACTATCTCAATAAGAACATGAAAAACTGAACCTCAACAACACAATCATGATCTAAGATATAACAACACATAGACATTCTTAAATATTTAAACTAAATAGTGTTCTTAAGCAACAATCAAACAACCACAAGTTCAGTACAAAGTAACTACAAGAGGAGGGGGAAAAATACAACCAAACGCACGAAGGCTTTCTGAGATTCGCGACCGGAGTCAAGGGTTGTCGGGCCTTGTCCGAGCTCAGTCTACGGATGACATCCGGGGTCCAGAAGGGTTGTCACCTCTTTCCAATAACCCGTCTTATTTGTGAAGAGTCGCTGGGCTAAATCTATTCGGAGAACTCCACGGATGCAACATCTTATGAGCTTGAAACGGAGCTTGGAGTTTGGAGAAGAAAGTGGTGGCCGGCGATGAAGCTATTGCAAGCTTTTGGAGGGAGAATGGTGGCCGAATCAACTCTCCAAAGAGGAGAGAGAAAATATTGGTCGGAGGGATGTTTTCCCACTTTAGATTTCTCGATACTTTTGATCCTGAATGTTGATGCGCGAAAATGGCACCGGGGGCACAGCTATCACCGAGGGGGTGTTTGGTCTCACAGGCTAGGTGAGGAGGGAGGAGAATGAAGCTTCTGAGTGCTCGAGAGGTGAGAAAACAGCTTGTCCAAGGAGGATTGCGGGGGTAGGGGAGAGGCTTGAGAGAAGAAGGCGAGCCTTGATCAACAGAGAGGGTTGATCAAGAGAGGAAGAGGAGGGAGACCAGGAGCGGTCGAACAGACAGTAACCGCAACGGTTGCACTCGCAGGTTGGTTGCCGAGAAGAGCTGAGCTGAGCTGAGGGCAAGGCTTGCTGCGTAGAGAAGCAAGGCTTGCTGAGCAGAGGAGCAAGGCTTGCTGAGCAGAGGAGCAAGGCTTGCTGAGCAGAGGAGCAAGGCTTGCTGAGCAGAGGAGCAAGACTTACTGAGCAGAGGAGCAAGGCTTGCTGAGCAGAGGAGCAAGGCTTGCTGAGCAGAGGAGCAAGGCTTGCTGAGCTGTAGGAGAGAAGAGGGGGCCGCTAGCAGCAACAACAACACACTTCGCCCGCCGCGGCCTAAATGCCACTCCTTCGACGGGCTTTCCTTTGATTAATAGCTAGAGATTACAAGCTTACAAGTACACCTTTACAACAAATCACTAAAGTGGTACAAAGAGAAGCTGGCGGCTAAGGGAGAGGAAATTGCCAGAAAGCGGAGAAGAGAAGCTGCCAGAGACTAAGTAAAAGAGTCTGCCAACTGCTGGAGGACTGGAAAACTGAGTCTGCAGAGTCTGCTGGCTAGTTGCTGGAGAGCTATGGAGGACTGCGCGGACAGAAAATCTTAGTCCGCAGAGTCTGCTGCAAGGCTGATGACGGTCTGCACGGACTGGAAAACGGAGTCCGCAGGGTCTACTGGAAGGCTGATGACGGACTGCGCAGATTGGAAAACGGAGTCCGCAGGGTCTGCTGGCAAGACTTGTTTCCACCTTCGGGGGGTCCCTGAATGAGAGGCACCAGGGGCTATTTATAGGCCCAGGGAAGCTCTTCTAGAAGCGGGGCCCAGTGACGTCAGCATGACGACCTGCACGGACTCCGCGGACTTGAAATTTGAGTCCGCCAGGTTGGCGAATGAAGCAGGTTGCAGGAGGCTCTGGAGAGAACGGAGGCCGCCCCCTTGCGGGCATCCTGGGCGGACTCCGGGGGGAGTCCGCCTGGCAGGGCCGGAGGCCGCCCCCTAGCGAGCGGCCTGGGCGGAATCTGGGTGGAGTCCGCCCGGTTGGCCGGGCCGCCCCCGAGCGGGCGGCCTGGGCGGACTCCAGGGGTAGTCCGCCCGGCAGGCCGGGCCATCCCCGAGCGGGCGGCCTGGGCGGACTCCGGGGGGAGTCCGCCCGGCAGGCCGGGCTGCCCCCGAGCGGGCGGCCTGGGCGGACTCCGGGGGGAGTCCGCCCGGCAGGCCGGGCCTCCCCCTAGCGGGCGGCCTAGGCGGACTCCGGGTGGAGTCCTCCCGGCTGGCGGGCAGAGGCCGCCCCGGGTGGGCGGCCTCGGCGGACGGCGGCAGGAGGCCACCGCCACTCGAGCGGCAGGGAGGCCGGAGCCCCTTGGGCGGACTGGGAGGCCGCCCCTTGTGGTGCTGTTGGCGGACTTCTGCAAGAAGAAGCATTGCACGGTTTGCGGGCCTAACCGTATGGCCTGCGAGGGTGAGCTATGGGAAACAGCCCGCCGTCCCGCAGGGCACGCGGTTGCAAGGGGACCTAGACGGACAAGGAAAACTGTCCGCCTACGCTGGGGCTTGTCACGACCAAAAGGGAGAATCTAAGGAGCGCGACTAGCCAGCTAGCTACCTTGGGAAGGATTGCCGATTTATGGTTTAACACTGAAGTTGAACAGAGCCAACACTTATGTGTCAAGTCAAGTCAGAATTGTCACATCAGCTACAGTAATGTGATATCTCTTCAAAAACTATTTGAAGGAAAACTTGAAGTATGATGGTGTAATGATGGCATCATAAATCCGAAGCTAACAACCCATGAAGGTTATAAATAGAAGGGTCCTCTACATAGAATACAACAATCAGAAGAATCACACAATCAATCATTTTCTCTCATTCTGATTTCTCCTAAGTTAGAGGAGGGCGACAACCCCAAGAAGAAGGAAGACGAAGGTCTTCAAGAAAATCTGCTGATACTTTCAACAAGTTGATTAGAGGATTAAGGTGGATCGGTTCTACAAGTTCTTTAAGGAAATCAAGCCAATCAACATCAAGAACTTAAAAATCCAGTGAAGAATCATTTCAGCCAGACTATTCATCAATAATCTATCCTCTGCTGCTGAATTGAAGAATCTGAATTCTTAAATAAGTCAGATTACAGAATTGTTATTTTCTGTTATTATTTTCTTTCTTATTTACATCTTAATTTTGTAAGATCTCTTTGCGATATAAGTGGGTAGGAGATAAATTCTCTGTGTTGTAATCCTAAATTATTAACGCTGGGGTAAGGTTCTTGAGGGACCTGAGGTAGGTGGTTTGTAAGACCCCATTATTTTCTTTTAAACCATCCGGGTCTTATGCCCAGAACCGCCGCTTTGCGGTGCACCAACACGCCCGGGAAGGTCGTCACTACAAAATGTCGATCCTATCGGCCATACCGATCGCAGAAAATTGTAGAATTACAAATGAACAGTAAAATTATAAGTCCACAAGATCACATGTATATAATATAATAAATCTCCACGAAGGGAGAGTCCACAGAAAAGAATAAATAAGGTACTAAAAAGGGCTCCTGCCCAATACATCATATCCTCACTACAAGTCACTCAGCGTGGAAGCAAATCTATAATATCTACTAATGATCGGGACTCACAGTCCCTGCTGGCTGGACTCTAGTGCTACACTGCCTTGTCTCCACGTGCACCGACCTCTGGGGCCCCTAAAATAATTTGTTCAACAACCGTTAGTCAAAAATACTAAGTCCTATCATCCCCCACCCCTCCCCCATGGATCCTAGGCATCGAGCAGGGAGGAGGAAAGGGAAGGTAATGAAGGTGGAGAGTAACAAAGTAAGCACGTGATGGTGGAACTAGTCTAGCATTTCTATATAAACATGTAGAGTAAAGCTGTAAGTATGAGAAAGGTAAACGAAGAAACATGTAACTTTAACTGATATGAATGTCCATACAAACTTATAAGTTACGGGGACTTCTACAAGTCTCCCATCGTATAAAGAGTCCCATACCAATTTATATGATAGTGTGTCGGTTATAAGCAAGTTATAAATATCCATAGGAAAACAATCATAACTTATAAGTATGTTACACAAACTTTAAAGCTAAGGGGTCGTTTTGTAAGGCCTATTGTATAAAGCATCCCATAACACTTTATACAATAGGTGACAGGAGTTATATGTAATGATGATGCTATATCATGCAAGTATGCTATGATGTCAACATTCAAGTGCAACACACCCACTCAACTCTGTGCACACAGACCTTTAGTTCCCCTTTCTGGAGCCTAACTGATGAGTATGATTATGATAGGCTTTTTACTATCATAATTGTAATCATGTCTACTATTTCCTGCCCCTTTTTGTGTTGATTTCATGATAATAGTAAAGAAATTGTCGTGTCATAAATAGAAGAGCGTATTTAGAAGTCTTTGGCAGTTCTTGTAATAAACTATTTACTGAGTCTCTCAATTTTCTATTGCAGGTAATGCCAACCAATGGACCTAAAAGTCTCGGAGCAAACAGAGGAGTTCACTGAGTCTACATGGCTGATGACAGGACGAAAATTTGGTGCACACGGCCTGACACACGGCCGTGTGCCTACCCGTGTCCTATGGACCTTGAGCTGAAGAATTTGGGCCCAGACGAAGGAACCTCACACGGGTATGGCACACGCCTGTGTGCCTACCCGTGTCATCTTTGCACACGACTGCCGATCAACCCGTGTCTGAGGAACACGGCCGAACACACGGCCGTGTCCATACCCGTGTCATCTGACACGACCCACTACCAGACATGCCTGCTCGTTGGGAACCGCCTAGAAACCGTCCATACGGCCTGCCACACGGCCGTGTTCGACCCCGTGTCCGACCTGTTTGCAAGGGGACTATAAATTTCCTGTAGAAAAATTTGTTTAGGACTTTTGGATCATTTCTGGATTGGAGAACTGCTGGAGGCCGAAGGGGAGCATCCAAGACAAGAAGGATTGAAGGGTATTTCATATGTATTTTTATTTAATCATTAACCCCTTTGAATCCTTTCTTTCTCTTGATGATCCACCTTCAAATTTCGTTTTAATTTGCATGAACCTCTATTTGAACATTCTAGTAATCATGTATCCCTTTGTTTATGTTAAATTTGTGGTATTTTATTTGTGTTTATGCTTGCAAACAAAGAGTTTAATCCTCCTTATGAATTACTTATTTGTTTTACACAATTTGCAATTGGTTAGATTGAGAAATTGGTTCTTTGCAATGATATTGGTATGTTCATATTGTGACGATAATCCCCTTTGTAATTCAAACTCTATGATCGAGAGATATTTTGTTTGGAAAATTAGAACACGAGTAAAAGGATTCATGGTAATTTAGAGATAAAATTCATGAATTTATGTAGTAATAAAGGTACTTTACTTAATGCGAACTTGAGTGTTGTGAATTGTTCGAGAGAAAATTTACTATCTTAGGTTTAGATTTGGAATTGCTCGAGAGAGAATTTTGATGAAAAATTAACCTTTACATTGCACAAATTTAACAGTCTTTTCATGTCATGATCACTTAGAATTGAACTAATAAATGAATTTGTTCATGTAATTGGTTAAAAGCTTCATGTTTTTATCGTTTTTACTTCTCCAATACTGAATTATCCAAATGGTCATAGTTAGGTTAATGTAATTTAAATATCACTTTTGTTTAGAGGTATGATAATAAAGGGAGGGTGAGTACGAATAGTTGAAACGACCCTGTGGAATACGACACGAGATGTTGATTTCTCATATATTACGATTGATAGGTGCGCTTGCCTGAATGCTAATTCAATCTATTTTAAGTCCATCTACATAGTTGTATTAGAATGTAGAATGAAATCACATTGAGTTATTACTTGTTAGCAAGAAAAATCATCAAGTTTTTGGCGCCGTTGCCGGGGATCATTTTCAATATTTTGAAATCCTAATCTTTATTGATCTACCAACTTTCATTTATATAGTTGTAAATTAGTATTTGTATAATTATATTGCGTAATATTTTTTTGTAGTCTGTTAGACTATAACCAGGGGCAGAAATTCTGGGCTAGTACCATTTCATCCTGACCCAGAACGAATTCTCCATAACACTAACCTAAGGGACATGGGAATTAATACCACAGATAATTCAAACGGACTATCAGAAGAGGAGACAGTAAACCAAGGAGAGAATCATCTTGAAAACTTAGATACCATGGCCAACCAAAATGAGCAAACCATGTCTGACTTTGCTAGACCTAATCTCCAAGGAACCGGGTCGAGCATCGTTAGACCACCGATAGCTACCAATAACTTTGAATTGAAGCCTAGTGTGATACAAATGGTTCAACAGTATGTCCAATATGATGGCTTGCAAGATGAGGATCCTAACACCCACTTGGCCGGATTCTTAGAGATATGTGACACATTTAAGATCAATGGTGTTTCCAACGACGCCATTCGATTGAGATTGTTTCCATTTTCTTTAAGGCATAAGGCGAAGCAGTGGTTGAATTCACTACCTAGAGGGTCGATCACTACTTGGGACATGATGGTTGAGAAGTTTCTGATGAAGTATTTTCCACCTGCGAAGACTGCGAAGTTAAGGAATGACATCTCTACGTACATTCAATTGGAGTCTGAATCGTTGTACGACACATGGGAACTATTCAAGGAGTTGTTAAGGAGATGTCCCCACCATGCTCTACCTTCATGGCTTCAGATTCAGACCTTCTATAATGGTCTAAATTCAGCCACCAAACAAATGATTGATGCGGCTAGTGGAGGAACTTTGAACAACAAGACACCTGAAGCGGCTCAGCAGTTGATAGAGGACATGGCAATGAACAATTACCAATGGACTACAGTAAGACAAAAGCCTAGCAAGCCAGCAGGAATTTATGAAGTAGATGCCGTCACCGCCTTAGCTATTCAAGTGGAGAAACTTCACCAAAAGATGGACAACCTTTCCTTAGCATCACCTTCCATGACACCTCAACAATGGGACCCTTCATGCACTGGAATGCCTGGTTGTGAACCGCAAGTTCAAGAGCATGTTGACTATTTGGGTAACAATATTAGACCACCTTTCAATCAAGCCAACAACCCATATAGTTCTACATATAATCCTGGATGGAGAAACCACCCCAATTTCTCTTGGGGAGGACAAGGAAATCAAGGGAAGCAACCCATGTTTGGACAACTACCACAGCTGGAACCAAGGAAGCCTACATTGGAAG
Source organism: Platanthera guangdongensis (assembly GCA_039583875.1). NCBI lineage: Eukaryota > Viridiplantae > Streptophyta > Magnoliopsida > Asparagales > Orchidaceae > Platanthera > Platanthera guangdongensis. The sequence continues at coordinate 91,189,705 of CM077162.1, read as the reverse complement.
ATGTGCTTACCAAGTTCATGCAAACTACTGATGTAGCCTTCCAGAATCAAGAGGGTTCAATTCAGAACTTGGAGAATCAGATTGGTCAGCTTGCAAGGATGGTTTCTGAAAGGCAGCAAGGAACACTTCCGGGGAACACAGAGATAAATCCAAGGGAGCATGCAAAAGCGGTTCAATTGAGGAGCGAAAAGGAGTTACAAGACCCAAGGCCTGTAAAGGAAGCACCCCAAATGGAGTCTAGCGGCGAAGGACCAAGCGAGATGAACGTACAACCGATGGAGTACCAACCAGCATTACCATACCCAGCAAAGCTTAACAAGGAGCGCATGGATGCGCAATATGGTAAATTTTTATCTATGTTTAAGCAATTATATGTTAATTTACCTTTTTCTGAAATTATTCAAATGCCTAAATATGCAAAATTTCTTAAAGATTTGATTTCTAATAAAAATAAAATAGAAGAATTATCATTAGTAACATTAAGTGAAGAATGTTCTGCTATTTTGCAAAATAAATTGCCACAAAAACTTAAGGATCCCGGTTTATTTTCAATTCCATGTTTAATCGGTGATTTACAAGTAAATAAGGCTTTAGCAGATCTAGGAGCAAGTATAAATTTAATGCCTTATAAACTATATCTGAAACTAGGCCTAGGAGAATTTAGCCCAAAAAGAAAGAGTATTCATTTAGCAGATCGATCGGTTAAGTATCCTAGAGGAGTAGAAGATGTATTAGTTAAGGTAGATAAATTTATATTTCCTGCTGATTTTGTTATTTTAGATATGGATGAAAATATCGAAATACCACTCATACTAGGTCGTCCATTTCTAGCTACATCTAGAGCACTTATTGATGTTTTTGATGGTAAATTAGTATTGCGAGTAGGAGAAGATGAAGTCACTTTTCAAATTAGCAATACTATGAAACAATCCTTAGATAACGATGATTATTGTTATTTTTCTCATGGTATTGATGACTTTATGTCTTCTATAAATTCTAATTTTTATTATAAAGATCCTTTAGAAATTTCAATAACTAACAACTATCTAGAAGATGATAAAAATGATGACATTGTTGAACATTTATTTTTTCTAGAAAATTGTGTTGCTATGAATAGAACAACGGAGTATAGTTTAATTACTGAAGGAGATCTTGAAACTCTTAAGAATAATACTAAGGATCCACCAATAGTAGAATTAAAAAAATTACCGGATCATCTTGAGTATGCATTCTTAGGAACAAATTCTTCGTACCCAGTTATCATATCTTCAAATCTTTCCAATATTGAAAAAGATAAATTAATAACTGTATTTAAGAAATGTAAAGGTGCAATAGCGTGGCAAATATCTGATATAAAGGGTATTAATCCTAGTTTTTGCACTCATAAAATCCTTTTGGAAGAAAACTATAAGTCGTCTATTCAACCGCAACGTAGGCTAAATCCTAATATGAAAGAGGTAGTTAAGGCTGAGATTGTGAAGTTATTAGATGTTGGTATTATATATCCTATTTCGAATAGTTCATGGGTTAGTCCTGTCCAAGTAGTTCCTAAGAAGGGTGGCCTGACTGTAGTAGCAAATGATAGAAATGAATTAATTCCAACGCGAACAGTAACAAGTTGGCGTGTCTGTATAGACTATAGGAAATTAAACGATGCCACTAGGAAAGAGCATTTCCCTCTTCCTTTCATTGACCAGATATTAGAACGCTTATCAGGACATTCTTATTATTGTTTTCTAGATGGACTTTCTGGATACTTTCAAATTCCTATAGCACCAGAAGACCAAGAGAAAACAACATTTACTTGCCCATTTGGTACCTTTGCCTATAGATGTATGCCTTTCTGGTTATGTAATGCACCCGCCACATTTCAAAGGTGCATGCTAGCCATCTTTAACGAGTATGTTGAAGATATTATGGAAGTGTTCATGGATGATTTTTCGGTTTTTGGCGACTCCTTTGAGTTTTGTTTGAATAATTTAGAGAAAGTTCTTAGGAGGTGTGAGGAGACGAACCTAGCGCTTAGTTGGGAGAAGTGCCATTTCATGGTACAAGAAGGGTTAGTACTTGGCCATAAAATCTCAAGCCAAGGAATTCAAGTAGATAGAGCGAAAATAGTAACCATAGAAAAATTACCACCACCAACCTCCGTAAAGGCAGTGAGAAGTTTCTTAGGACACGCGGGATTTTACCGCCGGTTTATTAAAGACTTCTCTAAAATAGCTAAACGACTTACAAGGCTTTTAGAAAAAGACACACCTTTTATTTTTGAACAAGAGTGTCTACATGCCTTTGAGTTCTTAAAAGAAAAATTAATTAATTCTCCTATTATGATCGCACCTGATTTTAGTCAACCATTTGAGATCATGTGTGATGCTAGTAGTTTTGCGGTAGGGGCTGTTTTAGGACAACGCCGAAACAAACATTTTCACCCAATATATTATGCTAGTAAAACACTTAATAATGCACAGGAGAATTATACAACTACTGAAAAAGAACTCCTAGCAGTGGTATTCGCCTTTGATAAATTTAGACCATATTTAACATTGTCCAAAGTGGTAGTTTACACGGATCACTCTGCACTTAGATATTTGCTAGCCAAAGCGGAAGCAAAGCCTCGTTTAATCTGATGGGTTCTTCTTCTACAAGAATTTGATCTAGAAATTAGGGATAAACGAGGAGCGGAAAACTTAGCGGAAGATCATCTTTCACGTTTAGAAAACCCACTACGATCAATGTTAGATGAATCTGAAATTTCTGATACATTTCCTGAGGAATCACTATTTGCCATATCTACCAATATACATCTAGATTATCCATGGTTTGCAGATTATGCAAACTATCTTGTGGCTAAGGTCCTTCCAAAAGACTTTTCATATCAGCAGAAAAAGAAATTTTTCTCTGATTTGAAATATTACTTCTGGGAGGACCCCTTTCTTTTTCGGATATGTGCAGATTCTGTTATAAGAAGGTGTGTATCAGCGGAGGAAGGTTGGAAGATTTTGGAGCAGTGTCATTCAGGTCCTGCTGGTGGTCACTATGGAGCAAATCGCTCGGCTAAAAAGGTTCTTAATTCCGGTTTTTATTGGCCCCTTCTATTCAGGGATGCCCAAAGGTATGTGCTTTCATGTGATTCTTGCCAAAAAGCAGGTAATATTTCTAAATTACATGAAATGCCTCAAAAAGTTATCCTTGAATGTGAAGTATTCGATGTGTGGGGTATAGATTTTATGGGACCATTCCCAGTTTCTTTTGGGAATAAATATATTTTGGTAGCTGTAGATTATGTATCAAGGTGGGTTGAAGCGCAAGCTTTGCCTACTAATGATAGTAGGGTTGTAATTAGATTTTTGAAATCCTTATTCGCACGATTTGGCACACCACGTGCACTTATTAGCGATAGGGGTTCACACTTTTGTAATCTACAACTAGACAAAGTATTAGAAAAATATGGAGTTACACATAGGATAGACACTCCGTATCATCCTCAAACTAGTGGGCAAGTTGAAGTTTCCAATAGAGAGCTTAAGAAAATCTTAGAAAAATCTATAGAAGGGAATAGGAAGCAGTGGTCTAGGAAACTTAATGACTGTTTGTGGGCTTATAGGACCGCCTACAAAACACCTATAGGGACCACCCCCTTTAGATTAGTCTACGGTAAATCTTGCCACTTACCTATAGAATTAGAACACAAGTCGTATTGGGCAATACGCTCCTTAAATTTTGACACTAGTTCTATAGGAGAGAAGCGTAAACTTCAACTTAATGAATTAGATGAGTGGAGAACTATGACCTATGAGAACTCCCGGATTTATAAGGAGAAAACCAAGTTATTTCATGATCGTCACCTTCGCAAACCCAAGGTATTCCAAAAAGGTGACCAAGTCCTCCTTTATAACTCCAGATTACGTTTATTCCCATGGAAGTTAAGGTCTAAGTGGTCCGGACCCTTGAAGGTTAAAGAAGTCTTTCCCTACGGTAACGTCGAGTTGACTCACCCTGAGAAAGGAGATTTTAAGGTTAATGGTCACCGACTTAAGCCTTATTATGGTGAAATCCCCATGGACTTCGCTCGTCTAGAGACTTGCCTCCGTCTAGATTAATTTCATATTAAACTATAGTAGGTGTTTCTAAGTATTCTTGTTTTAGTATAAATCTAATTAGTTGCAATGAAAAATTAATGAAAAAAAAATTAATGAAAAAAAAATTTTTAATGAAAAAAAAAAATTTTAATGAAAAGAAATTTCCATCAAAATTTTAATGAGAGAAAAAAATTTCTGTAAAAATATTTTTGGAGAAATTCAAAATGGGAGTGGTACACGGGTCACCACACGCCCGTGTGGGTAGCCGTGTACATGACACAGGCTCAGGCCCAGCCGTGTGGATTATTTCCAAAAAAAGGCCAAATTCATCCCGAGCACAACACGGGTTCGCACCAACCCGTGTTCCTAGCCATGTATATCGCTCGACGAAAGTCGAGACCCTGTATCGAGACAACCGACACGCCCGTGTTGGAGTACACGCGTCCGTGTCACCCACCTACTAAGACACAGGTCAACACACGTCCGTGTCGTCGCCCGTGTCCACCTGACATGTTGTCCTCTGCCAGTTTGACCACACGGACCGATGCACCCCGTGTTCCACGAGGCCACGGATTCCCTAACACGGGTGCACACACGGCCGTGTACATACCCATATGCAACAGCTGGATCGACGCACTCGTGTTCCACGAGGTTGCAGATTCCCTAACACGGGTTCACACACGCCCGTGTGCGAACCCGTGTTCAACGTTTATAAAAGGGGGCCGTGTCATTGCTTTTCCCTGCTCATTTCAAACCCTCTCCCAGCACCAGTTCTTCCCGTGGCCTGAACTCAAAGGCGCCATTTTCTCCAATTCTCGTCCCCCTTTACTCATATCTTCCCTTCTACATCATGTCTTCCGAAAGAAGTCATGGAGGTCGCCGTCGCCGACCGGTACTACAAGTCTCAACGGAGAGGCAGGATGCCGCTGCTCCGCTAATTTTCACCGATGCATCGCACACCGCCCGCTTCAACCGCTTGCAATCAAAAAATTTCAAGATATCCGTATAATTGATTGGAGCGTGCTTGAAGAGATAAACTTAGCTGGAGATGTCAGGGGATTAATTTCTGTAACGGGGTGGGATAAATTTTTTGTCATAGAGGAGTTAGGCTTTAGGGAACTCACCTTAGAGTTCCTATCTTCATTTTATTCCAACTTTCGGCCTAACTTCATCGATGCACCGCACGCGCCTGAGGGGATAGTTTCATTTCGAGTGGGTGGCACATTTTATACACTCACCATGCTCCATTTCACCCAGTATTTAGGGGTGTATGAGGAGTCGTTCCTTTTTAGTGCTGCCTACCCCGAGCTCCACTTCGAACTCCCCAATCGCGATATGGCCGGCGGTATCTGGCGCCAGATTTCTTTTGACACTGGTGCCTACGAGGCCAAGCGATCTAAGGCATCTAAATTGATTTCCCCTGCCCTCCATTACATCCACCATCTCCTTAGCCACACGTTGAGCGGCCGGGGCGAAAGCTCCGGAGTTGTCAGTAGACAGGACATGTTATACCTCTACAGCATGACTTCACGATATCCTCTACATCTAGGTTATCTTCTAGCCCAGTTAATTCTCCATTAGGCTGACACCCCCCGTATAGGGTCTATTTGTGTAGCACCCAACATTACTCGCCTCGTGAAGAATATGGTCATCTTTTCAGCCCTCCCTCAGATGACAGTGGTCGCAAAGACCGTGCCTTTCACGATGGCTAGTCTTCGCGCCCTCCGCCTCATCACCGCCCGTCAGGGCCGGGGAGGGGTCATATGTTCTATTGCATGACGTGGACCGCATGTATAGGATGACAGTGATGATGAGATAGATCCCGACCTCGATGTGTCGTTGGTCCCTCCACCCCATTCCACCTACGCTCATGGCGAGTCGTCTACTGCACCCCCTCCACCTCATTCACGATACTCGCACGAGTTTCGACAGTTCTTCGACACCGAGCTATCGCCGCGCCTATAGGACATTAAGGAGTCGCAGCAGCGGACTGAGGACCTCCTCATACAGATCAGAGACCACCTTGGGATCGCCCCTCGCCAGCCGCCAGCTCCAGCCCCGCCTTCCTTCCCAGATGATGCGACCGACCACCCTGCTTACTTCTGATATGTATCGATGTAGTGTTATCTTTATGTATCGTATCTTGTATATATTTTTTCTTATATCATTGTATTCAGTTCTGTCAGCTATTATATATCAGTGCATTTCATTACCACTCCTGTTTCTTTACAGTTCTCTTCTACTTATTATGATAGCAGTTTTGTTTTTCTTATATCATCATGAAATCACTCTATGTCCGCTGATTGTCTCTTAGATATCTGCAAGGAGAAAATAACCAAACTAACAATTCATCAAGGCAAGTATACCTATCGAAATGCAGCTAGGGGACACAAGTGTCGTATTGAAATCTGGGAACAGTTGAGTAAGCTTACTCACACGAAATCTATTATTTTATCGACGAAAAAATTAAGTTTTTTTAGAAGAAAGCTAAACGTGCTAAAGGAAGAGAACTACTTGCAATGAAAGAGAGCTACTTGCATGAAAAGTTAAAGAGAGCTAAAGGAGCGATTATCTTAAGATTAGTAACGATGAAGGGGAAAATGCACTCGATCAGAAATCACCTCGGCAAGAGTGGTTAGAAAAATACCATAAATAAACCTAAGCTAATTAGGGTAAAGGTCCTTGACCGTGGAGGTTCCATGAATATTGACACGCTTCTCTCGAAGGCCGTGCCTAACTGAGTTTAGGAAGGTCCGACCGACTCTCGCCTAAATCGGAGGCCTAAAACTCGCTTTACGCGGTGAACCCCGCTATTGGATTTTACTCCAATCCGGGAGATTTGAACGCCTGCCGCTCTCGAGGGGTGCGAACAACTCCCTTTACTCTTGAGTGCTCATTTCAAACTTTCGGCCTCTCGGCTAGCCCAGAATGAAAGCAAAGGTGGAGAGTATATATCGATGATATACCTCCAACCCGTAATAAATCAAGAGTAATTCAAAGCTAAACCCTAAAAAGAAAAGGTAAGATTCAAAGCATCATAACCTAATCACTCGAACCTCGGATCATTAAGATCGAGTACATGGAGGATTAGTTAATCATGGTGAGGTGGAAGAGGGGGGATGAGTAGAAGAAGAATAATGAAAACAGAGCAGAAACGAAAAAGAAAACAACACTTTTTATTAATGGAAACAAAGATCTTACAGCTTGAAAAACAGAGATTACAAGTGCATGGAAAGGTAAACTACACTATCATTAACATTATACTATAGAACGAAGCTATGAACTAATATGGGAAAAGCATAAAGCTAGAGCTACGAACTAAAAATGAAAAGACATGCTTAAAAAGTTCAAAAATACAAAGGATAGAACCTCCCCTATCAATCCAAAAAGTGTCACTGAACCCTTAGAGTTGGGCTCTATTTATAGAATTTTTCGGGTCGGGTCACGCCCCCCTGTCACGCCCTGGTCGGGCGTGACCCTGGGGCGTGACACATTCGGCGCGACTTTTTCGGGCAGGAATTGAATTCTGACGAAGTAGTTGAGGTACACGCCCACAAGTCACGCCCTGGTAGGGCGTGTACCTGGGGCGTGTTCTTTGCGGGGTGACTTTGTTGAGCTGAAATTGAATGCTGGAGGTGACGGGCGGAATTGCTGAAGTACACGCCCATATGTCACGCCCGGGTCAGGCGTGACCCTGGGGCGTGACACTTTCGGTACGACGGTGGAGCGGGAAAAACGAGCGCGCTGCGGCGATTCCTCGGAACCTGGGGACACGCCTCTAGAACACGCCCGTGTCGGATGTGACACGGGCGTGACTGAGGGCGTGTACACTAAGTTTCCACGGAATGCAGTTTCGGACCAATTGCTTCATTCCTCTGGGTTACATGCCCTAGGTACACGCCCTGGTAGGGCGTGACCTTGGGGCGTGTTACAGCAAAATTCAGCTGAAAGCCGTGAAAACCTGCAAAAAGCAGAAAACATGCATTAGCGACAAAAATATATACAAAGGGGAATCAAAATAAGTACTTTACAAGACATGATTTGCTTTAAAACCCCAAAAATATCCTAATAAAATTGACTGCAAACCGTATTATCAAATTCCCCCAAGCTTAAGTTTTGCTTGTCCCCAAGCAAAGATATAAAAACTAGCTAATCATAAAAGTGACTAATTCAAAAAGTTTTAATCATACTTACACAAGTACTATGCGAAATTCTAGGTAGGGAGAATGTAAAACGTAAATCTAAAACAATTATTTTGGTATGGTTTAACTTTTATAAACTTTACTTAATAAAAATAATTCATCCAGAATTTTGACGAAATTCTTTAAATAGATTTACGCAAGGCCATGAAAATGAAAAGAACGTATTGAGTTATTACTAGATCCAAGCAACGCATTATAATTATATCAATTAAATAACAAAAATCTAAGTTTAAATCCAAAACTAAAACTGATTTACTTTTCTTCTTTTCTTAGTTGTTAAATAAAATTAAAAAAGGGCGTGAATCAAAAGGACTTAATAGGACCGAAACGTTTGGTTTAGGAATATGAATAGGAGTGGAATTCAAATATAAACATGGAGGCTAAAAAATCACACTAAACCAAAACAACGAGTTTCAAAAAAAATAAATTTATTTTAAACAAAATATGTATAAATAAATTTATTTTTTTCTTTATGATTATTTATCTTTTTTTTTGGTATTATTTTCATTCATTTTTTCTCTCTTTTTTTTCAATACATTGCTTTTGAGTACACTTTTTTCAACAATTTCTCCAAAGATAACACAAAATTTCCTATCAAAAAAATTAGCGTGATTAGATAGGTAGGAATTTGGGCTTTGATGAAAATGAAATGCTGTGTGGAGTTATCAAATGAATTTGGAAAAAAGGCTCAAAAGCGGCTAACTAGTGGTAAAAGATTTTAGGTTGGCAGGAAAGCTCAAACGTAAACAAAAATGGCCTAAATCATTTTCACGCTTTTTTTAAATTTATTTAAAACATAGAGTCGATAAATTTCAAAAAGCAAGTTCGAGATAATAAAAGAAGATTGATGAAATTATCTTGAAAAAAAAATAATATGTGACTTGGATCGTTCATATCTACTACGTTATTCAAAATTTGTTCTTACAAAAATTATCTAAAGACGAAAAGGAAAATAATGGATGATAAATTTTTAGAGAAAGTAAAGAAAATAAAGAACGAAAAACCATAATAGAAATGCACGTTTTAGAGAAATATTTTACCTTAACATGCTACCGTGAATTAGAAACACAGCATGACCAACATTTTACTTGTGAAATATGATTAAAAAAAATGATTAGAAAATTATAATTAACGACGTTGTTTATAAAGAAGTTTGAGAAAAACAAAACATAAACATGGGGTACTTATTGAAATACCAAAATGCAGCTATATATACATATTTTTTTTTTAATTTTTTGGATTTTTTGGATATTTACAAAAAGCAAAAAGGAGGAGCAAAAAGCAAAAAGGAGGACCAAAAAGGAGGAGCAAAAAGGAGGAACTCATCCCCCAAGCTTAAGATCTACATTGTCCTCAATGGAGAAGGAGGTCGGAGAACGAGAGAAAAGTAAAGGACAGAAATGAAAGACAGAATTGAAAAACAGGTACTTCCCCAGTTTTATGTTGCGGGGAAAGCTGAGTGATGCCGTTCCTCCATGCGTGTGCTGTGGATCTTCAGGAAACGTCGTCTGGTGGACTTTGTCATGGAATCAGAACCGTTGGAGCAGGCGATCGCAGAAGTTTCAGCTTGCCGGAGCCATTCGGGGCAAAAAGTGTAAAATAAAGAAAATAGAAAAAGATAACTTGGGTTGCCTCCCAAGAGCGCCCTTTTTTAAAGCGTCGTTTGAGCTCGACGTATCAAAATAAGATTGTCCCAAATATTGTTTAAAAATAAAGTTCGAATAAAGGTCAAAGTTTGTGAGTAAAATAAAGTGCAGATTAATCAAATGTCAGGACCGGAAAGATAGAGTTAACAGGGTTGAGACTGACATCATCACAGAAATACAGTTTAAGACGCTGACCATTCACTTTGAAAGTACCCTTATCAGGGTGGGAAATTAAAACAGTACCATAAGAAAAGACTTCTAAAACAGTAAAAGGCCCCGACCAACGTGATTTTAATTTACCCGGGAATAAACGTAAACGAGAATTATAAAGAAGCACTTGGTCGCCCGGCTTAAAGATTTTTGGGTGCCTAAGATGTCGATCGTGTAAACGCTTCGTCCGCACTTTATAAAGTCTATTATTTTCATATGCGTAAGAGCGCCACTCGTCGAGTTCGTTAAGTTGAAATTTTTTAAAATCGCCGACAGAGTGGGGATCGAAGTTTAAAAATCGTAAGGCCCAAAAGGCGCGGTGCTCTAACTCTACGTGTAAATGACACGATTTTCCATAAACCAACCAATATGGCGTACATCCGAGGGCGGTTTTGTACGCTGTTCGGTAGGCCCATAGAGCATCGTCTAATTTGGCTGACCAGTCTTTTCTAGATGTTGAAACAGTCTTTTCTAAAATTCTTTTTATTTCTCTATTGACTACTTTGATTTGTCCGTTAGTTTGGGGGTGGTAGGCAGTGGAAATCTTATGAGTAACGCCATATTTAGTTAGGATTTTTGAAAATTGTGCGTTAAAGAAATGGGAACCCCTATCACTAACGATAGCGCGCGGCGTACCGAATCGAGAAAATAATTTTTTTAGGAAATTAACTACGACTCGGGCGTCATTCGTAGGAAGAGCTTGGGCTTCGGACCAACGCGAAACAAAATCAATGGCAACTAAAATGTACTTATTCCCGAAGCTAGAAGGAAAAGGGCCGACAAAATCAATCCCCTAGAGGTCGAAAACTTCGCACTCTAGGAAATAATTTTGTGGCATTTCATTTTTATTCGAAATATTCCTCGACCGTTGGCAACTATCACACCTACTCACAAAGGCATGCGCGTCTTTAAACAGGGTGGGCCAGTAAAAACCTGCGCTTAACACTTTGTAAGCGGTGCGAGCAGCTTGATAGTGCCCACCTGTCGGTCCTTCATGCAAATGTTTAATAATATCTAATCCTTCATCAAAAGAAACACACCTCCTGATCACTTGGTCGGCACAAATTCTGAAAAGATGCGGGTCCTCCCAAAAATAGTTTTTCAGCTCAGAAAAGAATTTCTTCTTTTGCTGAGATGAAAACTCTTTTGGGAGCACACGGGCCACTAGATAGTTGGCGATGCGGGCAAACCAAGGAGAAGTAGATGTGTTAATTATGAACAGCTTCTCGTTAGGGAAATAGTAATGAAAAGAATTTTCGTCTAATTGTTCTATAAACGGGTTGTCTAGGCGCGAAAGGTGGTCGGCGGCCAAGTTCTCGGCACCTCGCTTATCACGGATCTCTAAGTGAAACTCCTGGAGGAGTAAGACCTAGTGAATCAAGCGAGGCTTGGCATCGGTTTTAGAGAGAAGATATCTGAGGGCCGAGTGGTCCGTAAAAACAATAATTTTCGAAAGAGTAATATAAGGGCGAAATTTGTCAAAAGCGAATACTACAGCTAAGAGCTCCTTCTCGGTTGTGGTGTAATTTTCCTGTGCAGATGTGAGTGTTTTACTAGCGTAATAAATGGGGTGGAAGTTTTTGGAAATACGTTGACCTAGTACGGCTCCCACCGCATAACTACTCGCATCACACATTATTTCAAATGGAAGATCCCACACCAGAGCTATCATAATTGGGGCATTAACTAATTTTTCTTTTATTAAATTGAAGGCAGCTAGGCAGAGGTCATCAAAGATGAATGGGGCATCTTTTTATAAGAGATGGGTAAGGGGCTTGGTGATTTTGGAAAAGTCCTTTATGAAGCGGCGGTAGAAACCCGCATGACCCAGGAAACTTCTTATAGCTTTTATGTTCGTAGGTGGCGGAAGCTTCTCGATAACTTCTATTTTCGCAGCGTCTACTTCAATACCCCTTTCAGAAATTTTATGTCCCAAAACTAACCCTTCCCTTACCATAAAATGACATTTTTCCCAATTTAAGGCAAGGTTAGTTTCTTCGCATTTCTCTAAGACTTTTTCAAGGTTCTCTAAGCAACTATCGAAGGAATTCCCGAAGACGGAGAAATCATCCATGAAAACTTCCATAATGCTTTCTACGTACTTGTCAAAGATGGCGAGCATACATCGTTGGAATGTAGCTGGCGCATTGCACAATCCAAACAGCATTCTTCGGTAGGCGATGGTGCTGAAGGGACAAGTAAACGTAGTTATCTCGTGGTCCTCGGGGGAGATGGGGATTTGAAGATACCCCGAGAGGCCATCGAGAAAACAATAAAAGCTATGTCCGGAAAGTCGTTCTAAAATTTGATCAATGAACGACAAGGGGAAGTGATCCTTGCGGGTGGCGTCATTCAACTTACGGTAATCTATACACATTCACCATCCGGTCACCGTCCGAGTCGGGATTAATTCATTATTTTCATTACTTACGACTGTTATCCCTCCCTTCTTTGGTACTACCTGTACTGGGCTAACCCACTTACTGTCGGATATAGGATAGATAATTCCTGCGTCTAACAATTTCATAACCTCGCCCTTAACTACGTCTTTCATGTTTGGGTTTATACGGCGCTGAGGTTGTATAGAGTTACGTGAATTATCTTCCATTAAGATTTTATGAGTGCAGAAAGATGGGCTTATGCCCTTGATATCAGATATCTGCCAAGCAATCGCTTGGCGATGCTTTTGTAAAATTGAAAGAAGTTTATCCTTTTGTGCATCCGTGAGGTAGGCCGAAATTATGACAGGCAGCTTGGAGTTCTTTTCTAAGAAAGCGTATCGAAGGTGCTCTGATAGTTCTTTCAGTTCCAAGGTAGGGGGGTCATCATACGTGGTTTTGAAAATTTGTTCTTTTTCAAAAACTATGTCCTCGTACACTTTTTTATATGTAAAATTAAAAGGGGTGTTGCTAGCGGCCATGGCGGCTTCGTGCAGCGATTCAGTTGGAAAAGTAGAAGAGGAACAGAAATCAAAAAATTCTTTTTCAAAATCAGAAAGGCGAGTGGAGGATTCTTCACTTAGGTGTAGAGATTCAGTTGGAGGAGTAGGAGAGGAACAAAAATTGGAAAATTATTCTTCAAAATCAGAGGTGTGAGAGAAGGATTCTTCACTTACGGTATCCATGAAAAAATAGGAGTCATCATTAGCTAGTGTGTTCTTCATCGAGGGGGTGATAGAGAAAGTTACCTCATCGTCGCCCACTCGAAGGAAGAGCTTTCCATTGCTTACGTCAATGATAGCTGGGGAGGTGGCAAGGAAGGGTCGGCCAAGGATCAGGGGAACCTCGACGTCTTCTTCGATGTCCAAAATGACAAAGTCCACCGGGAATATGAACTTGTCAACTTTGACTAGGACGTCCTCCACTATTCGTAACGGGTATTTGACTGATCTGTCGGCGAGCTGGATACTCATGCGTGTGGGGTTGAGACTACCAATTCCTAACTTTTTAAACAACGAGAAGGGCATAAGATTAATACTCACACCTAAGTCGGCTAAAGCGTGTTTGACAAAGATATCACCAAAAACACACGGGATAGAGAAACTACCAGGGTCACTGATTTTCTTCGGTAATCCGTTTGTCAAAACCGCCGAGCACGCGGCATTTAACGTGACATGAGAAAGGTTCTCTAACTTCTTCTTGTTGGTTAGGAGGTCCTTAAGGTATTTTGCGTACTTAGGCATCTGGGATATGGCTTCGTGGAAAGGCAGATTTATGTGGATTTGTTTAAACATTTCTAAAAAATGGGTGTATTGATCATCCTGTCGTTGTTTATTATGTTCGGAAGGGTATGGCGGGGATGGATTATTTTTAAAGGTGGGTGGTGGAGTGAGTTGTTTTTCTAAAATAGGAGTGATAATTTCTTCGGCAGAGGGTGGAATTTTTAAAACGGGAACGAAGCTTTGATTTTTTAAATCGGAAGCGGAGATTGCCTCGGGCTCTTTACTTATCATACCGGGAACTTTCTTCCCACTCCGAAGAGTTATAGCTTTCGCTTGCTCTCTCGGGTTGGGCTCGGTATTGGAAGGAAGAGACCCTATGGGTCGCTCAGAAATCATTTTAGCGAGCTGTCCTACCTAATTTTCTAAATTTTTAACACTTTCAGTTAAGGTCCTAATCGTAGCGTCATTAGCATTCATGTACTTTGAAAACACTTCCTCCAAATTTGGAGGTTTTGGAAAACTTTGAGGAGGTGGTGGTGGAGCAGAAAAATCACTTTGCGGTGGCGGGAGCACAACATTCGATGGATTGCTCCACGAAAAATTCGGATGATTTCTTAACGCAGGATTATAACTATTCGGAAAATTAAAACCAGGAGGATGATAATTCGCAGCAGAAAAATTATTAAAAGCAGTTCTAGGCATATTATTTACATAATCCAAATGTTCGGCGGGAGGAGTTGCAGATTGCCATAACTGAGGGGCGGAGGCAGCAGTCATCTCCGTAATTGTTTTGCTTAATATTTCAACTTGCAGTGCGAGTTGTGAGACGTTGTCCACTTCAAAGAGACCTGCAGGTTTGTTTGGGCGGGACCTAGGCACATTCCACTGGTAAGTGTTCATGGCCATGTCTTCAAATAGCTCAAGAGCTGCTTCCGGGGTCTTATGGTTTAAAGTACCGCCAGAAGCTGCGTCTATCATTTGCTTCGTGCTTTGATTTAGCCCATTATAGAACGTCTGCACCTGCAACCATACAGGCAGAGCGTGATGTGTGCATCGACTTAATAACTCTTTAAATCTTTCCCAGGTTTCGTAAAGGGTCTTAGAGTCTATTTGTCCAAAGGCAGAAATGTCATTCCTAAGTTTTGCAGTTTTAGCAGGCGGAAAATACTTGGCCAAAAATTTTTCAGTTAATTGCGTCCAAGTAGTTATGCTATTTTTAGGAAGGGTGTTCAGCCACTGCTTAGCCTTAATTCTAAGAGAGAAAGGAAATTATCTTAGCCTAATAGCATCATTTGTGACACCATTTATCTTGAAGGTGTCACAAATCTCAAGAAAGCTGGCTATGTGTGCGTTCGGGTCTTCATCTTGAAGCCCATCAAATTGCACATACTGCTGCACCATTTGAATTATGCTAGGCTTCAGTTCGAAATTATTATTATTTATTACAGGGCAAACTATACTAGATTCTGTACCCTCGAGATTCGGTCGTGCATAATAGGACATAGGCCTTTGCACGGCTTCCTCCATGTTGGGTTCTGCCATTCTTAAGGTAGAAAATGACTCGGAATCCTCAACCGGCACTTGGGTAGTAGGGCCTTAAAATCGCGATATTCTCCGAAGAGTACGCTCAATTTCATGGTCCAGGTCCAAAGTAACCGACGGACTTCCGCGGGTCATACACTAGAAGAAGAGAGGAGAAGAAAGACTAGAAAATAAAAGAGCTAATGAAGTTTGAAAATTTTTTTTTGAAATAGAATTTTTTATGTTTTAACTCCCGAACTTCCCAATGGCTACCCGGTGAAGGGTTCGCAAGGTACTAGACAAGATAATGACATTTAGAGCCACTTTGCCCTTTTCGAGAGAGTTAGGTGGTGTAGAAAAATTTGTGATGTGGGTTTCTATTAAGTAGGCGGTAATTAAAATCCAGCCATTTAACTCCGAGTGAGTAGGCGGAAAGTAAAAGCTACACTCACGCACTCGACAGAAAATTAAAACACACCCACTCTACAGAAAGTAACACACTCTACTGAAATAAAGCCTGCCAATTAACTCAAGTGAGTAGGCGGAAAAATTAAAAATACGCACACTTGCTTAAAGAAAATCCAGCCATTTAACTCAAGTTAGTAGGCGGAAAAATTAAAAATACGCACACTTGCTTAAAGAAAATCCAGCCATTTAACTCAAGTGAGTAGGCGGAAAAATTTTAAGAAGGAGGGTGAGAAAGAGAAGTGATAAAATTAATATATTCGCATTTTCAATTTATCAACGAGCGTTGCTTCCCTGGCAACGACGCCAAAACTTGATTGTCTCTTAGATATCTGCAAGGAGAAAATAACCAAACTAACAATTCATCAAGGCAAGTATACGTATCGAAATGCAGCTAGGGGACACAAGTGTCGTATTGAAATCCGGGAACAGTTGAGTAAGCTTACTCACACGAAATCTATTATTTTATTGACGGAAAAATTAAGTTTTTTTAGATGAAAGCTAAACGTGCTAAAGGAAGAGAACTACTTGCAATGAAAGAGAGCTACTTGCATGAAAAGTTAAAGAGAGCTAAAAGAGCAATTAACTTAAGCTTAGTAACGATGAAGGGGAAAATGCACTCGATCAGAAATCACCTCGGCAAGAGTGGTTAGAAAAATACGATAAATAAACCTAAGCTAATTAGGGTAAAGGTCCTTGACCATGGAGGTTCCATTAATATTGACACGCTTCTCTCGAAGGCCGTGCCTAACTGAGTTTAGGAAGGTCCGACCGACTCTCGCCTAAATCGGAGGCATAAAACTCGCTTTACGCGGTGAACCCCGCTATTGGATATTACTCCAATCCGGGAGATTTGAACGTCTGCCTCTCTCGAGGGGTGCGAACAACTCCCTTTACTCTTGAGTGCTCATTTCAAACTTTCGGCCTCTCGGCTAGCCCAGAATGAAAGCAAAGGTGGAGAGTATATATCGATGATATACCTCCAACCCGTGATAAATCAAGAGTAATTCAAAGCTAAACCCTAAAAAGAAAAGGTAAGATTCAAAGCATCATAACCTAATCACTAGAACCTCGAATCATTAAGATCGAGTACATGGAGGATTAGTTAATCATGGTGAGGTGGAAGAGGGGGGATGAGTAGAAGAAGAATAATGAAAACAGAGCAGAAATAAAAAAGAAAACAACACTTTTTATTAATGGAAACAGAGATCTTACAGCTTGAAAACCAGAGATTACAAGTGCATGGAAAGTTAAACTACACTATCATTAACATTATACTACAGAACGAAGCTAGGAACTAATACAGGAAAAGCATAAAGCTAGAGCTACGAACTAAAAATGAAAGGACATGCTTAAAAAGTTCAAAAATACAAAGGACAGAACCTCCCCTCTCAATCCAAAAAGTGTCACTGAACCCTTAGAGTTGGGCTCTATTTATAGAATTTTTCGGGTCGGGTCACGCCCCCCTGTCACGCCCTGGTCGGGCGTGACCCTGGGGCGTGACACATTCGGCGCGACTTTTTCGGGCAGGAATTGAATTCTGACGAAGTAGTTGAGGTACACGCCCACAAGTCACGCCCTGGTAGGGCGTGTACCTGGGGCGTGTTCTTTGCGGCGTGACTTTGTTGAGCTGAAATTGAATGCTGGAGGTGACGGGCGGAATTGCTGAAGTACACGCCCATATATCACGCCCGGGTCAGGCGTGACCCTGGGGCGTGACACTTTCAGTGCGACGGTGGAGCGGGAAAAACGAGCGCGCTGCGGCGATTCCTCGAAACCTGGGGACACGCCTCTAGAACACGCCCGTGTTGGATGTGACACGGGCGTGACTGAGGGCGTGTACACTAAGTTTCCACGAAATGCAGTTTCGGACCAATTGCTTCATTCCTCTGGGTTACACGCCCTAGGTACACGCCCTGGTAGGGCGTGACCTTGGGGCGTGTCACAGTAAAATTCGGCTGAAAGCCGTGAAAACCTGCAAAAAGCAAAAAAAATGCATTAGCGACAAAAATATATACAAAGGGGAATCAAAATAAGTACTTTACAAGACATGATTTGCTTTAAAACCCCGAAAATATCCTAATAAAATTGACTGCAAACCGTATTATCATCCGCTTTTTACATTGCACCGAGGACATTGCAAATCTTAAGTCTGGGGGTAGAATGGCTATTCATGTGGTTACGATTGATACTAATCTGCTTATCATAATACTCAAGTTTGTTATACCCCCCTTACAAATTTTTGTTTGATCTTTTAAGCTCTCATTATTCATTCATTTGGGATTATAAATATCTAATATAACTTCGCACGCTGATTAAAATGAATTGATGTAGACTCATAGAGTATTCAACTTTGTTGATTTCGTAATTAAGCATAGAAATTTTTTTAGCTTAATTTTCTCTATATAATTTAATTTTAAGATTACTCCTCTATATTAGTAACTATCCAACACTCTATTTTAGAAAATATACTTATCTATAATAAAGTGAGTCGATGAGTGTAACATTTTTATAATTTGGTATTAGGGCTTTAAAATTAAAAATTACTCCCTATTGATGTCTACGACACACCCTCTAGCATTCCTCAAAACATTACATAGGTTAATTAGTAAGGCCGGAAATGACTTAGGCCTCCTATTGGATAGCTTGAGCCTTGTTATCCCAACACCTTTAACATGATACCCTTGCACACCCAATTTGAACCTAATCCCCATCCTTTTGATGCTCTACTATTAAAATTCACCAAGGCCAAATCCTTACCTATTAGCACACCTATCATTGATGCCTTCTTGGAATGATTTGTTCATTGTGATATGTGGCCTGAGTGCGTGTATCCTTACACCCACTTGGAATGATCCCTACTTTGAACCCAAGAAAAAGACATAGTGATATGTGGCCTGAGTGCGTGTATACATGCACCCACTTGGAATGATCCCTACTATGGTCCCTTGGTTAAAAAAAAAATATATATACATATATATAATAGAGTGCCCTTCAAAATGTGGGAAATATATAAATTGCAAAGTCTGGGGGTGTTTACATAAAATTGAAATATGTTAAGGTATCTTCGAACATAAGGCTCAATCAAGATTTAGGTGTGAAAAATTCATTGAACTTATCTTTGATTACCTCACCTTTAATCTTCTATCCTAAGCCAAAAAGGGTACACCAAAATTCAAGTCCTAAGGATCCAACCTTACTAATTCTAAATAGTGTTGTGATGAGGGTGTAAAAAGGGTAAGCTCATGATTATCAATATGAGTACTTATAAGTTTTGAAATACTAATACGTATCTTATAGAGATTGTTATTTTCTCCTCATATTTGTTAAAGATGACTATACTTTTATTTCTAAAAGCGAGTGAGAGATAGTTAAAAGATATATTAGAGGAATTTTAAGATAAATCTATATTTAGAAAAGTCTGCTAAATTATTTCCTATGCGATTACATCATCAAAATTCTCTTAAATTCATAGCAACCAGTGTGCGTAGGCAAAATTATTTAATGGTAACCCAGGTGTTTGAATTAGTTTGCTTAGGGACAAGCAAACATCTAAGTCTGGGGGTATTTGATGAGTACGATTATGATAGGCTTTTTACTATCATAATCGTAATCATGTCTAATATTTCCTGCCCCTTTTTGTGTTGATTTCATGATAATAGTTAAGAAATTGTCGTGTCATAAATAGAAGAGCGTATTTAGAAGTCTTTGGCAGTTATTGTAATAAACTATTTACTGAGTCTCTCAATTTTCTATTGCAGGTAATGCCAACCAATGGACCTAAAAGTCTCGGAGCAAACAGAGGAGTTAACGGAGTCTACATGGCTGATGACATGACGAAAATTTGGTGCACACGGCCTGACACACGCCTGTGTGCCTACCCATGTCCTATGGACCTTGAGCTGAAGAATTTGGGTGCAGACGAAGGAACCTCACACGGGTATGGCACACGCCCGTGTGCCTACCCGTGTCATCTTTGCACACGACTGCCGATCAACCCGTGTCTGAGGAACACGGCCAAACACACGGCCGTGTCCATACCCATGTCATCTGACACGGCCCACTACCAGACATGCCTGCTCGTGGGGAACCGCCTAGGAACCGTCCACACGGCCTGCCACACGGCCGTGTTCAACCCCGTGTCCGAGCTGTTTGCAAGGGGACTATAAATTTCCTGTAGAAAAATTTGTTTAGGACTTTTGGATCATTTCTGGATTAGAGAACTGCTGGAGGTCGAAGGGGAGCATCCAAGACAAGAAGGATTGAAGGGTATTTCATATGTATTTTTATTTAATCATTAACCCCTTTGAATCCTTTCTTTCTCTTTATGATCCACCTTCAAATTTCGTTTTAATTTGCATGAACCTCTATTTGAACATTCTAGTAATCATGTATCCCTTTGTTTATGTTAAATTTGTGGTATTTTATTTGTGTTTATGCTTGCAAACAAAGAGTTTAATCCTCCTTATGAATTACTTATTTGATTTACACAATTTGCAATTGGCTAGATTGAGAAATTGGTTCTTTGCAATGATATTGGTATTTTCATATTGTGACGATAATCCCCTTTGTAATTCAAACTCTATGATCGAGAGATATTTTGTTTGGAAAATTAGAACACGAGTAAAAGGATTCATGGTAATGTAGAGATAAAATTCATGAATTTATGTAGTAATAAAGGTACTTTACTTAATGCGAACTTGAGTGTTGTGAATTGTTCGAGAGAAAATTTACTATCTTAGGTTTAGATTTGGAATTGCTCGAGAGAGAATTTTGATGAAAAATTAACCTTTACATTGCACAAATTTAACAATCTTTTCATGTCATGATCACTTAGAATTGAACTAATAAATGAATTTGTTCATGTAATTGGTTAAAAGCTTCATGTTTTTATCGTTTTTACTTCTCCAATACTGAATCATCCAAATGGTCATAGTTAGGTTAATGTAGTTTAAATATCACTTTTGTTTAGAGGTATGATAATAAAGGGAGGGTGAGTACGAATAGTTGAAACGACCCTGTGGAATACGACACGAGATGTAGATTTCTCATATATTATGATTGATAGGTGCGCTTGCCTGAATGCTAATTCAATCTAATTAAAGTCCATCTACATAGTTGTATTAGAAAGTAGAATGAAATCACATTGAGTTATTACTTGTTAGCAAGAAAAATCATCACTAACCTCCCAGGATACCTCCGTAGTGGCAAACGAAAGCGGTGGCTTGGGCCTCTCCCACCTCTAAACCGACAGTACACTACCAGTCAGACCTCTCGTAGGCACTCAACAATGGTGCACTAAGCATAGCTCATGCGTACTCTTGTCGACTGGACCGCCGGACTTTATTTGGCCAAGTGCAAAACCACACCTATCGAGCCAACGTATCGGTGTCGGTGTGACGACTCTCCAATACCAATGACCCACCACCTTATATCATATGCACGTGCAACATTAATTAATTTTACACCGAGCCAAAGCTCCCTGGACTAACCTGTCCATCTCAAAACCATCCGAGCCATCGGCTCGCCGGGCTAACCTGCCCATCACCAAAACCACTAAGCCTACTGCTCGTGAGACCTAACCTAACCCACACAACACCGAGGAGTGTGAGTGTAAGTGTAATCCTATTTATACTAGTTACTCTTAAACATTGATTTTTCTTACGGTTTAGGTTAGCCCAGGATTGCCCCCGACATACCCAGTGAAGGGTTCTCAAAGGGCACTAGGAACTATGATGGTAGCTGAAGTCCATCGTTCCTTTTCGCAAGACACTTACTATTATTGGTTAATTCCCAATTCCCGATCCCTTTTAATATTCCTCTAGAGCTAACCCTAGTGTGTTTTGACTCTCTCACACTCTCTCTCTCCATAGGGAAGACGATCTTTCGTCGATCCCGAGCACCGCTTACACTAGACAGCTCATCACTTATCCCCATGATCATTCCTAACAATGAACTCATTTTCACTTCACCACAACCAGTAAGCTAATAACCCCAATACCATGTGTCCATTTTACATTCTATCTCGATTTCTGTAGTTTTACTATATGTAGACCAATCTAAGCTATATGATGTATACGATAGGAGGTACTCAAAATATTTATCCAAAAGCCATAAAATATTTATTGGGGGCCTATCATGATATATTTAGCCTAAATCCAGAAACTTGGAATTTTCCTAAATAAATTGGCATTTAATTAATTTTCCCAAAAATTGATCCATGGATGATTTGAACATGAAGTAATAGATTTACCTATGGTATGACCACACAAAAATCGTGAACACTATTGGATAGCAAGATATCAGTGAATACCAAATTTCATAAGTTTTATAAAGGAATTATCCTCCCATGAATACCAAATTTCATCAGTTTTTAATCCAAGGTAATTAAAATAAATAAGGGTAATGAAGGGAGTACCATAAATACTTCTCCAAAAATTATACAAAAATTAACAGAGCTTTATTATGATCATAAAACCTTATTGACAAAATTTCATGCCATTCCAGGGTTAGTAAACTATATATAAAAATATCTCAACTGAGTTCCCAAGTAGGTCTGCACTGATCGTCATTCCCTGGACATAAACCGTCCATCCCGATCAGACAACCGAGTCGTCCTTCCTCATCGGAATAAATCTAGCTACCTTCGTCAGCCAGTCGATGATCACCCAGATCAAATTGTTTCCCGTCCGAGATCGAGGAAGCCCATGTATGAAATCCAACGCGATATCATCGAACATCCACTCTGATACCGAGAGTGGTTGCAACAATCTTGCGAGATTCTTGCACTCCACCTTCAGCAGCTGGCATGTCTCACAATGGGTCACAAAGTAGGTGATATCCTTATTCATGCATGTCCAGTACATGGTCTTCTTCAGATCTGCAGTCATCTTCGTAACTCTGAGTGTACCGAATACTGGCCGCAGTGTGCCTCCGTCATGATATCCTCCCAGACCTGGCCTCCCTCTAGTATATAAACCCGTCCTCTAAAGCACACCATGCCATCCCTCAGCGTGTAATCTCCAGCAGTACCTTCCTCCAAGGCCCGGTTCCAGCTTGGGATCTTGCCTCTGTCCATCTCTGACTCGGTCTCGAATGTCATCTGTGGTGCTCATCACGGCTAGGTACTCCTCATAGAGCTCGGGGTCATCAGACGACACCAGCATGATGTGCATATCTTCTAATCTCTACAGCAACTCCATGGACATAATCTGTGGCTCAGCACCATAGGCGGCGGCTCTCCGACTCAGCGCATCAACTACCATATTCGCCTTCCCTGGGTGGTAGTGCATCTCATACTAGTAATCTGCTAGAAACTCCACCCATCGCCTCTGTCTGATATTCAGCTCCTTCTACGTGTCCACATACTTCAAATTTTTGTGATCAAAGTATATGCCGCAGTAGACACCGTAGAGGTAGTGCCGCTAGACCTTTAGAGCAAACATGACCACTCCCATCTCCAGGTCGTGCACCAGGTAGTTTTGCTCGTGCTTCTTTAACTAGAGGGAAGCATACGCAATCACATGACCATTCTACATCACCACTGCACCCATGCCCTGGTAGGAAGCATCGGTGTAGACCTGAAATCCTTCCTTCCCGATGGAAGGGCAAGGATAGGAGCCGAGGTGAGTCGATCCTTCAGCTCCTAGAAAGTCGTCTCGTACTATGGGGTCCATACAAAGTGCACGTCCTTCTTCGTCATAGATATGAGTGGAAGGGCAGTTCGAGAGAACCCCTCAACGAACATCCGGTAATAACCGGCAAGTCCTAGGAAACTTCGCATGTCTGTGGTCGTCTTCAGCGGCGGCCAATCCCGAACTGCCTGAATCTTACCCGGGTCCACTGCCAATCTGGCTCCACTGATAATATGGCCTAGGAAGGCCACCTCCTTCAGCCAAAACTGACACTTGCTAAACTTCGCATAAAGGCGGTGCTCTCGTAGTCTCTCAAGAGTTAGTGCTAGATGTTGTGCGTGCTCCTCCTCTATCCTCGAGTAAATAACGATGTCGTCAATAAACACGATGACAAACACGTATAGATAAGCCTCGAACACCCAGTTCATGAGGCTCATGAACGCCGACTGTGCATTCGTGAGCCCGAAGGGCATTACAGAAAACTCGAACAAACCATATCTGCTACTGAAGGAAGTGTTCAGAATGTCCTCCTCCTGAATTCGCAGTTGATAGTTGCATGACCTCAAATCCAGCTTCGAAAAAATGCACCCCCTCCAGCTGGTCAAACAGCTCATCTATCCTTGGCAGTGGATAGGTATTCCGGACTATCAGTCTGTTCAGTGCTCGGTAACCGATGCGTAATCTAAGCATCCCGTCCTTCTTCTTCACAAATAAAACAGGAGCTCTCCATGGTGAGGAACTCGATCTGACGAATCTTTCCTCCACCAGTTCCTGTAGCTGGCTGCGAAATTCTGCCAAATCCTTCGGGGCCATACGATAAGGTGCTCTAGATACCGGCTTAGCCCCCGGTACCAACTGGATCTGGAAGTACTTCTCCCGGTGCGGAGGTAGTCCTGATAGCTTCTCTGGGAATACGTCAGCATAATCCCGAGCCACTGGAATGCTGGTAATCTGATCCTGGGTCTCCGTCATCTCAAACAAAACCTCATACACCCCGTCCCCCTACAGGTGGGTCATGACAGCCTGAATAGAGGAGAGTAGATAACGGGAGATGGGAGTGGTAACTTCGAAGGTCGCGTAGGTGTTGTCGTATCGTAGAACGACCCTCCTTGTCGGACAATTAATCTTTAAATGATTCTAGATGAGCCATGTCATGCCCAAGATGAGGTCGAAGTCCGGCATTCTCAAGATCATCGTCGAAGCATCGAGCGTCAAGCTGTCTATGGCCACTTTCAGGAGTCATTTCTCGGTAGACTGGATCTCCATCCCGTCGGGGAGATGCACCATCCTGGAGACTCCCATATAGTACTGAATCTGGTATAGGTCCTTGATGAAGTCCTCCGAAACGAAGTTGTGTGTCGCCCCCATATTGAATAGGGTATAAGCAGGTTTGTCGCATACCATCAGTATTCCTAAATAAATTAGAAAAATCCTAGGTCTAAGGTTTTCTAACATAGGTTGTACAGTTGTTCTACTAGTTCTCTATAAGGAAGGTAGCAAAATCATAAATAAATTACTCTCGTAACTGCTATAACCCTGTTCGGGTTCCGGGGCTGCGCAAGACCCAGAGCAAACATCTGCTCCCTGTTTGGCCTGCGGTCGCCGCCCTGATATCCACATCCGCGACCACATCCTTGACCTCCTAGCTGCTAATCTAGTGGGCCAGCCCGTGGTACCGGTAAATGTGCTCCTCTCATAGAACAATTCCTCCGAATGTGCCACTCGGGAGGCGGATGTGCCACACCTCCAGTCCTCTGTATCTCCCCCATCTGAAGAGGTTGAGGGGCCAATACTACCGGCTCCCTCGGTTCCTATCTCACCTCCTGGTGAGGTTGGTACACTACCCTTATATCCTCAATAAAGAGCCCCCTACGCTGATCATTCCTTCCTCCCCGACCCTGATCCTCAGTTGGCCTCTTCTGGCCTCGAGTCATGTGCCAATCTGCCTCCATCCTCTTTGCCATCTCCAAAATCCGAGGTATAGGCCCGTCGGATACTAATAGAAGCCCTTATAGAACCTCTTGGTATATCCCGCTTCGTCAAGCTGATAGGAGTTCGCAAATCATGCTAAGTGATTGAACCTCCCGGTGGTACTCCACCACAAACCTGTTGCCCTACATCAGTTGTAGGAATATGTCTTCCAGCTCATCTCTTGCCGACTGTGGGATGAAGTGCTCCAACAGTGCGGCCCTGAACTCCTCCCAAGTGATGTCAGCAACCTCCCGATCTCCAAATGTCGTATCCAAAAGAGTCGTCCACAACCTCTTGGCATGAGACTCCAAGCAGGAGACCACCAGAGGTACACTCTCCTCCAATGGGCACCGTATCCCTGTTACCATCTCAAACATGATATCGAGCCATTCTTCCGTTCGTATTGCCGACTCCGTCCCCATGTAGGATGGGGGAGATAGAACTAATTGGCCCCCCGGGTTCGGCTGCGGAGCCAGAGCCTGCTGGGACCTGAAAGCCTCCAGAATGGCCGTCAAAGTCTGCCCCATCTCCGACTGTAGAAATGGAGTGGGAGTTGGAAGAGGTGGTACAACATCCGGAGTTTGATGAGGTCCAGCTTGCGGTGTGGGATGTGCCGGGGGCTGGATAATAAAGGCCAATTATAATAAATTCGACCTAACCTAGTCAAAAGTGGATAATTACATGTGATCCCCCCATGTGGGCACACCACAGCTTCCATTGCTTAGTTTGTTTCCAAACTAAACTCGAGCAGGGGTGACCCAGGGTTAGTGGACTTCTACTTTTCCGATCGAGGTTCCTCTAATACTAGTTTGTAAGACCCCATTTTTTCTTTTAAACCACTGGGGTCTTATGCCTAGAACCGCCGCTTTGCGGTGACACCAACACACCCGGGAAGGTCGTCACTACAAAATGCCGATCCTATCGGCCATACCGATCGCAGAAAAGAATATAAGTACAAATAAACAGTAAAAATCTAAGTGCACATGATCACATATATATAATATAATAATTCTCCACGAAGGGAGAGTCTATAGCAAAGAATAAACAAGGTACTAAAAAGGGCTGCTGCCCGATACATCATATCCTCAGTACAAGTCACTCAACGCAGAATGAAATCTATAATATCTACTAATGATCGGGACTCGCAGTCCCTACTGGCTGGACTCCAGTGCTAGACTGCCTTGTCTCCATGCGCACTGACCTCTGGGCTGCGTCTACTAGTACGGCTCCATGATCCCCTAAAATGATTTAGTCAATGACCGTTAGTCTAAAAGACTAAGTCCTATCTCCCCCACCCCTCCCCCATGGCTCCTAGGCACCGAGCGGGGTGGATAAAAGGGAAGGTAATGAAGGTGGAGAGTAATAAAGTAAGCAGGTGATGGCGGAACTAGTCGAGCAGTTCTATATAAATAGGTAGAGAAAAGCTGTAAGTATAAGAAAGGCAAACAAAGAAACATGTAACCTTAACTTATATGAATGCTCATACAAACTTATAAGTTAAGGGGTCTTCTGCAAGGCTCCAATTATTGGATCAATAGTTGGATTTGGGCTAGGTTCACTAACTAGGATGTCTGACCCATAATATATAGCCAGGGTCATGTGTTTTGAGTCCTAGAGTTTAGGCTAAGTAGTTAGGTTCAACCTTACATGGACCAGCCAGCAGAAGACCTCAAATGACTCAAGACTTAGAGAAAATCAAGTTTAGTATATATGTTCGACGTTCATCGAACTCAGCTCAATGATCGTTGATCGCTGATCGACGAACTCAGAGTTATTTCACTGAGTTGTGCTCAACGATATTCGAGCTCAGGTCAACGAAGTCTGGATTACGACATCAACACATTCTTTCCAGGATATTTTTCTCTGAACTCGGCTCGACGAAGACAGAATCTGTGCATGACGAACTTGGACCACAGAATTTGCAAGATATTCACAGAATGCAGTGTGCTGAGCTCAGATCGACGAACTTGGATCTCAGGTCGACAAATAGGATTTTTCAGCTCAACAAACTCGAATCTCAGGTCGACGAAATCTGTTCTTTGGTCGACGATTTCTGTTGCAGTTCCAGACTTAGAGTTTTCCTTATTTTCTGTCCTTTTTTCCATATTATTTAGCAGTGATTTCCTTAAGTAATTAATGCTTATATTATTTGAATATGTCCGTTACGGGCATCATTGATTATGGTCTTCATCAGGATAATTACTTGATTAATTAATTGGTACAGATGGGGAAACTCATCAATGCAAATATTCTCCAGCTGATTTTTGTTCTCCAGGCAGTCAGCAATTAATACAGAGAATTCAAAATTCAAAGGAGAATTCAACCAGAGAATATAAAAGAGATTTTTTTCTCTTTCAGTCGACACAACATGAGTAAGAAATAAGGAAGAAGATAACAGAACCAGGAAACACAGAAACAACTTTCTTAGTCATTCTCTGTGCAGAAAACACTTTTTTTCACCTTAATTTTTCTGAAGAAGAATAACAACAACAAACACAAATTCAAGAGTCCTCTTCAACTTCAACTCCAGGAGCTTTCAAGGGCAACAAACATTCTATTATTCAGAAGTTCCTGGATCCTTTCAAGTCAAGGCAGAAAGACCTACTACACCCTGTGCAAGGCTTCAAGTGATTTCTGGAGAAGCCTTGACAACAGCAATCCACTTATCTTCTCAGTTGTTTGAGAAAGAGAAGACACCATCAATCTCTCTTCCCTATCCTATATAAAGGGTTTATTAACTCCCTTCAAAAGTTTATTTTAGTTTTTGAGCACCTAATCAAAAGCTCAAAGGTGGTAGTCACCTGATCAAAACATGCTAGTGGATTGCTACCAGGGTGGTAGAAGAGTGGATGTACCCAGTTTGGGGAACCACTATAAAATTTCTTGTGTTGTCTGGTTGCTCTTTTTCTTGTTGTTCTTCCGGTGGCTGTGATAGGCCAGTAGTGATGTGTTATATTTTTATGATGTGTTAGATTAGGTCATCTTAGACAGGTTTACCTTACTGTTAAAATAACTATCAATTATTCATTACTCTGATATAAAAATCTTAAACAGCCAAAAGTTTTAAATACTCTATTCACCCCCCCCCCTCACTAGAGTAATCAGATATAAACCCTATCTTTCAATTAGTATCAGAGCGGGTTCCTTTGGTTGTACATTCTAACACTTGAACCAAAAGATCCTCTGTTAAATTTGATCTTAGTTTGTTCAGTACACAGAATGGCACAGAACAAAGTCTTTGCAAGCACCAGACCTCCAGTCTACAACTTGAATAAATTTGCAATCTAGAAGGCAAGAATCAGGCTGTATATGAATTCTATTGATGAGGACATCTATAATTCTATTTTGACAGGTCCTCCTCAACCAACAGCTGCTTTATCTATATCTACATAAACATCAAGCACTCATGTTATTACACCACCTGAGTGGATAGATGAACATAAAAAGACAAAGATTGCAGATGCTAAAGCCATGAATATATTAGCTCAGACTATGTCACATGACATATTCCAAAAGGTAGCTGAATGCACATCTGCAAAAGCCATATGAGACTCCCTCAACCAGATGGTTGCTGGTTCAGCTAATGAGAGAAAGGACAAGAGATCAACCATTATCTCTCAGTATGAAAATTTCAAGAAAGATGAAGATGAATCTGTCAGTGAAATATAGAACAGATTAAGTTCAATAATCAGTAAGCTGAAGAACTTGGACAAAGACATCTCTTTCACTAAGGTGAATGATAAAATCCTCATGTGCTTCCCAAGCACATGGGACTCCATGTTATGACCAATTAAGGAGGCCAGAAGTCTTAATGAGATATCCACAGAATCTCTCTCAGGAAAGCTCAAATCTTATGAGCAGTTGATCAAGTCCAAGGAAGCTGCAGAACAAAAGACTCCTCCACCAGCAAGAAGGGAGCAGAATATAGCCTTTAAAGCTGCAGAAGAAACTGAAGATCCAACAACAAATGAAGAACTCCTAAGTCTCTTAGCCAAGAGATTCTACAAGATGGCAAGGAAGGACTTCAGGAGAAAGTCATCCAGGCATGATGACAAACCCAGGTATGATAAAACACCCACTAAGGAAATTGTATGCTTTGGGTGCAGGAAACCAGGATACTTCATTTTTGAATGTCCTGAAAATCAAAAGAAGGAGAGAAGGAGAGAAAAAAGACTCCAGGAAGCACCATTACAACACACCTTCATCTAGCTAGCATAAAAGAAAAGAAAAGGGCTTTGTGGCTGAACCTGGAGTGATACTAAAGAGGAATCTTCATCTTCCAGCTCCAGTGAAGATGAAGAAGAAGAAAAGGCAAGGAAAGTTTTCCTCATGCCTATCAATGCCTCTTGCAGTCCATCAGATGGTGAGGAACAATCAGAACAATCGGATATTGAAGAGTCTGAATCAGAAGCTCATCAGGTATTATCATCTTTTGATTATAATTCTGATAATTTTAAAACTAAATTTAAATCCATGTATATAGATTTAATAAATTCTAAAAAAGAAATCAAAATGCTTAGGGAAAAACTATATGAACATGAAAACTATATTTCTGAAAATGTTAAGTTAAAAGATGAATTAGCTTTAGCATAAGAACAAATTATATCACTAAAATCTGAATTAGCTGAGGCTAGGAAACATGAAGAATCCCTAAATGGGAGGAGCATCAAGTTGATGGACATCACAAGCACAGTCAATGCCAGACTTAATGACAAGCTGGGCTTAGGTGCTTCATCAAGCCAATCCCAACTGATTCAGAAAATTTATTGACAACACCTATAAAATTTGTCTCTGAAAAGGGAAAACAAAATATAGACAAAAATAATAATGTTTAATAAACAGAACCAAAACCTAAGAATAAGAAAAAGAAAAATAAAAAAAATCCTAACTATAATAATGTTCAATAGATTTCGTCGAACGCAGATCGACGAAATGTGTACAGTTTGTCGAACTCCAGTCAACGAACTCCGAACATAAGTTTATATTATAATAATTCGTTGAATTATGATCGACAAAACCAATATGGTTCGTCGAGCCGAAATCGATGATTTTGGGGCCCAGAGAATGGATATTCTCATTCTTTGAGTGGAGTTGGACGAACTCACCCCCATTCGTCGAACTCAGATCGACGAACTCACATGAATTTGTTGAACCCAGTTCAACTTAAGAGAAATTTTAATTCTTTCAAAACTTATAACCAACCAAGATCTTCCTATAATCTATTTAATCAATTAATCATACCACCTAGGAAATATCACCCTTTAGGATATAAATGCCAACCTGAATACTCTTATATTTCCAATTTTAGTTATGTAAAAAAGAAGGACCCAAGGTAACCTGGGTCAAAAATAGCGAATCTGTCTTATTGCAGGTGAAAGACTATCCTACTATAGAGCAATAGTGGTATCTAGATAGTGGATGCTTTAAACACATAACTAGGAATAAGGACAATCGAACTCACTACAAGTCAAAGTTAGGACCAAAAGTAATAATTGGTGACTCCAATTGTTGCCAGACTGAAGGCTATGGAAAAGTCAAGATTGGAGCTGTCACTTTCAGGAAGGTAGCCTATGTAATTGGCTTGAAGCATAACCTTATCTCTATAAGTTAGTTATGTGATGAAAGGTTTCAGCTATGATTTACTAAAACTTCTTGTATTATTACTTCAATAGATAACCATGTAGTTTTGACTGACACTAGAGTGGGAAATGTTTATGTAGTAAATTTTAAATCTGCCAAAACTGAAATCTGCCTTTTTAATTCAACTAACAATAATAATGACCTTTGGCATAGGAGATTAGGTCATGTTAACTTAAAAAAACATTGCCAAACTCTCTAGGGACAATCTAGTTAGATGATTGTCTTCTTGCCCCTACAAGAAGAAAAGCCTTTGCAAGCCTTGTCAATTAGGCAAGCAAACTAAAAGTAGTTTTAAATTAGTAAATAAAAGTGACTCACCTAGAATATTGTACTTGTTACATATGGAACTTTTTGGCCCTACTATAGTACAAAGTCTAGGAGGGAAATCTTATACTTTAGTGGTTGTAGATGACTTCTTTAGATTCCCTTGGGTATTCTTTCTGAGATCTAAGTCTGATAACTTCAAGGTTCTTACAGATTTTCTCAAGAACATATAGATTGAATACTCTACTCCAGTTGTATTGATCAGAAGTGATCATCGTACTGAGTTTGAGTCTCTTCTTATGCTAGAGTTCTGTGAGAAGGAAGGTATTATGTACTACTTCTCAGCTCCTAGAACACCTCAACAAAATGGGGTTGTTGAAAGGAAGAATAGAACACTAATTGAATCTGCTGGCACATTACTTGTAGATGCTCATTTGCTCCTATCCTTTTGGGGAGAGGCTGTGAGCACAACAAATTATGTACTGAACAGAAGTCTTATACCCAAGCTTAAGAATAAGACTCCTTATGAGCTACTTTAAGGGAAGAAACCTAAAGTAGGCTACTTTAAAATATTTGGTTATTTATGCTATATTCACAACAATAATAATAAACACATTAGAAAATTTGAAGCCAAGGCTGAAATGGGAATTTTTCTTGGATATACCCAAGTAAGCAAGGCTTATAGGGTCTGAAAGTGCAACTAGATCTGATATACTCTAGAGGGGGGTGAATAGAGTATATGGTGTTTTAGTACTTTTAAAAACTTTTACAACAATTGTTGTAATAAGTGTGAGCAGGGAAGCAAATATAAATCTAATCACAGAACTAAGCTATGCAAAAACTAAGCACAGACAAATCAAGGCCAGAAACAAAAAGTAAACAAGCAGAGCCAGAGGACACAAGGAAATATAGTGGTTCCCCAAACTTGGGTACATCCACTCTTCTACCACCCTAGGTAGGAATCCACTGCAGGATGAGTTGATCAGGTGTCCTGGGCACCAATGAGCTTTTGATAAGGTGCTCAAAAACCAAAGCATATTTTTTGATCAGGTGTCTTGCCACCAATGAGCTTTTGACAAGGTGCTCAAAAACCAGATTCAAACTTTTGAAGGGAGTTTGAGAAACCCTTTACAAACTGGGGGTGAGAGAGTGATGGCAGTCTTCTCTTTCTCAAACAACTGAGAAGACTATGTGGATTGATGTCAAAGCTCCCCCTGAATCCTTGAAATCTTCAGGAAGAAAAGCTTTGCTGAGGGTGATAGGCCTTCAAAGGTAGAACTCCAGCAATAGATGGTTTCAGCAATGGCTGAAATGTTGAGTGTCTGGAGTCTTGAAATGATGTTGGCCTTGAACACTTTGAGAGCTGAAGAGATTTTGAAAGCCTGATCTCTTTGATGAGTGTTCTTCAGAATTCTTTTTGACAGAAGATTTTGAATGAGTCTCTGTACTCTGTATTGTGTGTTCTCTTCTTGTTAATCTCTATTGATTCAAAAAACATTCTGTCTTTTATTCTCTGTTCCTGAATAGAATATCATTCTCTGTCAAGTATAGCCGTTGGTCTGTATTGATTGCATCCTTAATTGCATAATCTCTTCTGAAGGAAAGTCCACAGAATTATTCCTTGAAAAGTCCCTTGAAACTTGGTCCAGAAGTAAATGAAAACGGCTAGCAAATCTTTGAATTAATTGCAGAATAACTCCTGACTGATTTGAGTTTGAATTCTGGAAGTTATCTGAAATCGTCGAACTGAGCTCTGCTATCGTCGAGCTGAGCTCAGCGAACTGGAAAACTCAAGCAGCAAAATAATCGTCGATCTGAGCTCAAAGATCGTCGAACTGAGCTCAGAGATAAAGATCCAATGCAGAGTCAAAACCATCAAACTGAGCTCACCGATCGTCGAACTGAGTTCGACGATATTAAGAAGTTGAGCTCAGCGATCGTCGAATGGAGTTCGACGATCTGTCGAAGTTGAGCTAGACGATCGTCGACCGGAGTTCGACGAATCGTCGTGCTGAGCTCGACGATCAGACTTGGTCTCCAGACAGAAAGACTTGATCTTCAGGGCAGCTTCCAATCCTAGATTTCTAACCCTTAGACTCAATTCTAATTAACCTATTAAGCTATACAGGAGGTCAAACAAAGGTTCCTAGAGACATAGTGATCCTGACCCAAAATAGTAATAGGGTGTTCCAACAATCTCCCCCTATTTGGGTTAGGATAACTATTTACAGACTTTGGAAAATTCAAATAACAACATACAATCAGAAAAGCATAAAAACAACAGCTAGACATTGCAGAAACATCACAGATATATATATATATATATATATATATATATATATATATATATATATATATATATATATATATATATATATATATGTATATGGCATCCAGATAGCAGTCAGAAAGTCCAAAGATTGTCACCTTACAAAGTCACTTCTTCTCTTTGCCTTTAACCATCTTGATTTCTCTGTTAGGGTTTAGGGCTTCCTTGTTGGACCTGGTGTCATCTGCTGCACCTAAATAGGTTTGCTTTGAAGACCTGGGAACTACAGCAGCAGGATGCAATTCCATATATCTGTCTGCATCAAAGAATTTTCTGGAGGCATATTTCTCTAGTTCCTTCTGTCTCTGCTCTGACATTGTAGAAATATTTGAAGAATCTAAGCCTTGCTCTCTGGCCTTCTTGATCTGGTCTAGTGTAGCCAACTCCTTCATCCTAGCAGTCCAAGCAGATGGATTCTTTTCAGGGTCCTCAAATGGTACAGGTGGCTCATTCCTGTTGGAAGAATTGTCTTGAGGAGGCCTGACAGACACTGTCTCTTTGAGCTTGTAGGGGAAGGGACCAGAAGTAGTATCAGCAGGACTATGTCCTCCCCTGGAGTATGGGTGCTGCCTGGAATACCCTTTGGAATAAACTTGAAAATCTCTTTGATTACCCCTGTATCCTCCTCTCCTAGAATAAGAACCCATAGACTGGCTTTCCCTTTGGTAGGATCTGGCATGGGGTTGATAGGGAGCCTGGCTTCTAGCTGGGGCTTGACTTGCAGAGCTGCCACCTGCACCTGCATCAGGAGGAGGATGAGGGTGCTGGAACTGGGATGAGCCCTTTTCATACTTTCTCTTCTTCTTCATGGCCTTGAGCTGATTTTTAGAATATTGCATCCAATGTTCTGTGATGGGGCAGTTATGCAGAATATAATAAGGAATATCATTATTATCCTTGACTTTTGCAGGAGGAACCCTTTTCATTGCCTTGCTCCTTGCCTTCCTCTTCCTGGCAATAGTGGCAGATGAATCATCAGAGTTTGTTTTGTATTCATCAGATTCAGAGCTCTGATCATCATATAAAGCATCTATTCTTTTCATCAAGTCTTTCTTCAGCTGAGCAGAGGCAGAAGAGACAGAAGCTGAAATAGCAGCAGCAGGGACAGCAGCAGAGACAGCAGCAAATACAGCAGCAGATTCAGCAGCAGATACAGGAGGAGAAGCAGAACCAACAATAGCAACAGCAGGAGTGATGGCAGCAGCAACTTCAGTAACATCAACAAAATCTGCAGCAGGCTCAAAATCAGTGGCCTCTGTCATCAGAAAATCCTTGGATATCTGGTCATCAGAGGCAGTTGGGATTTCAGCAGCAGTAAGAATATTTTCAGCAGCAGCAAAAATAGTCCTTTCTTCAACAGCAGCAGTAGCAGCAATTACTGAGAGTACAAAAGAAGATATAATGCTGGGGTCACAGCCAGAGAAAGGCACCAGTGCCTTGGACAGGTCTTCTGAGGGCTGGACAGCATTACTCTTAGACAAACAACTAAAAAAGGCAGTATCAAAGGCTGAGAGCAAGGACTTTAGGTCTAGTGCCAGAACTGGAGTAGGAGGCACAACAGCAAGAGCAGAGGTAGCAGAAACAGAAACATCAGCAGCAGCAGCAGTATCATCAACAGTAGGAGCAGAGACAGCAGCAGCAACAGCATGAAAGCTTGCTTCATATGGCATCTCCCCCTGCCTATATGCAGATACATCTTTATCAAGGCACACTACTGGAGGTGCTGCCTGATGAAGGAGGGAGGAAAGCCTGGCAGAGAGAGCTGCCACTGACTGTTGTAGAGGAGCTAAGGAGGTCTCTAATAATAGAGAGAGCCTGGGGGCAATTAGCTCATACAACCTGTCAGCTAGGGCTGAGAGGTCTACTTGCTCAACCACAGGAGCAGAGGTAGATGGAATAGGGATAGCTGAGGATGCTGGAAGTGGAGGGCTGGAGAGTGGAGGGATGGATGGTTGAGATGTGGGGATGGTGGATATGGAGGATAAGGGGATGGATATGGATGGAGTGAATGTTGGTTGGTCAATGATGTGGTGGAGGAGATCTTGAAAAGATGTGGAGGAGGAGGGTAACTCAGGAGGAGATAAGGGGGAATCATCCATGTAGGAGTCATTAAGGAGGGTGAAGGATGGAATGGATGGGGATGATGTGATATCTGGTGGGGGGTATGAAAACAATGGGTGGAAGTGGTCTGCAGGTGGAGGTAGAATTGGGTCTGGAGATGGAGTTGAGGTTGGAGATGGGCTGGATATGGTAATGGGGGATGAAGCTGGAATGGTGGATGGAAGAGGTAGGGTTGGAATTGGAGGAGGAGAAGAGGCAGCAACAGCAGCAGCCAGGTCTTCTGCAGGAGCAGAGTCCTGGGCCTGCTGGGCTTGCTTATTTGCCTGTCCCACTTGCCAAAGAGGGCACAGGTAAGTCTCTTGGAGGCATTAATGTGAACTCCAGAGGAGACCAGCAAGGCAGGGCACCTTGTCTGCAGGAAGACTCCAAGAATCCTTCCAAAATTAACAAAGCTTTTGTTGATTTTCTTCTTGATTAGGTCAAAGAAGACCTCTCCCCAGTTCAAACTTTTCTTATCTACCAGAGCTCCCATGAGACAGAGCTGATGTCTGGAGATAGTATCATGAGCTGAGTGCTTTGCCAGCAGCACTTTTCCTACTACATCTGCCAGGAATCTGTATTCAACAGATAGATTCCTCTTAAAGAGCTTGCTAGGGTTTCCCCCTGGATGACCCATCCTGGCAAGCATGGCAGAAAACTCCTCCCCAGATAACTCAGCAGTTTCTTCTCCAATTCTCAATCCAAAAACCTCTGTTAAAACTGTGGGGGTCAAGGGTACCTGGTTTCCAGCAATGGAGCCAACTATAGTAGAGTTGTCCAGATTATGAGCAGTGTAAACCCATTCCTTGATTTCATCTGAGGCCAGCTTTATCCTGGTGGTCATGAGGGCAGACAAGTTCTGATCCTTGAATAAACTCAGAATGTCTTGGAATATTTGATCAGTAGTGTTGAACGATTCCAGATCAATGTCGAATCCAGCATCGAACTTCATGGCGGCTAGAACTGCAACTGACACAGCCATTGTACCTGCAAGAATTCAACAAACAAAACGACCAAGCGTAGAACTGTTTGGAGGGAAGAAAGTTCTTGCAGAGAAATTGAAAGCGCAAGAGAGAACGACGGCGAAAAATGAGTTTTATATTAGGGTTCGACGCAGAATTGGAAAGATCGTTGAACTCAGTTCGACGATCGAGGCTTCCAAAGGAATCTGAAGAGACTCCAACATCGTCGATCTCCATTCGACGATCTTGGAAAGCGTCGAGCTACATTCGACGATCGTTCAGTGAACATAATCGTCGAGCGTCGTTCGACGATCGTTGACCGGAAGAGATAGTTCATACTATCTTAGAGGCACTGAACTCAGTTCGACGATTCTGGAAATCGTCGATCTCCGTTCGACGATCTTAGGGGAAATCGTCGAGCGCAGTTCAGAGATCAGAAAAATTCTAGACACTAAGAAAATTAGAATTTTTGCCTAGTCTTGGTCAATTTTTAGCTTTCAAAATCTTGGAGATTATTTAAGACTTCCTCCATCTAACATTCCTAACTGATTTAGGAAGAAGGTGTGTTTCTTTTCATCCAAAGGCTTGGTGAAAATATCTCCCCTTTGTAAATCAGTTGGGATATATTGTAATTCAATTTTGTGTTTTTCAACATTATCCCTTAAGAAATGATGTCTTATCTCTATGTGTTTTGTCCTACTATGGAGGACTGGATTTTGAGCTATAGAAATAGCACTTGTATTGTCACAAAAGATTTTAGACTTCTCTAAGTTGTAACCATAGTCTAGGAGTTGGTTTTGAATCCACAATATTTGTGAACAACAACTGCCTGCAGCCATATATTCAGCTTCAGCAGTTGAGGTTGACACAGATGTTTGTATCTTACAAAACCAAGAGACAAGTCTGTCACCAAGGAACTGACAAGTTCCACTGGTGCTTTTCCTGTCAATTCTGCATCCAGCATAATCAGCATCAGAGAATCCAGTTAAATCAAATGCTGAATCTTTTGGATACCAGAGACCTATATTTGGACAACTTTTAACATACCTGAGAATCCTCTTTACTACTGTTAGGTGTGACTCTCTAGGGCTTACTTGGAACCTAGCACATATACATGTAGCAAACATTATATCTGGTCTACTAGCTGTAAGATACAGTAAAGAGCCAATCATTGCTCTATATGTTGTCTGATCAACAGGTTTCCCATGTTCATCAGCATCCAATACAACATTGGTAGGCATGGGTGTTTTCATACAAGATGCCTCAGACATACCAAATTTCTTAACCAGTTCATTAGCATATTTGGTTTGAGAAATAAAGATGCCTTCAGCATGTTGTTTGACTTGCAATCCTAGGAAGAAGGATAGCTCACCCATGCTACTCATCTCAAATTTAGAATGCATCAGGTTAGAAAACCTTCTGCACAATTTTGAGTTAGTAGAACCAAAAATGATATCGTCTACATAAATTTGCACTAGTAGGGTATGAGACTTATGGGTTCTAATAAAAAGAGTTTGGTCTAATCTACCCCTTATAAAACCATTTTCCAAGAGAAAGCATGCTAGGGTCTCATACCATGCTCTAGGAGCTTGCTTGAGACCATATAATGCTTTGTTCAGTCTAAAAACATAATCAGGATAAGTTGGAGAGATAAAACCTGGAGGTTGTCTGACATAAACTTCCTCTTTGATGTCTCCATTTAAGAAAGCACTCTTGACATCCATCTGATAGACCTTGAAGCCTTTGTGAGCTGCATAAGCTAAAAATATCCTGATGGCTTCTAATCTTTCAACAGGTGCAAAGGTCTGGTCGTAGTCAATTCCTTCTTCTTGAGAATATCCCTGGGCAACTAACCTTGCCTTGTTCCTTATAATTACTCCTTGATCATCCAGTTTATTTCTGAATACCCATTTTGTTCCAACAATGGAATGATCCTTAGGCTTTGACACTAGTTCCCATACTTTGTTCCTCTCAAATTGATGCAACTCCTCTTGCATTGCAATGATCCAATGTGGATCTTGCTCTGCATCTTGAATGGACTGAGGTTCAATTTGAGAAAGGAAGCAGGTGTGCAACAGGTTTTGGTTGACCTGATTTCTGGTTTGCACACCAGCTGAGAGTTCTCCAATTATTTGGGAAATTGGATGGTCTCTTGATGTTACTAAATCAACAGGGGGTGTTGATTGTTCACCAACCTGTGTTGTTGTTTCCTCTTGTAGTACAACAACTGGCTCTTCAAGTTGAGCTTCAATGTGTTGAGCATTCCCTTCATCTTCACTGCTTTCATCCTCTTGAGCAACCTGTAGCTTGTTCATATCTTCAACTAGAGAGTGTTCCTGCAAAGGTTCTATGGTAGAAGAAATCTTCTTCTTGAAAGACATGTTAGTTTCATCAAATGAAATATGAACAGATTCCTCAATTTTCAAAGATGATTTATTATAGACCCTATAGGCCTTGCTGATCATGGAGTATCCCAGAAACACTCCTTCATCAGCTTTGGCTTGAAATTTTGCTAAGTATTTCTTGTCATTATTGTGAATATAGCAAATGCAACCAAAAATTCTAAAATAGTCAACTTTAGGTTTCTTCCCTTTGAGTAATTCACGTCATTTGGACATGTGGTGAAGTGTGGGCACTCATTTTAATCTCTAACTAGCCCTAAGTATAGACTGCACCAAAATGAGTGCTGTGTTCTGACCTGAATTTCAAATTGGTTCAAACCAATTTTAAATTAAACTAGACTTATAGGGCTACAACGTTCATGTATACCACTTTTACTGTAGGGGAAAATAGTTATTTTTATTAATTAAAACCATACACTACTAAAATTGTGACAGAAAAGTATATACAAATGAAATAAAAATGCTGCCAGCACAAATCTTAAAGCAGATTTGACAGAATCTATTCATCTACTAGCTTGAGCCGACGGACCCGATTGTCCCGTCCTGGGTCCATTTCCACGCACTGTCGCAGGCCACCCGTCCATCTCCCCGGCCGGCCACCACTACCAGCACCTTCGTTGAGGTGTTGGCTATCATGAAGCGGCGGCATGGCCGCCGGAGAAGCTGTTTCTGGCGAACCCGAAATGTGAGAAAAACCCGGAAAATCAAGGAAAAAGCTCACTAAATCGGGCTCATTTGAGCCCAATATCTCTCCTATTTGATGTAGGATCCTAACACGAAGGCAGAGGGGGAGAAATCGACCTTCAATCGCGCTTGTTGATGGGTTTGGTGGTTATGTTCCATTACCGGTGGTGGAGGAAATCGAGATTTTGTAACAGCATAACCAAGTATCTTGAAACAGCCGAGGAAAGGGTTGAAATGACCCCTTGGTGTCCAGTGAAGCTTTTAAAGGAAACAAAAAGGGGAGGGAAGGGGTCTTTCTTCATGGCTCCATTAATGGCCACTTAATTGCAATTTCGACCATGGTGAATTCATTGCTCAGGCCAATGAACGGCCACCAAAACATCTCCCAGTCTTCTATAATGAATGGGGAAATGAAATAAAGCTTTGGAAAAAGGAGAGAGAGGCCCGTGATCTCCCCGGGCTATGAATGCTCTCCTCCCGAAATGCCACAGGTCTACTCGACGTCTCGTTGAGCTCCGCTCGACAATTTCATCGAGCTCCGCTCGACACTTAGCCCATACTTTAGGGTGTTACATTGGGTGTCACTAGACCCTTAAGTGCTTCACAGGGTTTTTTCAAGACCCAGTCATGACAAAACCATCCTAGGGGTCTATAAGTCTGAGGGATGTTACTACGCTGGTGCTCCGCCTAGTGCCCCAGCGTCGAGGCATACGATTGGTCTGACTAGTAGTGTTGATACCGGTTTTACGGTGGGCAAGGCCCAACCCACCGCTTTCGTTTTTCACTACGGAGGTATCCTAGGAGGTTATGCTCCAGAAAGGTGGAACTAAAGGTCTATGTGCACAGAGTCGAGTGTGTGTGTTGAACTTGCATGATTCACATCATGTCTTAATTGCATGTCATACCATCATCATTGCATATAACCCCTGACACTTATTGTATAAAGTCATATGGGATGCTTTATATAATAGGTCTTGCAAAATGACCCCTTGGTCTATAGGTTTATATGGGCATTCCTATAGGTCATGGTTACTTTCTTTGTTTACTTTCTCATACTGTACTTGTTCACTTGTTCTCGTGTATACTTATACTGCTTACCTACTACTGCTTACATATACTTGTTATGGTTATATGCTCATGTTAGACTAGTTCTGTCGTCACCTGCTTACTTTATTACTCTCCACCTGCATTACCTTACCTTTCCTCCTCTCCACTCGGTTCCTAGGATCCATGGGGTAAGGGTGGGGAATGATATGACTTAGTCTTTTAGACTAACGATCATTGAACAAATCATTTTAGGTGTTCTTGGAGATGCACCAGGAGATGCAGCCCCAAAGATCGGTGCGCTTCGAGACGGGACAGTCTAGCACGGGAGTGCTGCCAGCAGGGATAGTGAGTCCCGATCCTTAGTACATATTATAGATTTGCTTCCACTATTGAGCGATTTGTAGTGAGGACTTGAGATATCGGGCAGGAGCCCTCTGTAGTACTTTGTTCTATCATATCTATGGACTCCCCCTTCATGGAGATTTTTTTATATATATGTGATTCTGGTGTACTAGTATTGAGTTTTACTTTACTCATGTACTATTTATACTTTTACTATTCCTTTATGCGATCGGTATGGCCGGCAGGATCGACATTTTGTAGTGACGACCTTCCCGGGCATGTTGGTGTCATCACAAAGCGCCGGTTCTGGGCATAAGAGCCGGTTGGTTTTGCAAAAAAAGAGGGGTCTTATAAACTGGTATCAAAGCGAAACCTCGATCGAAAGAGTAAAAGACCACTAACCCTGGGTCACCCCCGCTCGAGTTTAATTTGGGGACAAACTAAGCAGCGAAAGCTGTGGTGTGCCCATATGGGGGATCACATGTAAATGTCCACTTTAAACTAGGTTTTCGTCAAATTATTTTTTACAATTGGCCTTTGTTTTACAGCCCCCGACACATTCTACGCCGCACGGCGGAGCTTGACAAACTTCGAATATTTCACCACCTCCTTCAGCTCCCACTCCGTTCCTGTAGTCAGAGATGGGGCAGACTCTGACGGCTATGCTAGAGGCCTTCAGGGCCCAGTAGTGTACAACCCCGTGTCCGGCGAGCAGGATCACCAGGGGGCGAGCAGATCAGGTTAGGAGCAGCAGGCGAGCTCGGCAGCAACAGGAGCGAGGCTGAGCTCGGCAAACGTCTACCAGAAATTGTCGATCGGCGACTCCCGAGCTCGGCATTCGCCGAGCGGGCCGCAACTCGCGCCCTCACAGTAGAGCTCGGCAGCAGTGGGCGAGCAGAGCACGCCGGGGAGACCAGAGCTCCCAGCTCGCCTGGGGGTCAGAGATACTTTTTACTGTTTTACCCCTACTGGTCTGCCCATAGCCCTTCAAAACAACGGAGTTTGGCTGTTGGCAGACCCAACTGAGGGTTTCCTGGTAATTTCAGGTCATTTATTTTGGTTATTGGTAGTCCGGATTTCAAAATCTATAAATAGGACCCAAGGGGTACCCCAGAAGGCAGGTTTTTTACCGGTACTCTTCTCCCCGAAGTGCTTTCTGAGGGTACCTTAGCTCGGCTTCAGATAAGGAGGGGAAGCGCTCTGAGATCTTCCGGGTTTGTGGTGGGACCTCCCTGTCGAGCCCTTGGGTCTGTTTCTCCTTGCTTTCGTCGTTTTTCTTGCAGGAGCGAAGTAGGCGCGAGACCACCCCCTTCCCCAAGGGCGAGCTCCACAG
The DNA here is from genome assembly GCA_039583875.1 of Platanthera guangdongensis. Classification (NCBI taxonomy): domain Eukaryota; kingdom Viridiplantae; phylum Streptophyta; class Magnoliopsida; order Asparagales; family Orchidaceae; genus Platanthera; species Platanthera guangdongensis. The sequence goes on along the minus strand of CM077162.1, from coordinate 91,147,210 downwards.
GAAGCCGGATTCCGGTTTCAACATTTTGGTGCGGTGAGCGTGGAGAGTGGTCAGCCTAGAAAAGTTTCCGCGAGCTCAATGACGGGACAAGGATCCGACAGGCCGAGCTCGCCGCCCCCCCACCCCCCGCCTATTGCAACAGTAGGAACGTTTGAGGACTTCAGAAATGAGGTGTTGACTCTGGTCAAGTTCGCACTCGGCACGCGGGCCGAGTGCTCGACTCCGGCAGTCCAGATCGCGGCCGCCCCCTCATTGGGCGAGGACGCTCCCGGCAGGCGAGCTGGGAAGGAAGTGGCCGAGGAAGGCCGAGGGTGCGAGCTCCCCGGGCGCGAGCTCTTCCCCGGCTCGGCAGGCCGAGGTCGCTTCGGCGAGCTGGGCTCGCGAGACTCGCCAGCTCGCCCAGTGGGGGGAGAGAGCCCTTTCAGCGAGCTGGTCTCTTCAGCTCCAGTTCCAGATGGGTTCAGGGAGCCCGAGATGTCCTATTACACTAGAAAAGGATACCCGGTCCAGCATGTCCAATGGTTCGAGGACGTGGTCTCCATCCGTCAGATGTCGGACGGATTCAAGTGCCGGCTCTTCGCCATCACCCTTCGGGAAAAGGCAAGAGAGTGGTTCCACCAGCTGCCGGCCAACTCTATCTACTGCTTCGAGGACCTGCGCCGAGGATCCATGCTGAGATTCACCACCTCGAAGAAGAGGAAGAAGGAGTCTGAGTCTTTGTTTCACATTAAGCAGGGGGTGAACGAGACGTTGGGGAGCTACGTGGACCGATTCTAGGAGGAGGTTACTCAGGTCCAGGAGATGCCGGGCCATAGTCTGATGATGGCCTTTACCCTGGGCCTACAGCAGGGTTTCTTCTGAATGGAGCTGAAAAGAGTTCCTCCCCTCTCCTATGAGGAGTTGATGGAAAGGGCGGCGAGAGAGGTCGACGGGGAGGCGTCGAACCCGGAGTTTGCAAGGAAATTGGCCAGGTGGGCCACGGAGGAGGAGAAGGTGTCGAAGGGAGGAAGAGGACAGGAGGAGAGAAGAGGGGAGTCCAGGCAGAGGGAGCAGAGGCAGCTCCAAGGGCCACAGCAACCGGGGTGGGGGCGTCAGGAGCCCGACCGTTGGTTGGGCTGGAGGCCTGAGTGGGAGGGACAGGGGCCACAGAGAGGGAAATTCGGAAGGGGTCAATTTCAGGGGAGGCAAGACCAATTCCACCCCCCAGGCTGGAGACAGGGCCAGAGGCCCCAGCTCCCCGATCAAGAAGAGGCCATGGCCATAGCCTTGGGGGCTAGGAGAGGAGTGTGGAGGAGGAGAAGAAGGGAGGTCAGGGTGGAGCTGCCCTATTACGACTTCCACCAGGAGGAGGGGCACGTGACGGCCACGTGCCAGGAATTCTTGGAGATGAGAGGGAACAGGGAGCGGCAGCAGCAGCAGCAGGAGGCGCGGCAGGAAGTAAGGATCGAGGAAGTCCTGCCTCGGGCGGAGGAGGATCGTTGCGAGGACCGGGTGGATGTTGGGACTCGAGGAGGGATCAGAGTGATCCATGGGGGAGTGGGGATCGAGGCTTCCTGCAAGGCAAGCCTCCACACCATGTACCGGCGGAGCGTCGCCTCTACATCCTAAACCCCGCCGCCGGAGGAGAGGATCACCTTCTCCTGGAGTGATATGCCAGATCACGAGGATCCGTTCTGTGATGCGCTGGTCATCAAGGCCGCCATCGAAAATTTCACCGTCTCTCGGATCCTCGTGGATAATGGGAGATCCGTCAACGTCGTCTTCAAAAAGGCGTTTGACGCGATGAAGGTGGAGGCTAAGAGGGTGCTGGCTTCGGACGGGCCCTTGTTCGGGTTCTCGGGAGAAAGGAAGGAAGTAGAGGGAGGAGTTGGCCTCCATGTCACCTTGGGGGGGCAGTCCCGAAACTGCAAGTTCGTCATTGTGGACGCCCCCAGCAGCTACAACGCCATCTTCGGAAGGCCCCTGATCAGCGCCTTCCGCTGCGTCCCCTCATCTTTCCATCAGTGCTTGAAGTTCAACGCTGAGGGGGTCCAGGTCAGGGTTAGAGGGGACCCAAAGGTGGCGCGGGAGTGTTATGTCACCGCGGTGAACACCATCTCCTGGCAAGAGGGAGCTGAGGAGATGGGGCGGAGAATGGAGGAGGTCGAGCAGGAAGCAGGAGGGGAAGAGCTGGGAGTGATGGACCACGCAGGAGAGGCGGCAGGAGGAGATCTGGAGGAGGTGGCCGAAGTGAGGGGGGCGGGAGAAGAGATGGAGGTAGAGGTCCCCATTCCAGAGGAAGAGGATGCCGAAGGATGGGGGGAGCGGTCCAGGCTGGAGGCGGCAGAGGAAGTGGTGGAGCTGGAGGTGCTCACCCGGGGAGGTAGGGTGGAGAAGGTTCGCGTCAGTGGAGGGCTGACCCCGGAGGACCAAGGCAGGATGCTGGAGTGCATCCAGAAGAACGTGGACATCTTCGCCTGGAATGCCGCGGAGATGCCGGGGATTGACGCGGATGTGGCATGCCACCACCTCAACCTATACCCGGGAACACGCCTCGTTCAGCAGAAAAAGAGGTCCACGGCAGACAAGCTGACGGAGCCCATCAGGGAGGAGGTGGCAAAGCTTCTCAAGGCTGGCTTCGTGTCTGAGATTCAGTACCCCGGCTGGGTCTCCAACGTTGTGATGGTTAAAAAAGGAGACGGCCGTTGGCGATTGTGTATCGATTTCTCCTTACTTAATAAAGCTTGTCCTAAGGACTGTTATCCTTTGCCTCGGATCGACGCGCTGGTTGACTCAGCCGTCGGCTTTTCTGTAATGAGGTTTTTGGATGCCTTTTCAGGTTACCATCAGATCAGGATGCACCCCCTGGACATCAAGGATGTCTCGTTCATCACAGGGGACGGCTGCTACTGCTACAAGATGATGCCATTCGGGCTGAAGAATGCTGGGGCCACCTACCAAAAAATGATGGATAGGGTCTTCAAGGAGCAGAGGGGAAGGAATTTGGAGGTATACGTGGACGACCTCATGATCAAAAGCCGGGATGTGGACTCCCACCTCCGGGACCTGGAGGAGACCTTCGCCACCCTGCGCAGATACAAGATGCGGTTGAATCCCCTTAAGTGTGTCTTTGGGGCCAGCCGGGGGAAGTTCTTGGGGCATCTCCTCACCCCCGCGGGGGTCGAACCGAAACCAGACAAGGTCAAGGCTATCCTGGAGCTGGGGTCCCCGCGGAATGCGAAGGAGGTCCAACGGCTGACAGGGAAGCTAGCAAGACTGAGTCGTTTCCTTTCTCTGGCAGGGGAGAAGTGCTCCCCCTTCATCAAAATGCTGAGGGGTGGTCAGAGGTTTGAATGGACCAAGGAATGCGAGGAGGCGTTCCAAGCCCTCAAGATGCAGTTGACACAGGCTCCGCTGATCCAAGGGCCGAAGGAGGGGGAGGATTTGTTCTTATATCTCGGGGTCGGGGCAGAGGCTCTGAGCTCCGTCTTGGTTTAAGAAGAGGAAAAGAGACAACTCCCTATCTATTACGTCAGCCGGGTCCTGAGGAAGGCCGAGCTCCGGTATCCAATCTTGGAGAAGCTTGCATTCGCCCTAATCGTCTCGGCTCGGCGGCTACGACCATACTTCCAGGCACACTCAATCCGAGTGGTGACCGACCATCCCCTCCGCAACATCTTCGAGGGGGTGGAGCATTCAGGCAGGTTGGCTAAGTGGTCGGTGGAGCTGATCGAGTTCGACGTCTCCTTCGTTCTGCGGCTCTCAATCAAAGCTCAGGCAATGGCCGACTTCTTGGCCGACTACGTGGTTGAAATAGCGGAGGAAGAGCTCACCCGCCCGACCCCTTGGAAGGTGAGGGTGGATGGTGCCTCGGGGAGGCATTCCTTAGGAGTAGGGGTGATCCTAGAAAGCCCTCAAGGGACCCGAATCGAGCAGACGGTGGTGGTGCTGTTTCCCATTTCCAACAACCAGGCCGAGTACGAGGCCGTGATAGCAGGGCTTCGCCTGGCCAGGGAGCTTGGGGTGACGGACGTGGAGGTCCTCACTAACTCCATGGTGGTGACTTCCCAGATCAACGGTTAGTTCGAAGCAAGAGAACCCACCCTGAAATCATACTTGGCCAAAGTGAAGGCGGTCATAGGAACCTTCCAGACCTTCTCCATCCGACACGTGCCGAGGGGAAAGAATGAACAGGCCGACCAGCTAGCAAAGCATGGCCCTCGGGTAGGGGGCACTATCACCGACCTGTTCCGCCCCTCCATCGAAGAAGGGGAGCTCATGGAGATCGACCAGCAAGTTTCGTGGATGGATCCAGTAGTAGTTTTCCTCTCCACGGGAGAATATCCGGAGGGGGTAGACAGGAAGAAGCTGAGGCACAAGTCAGCTTACTACCTCCTTAAGGACGGGCAGCTATACAGGAAGACCCTCTCCGGGATGCTAGCCCGCTGCGTGACCGAGGGAGAAGTACGGAGGATCTTGGAGGAAGTCCACTCCGGGGAATGTGGGAGCCACTCCGGGAGTCGGACCCTGGAAGGGAGGATAGTCAGGCAAGGGTATTTCTGGCCCACCCTCGGTCGAGACGCTGCAGAATTCGCAAGGAGATGTCATAAGTGCCAGATGTTTGCCCCTCTCCAGCTGCAGCCGTCCTAGTGGCTCCGAAGTATCACGGCCCCATGGCCCTTCGCAATTTGGGGAATGGATTTGGTTGGGCCGTTCCCCCAAGCCAGCGGCCAGAGAAGGTTCCTCCTAGTGATGATTGACTACTTCTCAAAGTGGATGGAGGTGAAGACATTGGCCAAGGTGACCTCTCAGGTGATCAGAAATTTTGTTTGGGGGGAGATCATCTGTCGCCATGGGCTGCCGCAGGCCATCGTCACGGACAACGGGCCCCAGTTCGCCAGTGCCGAGTTCACCAGCTTCTGCGATCAGCTTGGGATCGATCTCAGGTTCGCCTCGGTCCATCACCACAGGAGTAACAGGCAGGTGGAGGCCACGAACAAGATCATCGTCAACCTCCTCAAGAAGAAGGTGGAGAATCTAAAGGGGAGCTGGGTGGAGCAGCTTCCTGCGGTCCTTTGGGCCCTAAGGACCACCCCCAACATGGCTACGGGAGAGATCCCCTTCAAGCTCTCCCACGGGTGCGAGGCAGTGCTACCCATTGAATTCGAAGTCCAAACACCGCGAGTCGTGGCAGCAAAAGAAGGCCGTGAGGAATGGCAAGCAGAAAATGAGGAGGAACTGAGGCTCTCCCTTGACATGGTGGAAGAGGTTAGGGACCTTTCCGCTATCCGACAGGAGGAGGTAAAAAGAAGAACCGGGGGGAGCGCGTCGAGGCCCCTCCGCAGGAAGGCGACCTCGAAATCTTTGTGGAGGAAGAATTTGTGGAGCTCGGCGTCGTTGCCGTACACGGCCGGCGGGCGGTACACCTCCTCGCCTTTTTGTTGCGGCGAGTAGGTGATGTTTCCGAGATCGCCCTTGACAAAGGCGATCTTGGTCATCCAAGTATGGTGCTTGTTCGCGATCTCGCGAACTTTGATCAAGGAGCTGCAGAAGTAGGCAACCCCGTCCATCGTCGCCTTATAGGAGATGAGCTTCCTGAACACCGTTAGGTTAAACTCGATCCTCTCCCGCCGGAGGTAGCTCGCGAACGCCACCATCATTGCGATGGCGTTGGAGTTCAGCTGCGCGGGGACGGCCCCGTAGTACTTTAGGATCTGCCGGATCTCCGGCCACAAGGGAAGTCGCAGCCCCACCTCGAAGTGCGAGATGCGGAATGCGAGCTCGTTCTCGTAAAATGTGTTGATGGCCTCGCCCGGCCCCGGTCTGCGTGCCTCAAAGCCCGGCGGCACATACGCGGCCTTAAATTCCGCGAGCTCCTCCTCGCTGGTGTGGCCATCGAAGAAGCAATAGTCTGCGAAGTGTTGCGCGCATTTGGAGCGGCCATCGGCGTCCGGGTTGGTCTTACCCATGATCGCAGAGGAAAAGCACGACGCGAGCAGGGAAGGGAGAAAGCAAAGAAAGCAAAGCAAAGCAATAAAGGCAGTATGGGGGTAGGTGAAGGGGGGGGGGGGGGCTATTTATAGGAAAAGGAATCTGAGGCAGGCTGTCACATCGACGTAGCTCGCTGCCCCAGCTCGCCACCCCTGCTGCCACCCCATCTCGCCGACTTCCGACACGTCCCAACCAAGGCTAAGTCAAACATTGTAGTTTTTTATTTAAACATAATTAAGAATGTTCTAAAAATTGTTCGTCACAGAAGTAAAAAGTTCAGAATTGAAAGCGGGGCGCGCGAGCAGGGAGGGCACCGGGATGCGAGCGCCGGTCGGCTCGGCAGAGGAGCCCGCAGAATTACCTACCCTGGCCTCCCGACCCCCGACCCCCAGGCTACCGCGTGTGGAGTAGCTCGCGGATCCTTTCAGAATTCCTTTGCGCAACCAAGAGACCGTCATCTATCTCGTCCAGGAGTCGAGAGGGGGACATCAACTCGCCAGCTTGGTCGAGGCGCACCTCCTCAGCAAGACGCGCGTAGTCGCGCTGCAGCGTCTCGTTGACGCCCTGCACCTCGCGCAGTCCGCACACCAGCTTCTTGAGGAGCCTGACCTCCCTCCTCGTCAGCTCGCCTTGATCCACCTCCAGACCCAGGTAAGAGTCCAGCGAGCTCGGAGACGGGAGGGGAGAGTGGTGGGCTGCCCGCGAAGACTCCTCGGCAGCCGATTGACTGGGAAGAGCAGTAATGGTAGATGTCAGCAGAGCAAAAGCTTATGAAGAACAGGGTCGAGCGAGGCTGACCTGAATAGCTCGGCGGTTCAAAGGAGATGCGGGGAGGGATGAACCTCAGGTCCTTCCCGCGACCTGGGCCGCGAGCCCCCAGCGAGATGAGCTCGAAGCCCGGGGTGGGAATGGACCCCAGACCTTCCCCGGCGGCCGCGTCAATTTGCCGAGGAGGGGAGCCCGGTGGCGCAGTCGGCCTCTGCGAGCTCCCAGGCAGGATCCCGAAGAGGGGCGGAGGATCCCGGGGATGGCTGTCCGGTGCCGAGAATCGCGAAGTGGCAAGCGTGACCTCGCCTCGCGGCGTGGGTACCCGCGTCGTGGTTCCCTCGCCATCTGGTTGGCCGTCCTGATCGTCGCCGACTACGACGACCTCCCTATCCTTCTCTAGAATGGTTCGGGTAGAAGAGCCGGTCTCGCGAGCCAGGGTGGCCCTCAGGTCGTGGAAAATGGGCTCGGCCGCCTCAGGAAATGGCTTCGTCCTCTTAGAGCTCGGCTCGGCAGAACCAATTTGGGGAGCTTTCGTGGGGACCGTCGTGAGCGCGGCAACGCGAGCCGCGGAAGCCAGGCGAGCTCGATCTATGCGCTCTTGGATCTCTTTAGGGAGGGGCATCTTGGCAAGGCGACAGGTGGAATGGCAAGAGCAAGGCAGCAGAGCAGGTGCATATATATAGCCGCAGGTGGCCCCCACCAGAAGATTCCCTCCAACTCGCCAGCCAGAGCTCGCCGAACACTTCGGGTTGGATGTTTCTTTCCGAGCTTTTTGACAAGCTCGAAAAGAGCGGGGATTGTGTACAACCCCGTGTCCGGCGAGCAGGATCACCAGGGGGCGAGCAGATCACGTTAGGAGCAACAGGCGAGCTCGGCAGCAACAGGGGCGAGGCTGGGCTCGATAAACGTCTTCCAGAAATCGTCAATCGGCGACTCCCGAGCTCGGCATTCGCCGAGCGGGCTGCAACTCGCGCCCTCACAGTAGAGCTCGGCAGCAGTGGGCGAGCAGAGCACGCCGGGGAGACCAGAGCTCCTAGCTCGCCTGGGGGTCAGAGGTAATTTTTACTGTTTTACCCCTGCTGGTCTGCCCATAGCCCTTCAAAACAGCGGAGTTTGGCTGTTGGCAGACCCAACTGAGGGTTTCCTGGTAATTTCAGGTCATTTATTTTGGTTATTGGCAGTCCGGATTTCAAAAGCTATAAATAGGACCCAAGGGGTACCCCAGAAGGCAGGTTTTTTCCCGGTACTCTTCTCCCCGAAGTGCTTTCTGAGGGTACCTTAGCTCGGCTTCAGGCTAAGGAGGGGAAGCGCTCTGAGATCTTCCGGGTTTGTGGTGGGACCTCCGTGCCGAGCCCTTGGGTCTGTTTCTCCTTGCTTTCGTCATTTTTCTTGCAGGAGCGAAGTAGGCGGGAGACCACCCCCTTCCCCAAGGGCGAGCTCCACAGGAAGCCGGATTCCGGTTTCAACAAGTAGGCTCTAGCTCCATAGGCAAACCAGGGGGCTAATTGGTTGATCATCTTTAGAGGACTCTCTTCCCCATCTTACATTGCGATAGAGACTGTTGTGAGGACGGAAGAGTGGCTGGATATCATGTTAGAGATGTTGACCGGGATACTGTGCCCGTGGGAGGAGAGGGTACGTCTGGTGGTCTCCTGCCTGGAGTCTCATGCCAAGAGATGGTGGAAGACACTTCTGGATATGACATTTGTAGATCGGGAGGTTGCTAACGTTACTTGGGAGGAGTTCAGGGCCGCACTATTAGAGCACTTCATTCCAAGCTAGCAAGAGACGAGTTGGAAGACAGGTTCCTACAACTGAGGTAGGGTAACAGGGTGGTGGTGGAGTATTACCGGGAGTTCAATCTCATAGCCCGGTTTGCGGACTCCTATCAGCTGGATGAAGCATGGTATACAAAGAGGTTCTATAAGGTCCTTCTAGAGGACTTGAGAGAGGTTCTTTTGTTTGTATCTGACGGGCCTATACCTCGGATTCTGGAGATGGCAAAGAGGTTAGGGGATGATTGGCACACAACTCGAGACCGGAAGAGGTCAATTGAGGATCAGGTTCGGGGAGGCAGGAATGATCAGCAGAGGGGCCACTTTACTGATGAGAGAAGGGCAAAGGACCAACCCCGCCAAGAGGTGAGACAGGAGCCTAGGGTGCAAGTGGTATTGGCCCCTCAACCTCTTCAGGTGCGGGAGATACAGAGGCCCGGAGGTGTGGTACTTCTTCCACACGAGTGCTACAACTATCATCAGGTAGGGCACATACGGAGAAATTTCCCCATGAGGGGGGCACCTCTACCGGCACTACAGGTTGCCCCGCCCACTCAGTAGTTTGTAGGCTAAGGCCGTGGAAGAGTACGTGGTTTCTAGGGTAGAGAACAGAGGCAAGATAGGGAGCAGGTGTATGCCCTGGACTTGGTTCCACCTCGGAACCGAGCAGGGATTGATTGCAGTTATGCTGTTAATTTTGTGTTGTTATTTACTTTTGGAATATTTGAAACAACAAACAACACTAGCATACTACGAAAGAAAACCATGGGTTCAGTTACCAAACCATATCTAAATAAACAAGAATAGTTTTGGTACCAAACCATATCTAAATAAACAAGAATAGTTTTGGTGTGTGGAAAACCAGCCCATACCTTGGTGGATACAGGGGCGTCGCACAATTTCATCTCTTAGGAGTTCATAAAGGGACTAGAGGGAGTCCGACAACATTCCGAAGTCGCCAGGAGGGTGCATCTCCCCAACGGGACGGAAGTCTTAGCTACTGATAAGTGCCTCCTGAAGGTGACGATTGATGGTCTAACACTTAAGGCCCCGACAACGGTCTTGAGGATGTCGGACTTCGACTTGGTTCTAGGCATGACATGGCTTACCTGGAACCATGCCTAGATAGACTGCCCGACGAGGAAGGTTGTGCTGAGATATGATGACACCTTCGTGACCTTCGAAGGTATTAATCCCATCACCCGTAGGATGTTATCTACTACTTAGGCCGTCAAGGCCCACTTGTAGGGAGATGAGGTTTATCAGGTGTTATTTGAGATGGTCGAGGTCAAGACGATGGTTGCTGATATAGCAGTGGTGCAGAACTTTGCAGATGTATTTCCAAATAAGCTAGCAGGATTGCCACCGCACCGGGAGAAGGACTTCCAGATCATGTTGGTTCCTGGAGCTAAACCGGTGTCTAGAGCACCCTATTGGATGGCTCCAAAGGAGCTGGTGGAGTTTAGGAGCCAGCTGTAGGAGCTGGTGGAGGCTAGATTTGTTAGGCTGAGCTCCTCGCCTTGGGGAGCTCCTGTCTTGTTCGTGAAGAAGAAGGATGGGACCCTTAGGTTGTGCATCGACTATCGTGCACAAAACCGGTTGATGGTCCGAAACACCTATCCACTGCCGAGGATCGATGAGCTATTTGATCAGCTAGAGGCAACACAATGGTTCTCAAAGCTGGATCTGAGATCTGGATATTATCAGTTGCAGATTCAGGAAGAGGATATCCTGAAGACGACGTTCAGCAGTAGATATGGCTTGTATGAGTTTGTCGTGATGCCCTTTGGGCTGACGAATGTGCCATCAACTTTCATGAGCTTGATGAACCGAGTGTTCGAGCCGTATCTTGACAGGTTTGTCATCATGTTCATAGATGATATCCTCATTTATTCGAAGACGAAGGAGGACCATGCACAACATTTGGTTTTCACTCTGGAGAAACTCAGGGAGCATCAGGTGTATGCCAAGTTCAGCAAGTGCCAGTTCTGGATGACGGAGGTGGCCTTCCTAGGCCACATTATCCGTGGTGCAGGATTGGCAGTGGATCCCGTGAAGATTCAGGCTGTGCGGGACTGGCCCCAGTTGAAAATGACGACGGATGTCCGGAGTTTTCTGGGATTGGCCGGGTACTATCGGAAGTTTGTGTAGGGGTTCTCACAGATAGCCCTCCCACTCACATCTTTGATTAAGAAGGATACTCCGTTCGTTTGGATGTCGTAATATGAGGCAGCTTTCGAGTAGTTGAAGGGTCAGCTTATGTCGGCCCCTATCCTTGCCCTTCCGTCTGTGAAGGAGGGCTTTCAAGTATACAAGGATGCATTATTTTAGTGGATGGGTGGTGTACTGATGCAGCATGGGCATGCGATAGCATACGCCTCCCGCCAGCTGAAGAAGCACGACTAGAATTACCAAGTGCATGACTTGGTGATGGGAGCAGTGTTGTTTGCTTTGGAGATTTGGCAACATTGCCATTATGGGGTGCACTGCGAGATATTTTCGGATCACAAAAATCTCAAATATGTAGATATATAGAAGTAATTTAACATCCGCCAGAGACGATGGGTGGAGATCCCATCTAATTATGAGTATACGATGCACTACCACCCGGGGAAGGCGAATGTGGTGGCAGATGCACTGAGCTGCAAGACTGCCACTACAAGAGCCGAGCCTCAGTTGATGGCTATGGAGCTAGTGCAGATGATTGAGGTTATGCAGATTACCTTGGTGTCCTCGGATGACTCAGAATTGTATGAGGAGTATTTGGCTGCGATGAGTACTACAAATGACATACGGGACTGTATCACGGCTGAACAGAGGATGGATGGCAAGCTAGAGCGAGTATTCAGTGCTTTGGAGGCTGGCACGGCCTGGGATTATACAGAGAAGGATGGTGTGTTGTGTTTTAGAGGACGGGTGTACATACCTGCTGGGGCCAGGATTCGGGAGGACATTATCACCGAGGCTCACTAAAGCAGGTACTCGGTGCACCCGGGAAAACACCAAGATGATGTCTGACCTGAAGAGGATGATTTATTGGCTGGGCATGAAGAGGGACATCTCGTACTTTGTGACCCATTGCGAGGCTTGTCAGTTAGTGAAGGCAGAGTGTAAGAGTATGGTCGGGTTGTTGTAGCCACTTCCGGTGCCAGGGTGAAAGTTCGATGATATCGCCATGGATTTCATATATGGTCTTCCTCGGTCACATGCAGGGAACGACTCAATTTGGGTAATTGTCGATCGTTTAACAAAGGTGGCCATGTTTCTACCGACCAGGAAGGACGCTTCAGTGGGTGACTTGGTGCGGAAGTTTATGGAGCAGTTTGTCCGATACCATGGAGTGTCGAGGACTATGGTGTCCGATCATGATTGGCGATTTACATCTAAGGAGTGGAGGTCGGTCCAGGCTTTTTTGGGGACCCGGTTGACAGTTAGTACCGCCTTCCACCCCTAGACGGATGGGCATACACAGCGCACCAATCGAACACTGGAGGATTTGTTGTTCCTTTGTATTCTAGACTGTGGAGAGCCATGGGAGAGGCAGCTCCCATTGATCGAATTCTCGTACAACAACAGCCACCAGTCCATCATTAGCAAGGCCCCTTATGATGCTTTATATGGGAGGGATAAGCAGGACTCCTTTGTCTTGGAACCAGGATGAGGATTCGAAGGAACTTGGCTTGGAGTTCGTCAAGGATACGGATGCTCAGGTGAGGTTGATTCAAGATAGGATATTGGAGGCCCAGAGTAGACAGGCCAAGTATTATGATGCTTGGCATCGTCAGGTTAAGTTCCGTGTAAGAGACCGTGTGTTTCTGAAGATACGACTGATGCATGGAGTTTTGCGAGTGCGTGGTCGGAAGAAGCCCAGTCCGAGATACATGGGGCCTTACAGGATCCTGGAGCCGATCAGCCCCATGGCTTACAGACTGGAGCTGCTGCCAGAGCTAGCAGGTTTGCACTACATCTTCCACATCTCCTTCCTCAGGAGAGCTCTACTTCGGCCGGAGAAACAGATTACTATTATAGATGGGCCTATAGCTTCAAATCAATCGGTGCACCTGGATCCGATCCATATAGACGATACTGGGATGCGATTCTTAGGATGCAAGAAGGTTCTGCTGGTCAAGGTCTTGTGGAGGAATCATGGACAAGAGTTGCACACGTGGGAGCCACGAGACTTGATGCAACAAAGGTACCAGAAACTTTTCGCGTCTGGTATTCCTCTTAACCTCTCGGGATGTTACATTTTACTTCTCGCATATGATATCCCGTAGGCCTAACATGAATTTCGAGGACAAAATTTTTATTTTTATGTATTGGGATTTGTATCATCCCTCAGACTACTAGACCCCTAGGAGTGGTTTTGTCATGACTAGGTCATGACAAAACCCTAGGAAGCGTCGATTTCGGTCGGGAAGTTACTTAGAAAATATTTTGGTACGAGGCGTTGAGTCCGTTAGGTACACTAAATGCCATGGACTGATTGGCGTTGAGTGCATTTAGTGCACTCAACTCCATAGATTGATTGGTGGTGAGTGCGTTGAGTGCACTTAACGCCTTTGACTGATTGACGTTTAGAGCGTTGAGTGCACTCAACGCCATTATACTTATAGGAACGTCCTGGATTGAGGCATTGAGTGCCTTGAGTTCACTCAATTCCATGGACTGAATGGCGTGGAGTGCATTGAGTGCACTCAACATCATTTTAAATAGAGAAATATATGTCTAAAGGCATTGAGTGTGTTGAGTTAACTCGACGCCAAGGACTGATTGGCGTTGAGTGCGTCGAGTGCACTCAACGTCATTATAGAACAAGTCAGATTCATCGAACTCAGCAAATAATTCGTCAAACAGAGCATATTTGTCGAACTGAGTTCTACTAATTGAGCCACTTTGGAATTAGGATCATATTTGTCGAATGGAGTTCGACGAACGGAGTTCGACGAATGGAGAAAGTTTGCTGAACTGGGTTCAGAGTTCGTTGAACAGAGTTCGATGAATAGAGCAAGTTGTTGAATGGGTTCAGAGTTCGTCGAACATAGTTTGACTAACAGAGCAAGTTGCTGAACATGGTTCAACCTTCATCATGCAGGGCATATTCGTCGAATGAAGATCGACGAATAGAGTAGATTCATCGAACGGAGATCGACGAATAGAGCATATTTGTCGAACGGAGATCGACGAATAGAGCAGATTCGTTGAACGGAGATCGACGAATAGAGTAGATTCGTTGAGCAGAGTTCGACAAAAAGGATAAAATTCGTCGGACTGAGCTCTAGAATTGGTGAATTGGATGAAAGAGAAAAGCTTGAGATTAATGGCCATCATGTCCATGGAGGCTCCATAACTCCCACTTTTATGGGGCTTTTATTCCTCTGAGGGAGAGGATGAGTTTCTGGAGGTGGCCGACCATTAATTTGGTTCAACCCCTTAATTTGTTTGAAACCGAAGGGATGGAGTTAATGGCCATTAATGGAGTTGAATGACATTTGGGAGTCACAAGCCTCTTCTCCCAAATTCCTCTTTTAATATCCGTCAACAGGGCAAGAGCAGGTGTTTTCCACATTCCAATCTCGATTTTGCAAAGGTTGTTGTGGAGGTTGCAGAGGAGCCTGAATCTCGATGGCCGAAATGGTGAGGAGTCAAAGAGCACGTCTTCAGGTCGCAACTCAGGTTCTCCTCTACTCCTTCTTCATGGGTAAGATCTTACGAATCCTTAGAGATGAGAATCCGGCTCAATTGAGCACGATCAAGTGGAATTTTTCCACTGGTATTCTGTGAAAATGAAAGTGTCGGGTTCGCGAGACAGCGACCAAACCACCTCCGGCCGGTATCCCTCACCTCAATGGAGGAGGTGGTGGTGGTGGTGATGGTTGGCCAGGGAGGTGGCCGGGTGGCCGACAAATCGACTTGGATGTGCTCCAGGTCAGGTTAATCACAGCCTTTGACTGGAGGAAGAAGAAGGCCAGGAGTCACACGATCATGCTTTAAGATTTGTGCTATTAATTCATCTTATTTCATTTTCTGTCACTATTATAGGGCTGCTTCAAATTAATTTTTAAAACTACCTAGAGCCTATTCAAAGAAGTGGCCAATACGAAAATTTTATCCCTATGAGTCTAGCTTAATTTAAAATTAGTTTCATCCAATTTGGAGTTCAGGTAAGACCACAACACTCTTGTTGGTGAGGTCTATACCTAGGCTTGTTCAGAGATTATTTTGAGTACCCCACCAATGCAACCATCCAAATGACTTGAGATCTTGGTTGGGGTCATTCTTACCTATACCTAGAACATACCTAAAAATGGGAATTTTTGGAGAAGAGTTGCCTAAAGTTTTTGTAGAAATTTAATAATCCATGTTTGGATTATTTAAAGGGTCTAACGATCTCAAAACCCACGAAACATTTGGTATCTGACTCTTAGGGTCATGGAATTACTATGATAAAAATCTCAGCCCAATTCTCACACAAAGGGGTTGGGACTTTGGCCAGAGCTCCATGGTTAGTTTAAACATCCTCACATAGAGTTTAGGGTGGATTAAGGTGGATTTGACCTAGAACCGTAGTTCAAACCCTAATGTTGAACTTTGGGGGTTTGTGAAAGACATGGAGTAATATGACCTTGTATGGACTTGGTGTTTAGTCCATGTGATCTTAGGGTGGTCAAATGCCATAGGAAGGAATTTGGTAGTATTTGGACACATGCACTCCAGATAAATCACTTGGAAATTATTTAGGCATGTACACCTTAAGGAATAAATAATGGGTTTTATGACCTTGGATTCTTATGAATTTTGGAAGTAGTTTTATAGTGATATTGACCTCTGAGATTTATTATAGGATGTTTAGAAAATAGTAGCTCATACTTGTAGGTATAATCTCCATCTTGCAATTTTTGATGATTTTGAAGTAACCATGACGAGATTAATTTAGAATGATATGAAACTCTGGCAAAGTTAATTAAATATCATTTAGAGGCACTAGTAAATTATTTGGATCATTTGGGCTTTCCCTTTTAGTACTTCATGTCTAAAGTGAATTAGTGCAACTTATATTGAAAAATGGATAATAAATACAATATCTTGCTGAAAAATTGTGTTACGTTGTCAGAGAATCTTTTATGGCATAATAATGTCTAGAAAGTTATTACATGTTATTTTGATGAGTTTATAAGAAAGTTGCTTCACAAAGTGCACTTTAATGAAATTATTTGAAGTATTTTTATACATGATTCACTAACAATGGAATTGCATGATACTTAGTAAGTAGTGTTTTATGATCATTGTAAGTACCTGGTAATTTTATATAATTTTTGGACAATGAATTATGGTACTCCCTTCATTAACTCTAATTATTTGAATTATATTGAATTAATTATTTAGAGGTCATTACATGTATATAAATCTGTGAAATTTGGTATATACTAATATTTTGCTGTCATATAGTGTTCATAAGTTTTGGGTGGCCATAACTTAAGGAAATCTAGTAATTCATGTTCAAAATTACCCATGGTCTAACATTTGGGAAAATCTAATAAATGCTAAATTAATTATGAAAATTACAAGTCTCTGGATTTAGGCTAAATGTGTCATGATAGACCCTCAATAATTATCTTAGGGTATTTGGATGAAAATTTGGAGTATCTCCTATCATGTGCATCATATAACTTAGGTTGGTCTGTATTTAGTAAAACTGTGGAATTTGTGATAATATGTAGAATGGATATAGGGAGATGGGTTATTAGTTTACTAATCTTGTTGAAGTGAAAAATAAAAAGAGTGCTTCATTAGGAGTCATGATGAGGAGAGAGTTCAGTTGACTAGTGTTAAGAGGTATTCAGGATTGACGAAAGATCGTCTTTCCTATGGAGAGAGAGAGAGAGTCAAAATACACTAGGGTTAGATCCAGAATACTGTTAAAAGGGACCGAGAATTGGGTATTAACCAATAATAGTAAGTGCCTTGAGAAAGGAAGCTTTGGGCTTCAGCCCATCGTAGTTCCTAGTGCCATCGAGAGCCTTTCACAGGGAATGCCCTAGGCAGTCCAAGGTTAACGTAAGCCGTAAGAATAAATGGAATGGAAGAGTAATTAGAAATACTCTAGTGTTACACTTACACTCACATTCCCCGGTGTTGTGGGAGTTAGGTTTGGGTTCACGAGCGGTAGGCTCGGTGGTTTGGTGATGGGCAGTTTCGCCCGGTGAGCCGACTGCTCGGATGGATTTATGACAGATGGATTAGTCCTAGAAGCTTTGGCTCGGTAGATATTTGTGATGGACAGGATTGTTCAGGGAGCTTTGGCTTGGTGGGAAATACATTAATGTTCCATGTGCATAAGATATAAGGTGGTGGGTCTTCGGTATTGGAAAGTCGTCACACCGACCCCAATACGTTGGCTTGGCAGGTGTGGTTTTGCACTTGACCAAATAAAGTTTTGTGCGGCAACTGACAAGAGTACGCAGGAGCTCCACTTATTGCACCAGCATCAAGGTGTACGATAGGTCTGACTGGTAGTGTTTATGCATGTTTAAAGGTGGGCGAGGACCAACCCACCGCTTCCATTTGCTACTACGGAGGTATCCTGGGAGGTTAGGCTCCAGAAAGGGGGAACTAAAGGTCTGTGTGTACAGAGTTGAGTATGTGTGTTGCACTTGCATGATTCACATCATAGCATACTTGCATGTCATAGCATCATCATTGCATATGACCCCTGACACCTATTGTATAAAGTGTTATGGGACACTTTATACAATAGGCCTTGCAAAATGACACCTTGGTTTATAGGTTTGTATGAGCATTCCTATAGGTCATGGTTACTTTCTTAGTTTACTTTCTCATACTGTAATTGTTCACTTGTTCTCGTGTATACTTATACTGCTTACCTACTACTGCTTACTTATACTTGTTATGGTTATATGCTCAAGTTAGACTACTTCTACCGTCACCTGCTTACTTTTTTACTCTCCACCTGGATTACATTCTCTTTCCTCCTCTCCACTCGGTGCCTAGGAGCCATGGGGCGAGGGGTGGGGAATAATAGGACTTAGTGTTTTAGACTAACAGTCATTGACCAAATCATTTTAGGCGATCGTGGAGCCGTATTAGGAGATGCAGCCCCAGAGGTTGGCGTGCTTGGAGATGGGACAATGTAGCATGGGAGTTCTGCCAGCAGGGATAGTGAGTCCCGCTCCTTAGTATATATTATAGATTTGCTTTCACGATTGAGTGATTTGTAGTGAGGATTTGATGTATCGGGAAAGAGCCCTCTGTAGTACTTTGTTTTATCATTTCTGTGGACTCTCGCTTTGTGGAGATTTATTTATATATATGTGATTCTGGTGGACTAGTATTGAGTTTTACTTTACTCATGTACTATTTATACTTTTACTCTTCCTTTTTGCGATCGGTATGGCCGACAAGATCAACGTTTTGTAGCGACGACCTTCCCGGGCGTGTTGGTGTCACCGCAAAGCGGCGGTTTTGGGTATAAGACACGATTGTTTTTGCAAAAAAAGAGGGGTCTTACAGAGGGTATATGAAGGGCCTTTCCTAGTCTCTTAGGGTTAACTTTATTTTGATATCATCAATCTTAGGCTTAAGAGATTTTTGAGAGGAGGACACTTTAATGTTCGAGAAGAATTCAACTAACTCCATTTTAAGAATGGTGGAGGGTTTAGACAGGGTGTACTCCATGCCTGTGATTTCGTTCATCCTTATCACTGCTTTGATCTCTTGAGAGGCATCACTGACTCCATCCCTCACAATTTTGTATCCTTCCTATAGCTCCTTGATGACATTTGGCGCTATTGAAACAGTGTGGTAAGACATTGAGAGGTTTCGATCTCGATGGCTAGGGTTAAGGCTTTTAAGAGTGGAGTGGCTTTTCGTTTCTTATCGCCTTTATATTTATACCAAAAATGTTCAATTATCAATTAAGCATTTTAGCTTAAACTTATACATTTTGTTTTAACGGGTTGCGTTACGCTTTCTGTTATGAAACAGGAGATTTAGCGCTACGATTTTTCAACCTCTCAGCTTTTCTTCTACTTATTCAATGCATGTTTAATTTGTGGCTTCCCTTACTGATTGGATGTACAATATACTTGACTTAATAAAAATTTAATTTGTTTTAAATAGAAGGGGACCTAACATGTTAATGAGCAAGTTCTATTGGCACTCCAATTTATGCATTGGTTTACCTTAAAGCTTGTTAATAAGTTATTTGAATTTTAGATTAAGGCCAACAAAAATTAACAGTGTAGATAATTGAATCACTATTTTCTATTTGGTGTTCTTGATTAGATTTAGCCTGAGCACATCTAACATAACTTAATAATTAGCAAAGTTAATCTTTATATAAGAGAGAAAGACTTACCTTAAGGCTTGCTTCCTCTATATTTTGAGGATTACATACTTGACAGCCTCAACCTTAATTTGTTTCTTTTCCTGGAGCATATTCCTAGAGCAACTATCTTGTCCCTGACATTTGCCTAGAACACCCATTGTCTAAGTATCAAGTCATATTTAGAAATTTAATTTGACTATCCTGCAAAATAAAATTCATTTACACTTAGGCACCCAACAATAGTTGGGTCCTAGGTTCTTGTTAGCATTATAAAACACCTGCCTATCTCTCTGCCTGGGATGAGCACCTTTCTGTCCACTAGCCATATTCAGGTTATGCCAACAATCAATGGAAAAATGGCCCACAGCACCAACATCGATGAATGTTGTACCTTCTCTTCAGGACAGCACTGAATTGCTATCCACGAGAGAAGTGAGCTGGTCCAAATTTTGTTGGATGAGCATAGCATGATGTAGCTTCCTTCTTCCTGAGTGAAGATACTGAGGATCTAAATACAACTGGTCTAGAATGGGCAAATTGTATTTTTGGAGTCTACCATTTATTGTACTCTCTCATCTCTTTAGATAAAGGATACTTAGATCCAAATCTAAAGAACTTACCTTGAGGATTCTGGCTATAGTGGACAACATCACTTCTTCTGAGATCATGGGTCTTTACCCCACTGGAAGAGCACACATTAGATTGATCCTTGAGAGGAGATCCAACCTTGACAGTTTTAGAAGGTGAATTTGACTTTTGAGATTCTGTCCTCTTATCAGGGAATTCAAATTTGAATCGATGATTGATGTGATTAATACCCAGCTTCTCAGGGACTTGGCAAGTTACATCTTTTGGAAATTGACCCTGTGACTGAGAAGGGTTAATCACAATCCCCAATCTCTCTGTGAACTTTTGTTCCAGATATCTAATATGCTTTTCTTTTCTTCTAGAAGCAAAGTTTGACACTCAAGAATTTTCTTGAGTTCAGACACCTCATGACTTTTCTTGTAGAACTCAATAGATTTATTATTATAAAGAGTTTTATAAGGCATTAGGACTTCTATCCCCTTGGCTTGCCTTTTGGCAAGAATTCTGCTCTTCTTTAGAGCATCTAGGAGTTGTCCATACTTGTCAATCAATTGATTGACATTGTTCTCAGATTCTGAGCAATCTATATCATAGGATGAAGATGCACCAGTATCTGGACTGCTCTCATAGTCAGAGGAAGATGCAAAATTGAAAATAGGTTATACCTTGATTGATTCTGAATCTGGCTGACTTCTTTATTCTTCAGTCATTGCCATCATACCATAGCATCCAAAGTCTTCCTCATCCTCCTCATTGTCACTGCCTAAGTGTGATAGAGGGGCCCTGATTCCTATCCTGGCAGCAGGATATTCCTCTTCTTCTTCTGGATTAGCAACAATAAATATCAGCCCTATATAGGCTTCTTCCTCTTCATCTTCAGATTCTGAGGAGGAAGAATCTGTCCAGCTTCTCTCGTTCTTAGCCACAAAGTACTCCGCCTTCTTCTTGTCCTTGTTGTGATGGTGATGCTTTTTCTTCTTTTTCTCGTCTTCTTTCTTTCTTTTGAATGGGAAGTCAGCAATGACATGCCCATCCTTGCTGCAACAATAATAGATAATATCAAAAGAAATCTGTTAAATATTTTTAGGGGCATACCTGTCATCCTTGGATGACTTAGTGTGATAAGAGGATGAAGATTGTCTGCTCCTCCAGTCGTTCTTCTTTATGAACTTCTGAAATTACCTGGAGAAGGCAGCTAGATCTTTATCATACATGTGGTTGTCTGATGAGCTTGGCTCAAAATTTTCTGAGCTAGATTCAGCTTCCCTCCTTGGTGGTGAGGGAGTCTTTCTTCTGCTTCTTCTTGTGGCTTCTTCCTTGAATGCCACAGACTTGTCCTTGGACTTGAATTGGCTGCTCTTCTCTTATTCTTCATTCCTTGTAACAAGCTGCATCTTATAAGACAATAGTTTTCCAAAGAGTGTTGGCGGAGGAGTGTCTGCCATCTTAGCCATTTCTCTAATGACACAAATCTCGATGTCCCAATCTCTAGTGAGAGATCTAAGGAACTTGTCATTCAGCTCATAGTTGCTGAAGACCCTACCATAGGTTCTTAGTTCATTGACTGTTCTAAAGAACCTTTCAAAATAGTCAACAACTTTTTCAGACTTGCTTTGCCTGAAAGCCTCATACTCTTGATTGAGCATGGACTTTCTATCATATCTAAATTCCTCAGATCCTTCCATGTATACCATAAGGGTGTCCCACATTTTCATGGAGGTCTTACAGTGTATAAGATTTTGGAAGGTTGAGTCATCAATGACACTGGCTATAATATTTTGTGCCCTTTTGTCCATGGTGGACAGAACCAACCTCATCTCTATCCTTTTTTGAATATGCCTTAGGCACTCTTATAGTTTTATCTATGGTGGAAGCCTTTATGGGGACAAAGGGGCCTTCCACTACTATTACATAGATCCTAGGGTGAAATACTTCCATGAATAGTCTGACCCTTTGCTTCCAGAGGCCAAATCATTCATTCCTAGAGATATGTATCTTCATGGCCCCTAGCTCCTTATAGTTCATTCCTGACCTCATAATTTTATCTTATATATTAGAACCCCACCTGTGTTAGGGTTGATTTGGGCTAGGTTCACTATTAGGATCGCTTAGATTGACCCACATTATATTGTCTAGGGTCATAGGTTTTTGTCAGAGTCTAAGTCAATACATCTACCTAAAATGATTGGTTTCCACCTTGAGAAGACTTAGAAGATAGAAGACCCCTAGAGAAAGCAGTTTTTCTAAGAGCAGAAAAAGTTGTTTGGAGATTGCTGTATTAAGCACGACTTTCATCGATCGGAGTTCGACGAACTTAGTCATTGCTTTGAGCTGAGTTCGACGAAATCCTAGCTTAGCTCGACGAACCCAGATTTCTTCTTTGAGCTGAGTTCGACAAAATCTTAGCTAAGATTGACGAATTATGATTTCTTCCCAGAAGTTCAGCACGACGAAAAGACTATCTCAATACGACGATCTTGGAGCTCAGATTAGCAGTGAATTTTTTGTTCAGAGATCTTGGAGCTCAGCTCGACGAAAGAGAGGTTTTAGATCGACGAAATTGGATCTTTGGTCGACGAAACAGTTTGAGTTCAACTACATTTTCACAGGTTCTGTTCGACTATCTTCCCTGCAGTTTTTCCAGAATTGACGAAGGTAGTTTGAGTTCAGAATTTATTATTATATGCTTATAAATGCTCTGATAATTAATGCTTCATATTCTCAAGAATATGGTCGTTTCAAGGTAGCATTAATTATGGTATTCACAGTTTATTTATTTCGCTAATTTGCTGGGACAGTTGAGGAAATAATTAAATATAATTACTAGTTGTTCAACTCCCAGATTTTCTGCATGAAATCAAGGATAGAATTGAAATTCAAATGCTATTTTATGCAAGGAATATAAAAGGCTATTTTCAGAAGATTATATAGCATTCTCAGAATTTACATATATACATAGAGAAATACAGAGATTTTGACAGAGCTCTTCACTATCAGCTTCAGAGTTTTCAAGGGACAACTATTTAATATCAATCCAGAATGCTTCTGAAAATCCTTCACAATCTGAAAGCCTACACCCAGCGCAAAGCTCTCAGCTTCCTGAACCATTCTACATCTCAGGGGAGCATTGACAACATCAAATCCACTAGTCTTCTCTTAGACTGTTGACAGAGAAGAACATCATCAATTTTCTTTTTCCCACTGTGTACAGGGTTATAACTCCCTTCAAAAGTTAACTCCTTTGGTTCTCAAGTCTCCTGATCAAAATACTTTGATTGGTTTTTGGCACCTGATCAAAAGCTCAAAGGGTTGTGAGATCTCCTTTGAAATAGATCTTGTGGTGATAGGGCACCTGAGTAAAACCTATGGTGGTAGGTCACCTGATCAAAATCCTGTAGTGGATTCTTACCAGGGTGGTAGAAGAGTGGATGTACCCAGTTTTGTGGAACCACTATAAATTTTTGTCATCTAGATTGCTCTGTTTTTTTATCTGCTGTGCTGTGATTGCTTTTGTTTTTTTTTTCTCTCTATACATATAACTATCACTTATTTTAATTCCGCAATAAAAACTAATCAAGTTTTAAAATACTCTATTCACCCCCCCCCCCTCTAGAGTTAAGATAGATCTATCCATCACTTTCAGTTGATATCAGAGGGAGGTTGTTTGGTCTCACAGGATAACACCTGAACCAAAAGATCTTTGATAGATCTTATTATCTATAGTGTATTTCTTATATCATGGCATAGAATAAAGAATACTCTAACACCAAACCTCTAGTGTGTAACCTAAAAAGGTTTGATCTCTGGAAGGCAAGGATCAGATTGTATATGAATTCAATTGATGAAGATATCTATAATTCTATCTTGATAGGTCCCCCTACTCCTTCAGCAATAATATCAACAAGTACCTCAACAGTTCAACCACCTGAGTGGATAGATGATCAGAAGAAGTTGAAGATGGTTGATGCTAAAGCCATGAACATCCTAGCTCAGACTATGTTTGATGACATCTTTCAAAAGGTAGCTGAATGCACATCAGCAAAGGACATTTGAGATTCCCTAAATGAAATGGTTGCTGGGTCTGCTAATGAATGAAAAGATAGAAGATCTCATCTCATTTCCCAATATGAGAACTTCAGGAAAGAAGAGTCAGAGTCAGTGGTTAATATGCACAACCGACTCTGCTTGATCATCAATGAGCTGAAGAACCTGGATAAGAATATCTCACTGACTGAGATAAATGACGAGATTCGTATGTGCTTCCCCAGCACATGGGACTCCAGGATTTGGACAATCAAGGAGGCCAAAAGCCTGAATGAAATTTATACTGAATCTTTGTTAGGCAAGCTCAAATACTATGAACAGCTTATAAAGATAAGAGAAGCAGCTGTGCAGAAGACCTCCTCATCTGGAAGGAAAGAGCAAAACATTGCTTTCAAGACATTTGAAGAATCTGAAACTCTACCAGCAAATGAAGAGTTGATGAGCCTGTTAGCTAAAAGATTCTACAAAATGGCTAGGAAAGACTTCAGAAGAAGGTTAACAAGGCAAGATGACAGACCAAGGTTTGACAAGACTCCCACCAAGGAGATTGTCTGCTTTAGTTGTAGAAAATATAGACACATTCTTCCTGAGTGTCCAAAGAATCAGAAGAAGGAGAAAAGAAGAGACAAGGACTCCAAAAAACACTACTGCAAGCCCTCTTCCAGCAAGCATAAGAAGAAAGAAAAAAGCTTTGTGGCTGAAACTTGGAGTGAGACAAAAGAAGAATCTTCATCTTCCAACTCCAGTGAAGATGAAGAAGAGGCTAAAGCAAAAGAAGCTTTCTTGATGGCTATCACTGCATCAAGCAATCCATCAGAAGCTGAAAATTCAGAGAATGAAGATTCTGAATCTGAAGAGGATCAGGTAATATCCTCCTTTGATTTTACTTCTGAACATTTTAAAACTGAATTTAAATTATTATGTAAAGTCATAATTAAATCTGAGAAGGAAATCAAACTTCTCAGAGATAAGCTAATTGAATATGATAATTTGTTTTCTGAAAACATTAAATTAAAAGATGAAATAAATGTAGCTTCTGCACAAATCATCTCATTAAAAACTGAACTAATTGAGGCTAAAAAATTTGAAGAATCCCTTAATGGGAGAAGTATAAAATTAATAGCCATCACTAGCACAGTCAATGCTATGCTCAATAGAAAACTAGGTTTAGGAGCATCATCTAGTCAGCCACCAATTCTTAAGAAAAATATATTATCTACCACCATCAAATTTATTTCTGCTAAGAGTAAAGAAAAAATTGTAGAAGTTAACAATAAACCGATTGAAACTTCACAGAAAAATCAATCGAAGAAAAAGAAAAATAAAATTTCACATAAAACTACTATTTAACAAAATTTGTCGAACTCGGATCGACGAAATCAGTATTTTACGTCGAACGGCGATCGACGAACACTGAACCCAGAGTTTGGGTATGATTACTCAAGACAGGATGCTCGACAAAATCAATATGTTTCGTCGAACAGAGATCGTCGATAGTGGAATGCAGAAAATGAGTATTATCATTCTCTGAATCGAGATCGACGACATCAGTACTTTTCGTCGACCTCAGCTCGACGAACTCAACAAAATCATCAAACTAAAACTTTGAAAACAAAAATTTTAATTTTAATCAAACTAAATTTTAGAAACCAAAACTTGTAAATCCCTTTACTCAATTGATAGTTCCACCAAGAAGATTTCACCTGTTAGGATACAAATACCAACCTGATTATTCTTACATTTCTAGTTTTAAATTTGTAAAGAATCAAGGACCCAAGGTTACTTGGGTTAAAAACATCTAATCCTTTATTTTGCAGGTGAAGAACTATCCTACCACAGAGGAACAATGGTACCTGGATAGTGGTTGTTCAAAGCATATGACAAGAAACAAGGACAATTTAACCAACTACAAGTCAAAGCTTGGACCAAAGGGGTTCTTTTGAGACTCCAACTATGGCCAAACAGAAGGCTATGGGAAAGTGAAGATTGGAGCTATCACCTTCAGGAAAGTTGCTTTTGTGAGTGGTCTAAAATATAACCTGATATCCATAAGACAGTTATGTGATGAAGGTTATCATGTATCATTTAACCAATCCTCTTGTATTATTGCTTCAATAGATAACAAAACTGTATTAACTGGACTTAGACAAGGTAATATCTACTTAGTTAATTTCAAATCAGCTAGTTCAGAAATCTTTTTGTTCCATAAGATTAGTAATAATAATGAATTATTGCATAAAAGATTAGGGCATGTTAATCTGAAAAATATTGCTAAATTATCTAGGGACAACCTTGTTAAAGGATTACCTTTTAGCCCCTACAAGAAGGAAGGCCTCTGCAGGGCTTGTCAATTAGGCAAACAAACTAAAAATATCTTTAAATCTATTAGTAAGAGTGATTCACCCAGGATTATGTACCTGTTACACATGGATCGATTTGGACCCATTGTTGTACAGAGCTTGGGAGAAAAATTCTATACTTTAGTTGTTGTAGCTAACTTCTCTAGATTCTCTTGGGTGTTCTTGCTGAGAAACAAATCTGATAACTTTAAAGTTCTTACAGATTTTCTTAAGAGCATAAAGATTGAGTACTCTACTCTGGTTGCATTAATCAGAAGGGATCATGGCACCGATTTTGAATCTCTTCTCCTGCAAGAATTCTATGAGACGGAAGGTATCAGGCACTATTTTTCTACTCCTAGAACTCCTCAACAAAATGGGGTAGCAGAAAGGAAAAATAGAACCCTGAATGAATCTGCAGGGACATTACTGGCAGATGCTTTCTTGCACCTATCCTTTTGGGTAGAGGTAGTTAGCACAACAAACTATGTCCTGAATAGGAGTTTAATACATAAACTTAAGGGCAAGACTCCCTATACGATTCTCAAAAGGAAGCAACCTAAAATAGATTACTTTAGAATTTTTGGTTGTAAATGTTATATTCACAATAATAACAAGAAACATCTTAGAAAGTTTGAAGCCAAAGCTGCAGAGGGAATTTTTCTTGGATATTCCTAAGTCAGCAAGGCCTATATGGTTTTCAATAAATCAACTTTAAAAATGGAAGAATTTGTACATGTAACATTTGATGAAGCTAAGATGTTTTATAAGGAGATGGATTTTTCTACCAGAGATTTATTATAGGTACCCCAACTGAGTGAGAAATTGGATGACTTAAACCTCAACCAAGAGGTTAGATCATATCCTTCTCATCAAGTTGATGAAGACAGTGAAGAAGATATCATTGAAATAATTGTTGAACCTCCAACAACTCACATGATTCCACAAGAGGAATTAATTCCCAATGCCGTTGCAGAACTAACTCCTCCTGCTGATCTTGTCACACTTAGAGATCACCCTATATCTCAAGTGATTGGAGACATATCAGTTGCTGTGCAAACAAGGCATCAACTCAACCATGATTTGATGCATGTTTGCTTCATATCTCAAGTTGAGCCCCAATCTATAAAAGATGCAAAGCAATATCCCCACTAGATTATTACAATGCAAGAGGAGCTCAATCAGTTTGAGAGATACAGAGTTTGGGATTTAGTTCTAAGACCCAAAAACTACCCAGTCATTGGAACAAAATAGGTACTTAGAAATAAATTGGATGCACAAGGAGATATTATCAGGAACAAAGCAAGGCTGGTAGTACAAGGATATAGACAAGAAAAAGGAATTGATTTTGATCAGACCTTTGCCCCTATTACAAGACTAGAAGCTATCAGGATATTTCTTGCTTATGCAGCCTACAAGAAATTCAATGTCTACCAGATGGATATAAAGAAGGCCATCTTAAATGTTGAACTCAAAGTGGAAGTATATGTGTTGCAACCACCAGGTTTTATCTCTCTAACTCATCCCTCTTTTGTTTTCAAATTGCATAAAGCTCTCTATGGTCTAAAGTAAGCTCCAAGAGCTTGGTATGAGACCCTAACCAGCTTTCTTTTAGAGCATAAGTTCACTAGGGGCATTGTAGAAAGAACCTTATTCATTAGGAATCATAAAGATAAAATATTTTTAGTACAAATATATGTAGATGACATCATTTTTGGCTCTACTGATTCCAAACTATGTAAAAGGTTTTCTGACCTGATGCATTCCAAGTTTGAAATGAGTAGCATGAGTGAGCTTTCTTACTTCCTTGGTCTTATAGTGAAGCAATCCTCAGATGGCATTTACATCTCTCAATCTAAATATGCTAAAGAGCTAGTTAAGAGATTTGGGATGTCTGATGCCTCTGCTATGAAAACACCCATGACTTCCAATGCTGTGATTGATTCTGATGAACAGGGCAAGCCAGTTGATCAGAAAATATATAGGGCTATTGTTGGGTCCTTGTTGTACCTCCCAGCTAGTAGCCCAGATATTATGTTTACTACATGCCTTTGTGCAAGGTTCTAGGTGAACCCTAAAGAATCTCACCTAATTTTCCTTAAAAGATTTTGAGTTATATAAAAGGTGGTCCTAATCTAGGACTTCAATATCCAATAAATTCAGAATTTGACTTAAGTGGATTTTCAGATTCTGACTATGCTGGATGCAGAATGGGCAGAAAAAACAGATCAGGAATATGCCAGTTCATTAGTGATAGGCTTGTGTCCTGGTTTTGTAAGAAGCAGACGTCTATATAGACTTCGACTGAAGGCAGCTGTTGTTCACAAATATTGTGGTTCAAAACCATCTCCTGGATTATTGTCTCAACTTAAATATTTAAACTATATTTTTTGACAATACCAGTGCAATTTCTATTGCACAAAATTCAGTGCTGCATAGTATAACTAAGCATATAGAGATTAGACATCATTTCATTAGAGATTGTGTGGACAAAAAGAAAGTTAATCTTGTCTTTATCTTTACTGATTTGCAAAGAACAGACATCTTCACTAAATGTTTAGATGAGAAGAAACATCTGTTCTTTCTGAATCAGCTAGGTATGATTAATGGAGAAGTTTAATTTGATTTCTGTCTAAGGTCGAAGAATTGATCACATTTCGTCGAACGGAGATCGACGATCTGTGATCTCTTCTTGATAATATTTGTCGACCTGAGATCGACGAAATCTCTTTGTGAAGTTATTTTCTTCAAACTGAGATCGAAGATCTTGCTTCAGAAAATATTTCGTCAAACGGAGATCGATGATCTATTTTCCCCCGCATTAAACTGAGATTGACAATATCATTTCTCCATGAAATTTTTTCGTCGACCTGAGCTCGAAGCTTTTCTTTTTCGTAGGACGGAGTTTGCCGTTTCGCCTTTTGAAAACATATAATAAGGGTTTTCATCGAACTCTATCCCGCTCTTTCAAGTTCTCTAGCACTTGATCTTTTATTTCTTTTTGCAGAGCAATGGCGATTTCTCCAGGCCTTCTCTCCAGCATGAAATTTGATGCCGGTTTCGACATCGACATTGAATCATTCAGTCACTCTGATCAGATATTTAATGATATTCTGCAGTTACTTGAACCTCATAATATATAATACTTCATGACAACCAAAATCAAACTTCCAGTTTCAGAGATCAAGGAATGGTTGGTTGCAGCAAAGCTTCAGTATACCGCAGTCATCGCAGGCTCCATCTCCGGTAATCAAGTTATTTTATCTCCAGAAGCTTTAATTGTAGTTTTTGGAATTGTTAATGGAGATGGTGAACTAGAGCTATCTACCAGCGAGTTTGCTGATATGCTAGAAAGGTTAGGACATTCTGCAGAAAATCCTAACCACCTTCTTAAGAAAAACTTATCTATAGAATATAGATTTTTGGCAAATGTTGTGGGCAAAGTACTGTTAGCAAAACATTCTGTACATGACCACATTACCAGGAACCAGATCAATCTGATGTGTGCGCTGGTTAATAAGAAATCTACAAACAGGGGAAAGATTATTTTTGATTTGATTAAGAAAAAGATTGGTAAGAAGGATGTTAGTTTTAGGAGGATACTAGGAAACTTCCTTCAGGCAAAGGATCCAGAGCTAATGGTCTCCCAGACCATTTTTATAAATGCCTCAAAAAGGCTTACCTTAGCCTTACTTGGGAGTTGGGAGAGGACTATTCCAAAGCCCTCCAGGGCCTCCTCTTCCAGGATTACTTCTGAGAGCACAAGGGCTGATATAACCACTTCCCCACCTCTTGAAGAAGCTCCTGCTCCACCTCCCTCTCCTGCTCTTCAACATCAATCCATTATTCTTGAAGAACTTCCTTCCACTTTCACAATTCCAGACAATCACCAACCATCCACAATCATTACTGAAACCCCATCTACCTCCATTCCTCCAGTCTCACTAACACAACCTCCATCTCCACCACAATAAAAAATACTTTCATCAACTGACCTCCAACAACAATACACTTCTTCTCAAACTCCTACAGCCTCACCATCACACCCTCATTCCCCAATTCCTCAATCTCCAGTCCACATACCAGAGGATTCTCCATCTCCACATCACCTTGATGACATACCACCTCCTCCAACTTTTTTATCTTTCCAACTTTTGATCTCTTACCATCTCCATCACCATCTCCTCAATCTCATGATGAAGTCATGCCAGGTTTCATTCGTCCCTCTTCCTCCATCCATCCATCTATATCTACTCAGACACCACCTGAGTTTATGCACCTGGATTATCCCCCCATCTCCACCATCTTGGAGCTTATCTCTACAACCCTCAGGCAACTCATTAATGAGGCTATTGCACCTCTTTCTGCCTCCATCTCTCATCTATCTGCTCAACTTGCCTCCATCTCTACTGTCCCTTCTTCAAGGGGCCTGACTTCAGTAGACCAGGCAGGGGGAGATGCTCTGTGAAGAACTTGCAGTAACAACAACAGCAGATGTTCCAGATGCAGAGTTTGGTGAAACAAATGATAATACAGAGATATTTTGTGTAGCAGAAGAGCCACTCTTCACTGCAACAATAAATACTGTTTGGATTTTCACCATATATCCCTCAGTTGACATTCTTTTATTACTTTATTCTTTTAATAGACATCATAGCAGTTCTTTACCAGTTGTTCTAGTTTCAGATTTGTCTAAATCTATAATATGTTACTCATCCTCAATAAGCCAGATGTTTTGGAACATCTTAGGACAAGTCTTATAGTTTTTGATAATATTATAGAGCCTGTAACTGTCTTAGAGCCACAGGCATTCTCACCACCAACATTTTGCTGGCGTGAATCTCAAGTGCCAAATTTTATGATATTATGTTTGCTGATATGGAACCAGAGGTCACCGGCTCTCAGATTCAAGAAATTCCAGTTTCGGAAGCTCTAACTAAACAGCCTCAGGCTGAAGACTTACAGCCAAAAGCTCATCCACTTCTTTCTAATGCAATGCTAAAGCAAATAAATGCTCTTTATGATAATCCAAAAAATTCTTCTAATGATGATAATGTTGAATCAGATGACTCTGAGAACACAAGTTCTAAGAAAAGAAAAGCAAAGAAGAAGGCTGCTCCTCCAAAGGCTGCTCCAAAGCCAAATCCATCTACTGATACTCCATAATATATCCTGCGCAATATAACTCTCACTACAGACACCCCCAACAGGATGAGATATTCCAAAAATGAACTGAAAGCTAGGAAGAAGAGCAGGAGATACTCTCCACCTCCTCAATTTAGGAGAGGTCCTCCTCCTCCTCCTCCCGCAGCGATATCATCAGGAAGTGTTGCTCATGCTCAGAAGCCTACATCATCTTATCATTCCAAACCTTCCTGCTTCAGACAGCACCATAATTTTGATAGCATCAGTAGACAGTAACAATATTAGAAGGACAACAACAGCAAAAGTCATTTTAAGACAATCAGCAAGATAAAGCTAGTCCAAAAAGTCCTTTATCTCCAGTTTGTGATCCAGAAATGGACCCTAACTCTAGAATGTCCAAATTTCAAGAACTAATAGATCTCTCTCAGATCAGAAAAGCTAAAGAAGAAGGATAAGACACTTCATAGTATACTACTATGTACTCCTATAGAAAGAAAGAGCTAGACAAATATCAGGTACACAATCTTTTTAATGCTGATAAATATATGCCCTTACATCCTGAAGCAGTTGTACCAAAAGCTGCTTCTGTGACAATTCTTGGAGCACGTAATATGAAGATGACAAAGTAGCAAGCTGCAGATCACAAAAGAGAAATCATCTTCACCAGACCAGCTTCAGATGAATAGAAGAAAGACTCAAAGAAAGCCTGAAAAATGTTCTTTCTATATTTTGATTTGAACTATTATTTGTTATTTATTCTTCACAAGGCACTGTTGTTAATATCTGCTGAACAATTATTATTCTGCCAGATAACTTTTTATGCTTTGTGATTTTTCTCTTTCTGTTGTTCATAGTGATCTCACCCAAATAGGGGGAGATTGTTGGAACCCCACCCGTTTTAGGGTTGATTTGGGCTAGGTTCACAATTAGGATTGCTTAGATTGACCCACATTGTATAGTCTAGGGTCATAGGTTTTTGTCAGATTCTAAGTCAAGACATCTACCTAGAATGATTGGTTTCCAACTTCAGAAGATTTAGAAGACAGAAGACCCCCAGAGAATGCAGTTTTTCTAGGAGCAGAAAAAGTCATTTGGAGACTACTGAATTAAGCTTGACTTTCGTCGATCGGAGTTCAACAAACTCAGTTATTTCTCTTAGCTGAGTTCGACGAGCTCAGATTTCTTCTTTGAGCTGAGTTCGACAAAATCTTATCTGAGATGGACGAATTCTGATTTCTTCCCAAGAGTTCAGCATGACGAAAAGACTATCTCAGTTCGACATTCTTGGAGCTCAGATTGGCACTGAATTTTCTATTCAGAGATCTTGGATCTCAGCTCGATGAAAGATAGGTTTTATATCGAAGAAATTGGATCTTTGTTCGATGAAACAGTTTGATTTCAACTATATTTTCACAGGTTTTGTTCGACTATCTTCCCTGCAGTTTTTCCAGTATTGACTAAGGTAGTTTGATTTCGGAATTTTTTATTATATGCCTATAAATGCTCTGATAATTAATGCTTCATATTCTCAAGAATATGGTCGTTTAAAGGTAGCATTAATTATGGTATTCACAGTGTATTTATTTGGCTAATTTGCTGGGACGGTTGAGGAAACAATTAAAGACAATTTCTAGCCGTTCAACTCCCAGATTTTTTGCATGCAATGAAGGATAGATTTGAAATTCAAATGCTATTTTCTGCAAGGAATATAAAAAGCTATTTTCAGAAGATTATATAGTATTCTTAGAATTTACATAGACACATAGGGATTTTTATAGAGCCCTTCACTATCAGCTTCAGAGTTTTCAAGGCACAACTATTCAATATCAGTCCAGAAAGCTTCTGAAGATCCTTCACAATCGGAAGGCCTACACCCTGTGCAAAGCCCTCATCTTCCTGAACCATCGTATAGCTTTGACAACATCAAATCAACTAGTCTTCTCCTAGACTGTTTATAGAGAAGAACATCATCAATTTTCTTTTTCCCACTGTGTACAGGGTTATAACTCCCTTCAAAAGTTAACCCCTTTGGTTGTCAAGTATCCTGATCAAAAGCTCAATGGGTTGTGAGATCTCCCTTGAAATAGATCTTGTGGTGGCACGGCACCAGAGCAAAAACTTGTGGTGGTAGGGCACCTGATCAAAAACCTGTAGTGGATTCCTACCAGGGTGGTAGAAGAGTGAATGTACCCAGTTTTGGGGAACCACTATAAAACCTTTTTGTCATCTGGATTGCTCTATTTTTTTATCTGTTATGTTGTGATTGCTTTTGTTTTTATTTTCTCTCTATACATATATCTATCACGTATTTTAATTTCGCAATAAAACTAATCAAGTTTTAAAATACTCTATTCACCACGCCACCTCTAGAGTTAAGACAGATCTATCCCTCACTTTCATTATAGCAAACCTTGGAGTTATACTCAGATTGTTAAATCCTTTTTAAGTAAACTCTCTCTAATACCACTTGAAAGTTTCTTAACTGAAGGTTAGCTAATCACCTAGAGGGGGTAGGGGTTAATAGGTCTTTGAAAGTTTATTAAATCTTTTTCTAATTTTAAATTAATATATTTAGAGCTTGTCCTTAGATCCTGCAATAAGAAAGAAAACAAACACCATAACAAATACACAAATATTTATAGTGGTTCCCCAATTGGGTACATCCACTTTCCCTCCCACTTAGCCAACTTATTTGTTGGACAAGGCACAAACTCCACCACTATGCTCCTTAGAGCTTACACCGCAGACCCTCAGCCTTATACACAGATTCCTCACGGAATCCAAACCAAAACCATAAGGTTCCTACCTCAGAGCCCTATAAAGCTCCTACACCTCAGTGATCCACTGATCACCTACCTCAGCCTTATTTCTAAGGCCTACAACTCAGGCTCTTCAGCCTTACAGCTTCAGGCACACAACCATACTCTTAGAGTGTTGTAGAACTCCTACAACTCAGTACCCTTCAAGGTATCTACAGCTCAGCCTCCTCCAAGGCCTACAACTCAGTGACACACTTGTCACCTACAGCTTAGTGGCTCTCCAGTCACCTACCTCAGGCACAAGGCCCTACACTTAGGCTGGGAGGACAACTCTACTTCATATCGACACTTGGATCCTACTTCAGAGAGCAGCACTCTCCTACCTCAGGCAATTAAGCCCTACATCTCAAATCCAGACTTGGATCCTACCTCAGTACCCCAATAAGGCACCTACCTCAGACACAAAGTTTCCTACACTCCGATTCAGATAAACTGAATCCTACAGGAAGTAAATATAGAATGTTTAAGAAAAACAACTGAATCAGAGATAAATCTCTGAGTCTACCTTGCTGTATAGAGCAGATATCATTCCAGAACACTTGCTGTAGACGGTATTGGTCCTCTTCTACATATAACACTTTTCTACTACACAAATGAACAACTATCAACTTGCTGAATGGATGAATCAGCTTCTCTGTTCTGGAGAGAACTATCTTGCTGAGCTTGAAGAGCTTCAGCTATCTTCCTTTGCCTTTCAGGCTATCTCTACTAGACTTGAGCTTTCAGGCTTGATGGAGAAGAAGATGTACAGCCACCTATAGTTTTCTCTTGTATTTCCTGTGTTTGTTCTCCGTCGTTCTTCGTTGTTTTCGTTGCCCTAATCCTTTTTCTTTTTCTTTTTTATATGCATTGATTTGAATCAACGGTAAAATTATATATGGGCCCAGCAAAGGATTGGTAAGCCGCACCTCCTTCAGAAAAGGACAAAGCAGCTTTCGGCGCCACTACAGCTTTCCCGCAATGGCTACATGTAAGTTGACATTGATGACGTCAGCAATGGTCATCATCATCTAGACTTAGAAAATATTCCAGAAATCCATAAAGCATTAAGTGATGTTAAGTCACTCAACGGCATCTGTCTTGGATCTCAGCGCTTCTGGAATTGTGAATTTTCTTTGCCTTTGTCTCAGCAGTTCTGTCTCAGCAGTCTCAGTGGTTTCTTATTTACAGCTGAGACAAGCTTCTTTCTTAGCGCTTTCTGTCTCAGCGGTCTTAGCTGTTTCTTATTAACAGCTGAGACAAGCTTCTATCTCAGTGCTTTCATCTCAGCGTTCTCAGCGCTTTGTTCTTAACTGCTGAGAATACCTTCAATCTCAGCACTTTCTTCTCAGTGGACTCAATACTTTCTTCTCAGCTATCTCAGCGGTAGCTTCTCAGCTATCTCAGCCGTCTCAGCACGTTTTGCCATAGTCAATTTTTCTGGCTTTAGCTGCGTTCGACGATCTATGGGGTGATCTCGATAAACTCTGATCTTCTCAGCAGTCTCAGCACTTTTTGCCTTAGTTAATTTTTCTTGCTTTAGCTTGACAAGTGTAGAGTTGAGCTCGATAATCTGTAGGTTGGGCTCGACAAACTGCAAACTGAGCTCGATGAACTTCAAGCTAAGCTCGACGAACTTTGAATCCTGAGCACTTGAGCTTATCCCATGGAATGTTGAGCTAAGCTCGATGACCAGCGAGCTGAGCTCAACGAACTGCGAGCTGAGCTCGACGAATTTTGAGTGTACCACCAAACTCATTTTCTTCACCTGTCCAACCATGGACTACCTGTATGAATGAACTAGAGCACAAATCAAATACATTATACTCCTTAGCATGATTGGTGATGCCTCTTCAAATCATGAGGAACATTGTAGGGCATAATTCCCAACAGATTCCATGACGGCTAAACTATCTTGTATTACTAAATTTAAAACGTGAAAAACACACTGAGTGCGAAAAAAATGCACCACTTAGCATTGGTTTTAAATCGTGTTTTAACCACTCAATGACTACGATATTTTTAGAGTCATTATCAAAAGAAATACTGATTATTTTATCTTTTATTTTAAATTCTCGCACACATTTAATAATTAGATTATATATAGCTTTACCTGCATGGGAATATTCAAAACCTTTAAAAGATATTATGCACTTATTTAGCTCCCATGAAACAGGATCGATCAAATGACACGTGATACAAATATAAGATAATCCTACTTTTATACTACTATTGCAAATGTCACTCGTTAAACTTACATGACTTTCGAAAGTTTCACAAAAAATTATTAACGATTGTTTTAATTTTGAATAGACTTTAATGGCGTCGCGCTTAAGAGTATCTCTACTTGCCTGTTGATATTTGGGCTGAATCCATGCATGTATATTTTTTGTCGCATCCTCGTTATTGTAGTGGCTGAATGACAACACACGTCTGATGACATATTTCATTTGTAGATCTCATTGGCGAAGTTGATCGTACATCCAAATTTTCCCTCCACCTAAAATTTGGGCATGACTGGACTCGGGAGCTTGTTTCGAAACACAAGACTAAAAGGTGTCTTGCTAGTGTCGAGTTACCGGTATGGGTCAGCAGCTTTGATCATAATTTGCATCGTGCCTTGAATTCAGCGCCAACTTGAACCTTATCAAAATGCTCCCAAACTAGCGATGTACGATTGTGTTTCACCACAACAGGCGTACTTTGAGTAGACGACCCAAATATTGAGGTGGTCGATGTCATGTTAGCGTTGAGCAGGATGCTAGCGAGGTGTTAAGAAAATTTTAAAGAGTCATTGGGCCAACGACCTGGGTCGGGTTGTCGCCTACGCCTGGATTGGCCTTTCCTTGGGCCTGGGCTAGGGCCGGCCAGAAAATTGGGCTTTGCCCGACCTGGTTATTACCCTTATATTTATGCCCTGACCTTGCCATGAGCTTGGCCTAGGCCCGGGCCAGGCTTTTCCCAGGCTGGGCCTGTAACACCTCCCATGTAATGACTGTATAATATGTGTTTGGCCGAGGCCCCACATCATACAGATGCCACAGCTTAAGCATTATAAGATGATATAAACTACCCAATTCAAAACTCAGACTAAACACGATGGAAACCAAAGAGCATGACCAGAAGTTATCCACTAACATATAAGTATCAACACGGCCTTATGGCCTTACAACATTTGAGAGTCCAAAATTCAACCATAACATCAAGCGTCAATGTGCATAAGCACTCTTGGGCTACCTCGGCGTGCAAGTCGGTTTACATTATGCATTAATCATAACATCCAACATAACAGAGCTACCACATAAAATGAATCACTTCATGAGGCTTAGGCCTTTTTGGCCGGTGAGCTTGCCCTGACCTCAACTATGTAACCAACACATCTCCTCCCGGCCATCCCTAGCAGAACCCGGGGCACTCCATCACCCTGCATGTCAGCACTTCGTATGCAAAAATACAAGTACATTTAAAGTTGTAAAACAGGTTTGGATGTCTCATACAACAAACACAGTTCTATATTTAGCATATAATAAAAGGGGGCCTACAATGGAGCATATATGCAAGCCTGGGCTTCACCCAAGGCACCCTAAAGTGTATGCTTCTAACACATCATCAATCGGGTACATCCAATTTCCCCATCGGCGTTCAAGCCACAATCACAAGGGTACTTCCAATTTCTCACAAACAACATACAAGCCGCCACACAGAATGCTTGCCTAGGCCCCACCCATTCGCGATGACCCAGGCCCGGCTCCAAAATCGGGACAAAGTCCACCGAAGGAGACCCAGCGGAACCCAGCTGGGATCATCCGGGCATGCCTGCAAGCTCTGATTTTTCACGTCAGATTCCTCCACACAAAGAAACTGATGCTAAGAACCATTGCTAAACCCCACCTGTTCGCGACGACCCCGACCCAGCTCCAATATCGGGACCAAGTCCACCAACGGAGACACAACAGAACCTAGCTAGGATCATCCGGAGTTGACCAAAGCTTGGCATTCTCGTCAGTTCCATAGGAGTGGACTTGTATCCGGGACCCTCTCCACACATGACTTTGCAATGTCATGTGATAGCCAACCGACCGCAGAGACAAACCATGCCTCAGCACATCACAATCCCATGACTTTCCCACCTTAAACCACCATTCGTACAAAACAATCACCCTGCCCCCGTGTGCACTCTAATTTCCACCCGGTCCGGTTCTGGTCACATATACTCACACGAAAGAGGGAGAAATATCATCACAAATGGCGTCTTGCCGCTAACGGGTTTCTACAAAATCGTTAAGGCTTGCTATGCAACATCACCGAGTCGGACTAATGGTCGCAACTACGTCTTCACCCATAATGCCTAATTCACTAATGGAGTGTACTTCTAGTACAATATCATGTCGGGGACGGACACAATCGACCCGATGGCTCCCCTTGAACCATGGCAACCCAAATCACTCTCATTTGAGAGATCCGGTGCCTAGAATGTTTGAAAGAAAACAGGAAAGAGTAGATGCCATGCACGCATCCTAAAACCTAGATGAGAAGTGTCGTTACCATATGACTACTCTTCTTAGCCATGAAACCCTTGTCTTGCATGGATGAAAACAAGCGCCTCCAAGTCCTTTCCACGGTTCTGGCCTCGCAACGACGACCAAAGGTCTAAAGTTCCGTCAGAGGAAGAAGAAAGCTCTCTTCTTCCTCCTCCCACCTTTCTCTTTAAAACCCTAACTCACACTTCCCAAATGAGAAAAATGAGGAGAAACAATCGTTTAACCCTATAAAAGCACTCTGGAGGTAGAGTCTTGGGCCTTAGGATCAAAACCTAAATGAAATCGGACGGCTAAAAAGCAAAACAACGGAACTGCTTTTGTCTGCTACAGCTGGGCGGTAACTACCTACCGCTGAGCGGTAGTTTCCAGAGGGCTCGACTAGAAAATAATGTCGCGCTAACACCGGTGATAAGGCTAATGCCGTGCAGTGGTGTCTTTCTCAAGAACTCTACATTTTCTTGAAAGCTCAGCGTTCGACGAACGGGGCACTTAATTCGACGTTCGACGAAATAGGGCTATCGTCGAGAGGTACCTAGCTAATGCCCCATGGTAGCATTCAACGCTCCCAACGACTGTCCACTCAATGCTCTCAGCGCATGGCCACTCAACGCTAAGCTACCACCAAGTGATAACTTCTATCGCTGGGCAATTTCCTCCAGAGACTCAAGATCTGAAAACTGGGGTGTTACAACTCCTCCCCCCTTAAAATCATGCACTCCTGCATTTGTCCCATCGCACCTGAAGTAAAGAGTTTGAAGAATTTTATCCTCGAAATTAGGCATGCACTTAAACAAAAGCATACCTGAAGTAAAGAGTTTCAGGAAGTACTCCTGCATTGCTTGCTCTATCTCCCAAGAGAACGCATCATGCCCGCAGTTGTCCAATCGCACCTTCACAAGCTTAACCTCTTTATTCTGCAATTGCCGAATCTCCGAATCCTCTAAGCCAACTGGGCGGACTTTCATCCCCAAGTCCTCTTATACCAGAACCGTCACCGGTTTGATCACCACACTAGCCCCCACCAAGGCTTTCCTCAAGACAAAGACATGAAAAACATTGTGTAATCCACTCAGCTCTGTGGATAATGCCAACCGGTAAGCTGCTTCTCCAATGTGTTTTATAACCTCGAACGATCCCAAAAACCTCGGACTTAACTTCTTGAGTCGGCGAATCCACGAAATGCCTTTGAACGGCTAGATCTTGAGATAGACCCAGTCGCCCACCGCAAACTCCACATTCCTATGGCGAGCATTAAAATACTTTGCTTACCAGTCCTGTGCAACCTTCATGCCCTCCTGAATGGTTCTCACCAACTTGCATGCATCAGCCACCACTTCTATTCCCAAAAGTTTGGTGTCTCCCGCCTCTATCCAGGACATTTGCGTTCGACACCGCCTTCTATACAAAGCTTCGTATAACACCATCTTTATACTTGCTTGGTAACTATTGTTATAGGTGAACTCTAGCACGAAGAGGTGATCTTCCCATTTCTTCCCAAAGCAAAAATACACATTCTCAGCATATCTTCCATTATACGGTTCGTTCTTTCTGTTTGTTCATCAGTTCGAGGATGGAATGTCGTACTGAACTTAAGCTTCGTGCTCAGACTTTTATAAACTAACCTCCAGTCTCTAGATGTGAATCATCCATCGCGATCACTAACTATACTCTTAGGAATCCCATGTAGTCGCACAATGTCATGAACATACAACTCTACCAGCTTCTCCACGTTGTCCTCTTTCCAATTTGGGATGAAATGAGATACTTTGGTCAAGCAATCCACGATACACCAAATTGCGTTGTTAACCTGCTGCGATTGAGGTAAACCATGCACAATGTCCATGGAGATGTCATCAAATTTCCAGTCGAGAATAGGAAGAGGCTTCAGGAACTCGCCCGGCTTCTGACACTCGGCCTTTACTAAGGCACGTGTTTGGCACCGACTCACGTACAAAGCTATATCACGCTTCGAACTAGGCCACCAAAAGGGTTTCTTCATATCCAAGTACATCTTTGTACTGCCCGAGTGAATGGAGTACTTCATAAAATTAGACTAAAAAATCAACTCCTCACAGAGCTTGCCAAACTGCGATATACATATCCTTTCATCCTTCCTCAAGAC
The DNA here is from genome assembly GCA_039583875.1 of Platanthera guangdongensis. Taxonomy (NCBI): domain Eukaryota; kingdom Viridiplantae; phylum Streptophyta; class Magnoliopsida; order Asparagales; family Orchidaceae; genus Platanthera; species Platanthera guangdongensis. The sequence goes on along the minus strand of CM077162.1, from coordinate 91,106,772 downwards.
CCCATCAATCATCTTCGAGTAGCTACCCTCTCCCTTTTGAGCTTCCACCACGAATGGCTGAAACTCTTCATCCAAAGTAGTCCTTCCCGAATAAGATCGGATAATTCATTTTTCAACTCGATCCAGTTGAATCGAGCCATTCATGACTTGCCTCTTGCTACGCACTCAATGCCAAGGGACTTACAGTCCCGCATCAACCACTCATTATGAGCTTCGATCCAACTCCCTTGACCAGAGTATTTCCTGCTTAAGGCATCCGCCACCATGTTGGCTTTTCCTGGCATATAGTGAATTGTCACTTCGTAGTTTCCAAGGAACTCGACCCATCTGTACTGCCGCATATTCAAGTCCTTTGGGTCTAGAAGATACTTCAGGCTTTTGTGGTCCAAGAAGATCTCCACCTTCGCACCATACTATACACATAGTGTCGCCACAACTTTAATGCAAAATTTATCGTCGCCAACTCCAAGTCATGGATGGGGTAATTCCCCTCGTGAGGCTTCAACTGCCTAGACCCAAAAGCTATAACACTGCCATGTTGCACCAACACGCATCCCAGCCCACATCCTGATGAATCACTGAAAATCTGAAATCCTTCAGTCCCTTTTGGCATACTTAGGATTGGAGCTGTCATCGACATTTCCTTCAGGGTGTCAAATGTTTTATTGCATTCTTGACTCCAGACAAACTTTTGGTCCTTACGAGTTAGAGAAGTGAGGGGTAGAGCTATCCGTGAAAAGTTTTTCACAAACCTTCTATAGTACCCGGCTAGTCCAAGGAAACTTCGGACTTCCGCAACAGTTCTTAAAACAGGCCAATCTCTGATGGCCTCCAATTTTGTAGGATCTACCACCACCCCATCACCACTCATCACATGGCCTAGAAAAGCAACCATCTCCAACAAGAACTCGCACTTTGAGAACTTTGCATAAAGCTGGTTCACTCTCAACACTTGCAATACTATTCTCAAATGAGTCTCATGCTCCGTCTCTGAAGGAAAGGGGATAGATCTGATTACTCTAAAGGGGGGGGGGGGGGGGGGGGGGCGGAGGGGGTGAATAGAGTAACTTAAAACTTCTGATTGTTTTAGAATTTATCAGAGTAAAATAGGTAATATCAATAGTAGTAACAGAAAATGGAAACAGTCTAAGTTAATCTATCACAACACAATAAGAACAAAATGAAAATGAACACACACATTCAACACAAGAATTTTATAGTCGTTCCCCAAACTAGGTACATGCACTCTTCTACCACCCTGGTACGAATCCACTATCAGGTGTTTGCTCAGGTGACTGCCACCACAAGATCTATTTATAGGGAGATCTCACACCCCTTTAGGATTTTGATCAGGTGCCCAAAAATCAAGAATAAACTTTTGAAGGGAGTTAATAAACCCTTTTACAGGAGGTTGAGAGAGTTGATGGTGTCTTCTCTTTTCTATATACAATAGAGAAGACTTGTGGATTTCTGTTGTCAAAGCCCCTTCTGAAGTAATGAATGGTTCAAAAAGCATGTATCCTTGCTCAGAGTGTAGGTCTTCAGTCTTTTCTCGAAGAGATCCAGGAATTTTTTGACTGATTCAAAGTTATTATCCTTGAATGTTCCTAGAGTAGAAGTATAAGAAGATTCTTGATATTTGATTGTTGTTCTTCTTCAGTCTTCAGAAAGAATAAGGGGGAAAACAAAATGTTTTCGGCACAGAGAAGAAGCAGATATTCTTATGTTTATGCCTATATCTCTTCTCTGTATTTCACTTCTATATTCTCTATCTCTGTTCTATCGTCTGAAAGAAAATTCTCCTATATATTCTTCTGTCAAATTCTTCTCTTGAATTTGAATTCCAAGCATTAATTGCTGAACAATTTTTGGAGAATGGAATGGCTGGAATATATTCTTTAATAAGTTTCACCAACTGTCCCATTAATATAAGCAAGTAATTAACCCTGATGACATCCATAATTAATGCTGCCAAGAACGGCTATATTCTTGAGAATATAAGAATTAATTACTCGGAGAATTATTGCTAAAAAATAAAATAAGGACAAAAATAAGGGAAACTTCTAAGTCTAGCTCGGGATAGAATTCGTCGAGCCCTGAAAAAAATTCATCGACTAGAGTTTCAAGTTCGTCAAGCTGAGAAATCCTGTTCGTCGACCTGAGCTCAGCGAACTGCATTCTGGAAATAACTTGCCAAATCTGCACTATAAGTTCGTCGAACAAAGAATCTGTCTTCGTCGATCTGAGTTCAGAGAATATAAACTAGAAAGAAGCTATTGAAGCTGAACTCCAGATTTCATCGAACAGACAATCTGTCTTGAGGAAGAAATCATCGACCTAAGCTCGAATATCGTCGAGCTCAACCCAAAGAAATAATTCTGAGTTCGTCGATCTGCGATCGACGATCGTCGAGCTGAGTTCGAAGAATTTCGAACTGAGAATTTTGAACTCTGAATTCTTCTATGTCTGAGTCTACTGAAGTCCTGTGCTGGCTGGTCCATGAAGGTTGAACCTAATGACTAGCCTAAACTCTAGGACTCATAGACTTGACCGTGGTTATATAATGTGGGTCAAACTCATCCTAATTAGTGAACCTAGCCCAAATCCAAACTAGGGATACAACAATCTCCACCTATTTGGGTGAGGTGACTAATACAAACAAAAGAAAACAATCACAAAGCAGAATAAAATATATCTGGTAGAAAATAAAACATTCAGCTGATATGTACACAGGTACTTCATGATTAACAAATAGAGTTCAGAAAATAAAGATTAAACACAACTGTCATCTGTTCTTCTTTGTCCTCTCTTTGTCAGCTTTGTCAGATTTTTCAGAGGGTTGTCTAAATTTAATCTCTCTGTTTGGATTTGCAGCTTCTCTTTTTGACATTATCATGTCTGATGCTCTAATTATATTGCTTGAGGTGGCCCTTGGTACTACTGCTTCAGGATGTAGACTCATATAGTCATCTACATTGAAAAATTTGTTAGCTTTAGCATACCTCTTAAGCTCTTCTTTTCTGTAAGATGACACTGTGGTGTACTGAGATGGATCTTTTCCTTCTGCTTTAGCTTTGTTGATCATAGAAAGTCCAACCAGCTCTTGAAACCTAGCCATTTTTGCAATTATTTCCTATTTTGGATCTACAAAAGGGATAGGTGGAGATTCTGCCCTTTTAGGACTAGAGTCCTTTGAATTATCAGGAGAAGCTGAAGTACTTTTCTTATATATACCAGGAGGAGGCTTGCTCTGAGAGGATTGTTGCTGACTGCTACCTTGTTGACTTGGCTTGGAGTGTCTCTGATAGGTCTTGGTAATAGGTGCTGATCCTTGAGTCACACTTCCCGAGGCCCCAGCTGATGGAGGAGGCAGAGGAGGGTCTTTCCTGAAGTACTTAGGACGAGACCTGTACCTTCTTATCTTCTTCCTTTCTTTTTGCTCATTCTTTGATAACCACATCCATTGTGACATCCCAGGGTATGGAGTAATATTTGTAGAATATAGTAGGGAGTGTCATGTGTAATATTTGGCTTGGCAGCAGCCTTTGGAACAACTTTCCTTTTCTAAGCAATCTTCTTCTTGGCTTTAGGATCATCAGATTCATCAGAATCTTTGTCATCATTATCTTCATCAGAGGATTCTGGAGGGTTGTCATACATTTCATCAATTTTCTTCAAGGCTTAATTTGAGGTTTGCTTTTCAGCTTGATGTAGTACTTGAGATTCTGAAACTTCTGGAGCAGCAATATTTTCAGAAACTATTTGATTCTCTTCACCTATATCTGCCAATATAATAACATCCAAGCTTGGTATATGACTGTCATCCATTTTATAAGTTGGAGGGGAGAGGGCCTTGGGAGCTAATTCTATGAGTGGCTCACTAACTGCAAAACTTTCCTTTAGTTGCTTAACAACTTCAGGGCTTATTGGTGAAGTGTAGCAAACTATAGCTATAGATTGCTCTGGGCAAACTTCTAGAAGGTAATTCAAATAAGTTGTATCAAAAGAATTTAATAAATTGAATAGATCTACTTTGTGATTGACAAGGCAAGCACCAACAGTCAAAATTGCTGGAAAGTCAACTTGATCATCTGTACAAAGCATATCAACTGCTGTCTCAACTTCTGTAATCATATTTACATCTGCATCTGCATCTGCTAGCTCATCTAACTGTAAAACTACGCTGCTTCTGCTACTGCTGGAGGAGAGGAGACTAGAGCTTCTTCAATGGATATCTCCCCCTACATGGTTTCAGAGGGTCCTGAAGTCAGGCCCCCATAAGTAGGGATAGTGGGGGCAACAAAAATGAGGGAAGATAGGGATGAAATAGAATCAACAAGAGGTTTAATGGCCTCTGCTATAAGCTTTGAGAGAAGGGGAGTGATGAGTTCCAGAAGGGAGGAAAGGGAAGGGGAATCCATTTGCATAAACTCAGAGGTGTCTAAGTTGATACAAAAGGAGGGAGGATGAATGATGAAAGGAAAGGAGTGGTATTTGTCATGGGCTCATCATGAGGTGATGGAGTATTGATGGGAGATGATAGCAGATGAAAGGATGGAATGGATGAAAGGTTATTGAGGGGGATGTCATCTAGATGATGAGGAAGTGGGGATTGAGGTGGTGTGGTATACTCTGGAGATTGAACTCGTGTTGGTTGATGTTTAGGAGATTGAATTGGTGGTGTTTGAATAAGAGCTGGAGATGAGGATGGTTGTTGGAGTGTTGATGAAGGAATTGAAATTTGTGGAGGTGTAGGTTGTTGAGATGGAGGTGTTGGAATCTGGGTGCATGGAATTATGATGGAGGGGTCAACTTCTAGGGATGGGGGATTAGCTATTACAGCTCTTGTATCCTCATTTGCTCTGGAAGAGGTTGAAGCCTTGGATGACTTTGAGATTGCCCTATCCCACCTTCCAAACAAGACACATGTTAGCCTTTGGGAAGAATTAATGAAGATGGTCCCAGAGACCAGGGATTCAACAGCCTTTTCCTGTAGGAAAATAGCAAGAATTCTTCCAAAACACACTTCCTTCTTACTTTTCTTCTTCTTTATCAAGTCAAACAGGATTTTAGCCCAATTCATTGGTTTCTTATTATTACAGCACACATTACAAGAAATTGTTGCCTCGTAATATAATCATGGGCAATATGCTTTCCTAGCAATACTTTGACCACCACATCGGCTAAAAATAAATATTCAGAAGACAAGTTTTTCTTTAATAACTTATTAGGGTTCTCCCAATATGACCCATTTTATTCAACATGTCATCAAACTCAGAACTATCAATCTCAATATCTTCTTCGCCATTTATCAAGACAAAAATTTCAATTAAGACTACAGGGGTCAAAGAAAATTGGTTACCAGATATTGTGCTTATCATCGCGTCAGCGTCTGGAGTAGAGGTGGTGAACACTGATTCTCTGATTTCAGTAGTAGCTATCTTTATCCTGGTTGTCATGAAGTTCTTCAACTATTGTTCCTCAAATAATTTCAGTATGTCATGGAAAACTTGATCAGAGTGTTGAAATGATTCGAAGTCTATGTCGAATCCCATGTAGAATTTCATTGCCACAAGAGAGCTCACCGGAATCAACATTGATCACCTGCAAAAGCAAATAGAAAGATCAAGTGAAAGGGGAATAGAAAGCACGTGATGGAGCTTGAAGAAAACCTATTTATATGGTTTTCAGAATATGAAGCGGCAGAATTTGTCCTGCGAAATAAACAAAATTCTTCGATCTGAGTTCGACGAAATATTTTATTAAAAAAAGAGTTCGTCGATCTCAGTTTGAAGAAGGGAAAAGTTTTCGTCGTTCTCAAGTCGATGAAAATTTTCTGAAGAATTATCGTCGATCTCTGTTCGACGAATAGAACTTCACACACAGAGAGTTCGTTGATCTCAGGTCGACGAATTTTCTCAAGACCTTTTCTCAGTTCATCAATCTCCATTTGACGAACTGTGACAAATTCTTCGACCACAGACAAAAAGTTAAATTAATGCATCTCCATTTATCATACCTAGCTGATTCATAAAGAACAAATGTTTCTTCTCATCCAAGGGTTTGGTGAAGATATCTGCCTTTTGCAAATCAATAGAGACAAATGTGAGATAAATTTTCTTTTTGTCAACACACTCTCTAATGAAATGATGTCTTACATCTATATGCTTAGTTCTACTATGATACACTTTATTCTGTGCAATGGAAATTGTACTAGTATTATAACAAAGTAGAGTTGAATTATTTAAGTTGACACCATAATTTAGGAGTTAGTTCTGAATCCATAGCATTTGTGAACAGCAACTTCCAGCTGCTATGTACTCAACTTCTGTTGTTGAAGTAGACATAGAGGTTTGCTTCTTGCAAAACCAAGACACTAACCTATCACCAAGGAACTGACATGTCCCTGATGTACTCCTTCTGTCCACTCTACATCCAGCAAATTCAGCATTTGAGTATCCAGTTAAGTCAAATTCTGACTCAGTTGGATACCAGAGTCCTAAATTAGGGCAACTCTTTATATATCTCAAAATTCTTTTTAAGAAAATAAGGTGAAATTCTTAAGGGTTCACCTGGAACCTAGCACAAAGACATGTAGCAAACATAATATTTGGTCTGCTTGCTATAAGATATAACAGGGACGAAACAATGGCCCTATATCTACAGGTTTCCCATGTTCATCAGAATCAATCACAACATTTGTAGCCATATGTGTTTTCTTAGCTGAAGAATCAGCCATCCCGAACATTTTTATTAGCTCCTTAGCATACTTGGATTAGGATATGAAGATGCCATCAGGGGACCGCTTCACTTGGAGACCAAGGAAGTAGAAGAGCTCACCCATGCTGCTCATTTCAAACATGGAATGCATAAGGTTGGAGAACCTTTTGCATAGTTTGGAATCTGTAGAACCAAATATAATGTCATCTACATATATTTGTACTAACAAGATTTTATCATAATGATGCTGTATAAATAAAGTCCTATCTGCTGTGCCTCTACAAAAGTTATGCTCTAAGAGAAAGCTAGCTAAGGTTTCATACAAAGCTCTTGGAGCTTACTTTAAGCCATAGAGTGCCTTATGCAATTTGAAAAAATAAGATGGATGAGATGAAGAGATAAAACCTGGTGGTTGTTCCACATAGAACTCATCATTGATTTCACCATTTAGGAATGCACTTTTGACATCCTTTTGGTATACTGTGAACTTCTTGTAGGCTGCATAAGCTAGAAATATCCTTATTGCTTCTATCCTTGCAACATGGGGAAAATGTTTGGTCATAATCTATGTCTTCCTCTTATCTATATCCTTGAGTAACTAATCTTGCCTTATTCCTTAGGATAAGTCCTTGAGCATCTATTTTGTTTCTAAATTCCCTATTTAGTTCCAATGACTGGGTAGCATTTGGGCCTTGGAACTAAATCCCAAACACTACAACTCTAAAAATGGTTGAGCTCCTCTTGTATTACAATGATCTAGTGTGATCTTGCTCAGCATCTTTAATGGATTGGGGCTCAGTTTGAGATATGATGCGTGCATGCATCATGTCTCAGTGGAGTTGATGCCTTGTCTACACACCCACTGATATGTCTCCAATCCCTTGAGATATAGGGTGATCTCTAAGTGTGACTAATTCAGTAGGAGGAGTTGTTTAAGCAATAGCTTGGGGAGTTAATTCCACTTGTGGAATTATAGCTATTGTTGGCTCTTCACTGAGTTCAGTGTCATCATCTTCACTATCTTCAGCAATATGTGGAGAAGGTTGTGTAACAACCTCATTGGTGAGGGTCAATTCATCCAACTTCTCACACAGATGTGGTTCCTGCAAGTTCTCACTGGTAGATGGAATCTTCTCCTAATAAAACATGTTAGTCTCATCAAAAGAAATATGAATAAACTCTTCCAATTTTATAGATCATTTATTGTATACCCTATAAGCCTTGCTTACTTGGGAATATCAAGGAAAAATTCCTATTTCAGCTTTGCCTTCAAACTTTCTAATGTGTTTCTTGTTGTTGTTATGAATATAACAAATGCAACTAAAGACTCTAAAATAATCTATTGTAGGTTTCTTCCCTTTGCATAGTTCATAGGGGGTCTTTCCCTTAAGTTTGTGTATCAAACTTCTATTAAGTACATAGTTTGTTGTGCTCACATCCTCTGCCCAAAAGGGTAGGGGCAAATGAGCATCTGCAAGTAATGTGCATGCAGCTTCAATCAGTGTTCTGTTTTTTTTTCTTTCAGCTACCCCATTTTGTTGAGTAGTTCTAAGAGCAGAGAAACAATGCCTGATACCTTCCTTCTCAAAGAATTCTTTCGTGGGAAGAGACTCAAACTCAGTACCATGTTAACTTTTAATCAATGCAACTGGAGTTAAATACTCAATCCTAATACTCTTAAGAAACTCTATAAGAACCTTGAAGTTATCTGACTTGTTTCTCATGAAGAACACCCAAGTGAACCTTGAGAAGTCATCAATAATCACCAAGGAATAATACTTCCCTCCTAGGCTTTGTATAGCAATGGGTCCAAAGAGATCCATGTGTAGCAAATACAGAATCCTAGGTGAATCACTCTTATTAAGTGACTTAAAGCTATTTTAGTTTGCTTGCCTAACTGACAAGCCCTACAAAGGCTTTCCTTCTTGTAGGGGAAAGAAGGAAATCCTCTAACAAGGTTGTCCCTAGAGAGTTTAGCAATGTTTTTCAGGTTTACATGTCCTAATCTCCTATGCCAAAGATCATTATTATTACTAGTTTGGTTAAACATGCATATTTCAGTTTTAGTTGACTTAAAATTAACTACATAGATATTTCCTACTATAGTACCAGTTAATACTACTTGGTAATAATATAGTAGGTTTTATTAAAAGATACATGAAACCTTTCATCACATAATTGACTTATGGATATCAAGTTGTGCTTCAGTCCACTTACATAAGCAACATTCCTGATAGTGACTACTCTAATTTTGACCTTTCCATACCCTTCAGACTGTCCACAATGGAATCACCAAATATTACTTTGAGTCCTAGCTTTAAATTATAGTTGATTAAGTTGTCCTTATTTCTAGTCATATGCTTTGAACAGCCACTATCCATATACCACTGTTGCTCTGTGGTGGGATAGTCTTTCACCTGCAATAAAATAGATTATCTATTCTTGAGCCAGGTTACCTTGTGACCTTGTTTATTCACATAATTAAAGCTGGAAATGTATGAGTATTCTGGTTGATTTTTATAACCTAAGGGGTGAAATCTTTTAGGTGTAATTATCCACTGGGTGAATGGATTAGCATATTGTCCTGGTTGATTAAATGTTCTATAGGAATTAAAGTTTTTGTTAAAATTAATTGGGTTCGACGAATCTTAGTAAGTTCTTCGATCTGAGGTCGATGAATGGGGATGAGTTCGTCGAACTACAATCTGAGAATGAGAGTATTCATTCTCTGGGCCCCAATATCGTTGATCTCTGGTCGACGAACCATATTGGTTTCGTCGATCCCAGTTCAGAGAATAATTATAATAAAAGTTTGTGTTATGAGTTCGTCGACTTGAGTTTGACGAACTGTACAGATTTCATCGATCTGAGTTCGACGAAATCTGCTGAACATTGTTATGGTTAAGATCTTTCTTATTCTTTCTCTTTTTCTTATTCTTTTGTTTGAATTATGTTTGTTTAACATTATTATCATCTTTCATTTCCTTGCCATTTTATGAAACAAATTTTATTAGAGTTGTTAAAATATTCTTCTGAATCAGTGGGGGTTGGCTTGATGAAGCACCTAAGCCCAGCTTGCCATTAAGCCTAGCATTCACTGTGCTTGTGATGTCCATTAGCTTGATACTTCTCCCATTTAAGGATTATTCAAGTTGCCTAGCCTCAGCTAATTCAGTTTTTAATGTGATGATATGTTCATTAGCTAGGGTTAATTCATCTTTTAATTTGATATTTTCGGAAAGCAAGTTTTCTTGTTCAGTCAATGTTTCTCTAAGTTGTTTAACCTCTTTTTCAGAATTAATTAAATCAATGTATAAATATTTAAATTCAGCTCTAAAATTTTCTGAATTGAAATCAAAGGAAGACAGTATCTGATCCTCTTCAGATAGAGGTTCTTCAATGTCTGATTACTCATCTTCAGATAGGCTGCTTAATGCATCAATGGCCATCAAGCAAATCTCCTTTGCCTTAGCCTCTTCTTCATCATCACTAGAGCTAGGAGATGAAGATTCATCTTCAGTTTCACTCCATGTTTTAGCCACAAAGCCTTTCTCCTTCCTTTTATGCTTGCTGGAGGAGGGATTATTGTAGTGCTACTTCCTACGTTCCTTTTCTCTTTTTCTCTCCTTCTTTTGGTTCTCTGGACACTCTGATATAAAGTGTCCTTGCTTCTTGCAACCAAAGTAAACAACTTCTTTAGTTGGGGTCTTATCATATCTTGGCTTGTCATCTTGCCTAGATGACTTTTTTCTGAAATCCTTCTTTGCCATCTTGTAAAATCTCTTGTCTAAGAGACTTAGAAGGTCTATATTAGATGTTGGAGCTTCTGATTCTTCAGATGCCTTGAATGTTATTCTTTGCTCCTTTCTTGCTACTAAAGGAGTCTTCTACTCTGCAGCTTCTCTTCTCTTTATTAGTTGTTCATAGGACTTGAGCTTTCCAAGAAGAGATTTAGTGGAAATATCATTTAGACTTCTGACATCCTTGATTGGCCATATTCTGGAATCCCATGAGCTAGGGAAGCACGTGAGGATTTTGTCATTGACTCCTATGAGGGTGATGTTCTTGTCCAGAGTCTTCAGCTTATTGATGATTGAGCTTAGTCTGTTGTACATGTCACTCACAGACTCCGACACATCTTTCTTAAAGTTCACATATTTCGAGATGAGATTTGATCTCCTGTCCTTTCTCTCATCTGCAGAACTAGCAAGCCTCTGGTTAAGAGAATCCCAGATAGCTTTAGCTGATGTGCAGTCTGCCACTTTCTGGAAGATGTCATTAGACAATGTTTGAGCCAAAATTTTCATGGCCTTGGCATCATCTATCTTGGCCTTCTTTTGAGCATCTGTCCACTCAAGTGGTGGAACAACATGCGTACTAGAAGTAGAAGTAGATGTAGTCTCTGGAACTGGTGGTCCTGTCAAAATAACATTAAAAATATCTTCATCAATAGAATTTATATATAGTTTAATTCTTGCCTTCAAAATAGGAAACTTATTCAGATTGCAAACTGGAGGTCTAGTGCTTGCATATTGTTTGTTCTGTGTCATGATATGAAATAAATAAAAAAACTAGGAAAATGGATAATGAGATCTAACAAGGATCTTTTGGTTCAAGTGTTAGCTTGTATAACCAAAGGAACATTGCTCTGATACCAATTGAAGGAAAGGGGATAGATCTGATTACTATAGCGGGGGGGGGGGGGGGGGGTGAATAAAGTAACTTAAAACTTTTGGCTGTTTTAGAATTTATCAGAGTAAAATAGGTGATATCAATAGTAGTAACAGAAAATAGAAACAGTTTAAGCTAATCTATCACAACACAAAAATAACAAAAATAAAATGAACACACATAATCAACACAAGAATTTTATAGTGGTTCCACAAATTGGGTACATCCACTCTTCTACCACCCTGGTACGAATCCACTATCAGGTTTTTGATCAGGTGACTGCCACCACAAGATCTATTTACAGGGATATCTCACAACCCTTTATGCTTTTGATCAGCTGCCCAAAAACCAAGAATAAACTTTTGAAGGGAGTTAATAAACCCTTTTATAGGAGGTTAAGAGAGTTGATGGTGTCTTCTCTTTTCTCTATACAACAGGGAAGACTTGTGAATTGCTGTTGTCAAAGATCCTTCTAAAGTAATGAATGGTTCAGAAAGCTTGGAGCCTTGCTCAGGGTACGGGTCTTCAGCCTTGTATTAGAGAGATCCAGGAATTTTCTATCTGATTCAAAGTTGTTGTCCTTAAATATTCCTGGAGTAGAAGTAGAAGAAGATTCTTGATATTTGATGGTTGTTCTTCTTCAGTCTTCAGAAAGAACAAGGGGAAAACAGAATGTTTTCAGCATAGAGAAGAAGCAGATATTCTTCTTTGTATGTCTGTATCTCTTCTCTGTATATCACTTCGATATTCTCTATCTTTGTTCAGTCATCTGAAATAAAATTCTCCTGTCACTCTTGAATTTGAATTCCAAGAATTAATTGCTGACCAATTTTTGGATAATGAAACGGCTGGAATATATTCTTTAATAATTTTCCCCAACTGTCCCATTAAAATAAGCAAATAAATAACCCGGATGAAATCCATAATTAATGCTGCCAAGAACGGCTATATTCTTGAGAATATAAGCATTAATTACTCAGCGAATTACTGCTAAATATATAATAAAATAAGGACAGAAATAAGGCAAACTTCTAAGTCTAGCTCGAGACAGAATTCGTCGAGATCTGTACAGAATTTGTCTACTAGAGTTCTAAGTTCGTCAAGCTGAGAAATCCAGTTTGCCAACCGGAGCTCAGCAAATAGAATTTTGGAAATAACTTGCCAAATCTGCGCTCTATGTTTGTCGAACAAAAAATTTGTCTTCGTCGACCTGGGTTCAGAGAAAATAAACTAGAAAGAATCTGTTGAAGCTGAACTCCAGATTTTGTTAAGCAGAGAATCTGTCTTGAGGAAGAAATCATCGACCTAAGCTTGAATATCGTCGAGCTCAACCTAGAGAAATAACTCTGAGTTCGTCGATCTGTGATTGACGATCGTCGAGCTGAGTTCAAAGAATTTCGAACTGCGAATTTGAACTCTAAATTCTTCTAAGTCTGAGTCTACTGAAGTCCTCTACCGCCTGGTCCATGAAGGTTGAACCTAATGACTAGCCTAAACTCTAGGACTCAAAGACTTGACCCTGACTATACAATGTGGGTCAAAGTCATCCTAATTAGTGAACCTAGCCCAAATCCAAAATAGGGATCCCACAGTCTCCGATTTAGAGTATACCCGAATATCATCAATAAAGACGACAATAAAAGAGTCCAAGTATCCACGAAATACCCGGTTCATCAAATCCATGAATATTGATGGTGCGTTTGTCAACCCGAACGACATCATCGAGAACTCGAATTGACCATACCTCGTACCAAAAGGCTTCTTGGGTATGTCCTCATCTTGAATCCACAACTGATAGTATCCTGACTTCAAGTCCAACTTAGAATACACCACTGACCTAACCAACTGGTCGAACAGGTCATCTACCCAAGGAATTAGATACTTATTCTTGACAGTCAGTTTATTCAACTCTCGGTAGTCTATGCACAACCGCATACTGTCATCTTTCTTCTTCACAAACAACACTAGCACACTCCATGGTGAAGAACTGTGTCTAATATACCCCTACTCCAATAGTTCTTGCAATTGAACTTTGAGTTCGGCCAAGTCTTTTGGTGTCATCCTAAACGGAGGACGTGACACCGGCCTTGCCTCTTGCACTAACTCAATCGAGAAATCAATCTCCCGTCGAGGAGGTGCTCCGGGAAGCTCCTCGGGAAACACATCATCGAACTCTACCATTATCGGCACATCATCTCCAAGTGACAACCTGGAAAGGCAAACCTCCAACAATGCTACAAGAGCTACTCCTCCATGCCAAACTGCCCGTACCAACTGCATGGCCGAAATCAGGGAACCGGACACTCCACTAAGGCCCTTAAACGTGACTACTGCCTGCCCTTCACTTCTCAGGGTCACCACCTTAGATAGGCACTCAATACTGGCACGCTGCTCTTCAAGCCAGTCCATACCCAATATTAAATCGAACTCAACCAACGGTAGAACTACAGCTACCAACATGAAGTCAACTCTGACCAGACTCCAACAAATACACCCCTTCGCCCCGGTAGTCATGGATGACCCATTGGGAATGCGCACCTTCAGCTCTGCGTCTGACCAAACTGTCTCAACTCCAATCCTCCAGATAAAGCTTTCCATGAGAAAGGAGTGTGACGCTCTCGTATCAAACATTATCCTAGTGGGGTACCCAAAAACTAACACAAATCCTAAACTATAGGCAACATACATAAATGATCTTGAAAGTGTAAGATAAAAGATTAACTCAAACTTTCATACCTGTCACAGGGTTGGTGGATGGCTTCCTGCTGCCCAAGATTATACGCCTTTGGCTACACGGGTTGGAAACGAGAAGCGCTAGACTCCGCCATATTTCCTTTCTCCGCTATACTGGACCCGGAGCGCACTGACTGTTCTTGTCTCGGCTCCTGCTCAGCACCACCCTCAGTATAGAAACGAGTTATGTGGCCCGGTTTGACATACTTGTAGCACGATCGTGGTCCCTTGAAGCGAGACCCTCCCGACGTCATACTATCCTTCTCCCAATTCTTGTAGGGATGTAACTTCTTCTTCAACTTACTCCCGTCAGTCCTTCCTTGAGATTGAGAAGACTTTCCTTCTCCTTGCTTGGCAGGAAAACTCTTTCGATGCTGGGTTCGCTCCAAATCTCTCTCCAGCATTATGGCACACTCAACCAGCTCATTGAAACAAGCATTCTTCATAGATATGAGGGGTTGTCTCAGATTCTCTCTCATCCCATGGTAGAAGAGGTTGTCCCTCTCCACATCGCCAGCCATGGTCGTTCCAACATTACGACCCAACAGAATAAACTCTTGAACATACTCGTCCACCATCTTGTCCCGCTGCACCAAGTGCAGAAATTGCCCTGAAGGGCTAACCTCGTCGATGCAGGAATATACCTTTTCAGGAAAGAATTCCCGAACTCCTCTTTGGACAGGGTGCGTCCAGGAAACTGATGACCGTTATAGCTCACCCACCACAGCTTAGCATCACCTTCCAACATGAAACTTGCAAACTTAGCTTGCTTCTCTACCGACATCTTGGCCGCCCTTAGCAGTTCTTGAATCATTGCCCACCAATCCTCTACATCGGTCGGCGTGCTGACACCCTTGAACGTTGGAGGATGGAATCTTAGAAAGCATTTCATTTGTTGGTCTCCATGTCCGACAACCAATCTTACCGCTAACGGCTCTGCTTGTCTGGCTCCTCCGCCTGGCACGACTGTTGCCGCATCGGGGGTAGCAGGAGTTGTTACCTGCGCAACAGGGGTCACAACCTAAGCTGTTGCGACATCTTGGGCTGCCACCATTGCTTCTACGAGCATTTGACAGAAGTCGGCCGGGGTTACCCCCATGCCCAAAGGACCCTGAGCAGTAGCACTACTCGCCGAAGGCTCTTCTTTTAGCCTCGATGTCCCTGCCTCGTCGTTTGTACCCTTAGCAAAAGCAAGGTAAATCAAAAACAGCTTCCAATCGCAAAACTAGACACAAGGACACTCACGGTCCCCAGATACTCATATGTGGACAACTTCTTAACCCAATCTGATTAGGACATTCGTCCTTGAAAACATACCTTGGACACTAACCTCCCTCTGATACCAAATTGTAAAACTTCCCCTATAATGACCGTATAATGTGGGTCCGGCCGAGGCCCCACAATATACAGACGCCACAGCTTAAGCATTATAAGATGATATAAACTACCCAATTCAAAACTCAGACTAAACAAAGCGGAAACCAAAGAACAAGGCCAGAAGTTATCCACTAACATATGAGTATCAACACGGCCATATGGCCTTACAACCTTTGAGAGTCCAAAATTCAACCATAACATCAAGTGTCAATTTTGATAAGCACTCCTGGGCTACCTCAACGTGCAAGTCGGTTAACATTATGAATTAATCATAACATCCAACATAACAGATCTACCACACAAAATGAATCACTTCATGAGGCTTAGTACTTTTTGGCCGGTGAGCTTGCTCCCGCTTGCGATCCTTGCCTATAAAATTTTTGTAGTAACGTGGTTCAGCAAAGGCTGACCTTAACTGTGTAACCAACACATCTCCTCCCGGTCATACCTAGCGGATCACGGGGCACTCCATTACCATGCAGGTCAGCACTTCGTATGCAAAAATACAAGTACATTTAAAGTACTAAAATAGATTTGTATGTCTCATTCAACAAACAAGTTTCTATGTTGAGCATATAATCAAAAGGAGGCATACAATGCAACATTTATGCAAACCTGGGTTTCACCCAAGGAACCCTAAAGCTTATGCTTCTAACACATCATCAATCAGGTACATCTAATTTCCCCATCGGCGTTCAAGCCGCAATCAGAAGGGTACTTCCAATTTCCCCCAAACAGCATACAAGCCGCCACACGGAACGCTTGCCTATGCCCAACCTGTTCGCGATGACCCAGGCCCGGCTCCAAAATCGGGACCAATTCCACCGAAGGAGACCTAGTGGGACCCACTGGGATCGTCCGGGCTTGCCTGCAAGCTCTGACTTCTCATGTCAGATTCCACCAGACAAATAAACCGATGCTAAGAACCCTTGCTAGACCCTACCCGTTCGCGACGACCTAGGCCCGACTCCAATATCGGGACCAAGTACATTGTTGGGTATTGTATCCACACTAACCCAGATTTGATGAAGTCATCATTTAACTAAGATACATTAAGTTGTATTTGATGCTTGGTTTGAGTTATGTGTTTGTAGGAATCTTATGGGAAGTGTAGACCAATGTCAGTCTACAATGGGTCACCAAACACAGGACCATACCATGTAATCCCACATTGTGTTCTCCAAGGTGTTGACTCATGTGTAGCCTCTCTATTGGGATACACTTCATATTCAAGCTCTAGGACTATGTGAAAAGACTTGATGCTGCTCATCCCTTAGAAGAAGAAAAATCTGTCAAGAAAAGTTTCCTAAGTAAAGTACTCGAGTAGTTCTTTACTTACTCGAGTAAGTTACTAGGTTCATACTCAAGCAATAATACTCTTACTCGAGTAGCTAAGATATATCCCGAGTAGTCAATTATGGCTCTCGAGTAGTTAAGACAACTACTTGAGTAGTTTCTTTTCTCCTCTCGGGTTTTACAGAAATTCTCTTCTCAGAATTTTCTAAGTTAAATACTCGAGTAGCTCTGTATAATACTCGAGTACTTTTATTTTCTGTCTCGAGTAGTTTTATCTTATATACTCGAGTAGTTCCATCTGTCTCGAGTAGTTAAATTCTGGCTCTCGTGTAGTTCTCATTTACTCGAGTAATATAAGCCATGTACTCGAGTAGTTCATCTACTACTCGAGTAGTCCAGTGTTTATACTCGAGTATTCCAGGATTCCATTCCAGAAAATTTCTCTAAGTGAATTACTCGAATAGTCATCTTATATACTCGAGTAGTTCTATTTGTCTCGCGTAGTCATCTTATATACTCGAGTAGTTCTATTTGTCTCGCGTAGTCATCTTATATACTCGAGTAGTTATATTTGTCTCGAGTAGTTCATCTTCTATACTCAAGTAATACAGTTTTCCTATTCCATAAATTTTTTAAGTCTTTGTCTCGAGTAGTATTTCTTATATACTCGAGTAGTTCATTCTTATATACTCGAGTAGTATTTCTTTTACTCGAGTAATTTACTCCACCTCTCGTGTAAGTACTTAGGTACTCGAGTATGTTATTATTGTTACTCGAGTAGCTGATTTCCTTTTCCCTTTTACTTACTCGAGTAGTTGACTCCATGTACTCGTGTAATCGTCTCATACTCTCTCGAGTAATTTTTCTTATATACTCGAGTAGCCATCTTCTAACTACTCGAGTAGTGTTGCATGTACTCGAGTAATCTTGTATATCTCGAGTATTTTACTATGACTTTTCCGATAATTCGTTAAGCCCAAACTAACGGTCTTATTCATAAACTTTGACGTGATTGGTCCACGTGTCTCTCATAATGACTCAATTAAGTCTATTCTTTTTTGATCTTATAAAAGGTCTTGTCTAAACTGACAAACCCTAACTATTCTAAATTCTAAGAAGATTATTTTTTAAGAAGTTTTGCAGCCGTACTCTCATGATTTCTGTTTTCTCTTTCTCTCTCCAAAAAATGAAATCCGTCGCCGCCGCCGTCGCTGATTCCCGACCGGCTTGGGTTTCATCTTTTGAGGATTCAGATCAAGAAGGCTTTCCAGATCGAGATTCGCTCAACTCCTTATTTTCTGATTCGAACGATTGTGTGAAGCCAAGAAGTTTCATATCCAATCTTGCCGAGATTTCTCTTCATCATTCTGATTAAGCCGCAAACCATAGAAGAAGAAATTTCTGGTCGACTATTGCAGATCTGAAGAAGAAGATCACTGTTTGTATTTCTATACAAAATTTATTTCGTTCTTGTAGGATAAAGTTCTCCAAGTGTAGGAGATTTTGTCTCCAAGTTTGGAGGAAGCTTTATCTTCCGAGTGTAGATCCATTTTGTGGATCGAGATTGTAGGAACGTTGTTCCGAGGGTAGGATTGATTTTCAATCCGAGATAGTGGAGTAGTCGATTCTAGTGTATTGCTAGATCGGTGAGGGAAAGTGGATGTACCCAAGGTTGGGGAACCACTATAAATCTTGCCTCATCTGTGTTTGATTGGTAGATAGATCTGTGCATTGGTTTGTAGTTTTTATTCCGCAAAAAGACGCACAATTCACCTATTCACCCCACTCTAGGTGATTTAGATAGGAAACTATAAACTTTCAATTGGTATCAGAGGGAGGTTGATCGTTAAAAGTTTAACACCTTGATCAGATCCTTCAACAGTTGTCTTTTGAGATCTACCAAAGATGGACAAGGCTAGAGATTTTGCCAAGCTTCCTTTATGTACCAAAAATAATTTTCCCAAGTGGAAAGAGAGAATCAAGTTCTTTATGGAAGCTGTGGATCCAAGGATCTTCATGATAGTTGAAGAAGTTCCTTACATTCCCATGACCTTATACACTATAGATCCAACTAAGAAAGTCCCAAAGAAACTTATGGATCTAGATAAGAATGAGATTACACTTGTCTCATTGGACAAAAAGGCAAAAAATATTATAGCAAGTGCAGTCGATGATTCAATGCTGCAAAACCTGATTCACTGCCAGTCTGCGAAGGAGATGTGTCAGTCAGTAGTTACCTTAATGGAAGGTACAGAAGAAGTGAGGGATGACAGAAGATCCCTTCTTAATCAGAAGTATGAAGCTTTCCGACAAGGAAACAAAGATACCATTGCTGACACCTTTGAGAATTTCTTCAAGATAGTGAATGGGCTAAGGGTCTATGACACAGTCTTCACTAATGGAGAATTAAATGATAAGTTCTTGAGATCCCTAACTAAGGAATGGGATAACAAGGTCTGTGCCATAAGGGTGGTTGGAAAACTGGCCGAGACAGATCCTCAGAATCTCTTCGGGAAGCTTATGTCATATGAGCTTCAACTCAACACCAGAACTGCTAAAAAAGAGAAGAGCAGGTCTGCATTCAAAGAGAAGTCTGTTGCTTTAAAGGCAGACACCTCTAAGAAGACAAAGGTTATTCCTCCTACTCCAGCACAAGAAGTTAGTGAAGAAGAAACCTCAGAGCCAAGCACCTCAGGCTCTAAACTATCAGAAGGAGAGTTCTCACTACTCTCTCGATAGTTCAAGAAATTCTTGAACAAGAAGAAGCAATGGAAAGGCAAGGATGACTCCTATAGAAGATCACGGCACGATGGTGATCGTCAACGAAAAGGCTCAAGCAGCCATGACATGTATAATTCTAAACAGAACAAACATGTTTCTACTGACATTATTTGTTATTGTAGTAATAAGCCAGGATACGTTATTGCTGACTGCCCTCACAAGAAGAAGGAGGGTGGTAGAACAGAGGAAAAGAAGTCCTCGTACAACAAGAAGATGACAGAGAAGTGCTTGATGGACAAAAAGGGCAAGAGTCTTAGTGACTCTGACTCATCTGAGTCAAGTGAAGAAGAAGAAGCCTATTTTGGGCTCATGGCTCAAACTGATGATGAACAAGAGCCCCAGTTCACTGGGAAGGTAAACTCTCACACTCCTCTTTTAGATTCTGAAGTTTCTGAACATGATTATGAGGATAACACTTTTGACGATGAGTCAGAACTCATGACCCAATATAAGGAGTTAATCATGGCTTACGACCAATGTCGCCGAGTCATGAAAACTCAGGCTAAAGAGATAAAGTCTCTCAAAACTGAAGAGAGCGCCTTGAGAGAGAAAGTCTCAAAGACTGACTCGCTCGAAAAGAACTTCAATAATGCTATTGAATAATATAAGAAGGCTCTAGAGCACCTTGATCTTAAAAGGAAAAACATCAAAGAGTTGGATGAACAACTTGCTGCTGAAAAGAAACTAGTTGAAAGTTTCTCGAAGCCCAAGACAGTTCTTCCATTCGTTGCTGAGTTCTCAGCCAATGCGAAGGGTGCTGGACTAGGCCATGAAGAAGCTTCTAGTAAGTCTTCTAGGAGAAACAAGGCTCAACCGAAGAATAAGGCCGCCAAAAAGGTCTTGGCCAAAGAGAAGGGGAAAGGCCCTCAATATCAGACCTCTTTCAAAAAGGTCATATTTCCCTCAAATGAGTTTGATCTTGACTCATCCTACGAACACTTTGCTAGGCCTACCTATGTAGAGCCAAAGTCCCGTTATCAAGGATGGACTCGCGCCAGAAACTTTGGTGAAAGTGTCTTTAAGGCACCATATGAAGAAGTTATTCTTCAGAGCTATGACCCTTTCAATCACGGTCATAACTTCAAGAAGGCACCAAAGGTAAAGCCTGTTGTAGAAAAGCTAATGAAGCAGAAGAAAACATGTGATTGCCATCATTATGAAGCTTCTTCCTCCAAGAATGCTGCCCCTGCTAGACCACAATTCCAAAAAGTCAAACAGGAGAACATAAGGCAAAGATACAACATATTTGAATGTTGGTGTTGTGGCAAAATTGGTCACTTTGCCATTGATTGCTGGTTTAATCCCAGAAATGCTACAACCCCACATGTTGGCAATATGAGAAAGACCACTAGTAATGCTAATACTCATAGTGGGAGTGTTCTAACCTGAGACCAAGGACCCAAACGTATTTGGGTTCCTAAGGCAAACTGATTGTGATTGCAGGTATGTCCAAAGGCCACCAAAATGCCAATCTGGTATTTGGACAGTGGATGCTCTCGGCATATGATCGGGACAAGAAGAGTAATTCAGAACTTTACTCCAGTCGTGAACGGACCGAAGGTCATCTTTGGAGGTTCAGACCGTGGAATCACTAAAGTCTACGGTATGATTACAAACGGTAATGTATCCTTCTCAGATGTAGCTTACGTTGAAGGTTTGTAACATAACCTTATAAGCATAAGCCAACTCTATGATAAAGGATACATAGTTGAGTTTCATGCTGATAAGTGC
Source organism: Platanthera guangdongensis (assembly GCA_039583875.1). Lineage (NCBI taxonomy): Eukaryota > Viridiplantae > Streptophyta > Magnoliopsida > Asparagales > Orchidaceae > Platanthera > Platanthera guangdongensis. Next base: position 91,085,463 of record CM077162.1, on the reverse strand, counting down.
TTGATAAAATCTATTGACAATATAGAAACGATTGTATCCGGAACTCGAAGCAGAAACATATTTTGCATGAATTTCATTTGTATAGATTCTTCGACACCAGTTTTCTTTTTAACAAAATATAGTGCGTCGTTTTGTGACCAATGACACAAGAGACTAGCACATATTAATTTCAAAACTATTAATAAATTATTTTCAATGAACTTAGTAGATGATGCCCCTAATGTCAAGTACGTCAAAGATAGACCTTGTCATGCATGTGTAAAAGGCAAGCAAACAAGGGCTACCTTTAAAAGCATTATTGGCAAGGATTTTAATACATGTCTTCATCTCCTGCATATGGACTTATTCGGTCCACTGCAAATTAGAAGTTTGGCAGGTAAGGATTATACGTTAGTAATTGTTGATGATTACTCGAACTTTGCGTGGGTGTTCTTTCTTAAACACAAGTCAGATACCTTCGATATCTTTACTAATTTTGTCAGCGAAGTCCAGAATGAATACAACTGCTCCATAGTCAAAATCAGAAGTGACAATGGAACAGAGTTCAAATCTGGGGCCATGATAGAATTTTGGGAAATCCAGGGTATCTTTCATGAGTTTTCGTCTCCTCATACTCCTCAACAGAATGGAGTGGCCGAGATAAGGAATAGAACACTCATAGAGGCCTGCAGGACCATGTTGAGTGATGCTTCACTTCTGGAGTACTTTTGGGCTGAAGCAGTCAACACTGCATGCCACGTGCAAAATCGAGCTCTCATAAACAAAAACCACGATAAGACACCTTTCGAACTTCTGAAGGGCAGGAAACCGACAGTCTCATATTTTAGAATCTTTGGCTATAAATACTTCGTGCTCAACAATGGCAAGTATCATACTATTAAGTTTAGCGAAAAGAGTTTTGAAGGTATTTTTGTAGGTTATAGTAGCCATAGTAAGGCATACAGGATCTTTAATAGAAAAATCCTAGTCATGGAAGAATCGATACATGTTGTATTTGATGAGATGAGTTTGCTGCACAGCAACTCTTCTAGTGTGCTTATTGAAGATACAGGTGCAAAGCTAAAAGAAATTAGCTTGGATGAACCATCCGAAGACAAAGGTGAAAAGATCATCAAGATCACAACTCCAACTCCTATTGGAGAGGCTGATGATCTAGATAAAGAAGGAGTCCAAGTTGAAGAAGTCACTTCGGTGATAGAAGATAATCCAGATACAAGGACTCTAGAGCAAAGACATCTGAAGGATCACCCCATGGACCAGATCATAGGAGATCACCGAGATGGTGTCAGAACTCGAAGAGGTACAACTAATGGGAATCTATATTTAAGTTTTCTCTCACAGGTTGAACCAAAGAAGTTTGAGGAAGCAAACTCAGACACATCGTGGGTAATGGAGATGGATGAAGAACTAAACTAGTTCAAACGCTGCAAAGTATGTAAGCTTGTTCAAAGACCCAAAGGTAAGAACGTCATTGGGACAAAATGGATCTACGGGAACAAGATGGATGAGGATGGAACGATAGTAAAGAACATGGCTATACTTGTCGCAAAAGGCTATCGTCAAGAAGAAGGAATTGACTTCGACCAGACGTACGCTCGAGTGGCAAGGATGGAGGCAATAAGGCTATTCCTAGCATATGCTGCACTCAAAGGCGTCACTATCTACCAGATGGACGTAAAGTCTGCCTTCCTTAATGGTGACATAAAGGAAGAGGTGTATGTGGAACAACCTCCAGGTTTTGTTGATTCTAACTTTCCTGATTATTTTTATTTACTGCATAAACCATTATATGGAGTGAAACAAGCTCCTTGAGCTTGGTATGAGATGTTGTCAAGCTTTCTACTTGAGAATAAGTTCACTAGGGGAAAGATAGGCAAGACATTATTTCTTAGGAAAATTAAAGGCAAGATTTTTCTAGTGCAAATCTATGTCGACGAAATTATCTTTGACTCTACTGATGACAACCTCTGCAAGAAGTTTTCAAAACTTATGCAAGGGAAGTTTGAAATGAGCAGTATGGGCGAGCTGAAGTATTTCTTAAGGCTTCAAGTGAAACAGTCTGAAGATGGAATTTTCATCTCACAGACCAAGTTCACCAAAGATCTGATTAAGAAATTCGGAATGGAGAACGCAACCTCGATGAGGACTCCAATGGGTTCAACTGTGTCTCTAGACATGGATGAAAAAGGGAAACCTTTTGATGAAACCAAGTACAGCAGCATAATTAGATCCTTGTTCTACCTTATGGCAAGTAGACCTGACATAATGTTCTTAACATGTGTCTGTGCTAGATTTCAGGTGAACTCTAAGGAATCTCACTATGCTGCTGCAAAGCGGATTTTGAGATACCTTAAAGATACACCAAATCTTGGCTTATGGTATCCAAGAAGTAATGACAACGAACTAATATGTTTTTCAGATGCAGATTTTGTAGGGAGTAGAGACGACAGGAAAAGCACTTTCGGGACATGTCAATTCTTTGGAAGAAGACTTATCTCCTGGAGTAGCAAGAAGCAAAACTGTGTGGCAATTTCAACGGCTGAGTCAGAGTACATCTCTGTAGGCAGTTGTAGTGCACAGTTACTTTGGATAAAGAATCAGTTTGAGGACTACAACATGTGGTTTGACAAGATTCCATTATTTTGCGACTCTTCCAGCGCAATAGCAATAGCCAACAACCCAGTCTCGAATAGCCGGACAAAGCATATAGAGCTAAGGTATCACTTCATCCGGGAGCATGTGGAGCATGGGGACATAGACATTCAATATGCCTCTACAGATAGGCAAATTGCAGACATTTTCACGAAGCCGCTGGACGAGACCAAGTTCTCATTCTTCAAAACAGAACTTGGGATGCTCAACAAAGAAGACTAGAGAAGCTGGACTTTCAAGAAGGCTCAAGGATCAAAGATGGAATTGGACAAAAGAGTTGAAGGCACCAAGGTGAAGATTTGTGAAGAAGTTGGACTCTTCAAAGAAGATGCTATTACAAAGCTATTTGCTGAAGTCAGAAAGGGGGAGGGATTGGCAAAAGAATATCTAGACAATTTTCATAGTTCTTATGCTTGCTTACACTGCTTTATATACTCAGCATTCTTTTTATGTCCATAATTTACCTTAGTATAAAGGGTTCTGACTTCTACAAATAGGGGGAGATTGTTGGGTATTGTATCCATACTAACCAAGATTTGATGAAGTCATCATTGAACTAAGATGAATTAAGTTGTATTTGATGCTTGGTTTGAGTTATGTGTTTGCAGGAATCTTATGGGAAGTGTAGACAAATGTCAGTCAACAATGGGTCACCAAACACAGGACCATACAATGTAATCCCTCATTGTGTGCTCCTAGGTGTTGACTCATGTGTAGCCTCTCTATTGGGATACCCTTCATATTCAAGCTCTAGGACTATGTGAAAAGACTTGATGTTGGTCATCCCTTAGAAGAAGAAAAATCTATCAAGAGAATTTTCCTAAGTACTCGAGTTATTCTTTACTTACTCGAGTAAGTTACTGGGTTCATACTCGAGTAATAATACTCCTACTCGAGTAGCTAAGATATATCCCGAGTAGTCAATTATGGCTCTCGAGTAGTTAAGACAACTACTCGAGTAGTCTCTTTTCTCCTCTCGGGTTTTACAGAAATTCTCTTCTCAAAATTTTCTAAGTTAAATACTCGAGTAGCTTTGTATAATACTCGAGTAGTTTTATTTTCTGTCTCAAGTAGTTTTATCTTATATACTCGAGCAGTTCCATCTGTCTCGAGTAGTAAAATTCTGACTCTCGTGTAGTTCTCATTTACTCGAGTAATCTAAGTCATGTACTCGAGTAGTCCAGTGTTTATACTCGAGTAATCTAGGATTCCATTCCAGAAAATTTCTCTAAGTGATTTACTCGAATAGTCATCTTATATACTCGAGTAGTTCTATTTGTCTCGAGTAGTCATCTTATATACTTGAGTAGTTCTATTTGTCTCGAGTAGTTTATTTTCTATACTGGAGTAATACAGTTTTCTTGTTCCAGAATTTTTCTAAGTCTTTGTCTCGAGTAGTATTTCTTATATACTCAAGTAGTTCATTCTTATATACTCGAGTAGTATTTCTTTTACTCGAGTAATTTACTCCACCTCTCGTGTAAGTACTTAGGTACTCGAGTATGTTATTCTTGTTACCCGAGTAGCTGATTTCCTTTTTCCTTTTACTTACTCGAGTAGTTGACTCCATGTACTTGTGTAATCATCTCATACTCTCTCGAGTAGTTTTTCTTATATACTCGAGTAGTCATCTTCTACCTACTCGAGTAGTGTTGCATGTACTCGAGTAATCTTGTATATCTCGAGTATTTTACTTTGACTTTTCCGAAAATTTGTGAAGTCCAAACTAATGGTCTTATTCATAAATTTTGACGTGATTGGTCCACGTGTCTCTCATAATAACTCAATTATGTCTAATCATTTCTGATCCTATAAAAGGCCTTGTCTAAACCGACAAACCCTAACTATTCTAAATTCTAAGAAGATTATTTTTAAGAAGTTTTGCAGCCGTACTCTCAAGATTTCTGTTTCATCTTTCTCTCTCCAAGAAACGAAATCCGCCGCCGCCACCGTCGCTGAATCCCGACCAGCTACGGTTTCATCTTTTGAGTACTCAGATCAAGAAGGCTTTCTAGATCGAGATTCACTCAACTCCTTATTTTCTGATTCGATCGATCGTGTGAAGTCAAGAAGTTTCAGATCCAATCTTGCTAAGATTTCTCTTTATCATTCTGATAAAGCCACAAAGCCTAGAAGAAGAAATTTCTGGTCGACTGTTGCAGATCTGAAAAAGAAGATCACTATTTTTATTTCTATATAAAATTTATTTCATTCTTGTAGGAGAAATTTCTCCAAGTGTAGGAGCTTTTGTCTCCGAGTTTGGGGAAGCTTTATCTTCCGAGTGTAGATCCGTTTTGTGGATCGAGACTGTAGGAACGTTGTTTCGAGGGTAGGATTGATTTTCAATTCGAGATAGTGGAGTAGCAGAGTCTAGTGTATTGCTAGATTGGTGAGGGAAAGTGGATGTACCCAAGGTTGGGAACCACTATAAATCTTGCCTCGTCTTTGTTTGATTGGTAGATAGATCTGTGCATTGGTTTGTAATTTTTATTCCGCAAAAAGACGCACAATTCACCTATTCACCCCCCTCTAGGTGATTTGGGTAGGCAACAATAAACTTTCATACACCGAAGGAGACCCAGCTGGACCCAAGTGGGATCATCCGGGCTTGTACAAAGCTTGGAGTTCTCATCAGTTCCACAGAAGGGGACTTGTCTCGTCGGCACCCTCTCCACATATTACTTTACAACGTCATGAGCTAGCCAGCCGACCGCAGAGACAAACCATGCCTTTCCCACCCTAAACCACCATTCGTACCGAACCTCCCCGTGCCCCGCGCGTGTAATCTAATTTCCACCCGGTCCGGTTCTGGTCACATGTACTCACACGAAAGAGGTGGGAAACATCATCACAAATGGCACCTTGCAGCTAACGGATTTATACAAAATCCTTAATGCTCACAACGAAACATCACCGAGTCAGACTAATGGTCGCGACTATGGTTTCACCCACAATGAATAATCTACTAATGGACCGGATTTGTAATGCAATATCATGACGACGATGGATACAATCTACCCGGTAGCTCCTCTTGAATCATGGCAACCCAAATCACTGTCATTTGAGAGATCCAGTGTCTGGAATTCTTGAAAGAAACAAGAAAGAGAAGATGTCATACACACATCCTAAAAACAAGAAGAGAAGTGTCGTTACCTTATGACTCCTCTTCTTAGCCATTAAACCCTTATCTTGCACGGATGAAAACGAGCGCCTGTAAGTCCTCTCCACGGATCTGCCCTCGGAACGACTATCAGAGGTGCAAAGCTCTATCAAAGGCTGAAGAAAGCTCTCTTCTTCCTCCTCCCACCTTTCTCTTCAAAACCCCAACTCTCACTTCCCGAATGAGAAAAATGAGGAGAAATAACCATTCAGCCATATAAAAGCACTCTAGAGGGAGTGTCTTTGGCCTTAGGATCAAAACCTAAATGAAATCGGATGGCTAAAAACCAAACAACGAAACCGCTTCCGTCCGCTACCGCCGGGCGATAACTACCTACCGCTGAGCAGTAGTTTCCCATGTTCTTGGCCAGAAAATAATGTCGCGCTAACACCAGAGATAAGGCTAATGCCACACGGTGGATTCTTTCTCGAACACACTACATTTTCTAGAAAGCTTGGCGTTTGAAGAATGGGGCACTTCATTTGACGTTCGACGAAACAGGGCTATCACCGAGCAGCACCTAGCTAACACCGCGCGGTAGCATTCAACGCTCCCAATGCCTGGACACTCAATGCTCTCAGTGCCTGGCCACTCAATGATGAGTCCAAGTTATTCACATATTTTTGGACTCATTTGGGCTAGTTTTCTCGTTGATCCTCTACACTTTAGAGCCATAATTGTTCATATTTGTTATTATGTCTATTCCCTATTAAGTGCACTTTTGGCCCATTTTCAGTGTGATTCTGTAGTCATTAAACTTTTGCCTAATTGGTTTTTTCTTTGTCTGGATAATGTGGAATGCCCATTTCAGTGGCTCTTCTGTTTTTACTGCAAGTACAAAGGTAATGGTTGTGTTCCGGGATTGTTTAGGAATGTTTTTCGACTAAGGGCCACTGATCGTGCATTTTTACATGTGTACGATCAGTGGACTTCTTAGCGCAAGATCGTTGGTCATGCGCGGTCAGTTCATCGAACCCCAAACGGTACAGGAATACTGCGCATGATCATTGGATCTATAGCTCACGACCACTGGTCGTGAGCCACTGATCGTTTGCACTATTCTCCATTTTTCCAAGTTCTGTCTGGGCAATCGCACGATCATTGGACATAGTGCGCACGACCTCCGGTCGTGCGCCACTACTCGTGCGCGTTTATTCAATTTTTTTTGGAGTTCTGCCATTGCTAATCACACGATCGTGTGATCCAGTGCGCACGACCTCTGGTCGTGTGCCACTGATCGTGCGTTCTGATTTTCTGCTGCCATATTTAAACCCGTGCTCCGTGAATTAGAGCAACACTTTTCATTTTTCCGCCCTGCTGCTGTGCACGAAGCCTTGTTTTTAACCCCCACAGGTCCTCCACTTATCTTCACCCTCCGGAAAGCTTTCTCCGGCAATCCGAAGACATTTTCAACAATTCGGAGAGTTTTCGGCCACCAACAATGTGCAATATAGATCTTTAGTTACTACTCATTTGGGCAAAAAGGGATAAAAGATTGAAGGAAAGGGAAGAAGACAGAGGAAGACAAGTGGATTGACAACCCATGTACCTCCGGACGCAACCAACGGTCTGAGCCGAGAAGTGGACTGACAACCCACCATTCCGACCAAGAACCACGGCTAGGCTTTCCCCCTATCGGTTTATTCTACATCTTTGAAAGGGGAACTAGATCCACTATACTCTAAAGGGGGGGGGGTGAATAGAGTATATGGTGCTTTTTAAAACACAAATAAAAACTTTTGCAAAGCTTTACAACAATTGTTGTAATGAGTGTAAGCAGGGAAGCAGAAATAAAACTAAGCTATGCAGAAATTAAGCACAAGAAAATCTAGGCCAGAAACAAAAAGAAAACATGCAGAACCAGATGACACAAGGAAATATAGTGGTTCCCCAACTTGGGTACATCCACTCTTCTACCACCCTAGGTAGGAATCCACTGCAGGATGAGTTGATCAGGTGTCCTGGGCACCAATGAGCTTTTGATAAGGTGCTCAAAAACCAAATCAGATTTTTTGATCAGGTGTCTTGCCACCAATGAGCTTTTGACAAGGTGCTCAAAAACCAGATTCAAACTTTTGAAGGGAGTTTGAAAAACCCTTTACAGAGAGGGGGTTGAGAGAGTTATGGCAGTCTTCTCTTTCTCAATCAACTGAGAAGACTAAGTGGATTGATTTCAAAGCTCCCCCTGAGTCCTTGATCTTCAGGAAGATGAGCTTTGCTGAGGGTGATAGGCCTTCAAAAATAGATCTCCAGCAGAAGATGATTTCAGCAAGCTGAAATGTTGATTGTCTGGAGTCTTGAAATGATGTTGGCCTTGAACACTTGAGAGCTGAAGAGATCTGAAGAATGTTTGAAAGCTTGATCTCTTGATGAGTGTTTTTCTGAATTCTTGTTGACAGAATATTTTTCAGAGTCTCTGTATATTGAGAGGTGTGTCCTGTTCTTGTCAATCTCTATTTTTTGTTCTTGTCTATATCTCAGTCTTTTTCAAAAACATTCTCTTTTATTCTCTGAGTCTGAATAGAATATTACTCTGTCAAAGATAGCCGTTGGTCTGCATTGATTACAGCCTTAATTGCATAATATGTTCTGAAGGAAAGTCCACTGATTTGTTCCTTGAAAAATCCCTTGAAACTTGCTCCAGAAGTAAATGAAAATGGCTGGCAGATCTTCTGAATTAAATGCAGAATAACTTCTATCTGATTTGAATTTGAATTCTGAAAGATAACTGAAATCGTCGAACTGAGCTCTGCTATCGTCGAGCTGAGCTCAGCGAATTGGAAAAAGCAAGCAGCAAAGAAATCGTCGATCTGAGCTCAAAGATCGTCGAACTGAGCTCAGAGAAAAGGATCCAGTGCAGAGTCAAAATCGTCGGCCTGAGCTCAGCGATCGTCGAATGGAGTTCGACGATATTGAGAAGTTGAGCTCAGCGATCGTCGACCAGAGCTCGACGATATTATGAAGTTTGAGCTCAGCGATCGTCGAATGGAGCTCGACGATCTGTCAATAGTTGAGCTAGACGATCGTCGACCGGAGTTCGACGAAACGTCGTGCTAAGCTCGACGATTTGGACTTAGTCTCCAGAAAAACTTGGGTCTTCAGAGCAGCTCCCAATCCTAGCCTTCTAACCCTTAGACTCAATACTAATTGACCTATAATCTATACAGAAGGTCAAACATAAATTCCTAGAGACATAGTGATCCTGACCCAAATTAGTAATAGGGTGTTCCAACAATCTCCCCCTATTTGGGTTAGGAAAACTATTTACAGATATAAGAAAAACAAACAACAACATACAGTCACAAAAACATAAAGACAACAGCAGCTAGACATCACAGAACCATCATAGAGATATATATAAACATGATATCCAGAGGGCAGTCAGAAAAACCAAGAGTTATTACCTTACAGAGTTATTCCTTTTCTTTGCCTTTTACCATTTTAATTTCCCTGTTAGGATTTAATGCTTCCTTGTTGGATCTTGTATCATCAGCTGCTCCCAGATATGTTTGCTTAGAAATCCTTGGAACCACTGCAGCAGGATGCAACTCCATGTACCTGTCTGCATCAAAAAATTTGCTGGAAGCATATCTTTCCAGTTCTTTCTGTCTTTGTTCTAACATTGTGGAGATGTTGGAAGTGTCTAGGCCTTTCTCTTTGGCTTTCTTGATTTGATCTAAAGCAGCCAGCTCTTTCATTCTAGCAGTCCAAGCCATAGGATTCTTCTCAGGGTCCTCAAATGGAACAGGTGGCTCATACCTGTTGGAAGTATTATCTTGAGGAGTCCTGGCAGTCACAGTATCTTTGAGCTTATAGGGGAAAGGACCAGAAGATGTATCAGAAGAGACATGTCCTCCCCTAGAGTAAGGGTGCTGCCTGGAATGCCCTTTGGAGTAAACCTGAGTCTCTCTTTGGTTTCCCATATATCCTCCCCTTCTAGAGTAAGAGCCCCTAGACTGGCTTTCCCTTTGATAAGTTCTAGCATGAGGTTGGTAGGGAGCCTGGCTTTTAGCAGGGCCTGAACTTGCAGAGCTGCCACCTGCACCTGCATCAGGTGGAGGTGGTGGAGGAGGATGAGGGTGTTTGAACTGAGTGGGACCTTTTTCATACTTCCTCTTCTTTTTCATAGCCTTTAACTGGTTCTTAGAGAATTGCATCCAATGCTCAGAGATTGGGCAATTGTGCAGAATATAGTAGGGAACATCATTGTCATCTCTGACTTTGGCAGGAGGAACTCTCTTCAAGGCCTTACTTCTTGCTTTCCTTTTCTTTGCAATGGTGGCAGATGAATCATCAGAAGCAGTGTTATAATCCTCAGATTCAGAACTCTGTGCATCATATAAAGCATCAATCTTTTTCATCAGATCTTCTTTTAGCTGAACAACAGCTGATGGGGCAGAAGCAGAAGGGGCAGCAGATATAACAATAGGTGCAACAGCATATGGAGCAACAGAAACAACTTCAGAAACAGCACTAGTAACTTCAGGAGAGATAGCAGCAGCAGATAAAACAACAGGTACAGGAGCACTAGCAGAAACAGTGATTACTTCAGGAATGAGGGCAGCAGCAGCTTCAGAAACAACAACTTCAGCAGGCTCAAAATCAACAGCCTCTGTCATCAGAAAATCCTGGGGAATGGGCTCATCAGCAGCAGTTGGAACAATGTCTTCTTCAGCAGCAAGAATAATTTCAGAGGCAGATACAGCCTTGTCTTCAGCAGCAGCAGCAGCAGTAACATCATCAGAAGCAGCAGTTACTGAATGAATAAAAGCAGAAATTATACTGGGGTCACAGCATGAGAAGGGCACCAGAGCCCTGGACAGATCTTCAGAGGGCTGGACAGCATTGGGCTCTGGGAGGCAGCAGTGGTATGCAGTATCAAATGTAGATAGCAAAGACCTTAGGTCTATTGCTAGGACTGGAGTAGCAGAGGCAACAGTTGCAGGAGCAGCAGCAGTAGCAGAAGCAGACACAGAAACAGCATCAGTAGCAGCAGAAGCAGCAGCAACAGCAGCATGAAGGCTGGCTTCATAGGGCATCTCCCCCTGCCTGGATGCAGATACCTCTGGATCAAGGCAACCTGCTGGGGGTGCTGCTTGAGGAGTAAGGAAGGAGGAAAGCCTGGCAGAGAGAGCTGCCACTGACTGTTGTAGAGGAGCTAAAGAGGCCTCCATGAGAAGAGAGAGCCTGGGTGCAAGGAGCTCATACAACTGGTCAGCCAAGGCTAGCAGATCTACATGCTCAATGGTAGGAGCAGAGGTAGAGGGAATTGGGATGGCTAAGGATGCTGGAGGAGGAGGGCTGAAGGGTGGAATGAATGGCTCAGGAGAGGGGATGGTGGAGATGGAGGATAATGGGATGGAAATGGATGGAGTGAATGTGGGTTGGGCAATAATGTGGTGGAGAAGGTCTTGGAAAGAGGTGGAAGAGGATGGTAAATCTGGAGGAGAGGAGGGGGAATCATTCATGTAGGATTCATCCAGAAGTGTGAAGGATGGAAGGGATGGGGATGAGGTGACATCTGGTGGGGGATAAGAGAATAGGGGATGGAAGTGGTCTGCTGGTGGAGATGAGATGGTTGCTGGAGATGGTATTGATGTTGGAGATGGGCTGGAAATTGTAATGGTGGAGGTAGCTGGAGTGGTGGATGGAACTGGAGGTAGGGTTGAGCTTGGAGGAGGAGGAGAAGTAGCACTAGCAGCAGGCAGGTCTTCTGCAGGGGCAGAGACCTGGGGTGGAGTGACTCTTAGAGTCCTGGTGCCTGAAGGGGCAGATGCTGATGAAGAGGGCCTGCTGGGCTTGATGATTTGCCTGTCCCATTTCCCAAATAGGGCACAGGTGAGTCTCTTGGAGGCATTGATGTGCACTCCAGAGGAGACTAGCAGAGCAGGGCACTTGGCCTGGAGGAAGACTCCCAGAATTCTTCCAAAATTCACAAATGTTTTGTTTATCTTTTTCTTCAGCAGATCAAAAAAGACTTCTCCCCAGTTCAGGCTTTTCCTATCCACCAGAGCTCCCATGAGGCAGAGCTAATATCTGGAGATGGTGTCATGGGCAGAATGTTTGTCCAACAGAACCTTGCCTACAACATCTGCCAGAAACCTGTATTCCACTGACAGGTTCCTCTTAAACAGCTTGCTAGGGTTTCCCTCAGGATGACCCATCCTGGCAAGTATATCAGTAAACTCTTCTCCAGAAAGTTTAGCAGAGTCTTCACCATTCTTAAACCAAAAACCTCTGTGAGGACTATTGGGGTCAGAGGTACCTGGGTGCCACCAATAGAGCCAACAATGGTGTTGTTGTCAAGGTTGTGGGCAGTATATACCCATTCTTTGATTTCATCAGAGGCAAGTTTGATTCTGGTTGTCATGAGGGCAGATAGTTGCTGATCTTTGAATAAATTGAGGATGTCCTGAAAGACTTGATCAGTTGTGTTGAAGGAGTCTAGATCAATATCAAAACCTGCATCAAATTTCATGGCGGCGAGTACATCAACTGAGACGGCCATTGTACCTGCAAAAATCAACAGACAAAACGACCAAGTGTAGAACTGTTTGGAGGGAAGAAGATTTTGCAGAGAAATTGAAAGCGCAAGAGAGAACGACGGCGAAAAATGAGTTTTATATTAGGGTTCGACGCAGAAATGGAAAGATCGTTGAACTCAGTTCGACGATCGAGGCTTCTAAAGGAATCTGAAGAGACTCCAAAATCGTCGATCTCCGTTCGACGATCTGGAAAGGCGTCGAGCTCCGTTCGACGATCGTTCAGTGAACAAAATCGTCGAGCGCCGTTCAACGATCGTTGACCAGAAGAGATAGTCTATACTATCAAAGGAGCGCTGAACTCAGTTCGACGATTCAGGAAATCGTCGAACTCCGTTCGACGATTTTTGGGAAAATCGTCGAGCGCAGTTCAGAGATCAGAGAAATTTAGTCACTAAGGAAAATCAGAAATTTTGCCTAGTCTTGGTCAATTTTTAGCTTTCAAAATCTTGGATATTATTTAAGACTTCCTCCATCTAACATTCCTAACTGATTTAGGAAGAAAGTATGTTTCTTTTCATCCAAAGGTTTGGTGAAAATATCTCCCCTTTGTAAATCAGTTGGGATATATTGCAGTTCAATTTTGTTCTTTTCAACATTATCCCTTAAAAAATGATGCCTAATCTCTATATGTTTTGTCCTACTGTGGAGGACTGGATTTTGAGCTATGGAGATAGCACTTGTATTGTCACAAAAGATTTTTGACTTTTCTAAGTTGTAACCATAGTCTAGGAGTTGATTTTGAATCCACAATATTTGTGAACAACAACTGCCTGCAGCCATATATTCAGCTTCAGCAGTTGAAGTTGACACAGATGTTTGTTTCTTGCAAAACCAAGAGACAACGTCTATCACCAAGGAACTGACAAGTTCCACTGGTGCTTTTCCTGTCAATTCTGCATCCAGCATAATCAGCATCAAAGAATCCAGTTAACTCAAATGCTGAATCTTTTGGATACCAGAGACCTAGATTTGGACAACTTTTAACATACCTAAGAATCCTCTTTACTAATGTGAGATGTGACTCTCTAGGGCTAACTTGGAATCTAGCACATATACATGTAGCAAACATTATATCTGGTCTACTGGCTGTAAGATACAGTAAAGAGCCAATCATTGCCCTATACGTTGTCTGATCAACAGGTTTCCCATGTTCATCAGCATCCAATACAGCATTGGTAGGCATGGGTGTTTTCATACAAGATGCCTCAGACATGCCAAATTTCTTAACCAGCTCATTAGCATATTTGGTTTGAGAAATAAAGATGCCTTCAGCATGTTGTTTGACTTGCAATCCTAGGAAGAAGGATAGCTCACCCATGTTACTCATCTCAAATTTAGAATGCATTAGGTTAGAAAACCTTCTACACAATTTTGAGTCAGTAGAACCAAAAATGATATCGTCTACATAGATTTGTACTAGTAGGGTATGGGACTTATGGGTTCTAATAAAAAGAGTTTGGTCTACTCTACCCTTTATAAAACAATTTTCCAAGAGAAAGCATGCTAGGGTCTCATACCATGCTCTAGGAGCTTGCTTGAGACCATATAATGCTTTATTTAATCTAAAAACAAAATCAGGATGAGTTGGAGAGATAAAACCTGGAGGTTGTCTGACATAGACTTCCTCTTTGATGTCTCCATTTAAGAAGGCACTCTTGACATCCATCTGATAAACCTTGAAGCCTTTGTGAGCTGCATAAGCTAGAAAAATTCTGATGGCTTCCAATCTTGCAACAGGTGCAAAAGTCTGGTCGTAGTCAATTCCTTCTTCTTGAGAATATCCTTGGGCAACTAGCCTTGCCTTGTTCCTTATTATTACTCCTTGATCATCCAGTTTGTTTCTGAATACCCATTTTGTTCCAACAATGGAATGATCCTTAGGCTTGGGCACTAGTTCCCATACTTTGTTCCTCTCAAATTGATGCAACTCCTCTTGCATGGCAATGATCAAGTGTGGATCTTGCTCTGCATCTTGAATGGACTGAGGTTCAATTTGAGAAAGGAAGCAGGTGTGCAACAGGTTTTGGTTGACCTGATTTCTGGTTTGCACACCAGCTGAGATTTCTCCAATTATTTGGGTAATTGGATGGTCTCTTGATGTTACTAAATCAACAGGGGGTGTTGATTGTTCACCAACCTGTGTTGTTGTTTCCTCTTGTGGTACAACAACTGGCTCTTCAGGTTGTGCTTCAATATGTTGAGCATTGCTTTCATCTTCACTGCTTTCATCTTCTTGAGCAACCTGTAGCTTGTTCATATCTTCAACTAGAGAGTGTTCCTGCAAAGGTTCTATGGTAGAAGAAATCTTCTCCTTGAAAGACATGTTAGTTTCATCAAAAGAAACATGAACAGATTCCTCAATTTTCAGTGATGATTTATTATAAACCCTATATGCCTTGCTGATCATGGAGTATCCCAGAAACACTCCTTCATCAGCTTTGGCTTGAAATTTTGCTAGATGTTTCTTATCATTATTGTGAATATAGCAAATGCAACCAAAAATTTTGAAATAGTCAACTTTAGGTTTCTTCCCTTTGAGTAATTCATAGGGAGTCTTTCCCTTCAGTTTATGTATTAGACTTCTGTTCAGCACATAGTTGGAGGTGTTCACTGCCTCTGCCCAGAAGGATAGAGGTAGATGAGCATCTGACAACAATGTAGTGGCAGATTCAATAAGGGTTCTATTTTTCCTTTCAGCTACCCCATTTTGTTGAGGAGTTCTAGGAGCTGAGAAAGTATGCCTGATCCCTTCACTCTGGCAGAACTCTTTCATAAGAAGAGAATCAAACTCTGTCCCATGATCACTTCTGATCAGGGCAATGTGAGTATTGAACTCAATCTTTATACATTTGAGAAACTCTGTCAGACACTTAAAGTTATCAGACTTCTTCCTTAGAAAGAACACCCAAGTGAATCTAGAGAAGTCATCTACAATCACTAAAGTGTAGGATTTCCCTCCTAGGCTTTGTACTGTGATGGGTCCAAATAGATCCATGTGTAACAGATACAATATCCTAGGTGAATCACTCTTATTAAGTGACTTAAAACTGTTCTTAGTTTGCTTGCCTAATTGACAAGCCTTGTAGAGTCCTTCCTTCTTGTAGGGGCCAGAAGGTAGTCCTCTAACAAGGTTGTCCTTGGAGAGCCTAGCAATAGTTCTAAGGTTTAGGTGTCCTAATCTCTTATGCCATAAAACATTTGGTCTACAAACTGAATTGAATAAACAGATATCTATAGTAGTTGAAAGAAAAGTCTACTAAGTAGATGTTACCTTTCCTTTTACCTGTCAACACAGTTGTGTTGTCCTCTGACTTGATTTTGCATGAAGTTTTGCTGAAGGTCACCTGGTAGCCTTCATCACATAGCTGACTGATGCTGATTAGATTGTGCTTCAGTCCTTCCACATATGCTACCTTCTTTAAGGTTACAGAACCAATCTGGACTGCTTCATATCCTCTAGTTTGTCCAAAGTTGGAATCACCAAAATAACTTTGGGTCCAAGCTTGGCTCTAAAGGAATTTAGGTTGTCCTTGTTCCCTGTCATGTGCTTGGAGCACCCACTATCCAAATACCATTGCGGGTTAGATGTTGGATAGGTCTTCACCTGCACATAAAGCAATTCACTTGTTTTTGACCCAGTTTACCTTGGGCCTAGGTTGATAACCTTTAAATTCAGAAATGAAAGACATCCCTGGCTGACTCTTATATCCTTCAGGATGATATCTCCTTGGAGGTATAATCCATTCAGTATAAGGGTTAAAGGTTTGGGATGAAGAACCCTTAGGATTCAATTTTGACTTGCCTTTGAAAAACTTTCCAGAGCTCTGACCTCTGTTCGACGATCTTGGAGCTGCGTTCGACGATCGTGGGTCCGATCGTCGAGCTCCATTCGACGGTCGACTACCGCTGAGGTCAGGTATATGGGATCGTCGAGCAGCGTTCGACGATCTTGGCTGAGATCGTCAATCAGCGTTCGACGATTTGTCCTGAGATCGTCGAGCTGCGTTCGGCGATCGTCGATCTTCATTCGGCGATCGTCGATCTCCGTTCGACGATTTGTACTGGACTTTAGTTTTCTGAGGCAGATCAGAATTTTTCCTGGCAACCTCTACATTACTCCCTTTCCCTTGTCAGAAATGAACTTGATAGGGGTTGTTAGAACAATAGGTTGGCTGGATGAGGCACCCAAGCCCAGTGTACTGTTGAATCTTGAGTTCACTGTGCTTGTGATGTCCATCAGCTTGATGCTTCTCCCATTGAGAGATTCTTCAAGCTTCTTGGCCTCAGAGAGCTCACTCTTCAGTGAAGCTATCTGTTCCCTATAGTTCTCCAACTCCTGAGAGAGTTTGAGGTTTTCTGATTTTAAACCACTTTGTTTAGATAATTGATTTCTGAGAGAGATGATCTCTTTCTCAGACTTTAGCAGGTCTAAACATAGTGCTTTAAATTCAAGTTTAAAATCTTCTGAAGTGAAATCAAAGGAGCTGATTACCTGATCTTCTTCAGGTTGAGTCTCTGAGTCTGACTCTGACTCCTCTTCCTCTGAGTTGTGTTGTGAGGCATTAATTGCCATCATGCAGAACTCCTTTTCCTCTGCATCATCCTCATCATCACTTGAGCTGGAAGAGGCTTCTGACTCCTCTTCAGTCTCACTCCAGGATTCAGCAACAAATCCTTTCTTGTGTGCTTATTTCTGCTGGAGGAAGGTTTGCTATTTCCATTCCTTTTGGAGTCCTTCTCCTTTCTTCTTTCTTTTCTGTCTCTTCTGTCCTTGTTCTTGTTTTCTGGACAGTCAGGAACCATATGCCCTGGTTTCCTGCAACCAAAGCAAATAATGTCTTTGCTATTGCCAATGGACTTGTCATACCTTGGCTTATCCTGCTCCTTGTATGATCTTCTTCTGAAGTCCTTTCTGGCCATCTTATAGAATCTTTTGGCCAACAAGCTGAGAAGTTCATCATTGGCTGCTCCTTTTTCTTCAGGCAGATCCTCAGTTGCCTTGAATGCTATAGTCTTCTCCTTTCTTGTGGCTGGTGAAGCAGCCTTCTGTTCTTCTTCTCTGTTCTTGATGAGTAGCTCATAAGATTTGAGCTTACCCAACAAGGCTTCAGTGGTGATCTCATTCAAGCTTCTGGCATCTTTAATTGGCTAGATTCTTGAATCCCAAGTGCTGGGAAAGCACATTAGGATCTTGTCATTAAGTTCTGTTAGTGAGATCTCTTTGTCTAATGTCCTCAGTTCACTGAAAATTAGACTCAGTCTGTTGTACATGTCTCCCACTGTCTCAGTTTCTCCCTTCTTGAAGTTCTCATATTGGGAGATGAGATGGGATCTTTTGTCCTTTCTCTCATCAGCTGAGCCAGAGACAATTTCTGAAAGCCTGTCCCAAATCTCCTTGGCTGAATTGCATTCAGCTACCTTTTGAAAAATGTCATCTGACATTGTCTGAGCTAGAATGTTCATTGCCTTGGCATCAGCTACTTTCCACTTTTTGATGTCAGCATCTGTTCCTGATGGAGGTGGAACAACATTTGTGCTTGTGCTTTCTGGGGGTCTGGGACACACTATCAAAACAGAATTAAAAATGTCCTCGTCAATAGAATTCATGTAGAGTTTAATCCTTGCTTTCCAAAGTGCAAACTTTGACAGATTACACACTGGAGGTCTGGTGCTTGCATAATCTTTGTTTTGGGCCATGAGTTGTGCAAACAAAATCTAATATTGAAATATAAAGGAAGGATCTAGATTGGGATCTTGGGGTTCAGGTGTTAGCCTGTACAACCAAACAGATATGGTATGTTTAACCAACCTGGCTCTGATACCAATTGAAAGGGGAAACTAGATCCACTATACTCTAAAGGGGGGGGGGGGGTGAATAGAGTATATGGTGCTTTTTAAAACACAAATAAAAACTTTTGCAAAGCTTTACAACAATTGTTGTAATGAGTGTAAGCAGGGAAGCAGAAATAAAACTAAGCTATGCAGAAATTAAGCACAAGAAAATCTAGGCCGGAAACAAAAATAAAACATGCAGAACCAGATGACACAAGGAAATATAGTGGTTCCCCAACTTGGGTACATCCACTCTTCTACCACCCTAGGTAGGAATCCACTGCAGGATGAGTTGATCAGGTGTCCTGGGCACCAATGAGCTTTTGATAAGGTGCTCAAAAACCAAATCAGATTTTTTGATCAGGTGTCTTGCCACCAATGAGCTTTTGACAAGGTGCTCAAAAACCAGATTCAAACTTTTGAAGGGAGTTTGAAAAACCCTTTACAGAGAGGGGGTTGAGAGAGTTATGGCAGTCTTATCTTTCTCAATCAACTGAGAAGACTAAGTGGATTGATTTCAAAGCTCCCCCTGAGTCCTTGATCTTCAGGAAGATGAGCTTTGCTGAGGGTGATAGGCCTTCAAAAATAGATCTCCAGCAGAAGATGATTTCAGCAAGCTGAAATGTTGATTGTCTGGAGTCTTGAAATGATGTTGGCCTTGAACACTTGAGAGCTGAAGAGATCTGAAGAATGTTTGAAAGCTTGATCTCTTGATGAGTGTTTTTCTGAATTCTTGTTGACAGAATATTTTTCAGAGTCTCTGTATATTGAGAGGTGTGTCCTGTTCTTGTCAATCTCTATTTTTTGTTCTTGTCTATATCTCAGTCTTTTTTCAAAAACATTCTCTTTTATTCTCTGAGTCTGAATAGAATATTACTCTGTCAAAGATAGCCGTTGGTCTGCATTGATTACAGCCTTAATTGCATAATATGTTCTGAAGGAAAGTCCACTGATTTGTTCCTTGAAAAATCCCTTGAAACTTGCTCCAGAAGTAAATGAAAATGGCTGGCAGATCTTCTGAATTAAATGCAGAATAACTTCTATCTGATTTGAATTTGAATTCTGAAAGATAACTGAAATCGTTGAACTGTGCTCTGCTATCGTCGAGCTGAGCTCAGCGAATTGGAAAAAGCAAGCAGCAAAGAAATCGTCGATCTGAGCTCAAAGATCGTCGAACTGAGCTCAGAGATAAGGATCCAGTGCAGAGTCAAAATCGTCGGCCTGAGCTCAGCGATCGTCGAATGGAGTTCGACGATATTGAGAAGTTGAGCTCCGCGATCGTCGACCAGAGCTCGACGATATTATGAAGTTTGAGCTCAGCGATCGTCGAATGGAGCTCGACGATCTGTCAATAGTTGAGCTAGACGATCGTCGACCGGAGTTCGATGAAACGTCGTGCTAAGCTCGACGATTTGGACTTAGTCTCCAGAAAAACTTGGGTCTTCAGAGCAGCTCCCAATCCTAGCCTTCTAACCCTTAGACTCAATACTAATTGACCTATAATCTATACAGAAGGTCAAAACATAAATTCCTAGAGACATAGTGATCCTGACCCAAATTAGTAATAGGGTGTTCCAACAATCTTCTCATAGTGAAGTGTATTATTATGCTTGTAATGAAGCTGAACTTACTTTTATTTGTCTATGAATGAAGTTTGCTTGGGATAGTTACATATTCTTTGTTAGCTATAATGCACTCGCCTCCATTTACATCCACTCCACTCGTGCACTAGAACCACTCTAGCAAGTGTTGGTAGTTGAAGAGGTGATTGCGACCCTCATTGTACGCACGTGTGTTCATTCCATCCGCTTGCTCTCCGTCCATTCGCCTCACGAAGCACTGCATAGCGGCCTGCACTAGTTGCATCCACCAAGCGAAGCGGTGCTTATGACCCGTATTAGTTCTCCTTGTGTTTTGTTAGCATTAGGAATCAAATACCAACCTCCTTTATTGTTTCATTTAAAACATAGTAACGATCTTTCTGCGACGCTATCACGATACCCAAACTTCGTTCCATCGAAATCGACATTTGGGGAAGCTATTCCCAAAATTATTACTTGACAGCGATCAGTACACTTGCCGACGCATCAAGTTTTTGGCGCAGTTGCCGGGGAGTGCAGGCGTAGAGTGATTTGGGTTGTGTACGAGGTCGTTGATAAGTGATTACAAAATTTTGTTATTTCATTTTTTGGCAACTATCTGATGGTTGCAAGGGAGTAGCTGTTGGAATTAACGTTCATTTACCTATGATCATATGGATTGCTTTGAGATTTCTATAGATTTAGTCAAATTTTTGTCTCGCGGAAGATCCTTTTGTGGAGTCTCAGAGGATGACTCTCTTGATCATCTGCTGTACTTTCGTGAAGTTTGCAATACACTCAATTACGAAAAGGAGAAGTCTGATTGGGTCAAAAAGCAATTATTCACATTTTCACTTATTGGTAAGGCAAGGATATGGTATCGTGAATTCCTAATAGACCCTATTGTTTCATGGAGCAGGGTTAAAGAAGAGTTTTTAACGAAATTCTACCCCCACGAGCGACTATGGGAGTTGAACAATGAGCTGCTTCTATTTTAGCAACGGGATGGTGAAGAACTGATAGAAGCCTGTGAGTGATATCAAAAATAACAAAAATTCTGTTTGGGAATAGTCCTTCTGAAGCAGAACAACTTCAAATGTTCTACTTTGGGGTTTCGACTCAGTACAAACACTACTTTGATTTAGCGGCAGGAGGATCCTTGTTCATTAAGAGCTGTGCCGAAGCATGGGAGATAATTGATAGAATATCATGGACCAGTGGAATGTAGCACACATCTATGGAGAAATTTGAGGAGGTCAATTCGATCGGAGCAGAGAATAGTAGGAAGGAAGAACCGTCTTAGGAACTCACCGAAGAGAAATTGTGCAAATTCACCGAATGCATTATGCAATGCTTGGAAGCTTAGAGTAAGGCATTCCAGAAATTTAAATCTATGGTGGCAAGTATTATAGCCACCATTACTACGATTTTACAGCGGTGCACTGAAACTGTGAATGCCATTCAACTTCGGAGGGGAAAGTCAACCGCAATTAGTAAGCCTCGGTTGGAGTCATCGGAAAGGCAATGTAAATAACCCATTGAACAACTGAACACCGAAGATCGCAATAAGACTCAACCTTCAGATGTTGTAACTCTAGTTGTAGACTTGATTTACCCCCCCCCCCCCCGGTACTCATCGATTAAAGGACATAAGGAAGGAAAAACAATTTGTGAAATTCCAAGAAATGATGAAAGGAGTGTAGGTGAACATTCCGCTAGTTGATGCTCTTATCCAAATTCCACAGTATACAAAATATCTAAAGGAACTGCTAGCACATACGAAATGGTTGGTGAGTGCTAATACACTTTCAACTGTGAGAGAGGGAGTTGTCTTTTCTATGGAGCATTGGCCCACGAAATTAAATGATCCAGGGACTTACATGATTCCTTGCACGATTGGGAATTCCTGTTGTCATCGTGCATTATGTGATTCTGGGGCCTCTATCAATTTGATGCCTCTCAACCTCTTCTTGGAACTGGGAATAGGAACTTTGTAGCATACCAACATTATAATTCAGTTAGCTGACCGGTCAAGGAAGAAGCCGATGGGGATTGTTGAGGATCTCACTGTTGTAGTTAACAGATTGGTTTTCCCGTCTGACTTCGTCGTTATGGACATCTCTCCAGATTCATGAGCACCTCTTATTCTGGGAAGGCCTGTTGGGAATTGTGCACTACAATGGTCCTCAATATTTGAAGGGGCATCACCAATCATGATAAGGAGCATAATGTATTTGATGTGTTCTTCAGTTCATGCATGCAGGTACTCCATGATTGGACAAGTGAAGAAAAATGAGTTTGGCAGTGAACTCAAATTTTGTCGAACTCAGCTCGCTGGTCATCGAGCGTAACTCACCATTCAATGAGATAAGCACAAGAGTTCAGATTTCAACTTTCGTCAAGCTCAGCTTGAAGTTCGTCGAGCTCAGCTTGCAAATCGTCGAACTCAGCTCAATATTTGTTAAGCTAAAGCCAGAAAAATCAACTAAGGCAAAAAGCGCTGAAACCGCTGAGAGGATTAAAGTTCATCGAGCTCAGCTTACAAATTGTCGAACTCAGCTCAAAAATTATTAAGCTAAAGGCAAAAAAAATCAACTAAGGCAAAAAGCGCTGAGTCCGCTGAGAAGAAGGCATTGAGACCATTGATAAGATTAAAATTGGTCAAGCTCAGCACATAGATCGTCGAACGTAGCTAAAAGCCAAAAAATCTGTCTAAGGCAAAAGTGTTGAGACCGCTGAGAAGAAGGTGTTCAGACCGCTGAGACAGCTGAGTCAGCAGAGAAGATAGCGCTAAGGCCATTGAGACAGCTGGGACAGCTGGGAACGTAGCGTTGAGACAGCTGAAGACAGCTGAGAAGATAGCGTTGAGACCGCTGAGACAGATGAGATAGCTGAGAAGATAGCGTTGAGACGGCTGAGACAGTAGAGAAAAAATTGGCTGGGAATTTCCAAGTACAGAAGCGTTGAGTGAAGCAAATTCACTCAACACTTTTAATAAAGCAGGAAGCGCTGAGACATTTAATATGTAAACAGCTGAGACAAACCTAGCTTATTTTTTCTAAGTCTAGAAGAATTGAGTGATGCAGGTTCACTCAATGCTTCTAATGTAGAAGGAACCACTGAGATAGTTAAAACCAAAAAATCGCTGAGACTGCTGAGACAAAGGCTTGTCTCAGCTAATAATGTAAACCCGCTGAGACCACTAAGACAAAACCGCTGAGATAAAGGCAGGGAAATTTCTAAGTCCAGAAGCACTGAGAGTCAAGTCTGATGGTGTTATGTGTCTTAACATCACTCAACGCTTGATGGGATTCTGAAAATTTTATAAGTCTAGATGTTGATGACCACTACTTACGTCATCAAAGTCAAAATTGTAGGAAGCCGTTGCGGGAATGCTACTGCATTTCCAAAAGATGTTTTGTCCCTTTTTGATGGAGATGATGCTCGCCAATCCTTGGTGTGCCCACACACTATTGTGTCGTTGATTCAAATCAATGCATATAAAAAGAAAACTGCAAAGGGATTAGGGTTAACGAATACTCGGGGATCAAACACAAAAAATATAGAAAGAGAAAAAGAAAGAGGTGGCTGGACATCTTCTTCCCCATCAAGCTTGAAAGCTAAAGTCCAGCCAAGATAGGCAGAGGGCAGATAAAGATAGCTGAAGCACTTTAAAGTTCAGCAAGTTCGTTCTCATCAGAAAGTGTAGCTGATAGATCTCTTCAGCAAGCCGATAGCTGCTTACCTGTGCAGCAGTAAAGTTTTAGCTGTAGAAGAAGTCTAATTCCTTCTACAACAAGTTGATTGGACTGATATCTGCTCAGTCCAGCCAGGTTGACTCAGAGATACTTCTCTGAGTAAGTTGTTCTATTTTCTTCAACATCCTATTTTATTTCCTATTGGATTCAGGTTTCCTGAATCTGAGTATAAGGTACTTTGTGCCTTAGGTAGGTGAAAAATTTGTCACTGAGATAGGTGCCATGTTGGGGCACTGAGGTAGGAGAGTTTTGTACTTTGTGATAGGATCCAAGTGTGGATCTGAAGTAGGGCTGTCCTCCCAGCCTGAGTATAGGGAATTATGCCTGATGTAGGTGACTGAAGAGTCACTGAGCTGTAGGTGACATGATTATCATTGAGATTGTAGGACTTGGAGGAGGCTGAGCTGTAGGTACCTGAAAGGGTACTGAGTTGTAGGAGTGTTGTAGCACTCTGAGAGTAGGGCTATGTGCCAGAAGCTATAGTGCTGAAAATCCTGAGTGTAGGCTTTAGAAATAAGGTTGAGGTAGGTGATCAATGGATCACTGAGCTGTAGGAGCTCCGCAGAGCTTTAAGGTAGGAACCCTTATGGTTCTGAGTTGGATACTATGAAGAATCTGTGTGTAAGGTTGTGGGCCTGAGGTGTAAGCTCTGAGGACCATTGTGGAGAAGTTGTGCCTAGTCCAGCAAGTAAGTTCGATAGGTGGGATGGAAAGTGGATGTTCCCAATTGGGGAACCACTATAAATCCTTGTGTTTGATGTGTGCTTGTTTTTCTTTGTTATTGCTGGATTTAAGGACAAGCTCTAGTTAGTATAATTAGAAATCAGCAAAAGATTTTAGTAAAGATCAAAGACCTATTCACCCCAACCTCTAGGTGATTAGCTAACCTTCAGTTAAGTAACTTTCAAGTGGTATCAGAGGGAGGTTCCTCAAAAAGGATTTAACAATCTGAGTATACCTCCAAGGATATCTAAAAGGGTTACACTTGTGGGTTCAAAAGAGAACCACAAGGAATGGAGCTTAAAGTCTACAACAAGGAGAACTTTAAGACTTGGAAAGAAAGGGTCAAGCAAATCATGTAAGCCTCTGATCCTAGGGTCCTTGCAACATTCCAAGAAGGACCTTTCATCCACATGAAGGTCTCAACATCAGATGCAAACATCAGACTCCAAAGAGTTATGCAGAGATGTCTGAAGAAGAAATCAATTTTGCTTATATGTATAGGAGGGCACAACATATCATGGTGAGTGTCATGGATGACTGAACCCTCATGAGAGTGGTCCACTGTATGTCAGCCAAAGAAATGTGGGATTCTCTCACTGGCTATATGGAAGGGACATAGAAAGTCAGTCTTTCTGACAGTAGTTCAGAGTCTGGAAATGAGAAGAAGAAGAAAAAGCATCACCACCACCACAAGGGCAAGAAGGAAGAAAAGTCCTTTGTGGCTAAGAAGGAGAGAAGCTGGATAGATTCTTAATCCTCAGATTCTGAAGATAAAGAGGAAGAAGCCTATATACAGATGATATCTGTTACTGCTGATCCAGGATAAGAGGAGGAATATCTTGCTGCGAGGATAAGAATCAGGGCCCTTCTATCACACTCAGATAGTGACAATGAGGAGGATGAAGAAAACTATGGATGATATGTGTTGATTGCAATGTCTAGAAGAAAGAAGTAAGGAAGAATCAAAATCAATCAAGGTATAATCTCTCTCAAATTCTACATCTTTCTCTGACTTTGAATCCAGTCCAGATACTAGTACATCTTCATCCTGTGATGAAGATTGCAATGAATCTGTGACTGATGTCAAACAATTGATTGACAAGTTTGAACTACTCCTAATTGCTCTAAAGGAGAGCAAAATACTTGATAAAAGGCAAGCCAAGGAAATAGAGGTCCTAAAGCCTTATAAAACTTTTTATAATAATAAATCTATTGAGTTTTCTAAGAAAAGTCATGAGGTGTCTGAGCTCAAGAAAAGTCTTGAGTATCAGACCATGCTTCTATACGAAAAGAATAAACACATTAGATATCTAGAACAAAAGTTCATAGAGAAATTCGGGATTGTGATTAACCCTTCTCAGTTATAGGGTCAGTTGCCAAAAGCTGCAATTTGTCAAGTCCCTGAGAAGCTGGGTATTATCCACATTAATCATCATTTCAAATCTGAATTCTCTGATAATAGGTCTGTGTTTCAAAAGGCAAATACACCTTCTAAAACTGTCAAGTTTGCACCACTCCAGAAGGATCAATCAAATGTGTGCCCCACCAGTGCGGTGGAGGCACATGTTCCAAGAAAGAGTGGCACTATCCACTCTAGCCACAAAGTTTAGGAGAAGTTCTTTAGATTTGGATCCAAGTATCCTCTATCTAATGAAATGAGAATGTCTACTGGATGGCATGCTCCAAATATACATCAGGCACATTTTGGACCAGCTATATTTAGTTCCTCAGCACCTTCACTCATGAAGAAGGGGGCAACATCATGCTATTCTCATCCAACAAAGGCTGGTGTTGCTAACATCTCTCATGGACAACAATTTTATGTTGTCCTGAAGAGAAGATACAACATTCACAAATGTTGGTGTTGTGAAAAAGTGGGTCACTTTGTCATTGATTGTTGGAATAACTTGAATGTGACTAGTGGACAGAAAGGTGCTCAGCCCAGGCAGAGAGTGGGGCAGATATTTTATGATGCTAACAAAAACCTAAGACCCAATTATCTTTAGGCGCCTAAGGGTAAATCAATTCTGTTTTGCAGGATAGTCCAAGTACCTGTCAACTTAAGACTTGGTATTTGGACAATGGGGGTTCTAGGGAAATGAATGGGACATGATAGTTGCTCTTGGAATATGCTCCAAAAAAGCAACAAATTAAGGTTGAGGCTGTCAAGTATGTAATCCTCAAAAGCTAGAGAAAGCAGGCCTCAAGGTATGTCTCTCCATCTTATATAGAGATGAAGTTTGTCATTTGTTAAGTTATGTTAGTTGTGCTCATGATGAATCTAATCTAGCACAACAAATAGAAAAATAATGATTCAATTATGCACACTGTTAATTTTTGTAGGCTTTACTCAAAAATTCAAATAATTTATTAGCAAAGCTTTGGGGCAAGACAATGCACAAATTGGGTGCCAATAGAACTGGGCTCACTGACATGTTAGGTCCCCTTCCATTTAACTTGACAAAATTTTTACTAAGTTAAGTAAATTGCACAACCAATCAGTAAGGGAAACCACAAATTAAACATGTATGGAACTAATAAAAGAAAAGCAAAGGGATATAGTAAAAGCATTAAGTGCCCTGTATCATAACAGGAATCGTTGAGTAAGACGTAAAGTCTAAAATACTTAATTTAATAGTCAAATGAAAAATTTAATTAAATTAATTAAATCCTTTCATTACATATATAAAGGCGACAAGAAACAAAAAGCCACATCGCTCTCTAAAGCTTTAACCCTAGCTGTCGAGACCAAAATAGTCTCAACTTCTTATCGCTCTGCAAAAATGGCTCCAAATGTCATCAAGGAGCTTCAGGATGGATACGAAATAGTGTGGGATTGATTCAATCATGCCTCTCCTGAGATTAAATCCGTGTTAAGGATTATTTAGGTCACAGGCTTGGAATACGCCCTTTCCGAACCCTCCACAATTCTTAGAAATGAGGTTGTGGAATTCTTCTCAAACTTTAAGATGTCCCCATCTCAAAACTCTCTTAAGTATAAGATTGAAGGTATCAAAATAAAGGTAAACCCTAAGAGGTTAGGAAAGGCACTTCATATCCCCTCTGTCAACCCTAGCGAGGAAGAAGAGCTCTCCATCACAGATAGAGACAGTGCTCTTACATGGTGTGGATACAATAAGGCCAAATCTGGATCTCTTGAAAGGAAATTGCTCAATCAGAGAGAAAAACTACTAGCAGACATTGTAGGGAAAGCCCTCATCTGCAAACGTGGATCACATGACACCATATCCAGTTCATGTTTGAAGTCATGACCAGAATTATATTAAATAGAAAGACCTCATGGAATTCTCTCATCTATCAGAGATTAGTAGAATGTATATCCTATCCAAATATGGGAAGAAGTTTTTCCTTATACCTAGTGAACACCTATCCTGACACTTTCAAACTAGAACATGGGGTGAAGATTCACTACCTAAAAAGAATAGACATAAAAACTTTGGATAGATTCACTAGAGTCCTACCAATGAGCCAACCTTCAGGAATAAAGGACTTCCCCAAGGGTATAAGGAAGAAACCTACTGATGAAGAAAGAACTTCTAGCTATGAACCAGAGCATGGATCATCCTCTCCAGCTGAGGCTGGTATGCAGGTTGACTTATCACTCAGTCAATCCTAGGCAAACATTCAACTCCAGGATGCTGCTGTGCATGTTGATAAAATCCATGCCAACCCAAAGCCAGGAAAAGTGTCAAAGAATGCTGCTGAAGAAGAGGTTGTTATATGGTATGGGGCAGACATGGGTGATACTGATGGCATTGCAGCAAGTGAAGATATGCCTGCTGCAGAAGATAACAGGGAGCCTCTTGAGACTTTAGGTACTTATCTTAATAAGTCAAGCCCAGAGAAGGATGCTCTGTCTGAGGGGGAGCATGATCAAATGGAGTTTACAGACTTGAATCAAGTTGTCAATAGAATAGTTGAGTCTGCACCCACGACAGGTAAAACTCATTCCCGCTTAATTAATAATGTTAAAACAGCTTTATCTAAGGAAATGTTTCCTTCTATTGGTACTATAGTTGAGGGGGAGCCTTCTCAAATCCCATCCCAGAATGCTAAACCTCCTCCTATGAGCCATACTTCATATACCCCCATCTCTAATGAGGAATTTCTAAATCATATTAAAGCACTCATGGATGCTCATACCATAACCCTCAAGAAGTATGTTGATCAATCAGTTGCCAAAATGAGGGATGAATTGTCAGCTAAAGTAAATGAAACTAAAGAAGAAATATCACACTTAAACAAACAGATCACCACCTTATTTGATAAGGCTGGCACTGCTTGACTCATGCTGACCACCCTCATGGAATCATTGGAC
This sequence comes from Platanthera guangdongensis, assembly GCA_039583875.1. Lineage (NCBI taxonomy): Eukaryota > Viridiplantae > Streptophyta > Magnoliopsida > Asparagales > Orchidaceae > Platanthera > Platanthera guangdongensis. Next base: position 91,056,874 of record CM077162.1, on the reverse strand, counting down.
ACAAGACAAAAACTCACTACAGTTGACATAGGATATGTCAAGAATTATGTCAGTGCAACTGATGAGGTGATCAAGGGTACAACAGACCATGTCAATCAGCATGTCACCAAGGTTGCTCTCCACTCCATGGAGCAGGCAATTCTCTTGAGGAATGAGCTGCTTATTGACAATGAGAGAATACACCAATCTTTATCAAACAAAACTGAAGCCAACATCTCATTATAGCGAAATATAATATCTGAAGAAGGCAGAAAGGGGGAGAGCAGCCATGCTAAGGTAGCAGCACTCATTGAAGATCAAGACTTCAATGTCATTCAAGGAACCAGGGTGGCACTACACCTGCCCCTCCTCGATAGAAATAGGCCAGAGGACCTAGACTTCCCTGCATGAGCCAGAATTGTACAGGATGCATAGCTTGCTGCCAAAATAAAGAGGGAAGGAACTCAAATGGATGAAGAGTTCATGGCAAAGAGGAGAGATGACAATAGAGATGACCCAGACTATGAAAAACTAAGTGAGGCCTCTGAATCCATCATTATCAATGCCTGGGTAAGCCATAGACAAATCTTGAAGAACACTAATAGTGTATATCCTTCTGAGGAATGGATAAAACATTTGGAAAGAAATTCCCTAAGGGAAAGAGTGTTCAAGGAGAATCGGTTAAGGAATAGCTACCCTAAGAAAATACCTTCCAAATATAATCCAAAGCCATTCCTTCACTTCAAGATGTTGAAGAACAAAGCTGATAACTTGAAGAATACTACTGCAATAAAGGATGCTGGTGAAAGTTCTTCAAAGACTAACTGATAATAGACTGTAAGACTTAAGTTTCTTTCATTCTGTCTGATTTATGTCTTGTAATGATCATCAATAGTGTAAAAATTTCAAATCTTTATCAATGAAATTAATATGTTTTGGCCATGTCCATATTGAGGTGATAAATTTGTAATGCAGCTCTCTATGTATATCAGTGATTGATAAATATGACATTTGTTCATAAAAATCCTGTAATCACATGTATGCTGCTATTGTTTGGCTAAGTTAATGATTAGGTTCATCTTGATCATAATGTTTACCTTGTTAATGATTAATAAAGCCGTGTTGTTAATCATACCATCACACTGAAAATAATTGTTAAATAACCTGTACCATCGATCTGTGAATCATAGTGTTAAGATATCTCATCTAGGGGGAGTTTTCTTGTTCTGGGATGGCTAGTTGTCATGATAATGTTTCAATAACCTATCATGATATTGCTTGTGTTGATGCACCTTAGCATGGATGTGTCGTCTGCCTTCTTCAAATAGGGGGAGATTGTTAGGAATTGTGCCCTACAATGGTCCTCAGGATTTGAAGGGCATCACCAATCATGCTAAGGAGCATAATGTATTTGATGTGTGCTTTATTTCATTCATGCAGGTACTCCATGATTGGACTAGTGAAGAAAAATGAGTTGGGCAGTAAACTCAAATTTCGTCGAACTCAGCTCAGAGTTCGTCGAACTCAGCTCAAAGTTCGTCGAACTCAGCTCAAAGTTCGTTGAACTCAGCTCAGAGTTCGTCAAACTCAGCTCAAAGTTCGTTGAACTCAGCTTACAGTTCGTCAAACTCAGCTTGCTGGTTGTCGAGCCCAACTCAACATTTAATAGGATAAGAATAAGAGTTCAGGTTTTAAATTTCGTCAAGCTCAGGTTGAAGTTCGTCGAGCTCAGCTTGCAAATCGTCGAACTCAACTCAATACTTGTTAAGCTAAAGCTAGAAAAATCAACTAAGGAAAAAAGCGTTGAAACCACTGAGAAAATTAAAGTTTGTCGAGCTCAGCTTACAAATCGTCGAACTCAGCTCAACAATTGTTAAGCTAAAGGCAGAAAAAAATCAACTAAGGTAAAAAGCGTTGTGTATATTGAGAAGAAGGCGTTGAGACCGCTGAGAAGATTAAAGTTGGTTAAGCTCAGCACACAGATCATCGAACGCAGCTAAAAGCCAGAAAATCATTTTAAGGAAAAAGCGCTGAGATCGCTGAGAAGAATGCGTTGAGACAACTAAGATAGCTGACTTAGCTGCGAAGATAGCTTTGATACCACTGAGATAGGTGAGACTGCTAGGAAGATAGCGTTGAGACATCTAAAAACAGCTAAGAAGATAGCGTTGAGACAGCTGAGACAACTGAGACAGCTGAGAAGATAGCGTTGAGATGGCTGAGATAACAGAGACAAAATTGGCTCGGAATTTCTAAGTATAGAAGCGTTGAGTGAAGGAAATTCACTCAACACTTCTAATAAAGAAAGAAGCGATGAGACATTTAAGAGGTAAACAGCTGAGACAAACCTAGCTGATTTTTTCTAAGTCTAGAAACATTGAGTGAAGTAGGTTCACTCAATTCTTCTAATGAAGAAGGAAGCGCTAAGACAGTTAAAAGCAAAAACCGCTAAGACCACTGAGACAAAGGCTTGTCTCAGCTAATAATGAAAAACTGCTGAGACTGTTGAGACAAAACCGCTGAGACAAAGCTAGGGAAATTTCTAAGTCTAGAAGCACTGAGAGCTAAGACTGATGGCGTTGAGTGTCTTAACATCACTCAATGCTTGATGGGATTATGAAAATTTTCTAAGTCCAGATATTGATGACCACTGCTGATGTCATCAAAGTCAAAATTGCAGGAAGCCATTGCGGTAGAGCTAATGCAGTGGTAACACCGCCTATCCGTTGCATAGCATATAACAGTAGGTCCGGCCGGGGCCCGACACCATATACTACAGAGAGACCGGGTGGTTACTCAATGGAAACCATCCAACCAATCCAACGTCCTACACAGAGCATTCTAGCGGAAGCAGTTTTATAAGTTGCAAATAAAGAACCCAGCACAAAGAGCACGAATGTCCACTGAATATACCAAATAGGAATGTAGTACATACACAAGTACTGGTCTTAAGGCCTTACAAAATTGTTTACTTCATATTACATGATTTACAAATCACGGCACGCAAGACGGTCACACATGAATAAAAGCAGTAAACACTCCAATGAGGCCTTCGAGGGCTTGCTTCGCAATTTGGGCTTTAGCCCGCTATTGACCGCTTGGTCCAACAACACCTGTAAGCAACAAAACCACTGCATGGTGGCAAACAAAGCAACGGTCAGCAATGCTGACCAAATTATAACGATCCCGCCCCCAACTCGGGGCAGCAATGCTCCTTCCCTGCAATTTTATTAGCATAACCAAGCAGTATATAAATTCATTGCATCACAGGTGTTGGCACGCATGGCGACACGCCCCGTGCTCTCAGTGCACATTCTCGGTGATCGCAGTCTAAGCCGCTAACTCACCACCATCTCCAGGACGGTAATATCTCGTGAGCAAATTGGTCTTTTAGGCAAGGGTTACAACAAAGTTAATATCATCAACAGCCTATGTTACGACAAAGTTAATGTCATCAACAACCTATGTCACGACAAAGTTAATGTCATCGACAGCAAGACCCGACCTCTATGCCCTCGGCATAAAGCAGGAACGTACAATAATACATAACCCAGTTATGTACAAGTTGGCTCCTAGGCACACAAGTTGGTAAGATCACGCATCCGTCTAGTTTTCTGAGTGCACCTTTGGGTTAATCCCCAAGGCTCCTTGTTGCAATCTACCACGTAGAAAACCCGAAAAACAACCAATCGAGCGGAGTCTTCTCCAGCATTTATGCAATGCAACATCACCGATCCAAACCAACATGTCTGGGTAGGCTTCACACATCATGCCTATGTCCGTTCTCGAATACGGACTCTAAACAACGGGGAATTTACATATCTACCCGAAGGAACGCCTCCAACTCACCGCAAACTCGCGAGAGCGGGCTTCCTATGCAAAGAATGAGAGCATGACATGCTCAAGAAGAGAATCGTTACCCTAGCGTTCTTCCTTGGCGCCATGGAAATGTAAGCGGATGAAAAGCACCGCAGTCTCTTCGACTCCGTAGATCCGGAGTCGGCTCGCGATTTAGAGCTTCGAAGCTCCTCCAATGGCCGGATCTAGATTCTTCTTCCTCCTTTGGCTCTCCTCTCTCTCTATACTTAGAAAGAGAACCACTCAAGTATGAATGAGTTTTTCTAGGGTCCAATCCCATGTATATCCAAGTACTAACAGCCCCCAGCCCTTGGATCCCGAATTAAAGAAACAAACGGCCACGATCCAGATCTAAAATGTAGAATCTGGGCCGAACATGGCCTGGCACACGCCCGTGTCCAGGGCCGTGTCCCCCATTCGCCGTCAAAATCAACACGCCTGGAACAACACACGGCATCCGACACGCCCGTGTTCGAACTGACACACCCGTGTTCCAACTAACACGGCCGTGTGATCGGCCATGTGCCCCCATCGATTTATCCCGAAAATAGCCCCAGAACAACACGGGTTCTTGGACACACCCGTGTCCTAACCCGTGTCCACTCGAACACGCCTGGTCTCCTGGCCGTGTTCACGGTCTCGACACTTCGTCGAGCGAAGTTCGTCGACCTCACGACACTGCCTTGGACACGCCCGTGTCCGAGGTCGTGTGCCTTGTCTCGACACATCGTCGAGCGAAAATGTCGACACCCCGGGCCGGTTGTCGACACGGGCTCGACACGCCCTGTGACATGCCCATGTCGCAGGCCGTGTGCCCCGTCTCGACACTTCGTCGAGCGAAAATCATCAACACCCTGGGCCGATCATCGACATGGGCTCGACACGCCCTGAGACACGCCTGTGTCTTAGGCCGTGTGCCCTGTCTCGACACAGTGTCGACCGAAATTCGTCGACTTCGTAGCCAAGTCATCGACTCCAGTCTGACACACCCTGGGACACGCCCGTGTTCCAGGCCGTGTGCCTACTGACAGATTCCAAATCTGGCCCAAAACGTCCCCCGCCACACTTTTGAGTTTTGGGGCGTTACAATTCTCCCCCTCTTAAAATGATATCGTCCACAAAATTAAAATAGAGGAAAGACAAGTACCAAAATTAAATAGTTCCTGAGCGGAACTCCGGATACTCATCAAGCATGGTCTGCTCTCGCTCCCAAGAGAGCTCCTCTCGACCGCAATTGTCCCATCGGACCTTGACCATCCTGATCTCTTTATTGCGTAGCCGCTTGACTTCTGAGTCCTCAATCCGCACGGGCTTGACTTTTGTCATCAACCCACTATCCACCGGCACTTGATCAACCGCGATCACTTGCGAAGGCTCTTGCACTGCCTTCCGAAACACCGAAATATGGAATATATCTCGTAGGCCACTAAGCTCCACCGAAAGCTTCAACCGATAGGCTGCTTCACCAACCCGCTCCAAAACCTCAAACGGCTCAAGGTACCTCGGGCTTAGCTTTTTCAATCGCCACACCCGCGAGACACCCTTGAACGGCTTGGTCTTTAAGTACATATAGTCGCCCACTGCGAACTCCACGTTCCTGTGCTTGGCATTATAGTACTTCGCTTGGCGGTCCTGAGCAATAAGCAACCTCTCCCGAATGGTACGAACCAAAGACGTAGCATCTTCCACCTCTTGGCGCTTGTCCATCTTTGACTCACCCGTTTCTAACCAAGACAACGACGTGCGACATCTTCTACCATATAGGGCCTCGAAGGGCTCCATTTGAATACTCGCCTGGTAGTTATTGTTGTACGCAAACTCCACCAAATAAAGATGGTCTTCCCATTGCTTTTCAAAGTCCAAGACACACATGCAGAGCATGTGTTCCATAGTCCTGTTGACCCTCTCGGTCTGCCCATCCGTTTGCGGATGGAAGGCTGTGCTAAATTTTAATTTTGTTCCCAACATTTACTGCACTACCCTCCAATCATTGGACGTGACCCGCCCATCTCGGTCACTCACGATGCTGCAGGGCACACCATGAAGCCGCACTATATTATCGACATATAGTTTTGCCAACTTCTCCACCGGATCATCCTTCCTATGCGGAATGAAATGCGACACCTTCGTTAGCCGATCTACGACCACCTAAATGGCATTGTTCCCCTTTTGCAACCTTGGCAAACCGTGCACAAAGTCCATAGAGATGTCGTCGAATTTCCACTCCGGAATAGGCAAGGACTTCAGAAATCCACCCGGCTTTTGGCATTCCGCCTTCACCAAGGCGCAAGTTTGGCACTTCGCCACATAGAGCGCCATAACTTTCTTCAAGACCGGCCACCAAAACAGTTTCTTTACAGCACGGTACATCTTCGTGCTCCCCGGGTGAATCGAGTACTTGATATGGTGTGCCTCGTACAACAATTCCACCCCCCAAATTGCCCACACTTGGGACGCACAGACGACCGTCTTTGTAAAGCAATCCGTCCTCCACAACGAATTGGGAATTTGACCCATCCAGAGCCTCCACCACGAACTGCTTCATATGGACATCCATATCCAAAGCCTGCCGAATCCGATCAGCCAGGTCATATTGGACTCCAGTCCAATTCAGTACTGCTTCAGCACTTAATTGCTTATCTACACAAACAATCCCCAACGCCTTCGACTCCTGCACCAACCGCTCATCATGCAACGATAGCCAATTGGCTTGAGCTGGGGCCCGACGGCTCAACGCGTCCGCAACCGCATTACCTTTGTCAGGCACGTAGTGGATCTTGAATGTATAGTCTCCCTAGAACTCCATCCATCTACGCCGCCGCATATTCAGATCCTTCTGATCAATCAGGTACTTCAGGCTCTTGTGATCGGTGTAGATATCGATCTTCACACCGTACAAATAATGCCTCCACAGCCTCAAGGCAAAAATCACGACCGCTAACTCCAAGTCATGGACCGGATAATTCCTCTCATGCACTTTTAGCTGTCTCGAGCCATAAGCTATTACACTTCTGTGTTGCAGTAGCACGCAACACAAACCGCTGCCTGAAGCATCACTATAAATCTCATAACCTTCGGCCACACTCGGTGAACTCAGCATAGATGTCGTGGTCAACCGATATTTCACCTCATCAAAAGCTCGCGCGCACTCCGGTGTCCAACTGAACTTCTGCTCCTTCCTCGTCAAAGTAGCGAGAGGTAACGCTATCCGTGAGAAGTTCTCTACGAAGCGCCTATAATAGCCGGCAAGCCCCAGAAAGCACCGGACTTCCACTACCGTAGAAAGCACAGGACACTCCTGTATCGCAACAATCTTTGCCGGATCCACTGCAATACCTTCCCCACTCACTATAAGACTGAGGGACGCCACTGAGGAGAACCAAAACTCGCACTTCGAGAACTTGGCATACAACTGATTCCTCCTTAGCGTCTCCAAAACAAAATGAAGATGCTTGAAGTGATCTTCCTCACTTTGCGAGTACACCGTCGACCCGACCAACTGATCAAAAAGATCATCGATCCGGGGGATCGGGTACTTGTTCTTCTCCGTCAACTTGTTGAGCTCCCGATATTCAATATATAGCCTCAAGCTTCCATCCTTATTCTTAACAAAGAGGACCGGCGCGCTCCAAGGCAAAGATCTTGGACGCGCATACCCTTGCTCCAACAACTCTTGCAGTTGAACCTTCAGCTCCGCCATTTCCTTAGGCGCTAGCCGATATGGAGAGCGTGACACAGGCTTTGCACCTGGCACTAACTCAATCAAGAAATCTATCTCCCGCTGAGGCGGGGTTCCAGGAAGATCTCTAGAGAACACATCAGTGTATTTCGATACCACTGAAATACTATCCAACGCGGGCTTCGGCTTTGCAACCTCCACTAGTGTAAAGAACAGCTCTGCACCAGCACGAACCGCCTTCACCACCTGAAGAGCAGACACCAACGTCTTGCTCGACCTCTTTGAGCCCGTAAAGGTCGTCTCACGACTTGCACCCAGCTTGACTTCCTTGCTACCACAATCGATATAGGCTTGTTGCTCCGAGAGCCAGCCCATGTCAAATATTACGTCGAACTCCCCTAGCGGTAGTAACGATACTTGGAAGTCAAAATCTTGGCTCCCTGACCACACCTAAACGCAACAGATACTATCTACACGCATTGAGCGCCACTGGACCATAACGCATCCAATTTGTCTCTCACGATCGAAGGAGGTACTCCGACGCACAATATAATTCCTAAATAAAGGAATGCGAAGCTCCCTAAATGAACGGTGCTCTCGCCAGATAAAGTAAAGTCATAACAAAGCTTAGCACAAGTAGTTCTAAGCTAACATGCACAAGGGCGACAAGTATTTAAGGCAAAACTATCTTTAAACCATACCTGTCCTCACGACAGCATGCTTCTTCTCAGACTTGGGACGTCCGCTCAGCAGTCTCGGGCAAAGTTCCCCGGTTTTCCACAAGTGAAACATGCGCTCGGGGTTCGACCCGTAGTCACCCTAGAAGCACCAACAGAGGGGGCTGGACCCGAAGTCCTAGCCTTCTTATACCACCTACGGTAACCATACTTTGAGGTGTTCGACATTTTGAATGTCGTTTCCTTTGCACTAACATCCTCAACTGCTCCTGACATAGTTTTCTTAGACTTCTGAGCACCATTCCAACATTCTCGGTCAACATGCCCTTTCTTTCCACAAGTAAAACATGTGTAAGTAGCTTTGCTAGTCGATGCCATAGCCCCTTTCTCCAGCATTCTATCGGATGCAGCTCTTATGGGGCTTGCATAGTTCGATACCATGGTCACTGGCATCAGGAGGGTCTTCCTCAAATTTGCCTCCAAAGATCTAGCTGATTCCACCAAGGCTCGGAATCCCAATAACTTTGGTCCTAGCAGTAAAACTCGTAACTCGGCACGCAGGCCATTATAAAATCTATCGACTGTAGCTTGCTCATTATCTAACTCGAAGCATGGGTAGCGGCTTATCATAAGAAATGCTTGCAAATATTCCTCAACTGTGTGCGCTCCCTGCACTAAATGCATATTCAGCTGCTGCCCCGATGGTCTACCAAAGGTCATCTGCTCTATCACGCCAACCGGCGTTGAAGCCACAACAGGGGCGCAGGGTTGTACATTTCTTCCAAGCTGTGCACCCATCACAACGAACACCGCTTCTACGATCCTTCTAACGGTTTCATACGAAGGAGGAGTCTCAAACACCTCACCGGGTGCGCTATGCTCCTCAGAAACCGGACATTCTGGCAGTCCAGCACCGCTTCCGGTCACCTATAGTGGTACAAAACACCATTAAGCGACCAAATAAAATTGCAAACAGCAATTATAGGAACACGCAGGTTCCCCAAACACGTGTATTTTCATGCCTAAGTGGACATTCATGGGTTCTTTTGCTGTTATAACGATGACGCACACACATGTGCTCACCACCACTTCAAAAGAATTTGTCCACGAATTCATTGTAAGCCCGACCAAAACCAGTAGTCTGATACCAAATTGTAACACCCCTTATCCGTCGCATAGCATATAGCAGTAGGTCCGGTCGGGGCCCGACGCCATATACTACAGACAGACCGGGTGGTTACTCAATGGAAACCATCCAACCAATCCAACGTCCTACACAGAGCATTCTAGCGGAAGCATTTTTATAAGTTGCAAATAAAGAACCCAGCACAAAGAGCACGAATGTCCACTGAATATACCAAATAGGAATGTAGTACAAACACAAGTACTGGCCTTAAGGCCTTACAAAATTGTTTACTTCATATTACATGATTTACAAACCACGGCACGCAGGCTGGTCACACATGAATAAAAGCAGTAAACACTCCAATGAGGCCTTCGAGGGCCGGCTTCGCAATTTGGGCTTTAGCCCGCTATTGACCGCTTGGTCCAGCGGCACCTACAAGCAACAAAACCACCGCATGGTGGCAAACAAAGCAACGGTCAGCAATGCTGACCAAATTATAACGATCACGCCCCCAACTCCGGGCAGCGATGCTCCTTCCCTGTAATTTTATTAGCATAACCAAGCAGTATATAAATTCATTACATCACAGGAATTGGCACGCATGGCCACATGCCCCGTGATCTCAGGGCACATTCTCGGTGATCGCAGTCTAAGCCTCTAACTCACCACCATCTCCAGGATGGCAAATATCCCATGAGCAAATTGGTCTTTTAGGTAAGGGTTATGACAAAGTTAATATCATCAACAGCTTATGTTACGACAAAGTTAATGTCATCAACAACCTATCTCACGACAAAGTTAATGTCATCGACAGAAAGACCCGACCTCTATGCCCTCGGCATAAAGCAGGAACGTACAATAATACATAACCCAGTTATATACAAGTTGGCTCCTAGGCCCACATGTTGGCAAGATCACGCATCCGCCCAGTTTTCCAGGTGCACCTTTGGGTTAATCCCCAAGGCTCCCTATTGCAATCTACCAAGTAGAAAACCCGAAAAACAACCAATCGCGCGGAGTCTTCTCCGGCATTTATGCAATGCAACATCACCGATCCAGACCAACATGTCCGGGTAGGCTTCACACATCATTCCTATGTCCATTCTCGAATACGGACTCTAAACAACGGGGACTTTACATATCTACTCGAAGGAACGCCTTCAACTCACCGCAAACTCGCGAGAGCGGGCTTCCTATGCAAAGAAGGAGAGCTTCACATGCTCAAGAAGAGAATCGTTACCCTAGCGTTCTTTCTTGGCGCCATGGAAATGTAAGCGGATGAAAAGCACCGCACTCTCTTCGCCTCCATAGATTCGGAGTCGGCTCGCGATTTGGAGCTTCGAAGCTCCTCTAATGGCCGAATCTAGCTTCTTCTTCCTCCTTTGGCTCTCCTCTCTCTATACTTAGAAAGAGAACCACTCAAGTAAGAATGAGGGTTTTTCGGGTCAAATCCCGTGTATATCCAAGTACTAACAGCCCCCAGCCATCGGATCCCGAATTAAAGAAACGAACAGCCACTATCCAGATCTAAAATGCAGAATCTGGGCCGAACACGGCCTGGCACACGCCCGTGTCCAGGGCCGTGTCCCCATTCGCCGTCAAAATCGACGAGGCTGGAACAACACACGGCATCCGACACGCCCGTGTTCCGACTGACACGCCCGTGTTCCAACTGACACGACCGTGTGATCGGCCGTGTGCCCCCATCGATTTATCCCGAAAACAACCCGAGAACAACACGGGTTCTTGGACATGCCCGTGTCCTTACCCATGTCCACTCGAACACGCCTGGGCTCCAGGCCGTGTTCACGGTCTCGACACTTCGTCGAGCGAAGTTCATCGATCTCATGACACGGCCTTGGAAATGCCCGTGTCCGAGGCAGTGTGCCTTGTCTCGACACATCGTCGAGCGAAAATGTCAACACCCCGGGCCGGTTGTCGACACGGGCTCGACATGCCCTGCGACACGCCCGTGTCGCAGGCCGTGTGCCCCGTCTCGACTCTTTGTCGAGCGAAAATCGTCGACACACTGGGCCGATCGTCGACACTGGCTCGACACGCCCTGAGACACGCTCGTGTCTGAGGCCGTGTGCCCTGTCTCGACACAGTGTCGACCGAAATTCGTCGACTTTGCAGCCAAGTCGTCGACTCCAGTCTGACACGCCGTTCGACACGCCAGTTTCCCAGGCCGTGTGCCTACTGCCAGATTCCAAATCTGGCCCAAAACATCCCCCGCCGCTCTTTTGAGTTTAGGGGCGTTACACAGTGCCGAAAGATGTTTTGTCCCTTTCTGATGGAGATGGCATTCACCAATCCTTGGTGGGCCCACATTCTATTGTGTCGTTGATTCAAAATAATGCATATAAAAAGAAAACTGCAAAGGGATTAGGGTTAATGAATATTTGGGGATCAAACGCAGAAAATATAGAAAGAGAAAAAGAAAGAGGCGGCTGGACATCTTCTTTGCCATCATGCTTAAAGCTAAAGTCCAGCGAAGATAGCCTCAGGGCAGATAAAGATAGCTGAAGCACTTTAAAGTTCAGAAAGTTACTTCTCATCACAACAATGTAGCTAATACATCTCTTCAGCAAGCCGATAACTACTTACTTGTGCAGCAGTAAAGTGTTAGTTGTAGAAGATGGCTAATTCCCTCTACAACAAGTTGACTCGACTAATATCTGTTCAGTCCAACTAGGTTGACTCAGAGATATTTCTCTGAGTTATTTCTTCTATTTTCTTCAACATCCTATTTTATTTCCTGTAGGATTCAGGTTTCCCGAATCTGAGTGTATGGCACTTTGTGCCTGAAGTACGTGACAAATTTGTCACTAAGGTAGGTGCCCTGTTGGGGTACTGAGGTAGGATCCAAGTGAGGATATGGGTTGTAGGGCTTAAGTGCCTGAGCTAGGAGAGTGCTGCTCTCTGAGGTAGGATTCAAGTGTGGATCTGAGGTAGGGCCGTCCTCCCATCCTGTGTGTAGGGCGTTGTGCCTGAGGTAGGCGAACGAAGAGTCACTGAGTTGTAGGTGACAAGATTGTCACAAAGATTATAGGCCTTGGAGGAGGTTGAGTTGTAGGTACCTGAAAGGGTACTGAGTTGCAGGAGTGTTGAAGCACTCTTAGTGTATGGCTATGTGCCTGAAGCTTTAGGGCTGAAAAACCTGAGTGTAGGCCTTAGAAATAAGGCTGAGGTAGGTGATCAGTGGATCACAGAGCTATAGGAGTTTTGCAGAGCTCTGAGGTTGGAACCCTTGTGGTTCTGAGTTAGATTTTGTGAAGGATCTGTGTCTAAGGCTATGGGCTTGAGGTGTAAGCTCTGAGAAGCATAGTAGAGAAGTTGTGCCTAGTCCAACAAGTAAGTTGGATAGGTGGGACGGAAAGTGGATATACCCAATTGGGGAGCCACTATAAATCCTTTTGTTTGTTGTCTGGTTGTTTTTCTTTTTTATTGCAGGATTTAAGGACAAGCTCTAGTTAGTATAATTAGAAATCAACAAAAGATTTTATTAAATATCAAACACCTATTCACCCCCCTTTAGGTGATTAACTAACCTTCAGTTAAGTAACTTTCAAGGCCATTCCTATCCACAACACGAGCGATCATTGATGCTGAGAAGGGTATGCTAACTTGCGCATCGGAAATTCCAGAACCACCTTCGATATGTATAAAGCCGCGATGAAGGAGTTTTATGAGGAGAAGTAAGACATAGAATTCATCAACAGCACTATCCATGAACCCCTTCCTCTATTATCATCTGATGACTTTGAGGAGTTTCAGTGGGACATAGATGGAATGGAAATCAATCAGATTGAACACTACCGAAACCAAATTCCTGAGAGTATATCTATTGAACATCATCAATCTCACCTAAACTTTCCTCTTAAACCTCTTCCACCGACATTAAAGTATGTATTTTTGGGAGAAAATCTGACATACCCGGTAATAATTTCAGTGTTGCTTTCTCCTGAGGAAGAGGATCATCTCGATGGTGTTCTACGGTCATATAAAAGGGCTTTCGGATGGAACATACAAGATCTAAAGGGAATTAGCCCAACTGTCTGCATGCATAAAATCTTGTTAGATGAAAGCATCAATCCTTCTACAAAATCGCAGCAGTGGTTGAACCCTAAGATGCAAGAGGTAGTGCAGAAAGAAGTGACAGGTTATTGGATGTTGGAATCATCTACCACATGAATGACAACAAATGGGTAAGTCCTATTCATGTAGTGACAAAAAAGGGGGGAATCACGATGGTAGAAAATGAACGCAACGAACTGCTCCCAACCAGGACAATCACCAGATGGAGAGTGTGTATTGATTACAGGAACTCAACGAGGCAGCGTGCAAAGACCATTTCCCACTCCCGTTCGTTGATCAAATGTTGGAAAGGCTTGTCGGAAAGAAATACTATTGCTTCCTTGACTGATACTCAGGGTACAACCAAATTCTCATCGACCCCGAGGATCCAGAAGAAACAACATTCACCTGCCCTGCTGGTACATTTGCATTCTAGAGGATTCCTTTCGGAATGTGCAATGCTCCTGCGACCTTTCAACGATGCATGCTGGCTATCTTCCACGACATGGTTGGGAAGTTTTTAGAAGTTTTTATGGACGACTTTACTCTTTTTGGTGCAGATTTTGATGCGTGTTTGGAGAACCTCGCAACCGTGTTGAAATGTTGTGAAGACACCAATATGGTGCTAAATTGGGAGAAATGCCATTTCATGGTAGAGAAGGGTATAGTCCTTGGACATGAAGTGTCAAGCATGGGTATGGCGATGGATTAAGCTAAAGTTGAAGTCATCAAGAAACTGCCTCCTCCAATGTTTGTGAAAGGGATCCGTAGCTTCTTAAGGCATGCCGGATTTTACCAGCGCTTCATTAAAGACTTATCCTATATCGTGAAACCGCTGAACAATCTTCATGGTAATGATATGTTATTCAAATTTGACGGAAATTGCTTGCAAGATTTTTGCAAATTGAAAAGCTGCTTTACTAGTTCCCTAGTTCTCACGTCCCCAGATTGGATATTACCATTCAAATTGATGTGCGACGTGAGTGATTTCATTGTCAGAGCAGTCTTGGGACAGTGGAAGAATAAGGTTTTCCACACAATTTATTATGCAAGTCGTACTTTGAAAGATGCTCAACGGAACTACACCACTATTGAGAAAGAGCTATAAGCAGTGGTTTTCGCATTGGAGAAATTTCACCACTACCATGTGCTATTGAAAGTCATGGTGCACACTGATCATGTCGCTCTTAAGTACCTCATCCATAATAAGGATTCAAAGCCCCGACTCATCTGATGGATTTTAATGCTACAAGAAGGTACTTGAGAAGAAGGTACTTGAGAATGTTATTACAGACAATCTATCGCGGTTGGAAATGCATGACACATCACAACATGAAGACTCTATAATTTCTGACTCATGTCCCGATGAGTCTCTTTTCTCTTTAAAAACGAAACATGGTATGGCTCCCTAGTTTGCTGACTTGGCTAACTTCCTCACGTGCGAAAAATTGCCTCCCAATCCATCCTTCCAGAATAAGAAGAAGTTTCTCTCGGATGCTAAGTACTACTTCTGGGAGGATCTGCTATTGTTCCGCACTTATGCAGACGACATCATCAGAAGGTGTGCCCCAAAATCTGAACTCGGATAAATTCTTCAACACTATCACAATCGTGAGGCAGGTGGCCACATGGGAGCGGCCAGGACATCACAAAAGATTCTACAATGCGGGTTATACTAGCCAACTCTGTTCAGAGATGCTTACATTCATGTGAAGGAATGCAATGAATGTCAACGGGCTTGGAATATCTCCAGAAAAGATGAAATGACCCTCAACAATATGTTAGTCTGTGAGACTTTTGATATTTGGGGTATTGATTTTATGGGGCACTTTCCTCCATCATTTGGAAAAAAATATATTCTCATGGCAGTTGATTATGTCTCGAAATGGGTGGAAGCTGAAGTAGTAGCCGCCAATGATGGTCGCACAGTGCTGCAATTCTTGCACAAGCACATTTTTACAGGATTTGGAGCCCCACGCTCTATCATCTCGGACGGTGGAAGCCATTTCTACAACTGGCAGTTCTCTACTCTCTTGAAGCGATTTGGAGTTCATCATTAGGTCGCTTTGGCCTATCATCCACAAACATGTGGACAAGTGGAAGTTTCGAATACGGAATTGAAAAGGATTCTAGAAAAGTCTATTCTTGGGAATAGAAGGGATTGGGCGAAGAGAGTAGATGAAGCATTATGGGCATACATGACCGCTTATAAAACCCCTATTGGAATGTCCCCATACTAGCTTGTTTTTGGCAAATCATGTCACCTGTCGGTGGAGTTAGAAAACAATGCTCTATGGGTGTCCAATCTTCTTAATATGGATATCACAACAGTTGCGAAAGAGCAGTTGGCGAAACTAAATGAACTGGATGAATTTAGGTTACTCGCTTATGAGAACGTGAATAAATACATGGAGCGAACTAAGTGATGACATGACCGACATATAGTACCTAAGGATTTCAAGGTTGGAGACAAGGTCCAATTATATAACTCTCGCTTGAAACTGTTTCCTGACAAGTTGAAATCAAGATGGACGGACCTTTCATAGTGAGCGGAGTGTCACCGTTTGGAGTGATTGAATTAATGGCAAAAAGCTATGGAGGTTAATGTAAAAATGTTGAAGCACTACGTTCAAGGGGAGACTGTATATCAATGACAAGTTATGCACTTAGGGAAGCCTGCCGAAGATGTCACTTGAATGATATTCTCAATTATTTAGTTAAAATAATCTGTTTTGTAATATAAACTAAATCTTATTTTATTATTGAGAGCACTTTATGATACAGGTATTCAGTCCATCTTAAGGGAGGTAAAGAGAAGGGGCTTATGGGAGACAACCCAAGTAGGACCACTTGGTCCTGTTTTGTGTGATGTGTTTCTTTTTATATGTATATTTCTATTTTCTGGTTTTGCGTGGGATCTCTAATTCACAGGTGCTGGAAAGTTTTGAAGTGCGGAAGACTAGCCGCTATTGGGCAACCTCGCAAGACGACTGGTATGCTTAGTTTTTAGCATAGGTACTTCTTACCCCTAACACTTTATATTATTTGGAATGTTTAGTTTTATGAGTTATCACATTCAAGTTTGGGGGGAGAGCATGCATGTGGTCACTACACGAGCACATATTTTATAGCATACCAGTTGTTATTTATTTATTTCAAAATCACTGTAGCACGCACTGAATCACCCACTTGAGCGTGATCTTATCCACATGCGCGACTCGTGTCAAATGCATTGCTTATGTGTAAACTTTAAAATAGTGGTGTTATCTTCGGATTTTAGGATAGAGTAGTGCAAAACTCGTGCATTGCTCCTAATCGAGTACTCATGGTCTGTGTAGAAATAGTATATATTTAATTTTTCTTTATTCTCGTAGATTTATACTTTTTCTATAGATGTAAATATTGTTTGTACTACTCAAAAATGTTGAATCTGGTGAAGTTGAATGGTAGTGTAGGGATGTGTGTAGCCATCACTAGACTCGTTTTGCTCGAGTCTTGAGGAAGGATCATCTTTCTCGGTGGCTAAGAACTTGCCCCAAGCAACTCTCGAAGCATTGATGCGTGGTTAGTCAAGTGTGAGCGTGACGTAGGCCATCAATTTGGTTAGTTTGAGCCTTGTTTACATTGTCCTAGCTGTTAACCATTGTATGCCAAGTTTGTGTCTACCCCTCCTTTGATTTAGCTCCACCTTCATTCACCAAAGACTAAAGCCAATCCTCCTATCATAACCAAATCCATGAGCTCCAGTGAATTTAATATTTTAATGAGGTGTAATGTGTGGAATTCTAGTGATGTGGTAGATGAATACAAGAAAGTTTACTTGCTAAAAAATTGGGGATTGCAAAAGAAAAAAATAAAGAAAACTGAGAGGATTGAAAGAGAAAATCTAAAAAGAATTACAATGAGAAATGGAATCCCCATCTAGTTTATCATGATATTGGTCGGGTTTGGCCGTATACACACCCGATTTTCAAGCTAAGTCTGGGGGTGTATCACACGTGCAATTCTGAGGGGCTATATTGATTTATCTTGTTGTTTTCTCGCTTGGGTTGCGTGTAGCCTTCATGTTTATCTTTTACTACCAAACCTTAGCCTAAGCCCCATGATTTTCCTAAAGTCCTACGGATTCACGCTTGATACGATCTAGTACTGTGGAGAGAGTATGAACGGGCAAGCGTATGGTCCCCAACATTTATGGATTTCTTTGGAGGCGATCCTAAGCCCCGGTCTTTGGCAATGCTCACCTGAGTGGTCTGCTGTTGGGTAAATTGGAAATTGTGTACCTGATTTGGAGAAGCCTCACTTCACTCAATAATATACATCATTGTGTATTTGATGGGTTGTTGAGTTTCAATGTGCAGGTTAAGGAAATGCAGAAAACATCTCTAAGTATAAGCGTCGACACAGATTTCTTTATGTGTTGACACAGAATTACTTAGTCATTTTTACAATTCTTATTCCAAGTTCAGCATGCCTAATTTAATTTAAAAGTAATTGAATTTAGTTTCATCCAGTGGTTTGGTGAACAGGTCAACAATTTGATAATTAGTGTTGACAAATTCTAAACTTATGTCTTCTTTTTCAACATGATCTCTAATGAAATGAAATCTGATTTCTATGTGCTTAGTTCTGCTAAGAGAAACATGATTTCTAGCAATAGATATGGCACTAGTAGAATCACAATATAATAGAGTTCTACTTATCTTGATGCCATAATCTTCAAGTTGATGTTGCATCCATAACAGCTGAGCACAATAATTATCTGCAGCTAAATATTCAGACTCAGCAATATAATGGATATAGCCACACTTGTCTGCTTTTTGCTGCTACATGACACCAATCTTCCACCTAGGAACTGACATATGTAAGTGGTGCTTTTCCTATCTTCTTTTCATCCTATAAAGTCTGCATCTGAATAACCTATTAGTAGAAAATCTCTATTCTTAGGGTACCAAAGGCCAAGATTTGGTGTTCCCTTAAGATATCTCAAAATTCTTTTAACAGTAGTATAATGAGATTCTTTTGGGCAAGCTTGATACCTAGCCTAGACACATGTAGCATACATGATGTCTGGTCTACTAGCAGTTAAGTAAAGAAGGAAGCCAATTATCCCTCTATACAAAAACTCATCTACAGGTCTTCCTGCATCATCTTTGCCTATAGGCATACTTGACCCCATTGGATTTCTCATGGTGGAGGATGACTCCATACCATATTTCTTAATAAACTCCTTGGTGAACTTAGAATGGGATATTGACAAGCCATCATCAGTCTGTCTAACTTGGAGTCCCCAGAAGAATTTCAGCTCACCCATGCTGCTCATCTTAAACTTCCCTTGCATAAGTATTGCAAACTTTCTATAAAGGTTCTTTTCAGTTGATTCAAAGATAATGTAATCAATATATATCTGGACTAGGATGATCTTGCCTTTTGATTCCCTTAGGAATAGAGTTTTGTCTATTTTCCGCCTTGAGAATTTGTTCTCAATAAAGAAGGTAAACAGTGTTTCATACCAAGCCCTTGGGGCTTGTTTCAATCCATATAGAGCTTTCTTAAGCCTATAAACATAATTAGGATAAAGAGGATCTACAAAACCTGAGGGTTGTTTAACATAAATTTCCTCTTTTAAGTCACCATTCAAAAATGTTAACTTTACATCCATCTGGAATATCTTGAACCCTTGATAAGCTGCATAGGCTAGGAATAACCTTATTGCTTCCAATCTTGCTACTGGGGCAAATGTCTGGTCAAAGTCTATTCCTTCTTCCTGCCTGTAGCCTTTTGCTACCAGTCTTTCTTTGTTCTTGACTATAATGTCGTTTTCATCTAACTTGTTCCTGTAGATCCACTTAGTCCCTATGACATTGTGATTCTTTGGTTTAGGAACCAACTTCCAGACTTTATATATTCTAAATTGATTCAGTTCTTCCTGTATAGCATCAATCTAATTTGGGTCTTGTATGGCCTCTTCAAATTTCTTGGGTTCTATCTGAGACAGGAAACTTTAGCATAGAACTGTGTTCAAGTTCTTGCTTCTGGTCACAACACCATTTCTTGGATCACCAATAATTTGGTGTGCTGGATGATCCCTTATATGTCTTATTACTGGAGGCAATCTATCCACAACTTGATTTTCTCCAATCTCCCTACCATGTTGTACGTCATTGTCATCATCATCATTATATCTATTATATCTTCTTTTAAGTTAAATTTTAACAACATTGCTGTCAGCAGTCCTTAAAACTGTAAGTACAGTGGTCCTTTTATTGAGTGTTGTGGCTGGTGCATCAAACACTGATGATTCCTGAAGAACTTGATGTGTTTGTTCATGGGCTGCCCTATTAGCATTTGAAACCTTGTCATTCCGATCACCATGCTTACATTGACCATGTGTGATGTCATGGTCATACCTGTTAGTAGGCTGCATCACTTTCTTGAAAGAAATAGGGGGTTTGAAGGCTAGTGGCTGAACTGGGGCTTTGCCTTTTCTTTTATAATTAGCTGCCCTAGTTCTTCCCTTGAAACCTAATCCTGTCTTACCCTTTTGGAGGATGAAGTTGTGAATTAAGGGTAAGACTGACTTTGGCTTGGAGAATTTTGCCACAAGATCCTTCTCTCTTTGAAGTATGACTTCCAGACTCTTGATGTGATCATTTCTGAAGGAAATTGTACCCATCTGAATAAAAGTTATGTTTTTCAGTTTGGCAACTTCATTCAACTTCAGATCTAGTATTATTGTTGAATCTGATGCAGCCAATTTAAGAGATGCAATTTCCTTTGCCTATTTTTTGATAAGGATTCTGCTTCTCTTAAGAACTTTCAACATATCACCATACTCATCAAATAGTTGGTGGACATCCCCTTCAGATTCAGAACTATCCTCATCTCTTGATGCAGATGCTTCTGATTTTGATCCAGTATAATAATCAGAAACTAAAGATAGGTTGTCTACCTTACTAGTACCAGGCTGATCCTGGCACTTATCTTCCTCAGACAAAGCCATTAGCCCCCTGCAATGATGATCTTCAATCCCATTTATAGAGTCTAGCATTTGCAAGAATTCAGATTATACTGAATCTTCTTCAGTAGTGAACAATCCAATATATGCTTCAGCAGCAGCCTCTTCTCCTGAACCTGATAATGAGGAGTCAGTCCAACTTTTCTGCTTCTTTGCAATAAAGGATCACTTCTTCTTGCCATTATTTTGATGCTTCTTCTTGTCATTTGATTCCTTTCTTTTATCAGGGCAGTCAGCAACATGTCAAGACCTCTTGCAACAATAACAAACAATCTTAGAAGAAGTTGTTTTGCTAGGTTTAGTGGCATACCTGTCTTTCTTAGAAGATTTCTTTTTTTGGTAATAGTCATCCTTGCACTGTGAGGAGGATGGCTTGGTTCTCCACTATTTTTTCTTCAAGAATCTTTGGAATTGCCTTGTGAAGATAGCAAAATCTTCATCAGAATTAGGGCTGTCTAATGTGTTGTTGTCAGATTTTTTTGTGATAACTTCAGTAGCTTTCCTAGGAGGAGATGGAGGCATCCTCCTGTCCTTCTTTGTGGCTTCAACCTTGAAGGCCATAGATTTCTCATTGTACTCAGACATATTGCTTTTCTCCTCCTCCTTTCTAGCCATAAGCTGTATATCATATGATAGTAGTTTTCCAAATAGAGTTGGAGGAGAGGTGTCTGCAAGTTTGGCCACTTCACTGATGGTACATATCTTGGTATCCCAGTCCTTGGTTAGTGATCTGAGACATTTATCATTGAGCTCATATGTGCTAAAGACTCTTCCATATGATATTAGCTCATTTACTATTCTGTAAAACTTCTTGTAGCACTCAGTTATGCTGTATGTTTTGGTTTGTCTAAAACTTTTATATTCTTGATTTAGAATAGACTTTATGTCCTCTCATACTTCTTCGGATCCCTCCATGTAGACAATCAAAGTGTCCCACATCTCTTTTGAGGTTTTGCAGTGAACCAAGTTTTGGAAAGTTAGGTCATCTATTGCACTAACTATTATGTTTTGTGCTCTCTTATCCATAGTGGCTAAGATGATCTCAACCTTTATCATTTCAGAATAACTTTTTGGAGTCCTTAGGTTGGCATCAAGAATTGAGATGTTCATAGGAATGAATGGCCCTTATTTAACTGTAATGTAGATTCTTAGGTCAGAATCTTCCATGAACAATCTGACTCTCTCTTTCCATATGCCAAATATTTCCTTTCTACATTTAGGTAGCTTCATGGATCCAAGTTCATTATGATTTTCACATGAACCCATATTGTCTAACTGATAACTGTCTTATAGATCAACTCAAACTGTTAGGTCTATTCTTGAGCAACCTGGCTTTGATACCACTTGAAAGAATTGGTTTCAAGATATCCTAAACACCTAGAGGGGGTGAATAGGTTCAATTCCTTTTTATTAAGACAGTTAAATTATATCTCTGTTAGAAAACTTATGCAATATCTATCACAGCACAGATTAAAACAAACACAATTAACACAATATATATATAGATTTATAGTGGTTACCCAAGAGATGGGTACATCCACTTCCCCCTTCGCCTATCTAGCAGTATACAAGATTCGGTATAACTCCCTTCTTCCTTCTTAGATCCTCAGATCTTAAAACTCAGAACCCAGAATGGTTCCTACAACTCACATGTTACCAAGTCCTACAACTCAGATTCTTCCAGAGAATCCTACCTCAGAGTGAGTTCACACTCCTACAACTCAGGCAATCCAGCCCTACCTCAGCCTCTTTCACCAGGCCTACAGCTCAGAGAAATCAATCTCCTACCTCAGGCACTCAGCCCTACCTCTGCCTTTATAAACTTAGGATTACAACTCAGAGAGATAACTCTCTTACACTGAGATGTATAACAAATCTTACAGAAAAATTAATTATAAAGAGATTAATCCTTTACCCAGGTAGAGAAAGAAAGGGTTGAAGACTTCTTTATCAGTTCTTAATAGATCTGACTGCTTAAGATTCAACTTGTCTTAGCTTCTTCAAAGCTTCTTAAATCTGAACAAACTAAGGTTGATCTTCTTGTGAAGTTGGAGATGATCCTCAATCCAGCTTCCTTCAAAATTTGATCTGAAATCTTCTTAGAGACTTGTTCAGAATCTGCCTTCTCTTGATGACTTGAAGATTTCAACTGTTAGCAAAAATGTCAAGTCCTTTCTTCTTCGATCTCTCACTGTTTGATGATATAATAGGTCTTTATATAGACCCTTCTGAGGTTACCGGCTGATCCGGTTTATAACGGCCTTCTGACAGCTCCGACAGATGCAATAGCTTTGTTAGTTATGACAGCTGTCAAGTCTTCAGTCATGACACCTAATACCTCATTGTATTCTATCTCTGCAGAAAAGCATCGAGATAATACTTCAATGTGTCAACACAAATAGACCATGTGTTGACACAACTCTTGATGATGTCGACACAACTCTCATAATGTCGACACAGCCCTTCTTTATCTTCTCAACACAGCTTCTGTGGAATATGTCGACACAAGTCTAGTATGTCGACACAATAGCTTCTAGTGTCGACAAAGTTGGTGTTGACAGAATTTTGGTGTGTGCCGACACAAGTCCTGTGTGTCGACACAATTATTGTCAAAAGAATTCTGGTGTGTATCGACATAAGTCCTGTGTGTCGACACAATTGTTGTCGACAGTATTCGGGAGTGTGTCGACACAAGTACTGTGTGTCGACACAATTGCTGTTGACAGAATTTCTGTGTGTCGACACAAGTCCTGTGTGTCGACACAATCTGGCTCCTGGTGTCGACACCATTCTTCTCAAGTGTCGACACTTGTACTTAGAAACTTTTTCTGCATTTCCTTAACCTACACATTGAAACTCAACAACCCATCAAATACACAATGATGTATATTATTGAGTTAAGTGAGGCTTCTCCAAATCATGTACATAATTGAAATCTCTCTCGCCACTTAGTAGTTGGTGTCGATACATAAGAAAAATTCTCTCGACATATAAGCTGATTGTGTCGACACTTAGAATTTGGTGTCGACACATAGCTTTCCTGAATATTAGATATTGGTGTCGACACATACAGTCGTCTGTGTCGACATGCAGAAATTAGTGTATACTCTTAAGGTTGTCTGTGTCGACACATCACAATTGGTGTCGACACATAGTATTATAATACCTTTAAGTTCTCTGTCGAGACTTTAGTAGTCTGTGTTGTCACCATCCCAATTGTGTCGACACAATAAGCAAATTTCGCCCGCCTTTTGGCCTTCTTATAGAAATTTATAAATAGGTGGAAACAAGACCTTGTCGACCACGATCTCAAAATTCTCGACACCAAACCATTTATGTCGACAAGACCTTCATCTCTCTTCTCCTCAATCTCTCATACCTAATGGCGCCAAAATGGAAGAGAACATCAATGATGGATATGAACTAATTTGCAATGCGTTTTAGAGTGCAGCGCCAGAAATCCAAGCCGTGATAACCCTAATCACCGACAATGGTCTAGAGTACTTAGTTTCAAAACCTACCAGGATATGGAAGAAGGAGTTTCTTGAATTATACTCATCGGTATTAATGGATTCAAAGGGCATCAAAATTAAATCATCTGTCCAAGGAACAAAGGTAATACTCACACAGAAGAGTTTAAGTAAGACACTTCAGCTTCCCAGGTTTAAGGAAGAAGATGACATAGCATCTTCCATGACAAAAGATGATCTCCAATGGTGTGGACTGGATCCCACTACCAAGATTGGATCATCAATGAATAGGAAGGGAATGAATTCCAGGGCAAATTCCTGTCTGAGATTATAGGCAAGGTTATTCTGTGCAAATCAAGAGGACATGATAGGATTTCATCTTATATGTTCAATCTTATGATCAGGGTTATATTCAAGGTGAAAACTAATTGGTCTGCTATTGTCTTTGAAAAGATTAAAGAAAGTATCAAGAAACCTAATCTGCGCAGAATACTAAGCTTGTATCTGGATTTGAATATTCTAGAAGTGATGAATCAGACTACATGTTCTAATATTAATCATATGAGGAGAATGGACATTAGAATACTGTCCAGATGGGATAGGGTATTGACAAAGGATGTCTCTACACCTCAACAACACCAGAAACTGGTTCAGAAAAAGAAGCAAACTCCACACAAGCCAGCTAAATCTTCCAGTGATTCAGAAGAAGATGTTTTTTTCAGCTCAGATAATGATGGATCAGAAAGGACTTGAAAATCACCTGCTCTAGAAATTGTAACTGATGATCAGGTACAGGGGGAGCAGATTCCTGTAAGAAACATCCCAGTGGATCAGGTCCAAAAGGAGTCTCTTCAAGGGGGAGCTAAAGAGCATTTTCTAGATCTAGCTCAACAAGTGTCGTCACCTTCAGGGGGAGCTAATGAGCAAGAGCCAAAAGTCCCAACAGTTGCATTGGACAGTGAAGTAGCCACTCAATCTATACTTGAAGTAATACGGGATATAAATCAAGCTGCTATAGGCACTGAGAATGATGCACCGGACCTGCATATGAATGAAGTTGATAAAACTAACCAAGACAATGTCCCTGAGCATGAAATTACCATAGAAGACACTTTTGAATTTGAAGGATGGCCATCTGCTGATAAAGAGAAAGTTATTCCTCCAGTTCAACTGTAATAAGAGGTCACATTAGAAGAATTATTTCCTGATTTACCAGGAGCAAGAACTGAGGGGGAGCTGCAAAGAACTGAGGGGGAGCTACCCATCATTGCATCTAGACCAAAGGATACTGTGGATATTGTACATCCTCTGATTCTTCTGATGATGAAGAAGACTCCAGGGCTAAGAAAAGGAAACTTGTAGAGCTCAGGAAGAGGAGCTCAGTCTATAAGAAAACCATGAAAAATGCACCACAAAGTCAAGCTCCTGTAATAGACTTTAGCTCACTCTTAGTGTCACTGCAACTGAAATTGGATGAGCAAAGAGTAGCTCTTGAGAAATATGTGGATGAGAGTCATAAAGAACTGTAATCTACCTTGGCCCAAGATATCAAATCCATCAGATTTGAAGTCAATCTACACAAAATGGAAATGACTGAATGCTTCCAAAAGGGAGGTCATGCTGTTGTCTACCTGGCCAAACAATTAAAGGAGGCCAAGACTCAGATAGATGACATTGCAATAAAACAAGGATATGTTCTGGAGAATCAAATTAGAATGAATGACAATCTCACAGAATCTCATAATGTTATTATCACAGAACTCAAGAATAAAGCCACTGCTTTCACTGAATACATGGTTAAAGAAAAGTCTGAGTTTGATAAACAACTCAAAGCAGATTTGGCTAATGTCCACATTACTATTAAGGACTATCAAAAAGTAATTGTTGATCAGCTGCAGAAGTTCAAATCCTACTATAAAGAAGGAACAAATTACCTAGCTAATCAGATAAGATTTCAAAAGGATGATCTACGAGATCATATCGAAATAGAAGTCATAAAGGGGAGAGAGTATTAGTCAATGCAGGCTCAGATCATGCTAATTGGATAACTAATGCTATCATAGCAACTCTTGGTTATCCACGCCTTTGTGATGATGATAACACTACTGAATCAGGAATTCAACCTGCTTAAAATGAAGGGGTTCAGCAGGAAGTAGCCCAAATTATCTATCCACCTCCAGATTTTGATGGAATTCACTATGTAGTACAACAAATGTACAGTCCTACACAGGAGGTACAGAATGTTATTATTGAAAAGGTAGAAATGTCTGAAGCAGCATTACAAAGAGCTAGGGATGCTCAGAGAGAAGCTCAACTCTCTATGAAAAGGTTCAGAGAATAGGCAGAATTAAAGCCTGATTTTGAAAAATGGAGTCCCACCTCCAGGAGTATCATTCTCATTGCTTTGCAAGCTGTTAAAGACAATATGCATGATAGAGGCAAGTGGTATTCTGAATAGGAAAGGAACAAATATCAGAAGCGGGAAGATGCCATATACCAGTTTAGAGAAGACCTCAAAGCTGGGAAAATACCTGCTAAATTTATGGAGCCTAGCAAATATTTTCCAAACCCTTATCATTACTTTGAAAGGCAAAAGACCAAGGCTTAAGAGCTCAAGAAGTAGGATTTGAAAGGAAAGAAGCCGGTGGATGTTACAGAAGTTAATGTACAAGCTAGAATTCAGCCTGATCAATCCTACGGATAGATTGACTAGGTTTAGAACTATATAATCTTCTGTTCTAAAATCCTTGTAATGTAATTAAAAAAACTGATTCCTGTTCACTGTATTTTATCATATTTTGTGATAATATTACATTCTATTTTTGTTTATGAGTTACCCTCTCTGAGTAATGCTTTTATACATCATAATATTTGTTTTTATTTTAAGTGATGTATATCATTGACTAAGGGTTATGACTTCTCCAAATCGGGGGAGATTGTTGGGTACATTGGAAATTTTGCACCTGATTTGGAGAAGCCTCACTTAACTCAATAATATACATCATTGTGTATTTGATGGGTTGTTGAGTTTCAATGTGCAGGTTAACAAAATGTATAAAAAGTTTCTAAGTACAAGTGTCGACACTTGAGAAGAATGGTGTCGACACCAGGAGCCAGATTGTGTCGACACACAGGAATTATGTCGACACACAGAAATTCTGTCAACAGCAATTGTGTCGACATACAGGACTTATGTCAACACACACCAGAATTCTATTGACAACAATTATGTCGACACACAGGGCTTGTTTCGACACACACCAGAATTCTGTCGACAATAATTGTGTCGACACACACCAGAATTCTATCAACACCAACTTTGTCGAGACTAGAAGCTATTGTGTCGATACACAGGACTTGTATCGACACATTCCAAAGAAGCTATGTAGAGAAGATAAAGAAGGGTTGTGTCGACATTATGAGAGCTGTGTCGACATCATCAAGATTTGTCGACACATGGTCTATTTATGTTGACACATTTGAAGTATTATCTCGACGCTTTTAAGCTGAGATACAATACAATTAGGTATCAGGTGTAACGACTGAAGACTTGATATTTGTCATAACTAACAAAGCTGTTGCATCTGTCAGAGCTATTAGAAGAATGTTATAAATCAGATCAACTAGTAACCTCAGAAGGGTTTATATGAAGACTTGTTCTATCATCAAATAGTGAGATATCGAAGAAGAAAGGACTTGACATTTTTGGTAACAGTTGAAACTTTCAAGTCATCAAGAGAAGGCAGATTCTGAACAAGTCTCCAAGAAGATTTCAGATCAAATTCTGAAGGAAGCTGGATTGAGGATCATCTCCAACTTCATAAGAACATCAACCTTACTTTGTTCAGATTCAAGAAGCTTTGAAGAAGCTAAGACAGGTTGAAACTTAAGCAGTCAGATCTATCATGAACTGATCAAGAAGTCTTCAACCCTTTCTCTCTCTACCTGGGTGAAGGATTAATCTCTTTTATAATCAATTTTTCTGCAAGATCTGTTATAGATCTGAGTGAAAGAGAGTTATCTCTCTGAGTTATAAGCCTAAGTTTATAAAGGCTGAGGTAGGGCTGAGTGCTAGAGGTAGGAGATTGATTTCTCTGAGATGTAGGCCTGGTGAAAGATACTGAGGTAGGGTTGGATTTCCTGAGTTGTATGAGTGTGGACTCACTCTGAGGTAGGATTCTCTTGAAGAATCTGAGTTGTAGCACTTGGTGAAGTGTGAGCTATAGGAACCATTCTGGGTTCTGAGTTGTAAGATCTGAGGATCTGAGAAGGAAGAAGGGAGTTAGGCCAAATCTAGTATACTGCTAGATAGGCGAAGGGGGAAAGTGGATGTACCCATCTCTTGGGGAACTGATGAGTCCACTTTATATACCTATTTTCGGACTCATCTGGGCTAGTTTTCACACGGTTGCACTTCACTTTTAGTTCATTATCATATATATTTCATCCTGTCTTTATTTCCATAGGAAGTGCACATTTTAGCCCGTGGTTGTGTATTGTGTTATTCTTTTAGTCTGTACTCCTTTTTTGTGATTGTCTGGAATGTCTGCATAGATTAGTGATTGATTTTTCCTTTCGGTACAGGGGTCGTGTGCGTGTTCCGGGATGGTTGTGAAACAGGAATACTACGCACGATCATGGGATCTAATGCGCACGACCACTGGTCGTGCGCCCCTGATCGTGCGCACTACTCTATGTTTTCTAGAATCAACCTGGGGTAAGCGCACGACCACTGGACATATTGCGCATGACCACTGGTCGTGCGCCACTGATCGTGTGCATTGATTTCTCATTTCTGGAGTCCTGTCTGGGTAATCGCACGATCATTGGACTTAGTGTGCACGACCACTGGTCGTGCGCCACTCCTCGTGCACAGTATCCCAGTTCTTCTTCCTGATATTCCCTGCCAGTGCACACGAGCACCAGACATAGAGCGCACGACCACTGGTCGTGCGCCTGTGATCGTGCGCATTGTTCATTTCTGCTTTTGTATAAATAGTGCAGGTCTCGCCCTAATCCAGAGGATCCGCAGAACGCCCATTTCCTCCGCCGTTTTCCGTCTTCTCCGCCGTTCCCCTTCATCTTCCACCCTAGGGAGGTGCTCCGGGCAAGCTTTCACCGCCAAATCCGAGCCGGAGCTTCCTCTCGGCCTTCTCCTTCATCCATGAGCTTCAAGTAGGGTTTGACGCCATAGCCATCAAGCAAAGGAAAGCTAGCAAACTTCGTCCGCTATCGTGAGACGAAGAAGACGGGCCATTGGAAGGTGGTGACAGCCCTTCTCTATCCCGGAAGCAGTTGAGGACCGAGTTTGGACGCGGAATGACAACCCGACGATTCCAACCATGAATCCTCAGCAAGACTTCGGATTCGGTCGATCTCTTGACTTGTACTTGCTTTCTTGTTGAATATTGATGTTTAACTTTATTTATATTGATGAAGTATGCTTAGTGTGTAAACGTTTTTATATAATTATGTCTATGTGATTGTATGTTTTCGTTATTTACTTGAGTTGCGCCATATATCCATCCACCACCATCCACCCTTGCTGCACTAGCAATTGCTAGTGGCGTGCGTTGTGAAGAGGTGCTCACGACCCTCATTCCGCCATTCTCACCACCTCATCCGCGAGCCTACTCTTCCATCCGCCTAGCGATTCAGTGCATAGCAGCCCGACTAGTTTTCCATCCTGCCTGGCGAAGCATCGCATAGCGGCGTTGCATAGGAGTAGTTGTTAGCATTTTATTTTCTGTTTCCGCAACATCAAAACCCCCTTAGTTAGCTCCGACCTGAGGACTTCAATCTCAAGTCCTCCTCGAAATTAACTCCACCTTACTGTGTTCCTTGTGAGATCGATACTTGGGAAAGCACCCATTTTATATTACTTGTGTGACCCGTTCACTGCTGTGATCTTACGCATCAAGTTTTTGGCGCCGTTGCCGGGGAACACAGTCGTGTGAGTTTGTGGAGAGGGAGATAGTATATTGAAGCCCTTTTTCCATTTGTGCATATCATTTTTTTTATTTGCTTTTGTTATTAGAATTTTTATTTTGCTTATTTCTTTGAATTTTGATTTAGATAGCAGATCCGTGCTATTTTCATTTTAGCTGTTTAGCACTTTTTCAGCAATTATTTTTATTCGTGATGGATCCTGATGCTGAGTGTCGTATCCTTGACACTTTGCGCCAATCCATCGATGTCATTGCTGCTATGAATGCCCAGCATTGCATTCGGTGTTTGTTATGTCAAGGTGTGGGCCACATGTTGAAGGATTGCCCTCGTTTGTGCAAGCCTTCTCCCTCTGAGGGCGTGTTCCCAACAACCTCCCGTTCGCGGAAGACTGTTGTGGACAGGCCTACCAGGGTGTTGCCTGGCCCATACACTGACATAACGCACTTTTCTCATTCTCTACTCGTTGAGATTTTCGAAGAATCTCTGGCCGCATACGGCTCTTTCATGGGTCCCTCGATCCCTTTTTACGGGCTTTCCTTGAGTGATGATCACTTTGGTGTTAGCCAACAAAAAGAGGAGCAGGAACCCATGGGCGCTCCTGTATGGGACGATGAGATTGTTCCGGTCATCGACGGGGTGGCGTCTGCGAATGATTTTGCGATGGGGCCTGCTCATTCAGTGCTTGATTTTAAGAGCAGCCTTGCCCCTCCGCAATTTTTGCCGGATTGTGCTATTCCTCTTTTTTGTGAGTCGGTTGATGATGCCGTGATTGTGGATGATTCGGTGCCCGAGGTTGTGCCGAAGTGGGATGATGATTCCTCTATCTTCGACGGAGAAAGTGGATCTTCGGAACATTTTTACGCACCCCGATGGGATGAGGAATACCCTCTTTCTGATGTGGAGGCTTGCACCTCCTTATTGGATGAGGCCGTTCCACTTACCACCGCGGACCTTGAGTTCTCGGATTCCCCTCGATACGACTCATATGACACCGACAGTGATCTCTGCTTGGATCCTGCTGAGAGTGATACCGGGATCACTCTCCCTATTTATGATTATTTTAGTTCTTCTTCTCTTTTATTACTTGATCCCTCTTCTTTATCCGAGCCTATGCAGGTTGAATCTCCACAGGTAAGTTGGGTTGACGTTGAGTCTTGCGCTCAGGCTGTCGACGAGTGCATCCTCTTGTGTGAGGAGGTTCCTACCTCCTTTACAGTGGAATCCCCTGCCGTCACCTTCTCCCCCAGCGAACTTGTGGTAGACGATACCTTGCTAGGCAAGGATTTGTTTTGTGGTGAGATGAGTGAGCACCAGGCCTCCTCCTCATCCTACTTCCTATTTCCTCTACCTGTGTTGGGCAGGTATTGCTATTTAGGTAGAGGGGTAACTACTCTATCACCGTATCGGTAACCATTACCGAAACGGATATTGGAACAGTTACCTGTGCATTTTTTATTTCATAGGCCCATTAGCTAGAACTGTTTAGAATTTAATAAGTCGTGCTGGGATGACAATAACCCCAGTACTTATCTTTCATTTTCTTCATTTTATTTTTCTTGTCTATTTTTAGTTTTAGCATTTCCTTTTTGTATATTTTGTTTTGTTTTTGCGGAGCTCACCCCTGTAGGTATTCTTGGAAAATTACATTGGCAGGGTTCTGATTCTTCGTATGGCAGGCCTGCTTCAGTTTCCACGTGTCTTCTGGTATGCTCACTAGCTGAGCATTGGGTAACCTCTTCCCTTAGCTCTGTATGATTTTAATTTCTCTATCTTATGATTTGTTGCTTAGTTTAAGTCTGGGGGGAGAGATCTGTTACCTATTGCACATACACATCTCATGTGCATACTAGAAGCCTTTATTGTTTTATTTTGATTCGTTCATTGCATCACACACCACTGCACCAACATGAGCGCGTGCTTAGCTTTTTGCGTGCTGCGAGTTAAACTCATTTCTTCGTTAGATTTGGGAAAATTATGGTGCTGGCTTAGGATTGTGAGACGGAGTAAAATGTTGGCCTTGTTGTGTTTCTAGTCAACTTCTCTCGTCCCGTGTAGAAATTCGAGTAGATTTAATTTTTCTGTATGCTTTTAGTTTTATATTTTTCTAATTGCGTAAATACTTTTTATTCTACTCAAAAGTTGGTGAATCCGGTGTGAATTCGACGGTAGCTTAGGGATGTGTGTAGACGGCCGTTAGGTTCGTATTGCTCGAGTTGGGAGGATGGATAGTCTTTCTCGTTGGCTAAGAACTTGCCCCAAGCTATTCTTGAAGCATGGGTATAGGTTAGTCATGCATGAGCGTGATGTAGGCCATCATTTTGGCTCGGTTGAGCTTTGTACCATTCCTAACGTCTTGTCCTCGCTAGCCCCGTTGTGCCTACCCCTCCTTTTGATTCAGCTCCACCTTCATTCACCAAAGCCTCATAGCCAATCCTAGTCGCACACCCAAGTTGAGCTTTAGTGTTTGCATTTTAATGTTGGGATGTGATGTGGTGATTTTACTTGTGATTATGTGGATGTGCTCCAATGTTATATTTGCTGAATTGTGAAAATAAAATGAAGAGAAAGAAAAAGAAAAATATTTGTAAAGAAAAAGAAAAAGAAAAAAAAAAGTGAAAAGGAAAAGTAAAATTGAAAATCATATTTGAGATGTGCTTATTTTTGGAGTAGGCGGTGCACACACCCATATGTTAAAAGTTTAGTTTGGGGGTGTGGTGTACTTGCATATATTTTGGTTAGCTGATGGATTCCCTTCATACTAGCTCCTTTGGGTTAGGTGCATAGCATTCTTGTTTATCCTTGTTTACCTTACCAAAACCCAAGCCCCATCTCTTCACCTAAAGTCCTACTGATTCGTGTGTGAACCAAACCAGTGCCGTGGAGAGAATGCGAAAGGGCAAGCATATGGTCACCGACATTGGTGGATTCCTTTGGAGGTTATCCCGGGCCCTGATCTTTGGCAATGCTCGCCTAGCGTTTAGTCTACTTTCTCCCTACGCATGACCGGATGATTCACCGTGATTCTATTTTTGAGTAATAATAAAATTTTGATACGAATTATGAAAAGTATAAACTATTTTGTATACTTAGAAATTTCTTCAATTATATTTTTACGCACGCGAGCATGCGACTTCGCATGGTACACTGTATCGCAATTTCTTTGTTAACTAGTATTTTTCCCTATCTGCTTAGATTTTGTTTGCTCGGGACGTGCAAACAGTTAAGTCTGGGGGTGTGATAAGTCCACTTTATATACCTATTTTCGGACTCATCTGGGCTAGTTTTCACACGGTTGCACTTCACTTTTAGTTCATTATCATATATATTTCATCCTGTCTTTATTTCCATAGGAAGTGCACATTTTAGCCCGTGGTTATGTATTGTGTTATTCTTTTAGTCTGTACTCCTTTTTTGTGATTGTCTGGAATGTCTGCACAGATTAGTGATTGATTTTTCTTTTCGGTACAGGGTTCGTGTGCGTGTTCCGGGATGGTTGTGAAACAGGAATACTACGCACGATCATGGGATCTAATCCGCATGACCACTGGTCGTGCGCCCCTAATCGTGCGCACTACTCTACGTTTTCTAGAATCATCCTGGGGTAAGCGCATGACCACTGGATATATTGCGCACGACCACTGGTCGTGCGCCACTGATCGTGTGCATTGATTTCTCATTTCTTGAGTCCTGTCTGGGTAATCGCATGATCATTAGACTTAGTGAGCACGACCACGGGTCGTGCGCCACTCCTCGTGCGCAGTATCCCAGTTCTTCTTCCTGATATTCCCTGCCAGTGCGCACGAGCACCAGACATAGTGCGCACGACCACTGGTCGTACGCCTGTGATCGTGCGCATTGTTCATTTCTGCTTTTGTATAAATAGTGCAGGTCTCGCCCTAATCCAGAGGATCCGCAGATCGCCCATTTCCTCCGCCGTTTTCCGCCTTCTCCGTCGTTCCCCTTCATCTTCCACCCTAAGGAGGTGCTCCGGGCAAGCTTTCACCGCCAAATCCGAGCCGGAGCTTCCTCTCGGCCATCTCCTTCATCCATGAGCTTCAAGTAGGGTTTGACGCCATAGCCATCAAGCAAAGGAAAGCTAGCAAACTTCATCCGCTATCGTGAGACGAAGAAGACGGGCCATTGGAAGGTGGTGACAGCCCTTCTCTATCCCGGAAGCAGTTGAGGACCGAGCTTGGACGCGGAATGACAACCCGACGATTCCAACCGTGAATCCTCAGCAAGACTTCGGATTCGGTCGATCTCTTGACTTGTACTTGCTTTCTTGTTGAATATTGGTGTTTAACTTTATTTATATTGATGAAGTATGCTTAGTGTGTCAACGTTTTTATACAATTATGTATATGTGATTGTATGTTTTCGTTATTTACTTGAGTTGCGCCATATATCCATCCACCACCATCCACCCTTGCCGCACTAGCAATTGTTAGTGGCGTGCGTTGCGAAGAGGTGCTCACGACCCTCATTCCGCCATTCTCACCACCTCATCCGTGAGCCTACTCTTCCATCCGCCTAGCGATTCGGTGCATAGCAGCCTGACTAGTTTTCCATCCCGCCTGGCGAAGCATCGCATAGCGGCGTTGCATAGGAGTAGTTGTTAGCATTTTATTTTCTGTTTCCGCAACATCAAAACCCCCTTAGTTAGCTCCGACCTGAGGACTTCAATCTCAAGTCCTCCTCGAAATTAACTCCACCTTACTGTGTTCCTTGTGAGATCGATACTTGGGAAAGCCCCCATTTTATATTACTTGTGCGACCGGTTCACTGTCGTGATCTTACGCATCAGGAACCACTATAACTCTGTGTGTATGTTGTGTTGACTATGTTTGTTTTAATCCGTGCTATGATAGATATTGCATAAGTATTCTAACAGTGATATTATTGAACTGTCTTAATAAAAAGGAATTGAACATATTCACCCCCCCCCTATAGGTGTTTAGGATATCTTGAAACAAATTCTTTCACCTGCCTACTTTCTTCCTACATATGACTGAATGATTCTCCAAAATTCCAATTTTGAGTAGATACAATATTTATTTATGCCTGTCGAAAAGTATAAATTTTGTAATATAATTAAAAAGTTTATCTAGCCTATTTTTTATGCCCATGATATATTTGATTTAACTCAATACTGTATTTGGAAATTACTAAGACAGCTAACTATTTTCTAGTACACGGATTGATGATTTGATCAGGACGAGCAAATGTTTAAGTCTGGGGGTATGTTGAGTCCAAGTTATATACATATTTTTGGACTCATCTGGGCTAGTTTTCTCGTTGATGCACTACACTTTAGAGCCATAATTATTCATATTTGTTTTTATGTCCATTCCATGTTAAGTGCACTTTTGGCCCATTTTCAGTGTGATTTTGTAGTTATTATACTTTTGTCCATCTTGGTGTTTTTCTATGTCTGGAGAATGTAGAATGCCTATTTCGGTGGCTCTTTTATTTTTGTTGTAGGTACAAAAGTTATTTGTGTGTTCCAGGATTGTTTGGGAATGTTTTTTGCCTAAGGGCCATTGATCGTGCGTTTTTACATGCGCACGGTCAGTGGACTACTCAGAGCACGACCGCTGGTCATGCATGGTAAGTTCAACGAGCCCCAAACTGTAAAGGAATATTCCACACGATCATTGGATCTATAGAGCACGACCACTGGTTGCGAGCCACTGTTCGTGCGCACTATTCTCCATTTTTCCAAGTTCTGTCTGGGGCAATCACACGATCATTGGACATAGTTTGCATGACCTCTGCTCGTGCGCCACTTCCCATGCACGTTTATTCCATTTTTCTGGAGTTCTGCCATTGCTAATCACATGATCATGGGATTCAGTGCGCATGACCTCTGGTCATGCACCATTGATCGTGCGCTCTGATTTTTTGCTGCCGTATTTAAACCCGTGCTCCGCGAATTAGGGCAACACTTTTCATTTTTCTGCCCCGCTTCTGCATGCGAAATGCCATTTTTCACCACCATAGGTCCTCCACTCATCTTCACACTCCGAGAAGCTTTCTCCGGCAATCCGAAGCTATCTTCAACTCTTCGGAGAGTTTTCGGCCACCAGCAGTGTGCAACAGAGATCTTTAGGTACTACTCATTTGGGCAAAAAGGGAGAAAAGATTGAAGGAAAGGGAAGAAGATGGAGGAAGACAAGTGGATTGACAACCCATTTACCTCCGGACGCAACCAATGGTCTGAGCCGAGAAGTGGACTAACAGCCCACCATTCCGACCAAGAACCATGACTAGGATTTCCCCCTATCGGTTTATTCTACCTCTTCTCATAGTGAAGTGTATTCTTAAGCTCGTAATGAACCTGAACTTACTTTTATTTCTCTATGAATGAAGTTTACTTGGCATAGTTACATATTCTTTGTTAGCAGTGATACACACGCCTTCATTCACATCCACTCCACTCGTGCACTAGAACAACTCTAGCAAAGGCTAGTGTTGGTAGTTTAAGAGGTGATTGCTATCACAACCCGAATTTTTCACAAGCAATAAAGGTATATCAGAGTAAGAAAAAAATTCACGTCATGATGCCACGTCAGCAGGTGATAACTGCGAACGCTCAGGAAAAACTCCTACTTAACCATGAAGA
Source organism: Platanthera guangdongensis (assembly GCA_039583875.1). NCBI lineage: Eukaryota > Viridiplantae > Streptophyta > Magnoliopsida > Asparagales > Orchidaceae > Platanthera > Platanthera guangdongensis. Next base: position 91,020,419 of record CM077162.1, on the reverse strand, counting down.
AAGATTTTTTAAGTTATTAAGAGGTGAAATCAGTTTAAGTATAGTAGTTAGCCATATCCCTCGGCTTAGTGGCTCATCTACTCCACAAGAAAAGTAACTAAACGCCGCAGAAAGTATTTCTTTTATCTAGTTAGGCATCCTACTAGAGCTTAGAGGTTCCCAAGGGACACCTCAGGGCATGCAAGTTCTAAATTTATAGTAGAAGTTAAAGTAGATTTTTTTACGGTCATTAAATATAGTGATTTAACATTTTGAGTTATGCAATGCATGCGGTAATAATAGTAATTTTTATATTTGAAAAAAATAACTACCATGCAATCCTAACATAAAACATCCCATAGAGCAAGTACTCCACATCCACAGAAAGAAAACTAAGTAGCTAGCAAGTATCCAAAAATAATAATCTTGTGGGCGTCAACAAACTGACATGAACCCACATACAGTAAAGTATGTCTGAACTAGTAAAACAAAATAAACAACCATCTATCTCGCTAAGATGAGGCAACAACCATGGCCAACACTGCCACTCAAGCACTCCAAAAACCAGCACCGAACTCAGCTACAGTTCTGAACTTGAGGCATTCCAAAGACAAAATACCACAGCAAGAAAGTACAAGTGATGGCAAAAAGAAACCCACAAGTACAAAAGTCAAGGGGTACCAACCCAAGACCAAAGTAAAGGTACATAAATAAGTATAGTAGTGAGGTACAAAAGTAAAAAAGAAAAAAAACTTGCATGAAGCGTCACGTACAATAAGAATACCCCAAACGCACAAGGCTATAAGGGGAAAAAGTCAAGATTAAACCATCTGGAAGAGAAATAAACCCCTATTAGCCACCTGTGGTCAACTCCACCAAAAAAACAACACGGGCAAGGTGGTCAACTCATCTGGACATAACCTCAAAGACAATTTATCCATCTAAATGCGGGGGAGACTGGATACTCCACCTTTCACTGCAATTGCCCAAAAATCTGGTAGAGCCCCACAGAGTGCTAATAGGGAGATCAAACATTATAGCGGTGGATTCACCCCATAATAACACCAGCAACAAAGAAAACCCGGAAGTAAAACCCCGTAACTATCCGGGTTTAGAGCTCAGAGGCACAACACAACCCATTTCGGGGCCTGGTTGCTTGTCTCGCCCCACGACATCGCAACGAGGAAAAACCATGATAGACATCTCAAGTCAACAACGACACATTGGATTCTATTAAACAATCCTAAATTAGAAGCGGTTGATCGAACTTTAGGAAGAACTTACAATCCTAAACAAACTCTAACGCACTCTACGAGAAAAATTACGGAATGGTAATAAAATTAGTATTCATCACTTCATCAAATACATTAAGCATTTACAGGGTCAGATAGTAATAATCAAGAACATGAAAATCATGAATATGATTAGGCATGAGGTCTCAACAGTGCTACAATCAGTAAAAATATATAATATAATCATGATATCCAGCAGTTAGAAATTTCTTCAAAAATTAGGGTAAAGAAGGGTAGTGAAAAAGGAGACCATCACTTGCCTTGATTTTACCGAAGAAAGATGCCCAAATCACTCCTGGGGGAAGTCGAAATCTAACAAAAACGACCCAAAATCAGAGTTAGGGCCAAAAACCCTAACGAGAAAACTAAAGAAATGGGGAAAGTTTTACCACGATGACGTATATCTCGACAAGAGCTTTCCAGATCTATATTCGGTTGAAGATTTCGACCACCGGAGCACCGTCGGTGGCCACCGAAAGATTTACGAATGGGCGGGATTTGCCGCCCTGGTTTCGGTTCGGTATGAACGTAAGGAAAAAGATGAAGTTTTAAGAATAAATGTTTATATATATATATATACATGTAATTATAAAATTTATTTTTTCTAAATAGGAAGAAAACAATCAATTAAAGTGCGGGCGCGCGGAAAATGAAAATAATGGTTATGCGTGCAGTGCTATGCATTCTAAAAAGGCCTTAATGAATGCATGAATGATATGCATTCTAAAAAGGCCTTAATGCATGCATGAATGATATACACATAAAATGTTATGTATCCCATACTACAAAACATCGCATGCAATAAGAAAAGAAAACATGCTAATGGGCACCCATATGATGATGGTTATGCATCTCATACTACATAACCGTCACATGTTGCCTTCTATAGTGGATCCATATACAAACACATATTATGCATCTCATACTACATAATATGCCTCGTATACTTCTTATCATGCTATGAGTGTAGTGACTATGTTTCGATTAAGACACACTGATAACACATCGATGTGTGTATACAAATGAAAGATGGAAACAAACAAAACAAGATTTGCTGGTTCGACCAACTTGTCAAACCAACCTCCCTCGGATACCTACTGTCACAACCCGCATTTTTCACCGCCAATAAAGGTATATCAGAGTAACGGAGAAATGCACGTCATGATGTCACACCAGCAGGGGATAACTGTGGACGCTCGAGCAAAACTCCTACATAACCATGAAGAAAGATTCTTTAAGTTATTAAGAGGTGAAATCAGTTTATGTATAGTAGTTAGTCGTATCCCTCAGCTTAGTGGCTCATCTAGTCCACAAGAAAAGTAATTAAACGCTGCGGAAAGTACTTCTTTTATCCAGTTAGGCTTCCTACAAGAGCTTAGAGGAACCCACGGGACACCTCAAGCATGCAAGTTCTAAATTTATAGTAGATGTAAAAGTAGATTTTCTTTACGGTCGTTGAATATAGTGATTTAACATTTTGAGTTATGCAATGCATGCAGTAATAATAGTAATTTTTTAAATTGAAAAAAATAACTACCAAGCAATCCTAACATAAAACATCCCAGAGATCAAGTAATCCACATCCACAGAAGGAAAACTAAGAAGCTAGCAAGTATCTAAAAATATCAATCCTGTGAGAGGCAACAAACTGACACGAACCCACATACAGTAAAGTATGTCTGAACTAGTGAAACAAAATAAACAACCATCTACCTCGCTAGATGAGGCAACAACCACGACCAACACTGTCGCTCAAGCACTCCAAAAACTAGCACCAAACTCAGCTACAGCTCTGAACCTGAGGCATTCCAAAGACAGAACACCCCATCAAGAAAGTACAAGTGATGGCAAAAATAAAGCCACAAGTACAAAAGTCAAGGGGTACCAACCCAAGACCAAAGAAAAGGTACATAAACAAGTACAGTAGTAAGGTACAAAAGATAAAAAAAGATAAAAAACTTACGTGAAGCGTCACATACAATAAGAATACCCCAAACGCGTAAGGCTATTAGGGGAAAAAGTCAAGATTAAACCATCAGGAAGTGAAACAAACCCCTATTTGCCACTTGTGGTCAACTCCACCAAAACAAACAACACGGGTGAGGTGGTCAACTCATGTGGACACAACCCCAAGGAAAATTTATTTGTCTAAATGCGGGGGATACTGGATACTCCACCTTTCACTGCAAATGCCCAAAAACCCGGTAGAGGCCCACAGAGTGCTAATAGGGAGATCAAACGTTACGGCTGTGGATTCACCCACTAATAACACCCACAACAAAGAAAAACCTGGAAGGAAAACCACATAACGAACCGGGTTTAGATCTCAGAGGCACACCACAACCCAATCGGGGCCTGGTGGCTTGTCTCGGCCCACGACATCACCATGAGGAAAAACCATGATAGACATCTCAAGTCAACAACGACATATCAGATTCTACTAAACAATACTAGATTAGAAGCGGTTGATCAATGTTTAGGAAGAACTTACAATCCTAAACAAACTCTAATGAATTCTACAAGAAAAGTTATGGAATGGTAATAAAAGTGGTACTCATCACTTCATCAAATACATTAAGCATTTACAGGGTCAGATAGTAATAATCAAGAACATGAAAATCATGAATAGATTAGGCATGAGGTCTCAACAGTGCTACAATCAGCAAAAATATATGATATAATCATGATATGCAGTAGTTAGAAATTTTTTCAAAAATTAGGGTAAAGAAGGGAATTGAAAAAGGAGACCATCACTTGCTTTGATTTTACCGGAGAAGGACGACCAAATCACTCCTCGACTTATATCGGAGCTAGAGAAGATGAGGGAAGTCAAAATCTAACAAAAACAGCCAAAAATCGGAGTTAGGGCAAAAAACCATAAGAAAACTCAAGAAATGGGGAAAGTTTTACCACGATGGCGTAGCTCTCGACGAGAGCTTTCCAAATCTATATTCGGTTGAAGATTTCGAGCACCAGAGCTCCGTCGGCGGCCAATGGAAGATTCATGAATTGGAGGGAGACGATGCCCTAGTTTCTGTTCGGTCCGAACGTAAGTAAAAAGATGAAGTTTTAATAATATAGGTATTTATATATACATGTAATTATAAAATTTATTTTGTCTAGATAGGAAGAAAACCGTCAATTTAAGTGCGGGTGCACGAAAAATGAAAATAGAGATTTATGATGGCTTCAAATTGAAAAGTGCTCAACATAAAAGTTGTAGATCTCGTCGAGACGAACAAATTTCATCGTATCTATTTTTTTTATACGACACAGTTTTGAGCCTCGAAATATCGCCCGAACATCGACTGGAAAAGATTTCTCGGGAAGGACGGCCGACTACTCGAGAAGAGGAAAACAGGCACTCGAGGAGAGGAAAATAGGCACTCGAGAACAAGAAATAATTTACTCGAGAAGATGAAGCAGGTACTCGAGAATAAGAAGTATTTACTCGAGAGAATAATGCAGATACTCGAGAAGAAGAAGTATTTACTCGAGAGAATGCTGCTGGTACTTGAGAACATGGCCCATATACTCCAGAATTCAATTGCATGAACCGTGAAATTTACAAATATATCCAAGAAATCAAACTATAGAGATGAATTGTAAAAGACATTTTTGAATAGTGCTTTAATAGTAAAATAATCATATTTATATATTTTTGTACAAGGAAGCACGAGTTCAGAACGGAGGTTCAAATGCGCGTCGAATCAAACGAAATTTACCCCGTAGGCGAACACTGATGCTACGAACCCAATGACGAAGTCAAAACCAAAATCTGACAAGCCGTTCTTGAGATATAAATTTTCAAAGTATACGACGAAAATAAATTCCACAAAACTTCGAAAAATCGTCGAGGATCGAATATCGCTCGGATCACGGCGAAACTTGACGAGCAAGTTCAAAATTATTTAACTTAATTTTCAAATGAAAAATTTTCCAATTACACAAGAATTCGAGAATTTGGCTGACTCGACCGAATGAACGCGAAAATGCCTTAATGGCATCGCGCCGTCAACTCGACATTAAAAGTAACGTCGTGACGTCATAAATATGACGATATCAAATCAAATAAAATCATTGAACAAAATTGGGGGCGTTACAATTGCGACCCTCACTCTTTGCACGTGTGTTCATTCCATCTGCTTGCTCTCCGTCCATTCGCTTCAAGAAGCACGGTATAGCGGCCTGCACTAGTTCTATCCACCATGTGAAGTCGTGCTTACGACCCGCATTAGTTATCTTTTTGATGTGTTAACAATAGGAGTCGAAAACAAACCTCCTTTGTTGTTGCGTTTAACTCTTAGTAATGACCTTTCTACGACGCTATCACGATACCCAACCGGCATTCCCTCGAGAACTATATTCGGGGAAGCTATTCCCAAAATTTTTACCTGACCGCAACTAGTGCACTTCCCGACGCATCACTCAACGGTAAGCTACCACCAGGCGATAACTTCTATCGCCGGGCGATAGCTTCCAGAGACTCATGATCTAAAAACTGGGGTGTTACAGGGTCTAAACGGGCTATTTCTGAGTCGGGCTCAGGCCAGCCCACTAGGTCGAGTCTTTTTGTACACGACTACCAATGAGAGTCTTTTGCATCACCATCAATATAAAAGTAGAAGGATTATTTTAAAATTAAATCCATAGATTGGAAAATTGAAGTCCCTTTAAAAGATTATAATCGGGATTTGAATGAACTTTGTTTCACTATTGTTTATCTCGAAGTTGGTTATCACCTCTAAGATGACCAGTTCAAGTATTAGTGGATAGTCTATGTTGGGTCCATTGATCCACATGGCCCAGATTTGTAAGAAGTCAAACAAGTCAATGACACACACACAAGTTGTATTTGATGTGTACAGATAGACACCAAGCAAGCTGGTGGACAAGAAGGATTTTGCCTAAGTCCACATATGTTGAGTGAAGCAAGCTCACTCAATGCCAAGTGCAGGGTGAAAACTTGAGGAAATGACTAAGTACAAAAGTGTCGAGACAAAAGTGTCGAGACAAGAGTGTCAAGATAAAAGTGTGGAGGCAAAAGTGGCGAGACAGCTATGTCGAGACAATTCAGTTATCTCGACACCTTGAAGATCAAGTCAGTTGGAAGATACTGGATAGGCTGGAAATCACCTAAGTTCACGGGCATTTAATGAAGTCTATTCATTCAATGCCAGGTAAGCAAAATCATTAAGTATAGCTAGGTTAGTCTAAGCCTAACAATTGACAAGCTAAAATTATGGCTAAGGCCTTAAGATTTGAGTGTAGTCTACTCACTCAATGTCTTACAGCTAAAAGCTATGAGACAGGCAAAGACCAAGAAGAAATAGCTGAAAATGTGGCTAAGTCCACGGGCATTAAGTGAAGTTCAATCACTCAACGCCATAACATCAAATTCGTTAAGTATTGCTAAATTAGTAAAAGCCACAAAAAAGCTGTGTTGTTATTTTGACTAAGTCCACAGGCGTTGAGTGAAGGTTACTCACTCGACGCCAAGTGATAGAAAGCATTGACTGATGCTCATCCATCCAGAGCTACTATTTTCAGAAACAGAAAATTGGATAAGTCCAAATGCGTTCAGTGTATCTTACTCACTCAACGCCAGATAACAGAAGCATATTTGCTAAGTAGTTTGGCATTGAGTGAAGCTTACTCACACAACGCCAAGTGATAGAATGATTGGCCAAGGCAAAACGCATTGAGTGATGAAGACACACTCAAAAGTCAACGAAGTTCAAATTCTTTGTAGGAAAGATGGTGTAAGCCATTGATGGCGCCGACAACCAGCTTTTGTTGTCTTCTGCAAATGGAAGGTGGTAAATCAACAATTAAGGCGGAGCCCACAGAGTAATAGAGCCGTTGATCGACGATCAATAAAAGGGAAAATTGACTGGGTCGACAATAATAAATTAGGGTTTTCTGATTTTGCAATCACGGTTGAACATCGTCTTCTTCCTCACTATTACTGCCGAGCCTGAAGGTCCTATTCAGTTCAGTCAACCTAAAAGCAAAAAGTGATAGCTACTGCAATATTCATCTATGACAATAACGTTAGGACTGATTCCGGATAGTGAAGAGGTAGAGACTTCTGCAAGGTACTTCCAGAACAAGTTGTTGATTCATCTGAAGATATCTGTCAACTTATTAATGTGAAGAGGAAGTTATGGGAAACTCAGTTTCTGCCCAGGAAGACAGACACATATATTTTTCTTTGGTGTTTGATTGTTTCAAATCTTTGTTATTTTCTGTAGGATCGAAACTTGGATCTGAGTGTAAGATTCTTCAATGAATCTGAGTGTAGGCCTGTGTTATAAAGGCTAAGGTATGATCTGTTGTAGATCTGAGTGTAGGATTCTTGTGTGAATCTGAGTGGTAGGCCTGTGTTATAAATGATGACGTAGGATCCAGTTGGGATATGAGTGGTAGGGCATATTGCTTGAGGTGTAAGTCTTGAAGAAGATTGAGTGGTCCTACGGGATCGTGTTGTAAGCTCCTTGGAGCCGAGTTTTGGGGGAAGTTCCATGTCTAACACACTGTTAGAAGGGCGCAGTGGGATAGTGGGCGTACCCAAACTCTGGGGAACCACTATAAAAATATATGTGTTGTTTGGTTGATGTTATTGAAAGCTTAACTTAACTAATCACCAAGAACAACAAATAAGGTGTAGGTCTAGATAATTAAAAAGTGACCTAAAACCTATTCACCCCCCAACTATGTGTTAGCTGACCTCGAAAATAAAGTCTTTCAGTCTTTTTTCTTGATTGTCATGATCCCCACTCTTAGAGGTCGTTGTTAGCCTCTGATGATCACAGTCAGCCTTTTTGTGACCATTGTGACCACTCCTCTTAGAGAGGTTGTGGTTAACATTTGGTGGCCGTCATAAGCCATTCTGTGACTGAGGTCAACGTCATGACCCATCCTCTTAGAGAGGTCGCGGTCAACCATTTCTGACCATGGTCAGTCTTTTCGTGACTGCGATGACCATTACTCTTAGAGAGCTAGGGGTTAATGATAGTACATTATTTATCAATATTTTACTATAGTTGTTATGTATTAAATTATTATATTTATTATATGTTTTCATTAATAAAGTACTAATTTCACATTGTTTTGTATTCAAGGGATCCACAAGAGTTGCCAATTCCAAAGGAAAGGCCAAAGCTCAAGCACAACCACTGACCTCATAGCTTGTTATTCCATTCAAGAGAATGGTGCTACCTTCCAACAGGTATGACCTAGAGAGCACTTATGGTCACTGGAAGATTGGTAGTTAAACTAGTGGAGCAAAGATGCTCCACACTATAGTGGCAGATATAACAAGGGTGCAAGTGCCCTCAAAGCCATCCCATGAGGAAATTCAAATGGCCTATGCTGGACCATTTGTTTTTGGTGCACCATCCCCCTCACTCAAGGTAAGGCTGCAAACTCTTCTCAGAATATTCCAACCCACTCTAAGACTAAGGGAAAGTCTGTCAGTAGATCTAATTTGGTCATCTCAGAGTCCATCAAATGTGTGCTTTCTGAAAATAAGGTAGCTACTGGTAAGGCTCAAGATATCCCAAGCACTTCTACTGCTAGACCTACCTATAGTCAGTATGTGGCTGGGAAACAAAACAACAGAACTGCTGCACCTTCTAGACCAAGAGATGATGTCAAAATAGCCACTAGACTAGCTTTTAAAAGAACGTACAATAATTATAAGTGCTGGTGTTGTGGCAAAGTGGGCACTATACTATAGATTGCTGGCATAATACAAGTGTAACAAGAGCAAAAGAGAGCTTACCTGTCAGAAGAGCTGTAAGTAGGCATGATTATTATCAGACTAACATGCACCTAGGACCAAATAAGAGTTGGGGTCCTAAGATTATCTTATTTATGTCTTGCAGGTTTGTCCAAGTCTCCACACCCCTAAATGGTACTTGGATAGTAGGTATTCCGGGCATATGACTGGAACAAGGAGCATGCTGAAGCAGTACACTCTAGTAGAGAATGGACCCAAAGTCATCTTTGGTGGTTTAGAAAGGAGAGTGACTAAAGGATATGGTAATATATAAAATGACATAATCACTATCACTCAAGTAGCTTATATGAAGGGGTTGCAACACAAACTCATAAGCATAAGCCAACTATGTGATCTTGGCTATGACATTTCTTTCCTCAAGGATGAGTGCCAAATTAGGAGGTCAAGTGACCATGGGGTAATCTTGACAGACACTAGGAGAGAAAATATCTATTGTATTAATTTTGATTGTGAAATTAAGGACTCTCCCATATGCCTAGTTCTAGATGAGAAAGCCTCATATTGTGTCCAAAGACACAAGAGGATGGCTCATCTAAACTACAAGACCATAGGCAAACTCTTTTGTGAAGAGTTAGTCAGAAATGGCCCCAAGTTCAAATGCACTATGGAGGGTATCTGCTATGCATGCCAAAAGGGCCAACAAACAAAGTCCTCCTTCAAGGGCACTGGGGTCAAAGACTCAGTGAGGTGCCTATACCTCCTGCATATGGACTTGTTTGATCCTATGCCAGTTCAAAGTCTAGGTATGAAAGTCTACATTCTTGTGATTGTTGATGACTTTTCCAGGTTTGCTTGGGTGTTCTTCATTAAGAGAAAGGATGATACCCTTGAAGTCTTCAAGACTTTTCTCAAGCAGATACAGAATGAACTAGACAATATTATGGTCAAAATCAGAAGTGACTATGAGACTAAATTTCAATCTGCAAGCATGATAAAGTTCTGTGAAGAGCAAGAGATTCACCAGGAATTCTCCTCGCCGAGAACACCCCAACCCCAGCAAAATGGAATTGCTGAGAGAAAAATAGAAACTTCATAGAGGCGGGTAGGACCTTGTTAAGTGACACATCTCTCTCAGAATATTTCTGTGCTGAGGCAGTAAACACTGCATGTGTTGAGTATATTGCGAATTATGTACCTGATTTGAAGAAGTCGTTTCAACTCAATGATATACAAAAAAGTGTATTTTATGTATGTTGAGTTTATTTGTTCATGTTCTATATTGAAGGAATGATAACTAAGTACAAAAGTGTCGAGACACTAGGCAAGTGTCGACACCTTTGCAAAAGCAGTGCTGAGATAAGGAATCAAGTTGTGTTGACACTCAGGACTAGAGTCGACACCCTTATTCAAGTAGTGCTGAGACAGGAAAGCTGTGTCAACACTCAGTACTAGTGTCGACACACTTCACAAAAGTTATATCGAGACTAGAAGCAAGTTGTGTTGACATTAAGGACTTGGGTCGACACCATTAGTCAAGAAACTAGCTGTATCGACACTCAGGACTAGTGCCGACATATTTCTCACAAGTTATGCCGAGACAAGAAACCAGCTGTGTCGACACTCAAGACTAGTGTCGTCACATGTTACACAAGTTGTGTTAAGACAAGAACCTAACTGTGTCGACATACTCGATTGTTGTCGACATCTCTATAAGAGAAGTGTCGACACCCAGGACTGGTTGTTAGAAAGTAGAGAAAGAAAGCGAAAAGAAGAGAACAAGCCGAATAAACTTTTGAATAATCGAAATTTTATTATCCAAAAATGATAACTATTACAAAGGTATGCCCTCCCTTATATAGAATGGAGGAGAGAAGAGAGAATACAAATAAGAGATGTGGGACTAAAATTTACAAGCTAAGCGGACTGTACAAAGTAAACCGCACAGGCCGCGCGGTTAGACAGAAGCACTAACCGCACGGCTTACAATAAGAGATGCAGAGAGGTCGCCTGTGAAGATTGCTTAGACCGCCCGGTTTGCAAGTCGCCGAGTCAAACCGCCAGACCGCGCGGTCTCTAACCCGCCAAGACAGACCGCCCGGTCTCCAACTTCAACACTCCCCCTCAAGCTGGAGCATATATATCAATCATGCCCAGCTTGTCGCAAACATGCAGAAACGAGGCGGAGACTGGCTTGGTGAAGATGTCGGCTAGCTCTTTATCAGATGTGACAAACGGAGTGCAAATCTGTTCTTTTAAAATCTCTTCACGAATGAAATGGCAGTCAACCTCAATGTGCTTTGTTCTTTCATGGAATACCGGATTTTTGGAGATGTATATGGCGGCCTTGTTATCACAGAACATAGGTAGAGGATGGTTGTACACCTCTCCTAAATCTAGCATGAGAGCCCGCAACCATTTCAACTCACAAGTGGTTGACGCCATACTGCGATACTCAGCTTCTGCACTGGACCTGGAGACAACAGACTGCTTTTTACTCTTCCAGCTCACCAGATTTCCCCCAACAAAGGTGCAAAAACCTGAGGTAGACTTGCGATCCCCTTTGTCATCAGCATAACTTGCATCTGAGTAGGCTTCAATCCTCAGATGACCATTCTTCTGAAACAGTAATCCTTTCCCAGGCGCTGCTTTGACATATTCCAAGATCCGCAAGGCGGACTGAAGATGACAATCCCTGGGCGCTTGCATGAATTGACTCACCTTGCCCACAGCATAAGAAATGTCGGGTCTGGTCACTGTGAGATATATGAGCTTACCAACCAGACGCCTGTATCGCGAACTATCTGAAAGAAGAGGCGAATCATCTGTCCAGGTTTTGTCCTCCCCAATAGCCATGGGACATCGGGCAGGTTTAGCTCCAGTCAATCCCGCCTCTTTTAAAAGATCAAGGGCATACTTTCGCTGAGAGAGAACTAAGGAGTCGGGCTTCCGAGAGAGTTCGATCCCCAGAAAGTACTTTGGAGAGCCATATCTTTAGTGATCAGATGTTGGCGAAGATGTAGCTTTGTCAGGGCTACCCCTTCCTGGTCATTGCCAGTGAGAAGAATATCATCGACGTATACAGCAAGAACAACCAGCCCAGAAGGAGTTTTGCGAATAAAGAGAGAGTGATCAGCAGAGCTTCGCACAAAACCAACAGCCGCCACAATACCGCTGAACTTGTCAAACCAAGCTCGAGGACTCTGCTTGAGGCCATAAATTGCCTTCTGCAGCCGGCATACTCGTGTCTCCCCCTGAGCAACATACCCAGGAGGTTGCTCCATGTAAACGGCCTCGTGAAGATCACCATAAAGGAAGGCATTCTTGACGTCCAGCTGAGAAATTGGCCAATCCCGATTGACGGCCACAGAGAGAAGAACCCGGATTGTGCTGAGACGAGCCACAGGGGAGAAGGTGTCAAAGTAATCAACCCCATAGGTCTGAGTAAAGCCCTTAGCCACAAGGCGAGCCTTATACCGATCCACAGTGCCGTCTGGGCTAAATTTGACCACAAAGACCCAGCGACAGCCAACAACATCAGTGCCAAAGGGAGGAGGAACAAGAGTCCAGGTACCCCGCTCAGTAAGGGTCGCCATTTCCTCATCCATGGCCATCTTCCAGTGAGGAATAGCAAGGGCCTCCTGATAGGAGCGGGGTGTGGCAGTGGCAGAGATAGCCAGTGCAAAGGCCCTGCGAGAAGGAGTAAGACGATCATAGGAAACAACAGCAGCAAGGGGGTGTAAGGTGCACGTCCGCACCCCTTTGCGAAGAGCTATAGGAAGATCCAGGTCAGCCGGACCCGCGGCATCCGGAGCATCCGTGGTAGAGAAAGCTGGCCCGGGAGAAGAGAGCGACGGCAGCGGAGAGGAGGGAGAGGGTGGTGGAGAAGGGAGAGAGTGAGGTGGAGGAAGAGGAGGGGGTGGAGACGGTGTAGTGGTGGAGAGAGGAGGAGGAGACGAGGGAACGAAGGGAATGGCAGGAGAATCAGAAGCTGGGAGAAGAGGAGAAGAGGTATCCGAGAAGTAGGAGGTATTCTCGAAGAAGGTGACATCAGCAGAGACGAACTGCTTACGAAGGACGGGATCAAAGCAACAGTAGCCTTTCTGAGTGGTGGAATACCCCAGAAAGACACATTTGGTGGAGCGAGGGGAGAGCTTATCACGGGTGGCAGAAGGGGCATGCACAAAGGCAGTGCATCCAAAGATTTGGAGAGGGAGATGAAACGGCTCCTTGCCCGGATACAAAATGGAGAACGGGGTTTGGCCATGGAGAACCGTGGAGGGAATGCGATTGATGAGGTAGCAGGCAAGGAGAACAGCATAGCCCCAATAGGAGCGAGGAACATGCATCTGGGTCATCAAGGTGCGAGCGACATCGAGCAGGTGTCGGTTTTTGCGTTCGGCTACACCATTTTGTTGTGAAGAATAGACACAACTAGTTTGATGAAGAATCCCATTTTGCATGCAGAATGTAGAGAAGTCACGACTGAGATATTCTGCGGCATTATCAGACCGAAAAACTTTGATAGAAACATCAAACTGAGTTTTGATCATGAGATAGAAGGATGTCCATACAGAGAATAATTCGGAGCGATCTTTTAACAGATACACCCACGTACAGCGAGAGAAATCATCAATGAACGTGACAAAATAGGAACTACCCCGACCAATGGTAAGAGTAGGAGAAGGACCCCAGATGTCGGAGTGGATAAGATCAAACGGACGGGTAGAGCTACGAACGTGCTGTGGAGGGAAGGAGGAGCGGTGATGCTTGCCAAGCTGACAGGCCTCACAGTTGAGCGGAGGACTTTGAGGAGGAAGGTGGGGCAGAAGTTGACGAAGAATACGGGGAGGAGCATGACCAAGGCGGAGATGCCATTGGAGAAGATCTGTGGAGGTGGAGGAGAAGGTGGAAAAAGCAGAAATGTTGTCTAGGAAGTATAAGCCGCCACTCTCAGTCCCAGTAGCAATCGTCCGTTGGGAGTCCGGATCCTGAAAAGAGCAAGAAGTAGAAGTAAATGTGACGGAACACTGTAATTGCTTGCAAAGAGATGTAACAGATAATAAGTTGCACGGGAACCGGGGCACATATAGAGTATCCGCCAAGTGAAGAGACGGGGTGACATGAACTATCCCTGTGCCATGAACTGGTGATGAAGAGCCGTCAGCGAGAGTAACTGGGGGCAAGCGAGCATGTTTTTCTAGGAGAGAGAAACACGGGAGATGGCCGGTCATATGATTCGTAGCACCAGTGTCGATCAGCCATTTGCCCTGAGTAACAACGTGTGCACGACCAGAAGACGTGACAACCGAGGCGAAAGCCATGAAGGGAGGAAGAAGAAACTGCAGCGGTCTCGGTGACAGCACACCAGCGGCACGAAGGGCCACGACCAAGGTGCAGAGCACAAGCCGCGCGACTAAACCAGGAGGTCGCGGCGACTAACAAGAGAAGCGGCTAAGAGCGAAGAGACGGAGAGGCCGCTCAAACAAGGAAGAATCCGCGTGAAACCGCGGCGGGAACAAAAGGGAAGAAGCCGCTTGAACACGAGCGGCTAGGATCCAGATCAAGGCACAGCGGGGAAGAAGTCGCGCGGACTGCAAAGGGCCGAGCGAACAGAAGAGAGGAGAAGAGCAGGTGACCGCGACCAAGATGCGGGTAAGAAAGGGACAACCCGCACGGTCAGGCAGATCACAGCAGTTGCGAGAAGGCGGTCAAGGGCACAGCGGGGAAGAGGTCGCGCGGACTGAAAAGGCCGAGCGAACAGAAGAGAGGAGAAGAGCAGGTGACCGCGACCAAGATGCGGGTAAGGAAGGAACAAGCAAACCGCGAGTGCAGAGACAACACACGCGGACAGAGACAGACCGCAGCGACTAGGAAGTCGGAGCGGCAGGAAAGAGCAAGGAGCGCGGCGACACGGAAACAGGTCGCTGCGACAAAGAGCAGGAGGAGAAGAGAAACAAGAAGAGCAAGCCGCACAAACAGGCAGCGGACAGAAACAAGCCGCGCGGATAGCAACAAACCGCGCGGACAGAGGAGAAGGCAAGCCGCGAACAAGCCGCAGAACGCGGAAGACAAGCCGCGAACAACAGAGAGCGCACAGAATCAGGAGGAAAAGACCGTGTCCTCTGATACCATGTTAGAAAGTAGAGAAAGAAAGCGAAAAGAAGAGAACAAGCCGAATAAACTTTTGAATAATCGAAATTTTATTATCCAAAAATGATAACTATTACAAAGGTATGCCCTCCCTTATATAGAATGGAGGAGAGAAGAGAGAATACAAATAAGAGATGTGGGACTAAAATTTACAAGCTAAGCGGACTGTACAAAGTAAACCGCACAGGCCGCGCGGTTAGACAGAAGCACTAACCGCACGGCTTACAATAAGAGATGCAGAGAGGTCGCCTGTGAAGATTGCTTAGACCGCCCGGTTTGCAAGTCGCCGAGTCAAACCGCCAGACCGCGCGGTCTCTAACCCGCCAAGACAGACCGCCCGGTCTCCAACTTCAACACTGGTGTCGACAGAATCTAAGTATAGAAGTGCCAACACTCAAAACTGTGTCAACACCTTCATGTAGAAGCTTTCAAGATAGAAATTCTTCTAAGTCCAGAATTCGAAGCCTGAAGTTCTGACAACCGTCAGAACTGTCAGATGTCAGTGAATTAACTAGGGTAGCTGGTCACTCTTGTCAATGCCTATATAAGGAGTGCAACACAAGAAAAATAGAGAATGCTTATTCTTATTCTTATCATCTAAGTCTGTCAAAACAATTTCAATAGAAGTTTGAAGGTGAAGAGAAGGCAGATCGTGGATCAACGTCAATCTTCTCCAGCCAAGTTCAACCCTACCTTCTCTTTCAAGAAGCTTTAAAAAAGCTAAGAAGGGTTGAACCTTTTCTCTTCACAGTCAAAGTTAAGGGAGAAGATTTCATATCAAGATTTGATCAATAAGAAGTCACTAGTCTCTTTCTTCCCAGGTGACACCTCAAAACACAAATTCTTTCTCTTATAATAACTTTGTAAGATCTATTAGTAGATTTGAGATGTAGGAGATTGACTTCTCTGAGTTATAAGCCTAAATTATAAAGACTGAGGTAGGGCTGTGAGCCTGAGGTAGTAGAAGTTGTTATTTATCAAAGTTGTAGGAATTGGAAGGTTCTGAGGTTGTAGGGCAAGGGTTTGCCTGAGGAGTAGGAGTGGAGGTGCACTCTCAGGTAGGGTTATTTAAGAGGAACCTGAGTTATAAGATCCTAAGGATCTGAGGTAGGACATTATTTTGTCTGAGTTGTAGGAGCCAGCTGGGCTCTGAGTTGTAAGATCTGAGGATCTGAGGATCTGAGGATAAGTAATAAGAAGTATGGCCGAATCTAGTTCATTGCTAGATAAGCGAAGATGGAAAGTAGATGTACACATAATTTGGGGAAGCACTATAAAACTATTGTGTGTTGTGTTGTGAGCTGTGCTGTGATTGTTAAATTAGATATGTGTTGTATTTAGTAGATCATCTGTGTTCTTGAATACTGTGGCTGTGTTAATATACATATAAAGAAATTTCAGTGATTTAAAGTAGCCAAGATTTAAATAAGACCTATTCACTCCCCCCCCCCTCTAGGTCACTCTCTATCCTAAATAAACACTTTATAATTGGTATCAGAGGGAGGTTCACTGTAAAGGCATAATAGCCTTATGAGAATCCTAAGGATTAACTGAGATCAAATCATGGCTCAAACAGAAAACCATTCCATCAAACTCCAGTCCACTCTAAAGAAAAATTTGGTATTTGGAAAGAAAGGTTTAGACTCTTCATGGAGGTTGCAGATCCAAAAATATACATCACTGTATTGGAAGAACCTTTCATACCTATGAAATTGTCAATTCTTGATGCCAACATAAGGACACCTAAGACCTACAGGGAGATGGACAAGGATGAGATAATTCTGGCCTCTATGGACAAGAGGACTCAGAACATAATTTTCAGTACTATTGATGTCTCCACACTCCAAAACTTGATTCATTGCAAAACATTCAAAGAAATGTGGGAATCATTGATTGTATATATGGAAGGAACTGATGAGGTTAGAGATCATAGAAAATCTCTATTAAACCAGCAGTGTGAAGCATTCAGGAAAGAAAAGAAAGACATAAAGGCTAAGAGCTTTGAAAAAATTTTCAGAATAGTGAACAACCTGAGAACATATGGCAGGAGCTTCACCAATTATGAACTTAATGAGAAGTTCTTGAGGTACCTAAATAAGGAATGGGACAACAAGATTTGTGTTATTAGAGAAATGGGCAACTTTGCCAATATAGATACCCATGCTCTTTTTGGCAATCTTTTGTCTCATGAGATACACCTGAATCTCAGAAAGTCTGAAGAAGACTCGGCAAGAGCACTCAATAGAGAAAAGTCTATGGCCCTAAATGCTGAGACATCCAGGAAAGTTAGGGAGAAATCTGCTCCCTCAGAAAGACAGGTTGCATTCTCAGAATGCACAAAATCTTCCTCATTAGGAGGGGACATGACTGAAGAAGAACTGTAACTCTTCTCAAGAAAATTCAAGAAGATGTTGAGGAGAAGAAGGCAGGGCAGCTAGATGGGTCCAGCCTAGAGACTCTTCTCATAAGAAGACAGATCACTCAGAGAAACCCTGGAAAAAGAAATCTGAGGACAGGTATGGTTTTTCTCAGAATAAATACATTAAGACTTATCTTATTTACTATTGTTATAACAGGCAAGGGTATGTCATTACTGACTGCCCAGTAAAAAAGAAGGAGAAGTCTGAAAATTGGAAGATTGGACAAAACAAGAAGTTTGACAAAAGACTATTGGTCACGAAGTAGTCCACTCTTTCAGACAGTGAGACAGATTCATCTGAATCAAAAGAGGAGGAGACTCATTTGGGTTTAATAGCCATTAAGGAGGCTAGCAATAGAATAAAAACCACACTGTCATCCAGTGATATTGAAGACTGTACAGATCAAGGGCTAATGGCCATAGAAGAAGAAGAAGATCAGGATTGTTCAAATTCTGCCAAGGTAAAATTTCTTACTACTAATTTTGCCTCATACTCTATATCAGCATCAGAGAATGAATCATGTTCACACTCTTCCAATAATAGTGAACATGGTTCAGACTCAGAAGCAGATTTCAACACACTCATCGATAGATTTGGGAAGTTGTTGAAGGCTTTGATTACGAGCAAAGAGCTAGTTAAGGAATAGGCCAAAGAACTAGAGTCACTGAGAACAATAACTCTTCAGTTGGAGAGGGACAATATTAAGTTGGACCTTCAAAAACTGAAGCTCGTAGATTTAACCAATAAAATAGATAGTCAGACTGAGACTATTGTAGAACAAGCCAAGACGTCAAGGAACCGGAAGAAAAGCTTTTTCAGGAAAGACTACTCCTGAAATAGTTCTCAAGACCCGCAGCAACGTGAGTGACTGAGATGGGCGGTTCACGCCCAATGATTGGAGGCTGGTGCAGCAGATGTTGGGAACAAAGCTGAGTTTTAGCACAGCCTTTCATCCGCAAATGGATGGGCAGACCAAGAGGGTCAATAGGACAATGGAAGACATGCTTCGCATGTGTGTCCGGGACTTTGGAAAGCAATGGGAAGATCACCTATACTTGGTGGAATTCTCTTACAACAATAGCTACCAGGCGAGCATTTAAATGGCGCCCTTCGAGGCCCTTTATGGTAGAAAATGTCGCACGTTGTTGTCCTGGTTGGAAACGGGTGAATCAAAGTTGTATAAGCGGCTAGAGGTGGAGGATGCTACTTCTTTGGTGAGAACCATTCGGGAGAGGTTGCTAATCGCTCAGGACCGCCAGGCTAAGTACTAAAATGCCAAGCACAGGAACCTGGAGTTCGATGTTAGCGATTGGGTGTACTTGAAGATCAAGCCGTTCAAGGGTGTCTCGCGGGTGCGGCGCTTGAAGAAGCTAAGCCCGAGGTACCTTGGACCGTTTGAGGTTCTAGAGCGGATTGGTGAAGCAGCGTACCGGTTGAAGCTGTCAGTGGAACTTAGGGGTCTACATGATGTATTCCATATATCGGTGTTGTGGAAGGCGGTGCAATAGCCTATGCAAGTGATCGAGGTCAACCAAGTGCCGGTTGATAGTGGGTTGACGACGAAGGTCAAGCCCGTACGTTTTGAGGACTCGGAAGTCAAGTGGCTAAGCAATAAAGAGATCAGGATGGTCAAGGTCCGTTGGGACAATTGCGGTCGGGAGGAGCTCTCTTGGGAGCGAGAGCAGACTATGCTTGAGGAGTACCCGGAGTTGTTTCACTCATGTACCATTTAAGTTTTATGTTTCTTTCCTTTATGTAATTTCGAGAATGAAATTATTTTAAGAGGGGGAGAGTTGTAATGCCATGAAACTCAAAAGAGTGACGAGAGGCGTATTGGGCCAAATTTGGAATTTGGCAGGGGCACACGGCCTGGGACACGGGCGTATCCCAGGGCATATCAGGCTCGAGTCGACGATTTGGCCGAGAGGTCGATGAATTTTGGAGTCGACGATCGTCGAGCAGCGAACACGGCCTGAGACACGGGCGTGTCTCAGGGCGTGTCGAGCTCGTATCGATGATCAGCCCGGGAAGTCGACATTTTCGCTCGACGATGTGTCGAGACAGGAAACACATCCTAGGACACGAGTGTGTCCAAGGCCGTGTCGGGTGGCCGACGTACTGCACTTGATGAAGTGTCGAGACAGTGAACACAGCCTGGAGCCCAGGTGTGTTCGGGTTTGACACGGGCATGTCAAATAGGACACGGGCGTGTCCAAGACCCATGTGAGTCTCGGGTTGGGGTTGGTCCTATGTTGATGGGGGAACACGCCCGGGAACACGGGCGTGTACTAGCTGACACGGGCGTGTCAGGTCGAACACAGGCGTGTTGGATGCCCGTATGTTTTTCGAGACGCATCGATTTTGACGGCGAATGAGGGACACGACCCTAGACACGGGCGTATCGCAGGCCGTGTTCGACCCAGGTTATACATTTTAGCTACGGATGGCAGCCGTTCGTTTCCTTATTTTGGGATCCGACGGTTGGGGGTTGTTCCTACTAGGATATACCCGGTATTGGGCCTTTGAAACCCTAATTTCACTTGAGTGGTTCTCTTTCTAAGTTTAGAGAGAGGGGAGAGCAAAGGAGGAAGAAGAAGCCTAGATCCGGTCACCGGCGGAGCTTCAGAGCTCCAAATCGCGAACCGACTTCGGATCTACGGAGGCAAGGAGAGTGTAGTGCATTTCATCCGCTTAGATTTCCATGGTGCCAAGGAAGAATGCTAGGGTAACGATTCTCTATTTGAGCATGTGCATCTCTACTTCTTTTGCATAAGGAAGCCCGCTCTCGCGGGTTTGCGGTGCGTTTGAGGCCTTCCTTCGGGTAGACATGAATAGTCCCCATTGTGTACATGTAGAGTCCGTAATCGAGAACGGATATAGGCATGATGTGTGAAGCCTACCCGGACAAGTTTGTCAGGATCAGTGATGTTGCATTGCATAAATGGCCAGAGAAGACTCAGTGCAAATGTTTGTTTTTCGGGTTTTCTATGTGGTAGATTGCAACAGGGAGCCTTGGGGATTAACTCCAAGGTGCACCCGAAAAACTGGGCAGATGCGTGGTTCTGCCAACATGGTGGCCTAGGATCCAACCTGAACATAATTGGGTTATGTGATTGTATGGGAGATATGGGACTCGTGGAAGCTTGACCCGCGCAAATGACTTAATTAACGTTGCGGTGTGAGCAATGGGTCAGGTGGAACCGTACCCGATCTATGTCGTTCGGTTAAAGAGACCTAAAGTTAGTTGACACTTATCGTTGGTATAGATGGAGGGTCTTAGGCAGTGGCCAGAAAGACCAGATGCTCACGAGATATTATCGTCCTGGGGGCGGTGGTGAGTCGACGGACTTTGACCGTGATCACCGAGAATGTGCCCTGAGAGCACGCGGCAGGTGGCCGTGCATGCCAATGCCTGTGATGCAATGTATTTATATACTGTTTGGTTATACTAATAAAGTGCAGGGAAGGAGCGTCGCCACCCCGAATTGGGGGCGGGATCATTATAATTTGGTCAGCATTGCTGACCGTTGCTTTGGTTTGCCACTATTGCAGTGAATTGTGCTTGCAAGTGCTGCAGAGCCGAGCGATAAATAGCGGGCTAAAGCCCAAGTTGCTGAGCCACCCCTCGAAGGCATAATTTTGAGTGTTTTCTTTTATTCATGTTTGGCCGGCTTGCGTGCCGAGGTTTGAAAGACATGTAATTTGAGGAAAATAAATGTAACTCCATAAGGCGTGTACTTGTGTATTTGTACTTCATTCC
Organism: Platanthera guangdongensis; assembly: GCA_039583875.1. Classification (NCBI taxonomy): domain Eukaryota; kingdom Viridiplantae; phylum Streptophyta; class Magnoliopsida; order Asparagales; family Orchidaceae; genus Platanthera; species Platanthera guangdongensis. The sequence goes on along the minus strand of CM077162.1, from coordinate 90,999,074 downwards.
TTTTGGCTTATTAGTGGACATTCATGCTAGTGTTGGGTTCTTTATTAATGCAAAAATTTTAATTGCTTCCGCTAGAATGACTCTGTATAGGACGTTGGATTGGTTGGATGGTTTCCATTGAGTAACCACCCGGTCTATCTGTGGTATATGGTGTCGGGCCTCGGCCGGACCTACTTCTATATGCTATGCGACGGATAGGGGGTGTTACAGCTTTCCTCTTCTTAGATTTTGCTTTTTAGAATTAGATTCATCAAAATCATCATCATCATTAGAGGATCCAGGAGGATTATCATACAAAGCATCAATTTCTTTCAGAATTTCCTTAGAGATATGATTTTCAGGCTGAGGTTGATCTGGAATTTCTGGCTCTACAACATTTCCAGTAACTACCAAAAGATTTTCTTCTTCTATATCTGCAAACATGATATCATCCAAGTTTGATATAGGACTTTCATCCATTTTGTAAGTTAGAGGAGAGATAGCCTTGAGAGCTGATTCTGTGACTGTCTCAATGATTGCAAAACTGGCCTTTAGTAGCTTTACAACCTCAGGGCTAATGGGAGGAGTATAATAGACAATAGCTTTAGACTGATCTTGGATTAAGTCTTGAAGAAAATTAAAGAATGCTGAATTGAAAGAATTCAATAAACAAATCAAATCAACTGTGGGATTAATCACACAATCACCAACAGTTATGATCTCTGGTAGATCTTCTGTTTCATCTGTACAAACCATTACAATCTCAGCTACTCCATGAACTGCTGATATTGAGACTAGTGCTGCTGCTGCATCTGAAACTGCTGCTGCTGGAGCTGCTTCTTCATAAAGCATCTCCCCCATGCCTGGTTTCAGTGGATAGTGGAACCAGGCCCCTGATAGTAGAAGAAGGGACAGAGAAGGCAGCAAAGAGGGAAGCAAGAGATGAGACGGAGTCAGCAAGAGGTGTGATTACCTCTGCAATGAGTTTCCTGATGACTGGAGTGATGTGCTCCAGGAGGGTGGCAATGGAAGGAAAATCCATATCCATAAACTCAGGAGGAGTTTGAGTGGATACATATGGATTGATGGAGATGGAGGTAATAACCAAATGTATAAACTCAGGTGGGATCTGAGTAGATACAGGTAGAGGAAAGGGAGGAATGACATCAGATGGAATAACATCTTGCATTATGTCATCCTGAGAAGGTGATGCATGAGGAGATGGAATAGGAGTTGAAATGTCATATTGAGGTGAATTTGGTGTAGATGGTAGGTAGGTTAATAAATCAAAGGTTGGAGATGACATGAATTGATGAGGATGTATGCCAGTAAGATGAGGTGGTAATGGAGATAAAGGCGGTGTGATGTGTTCTGGAGATGCAGTGAGTGTTGGTTGATGCATTGGTGAGGCAGGTGGTTGTTGAGGTGAAGGAGTTGTTGTTGGAAGTGGTGTTGTTGATGGAGGAGGTGGAATAGAAACTTCTTCTACATGGTGGGAGTGGCTGGAACAGCCCTTGTGTCTCAGAAGGTCTTGAGGAGGAGTAAGCCTTGGATGGATTAGAGATTGTCCTCTCGCATCTGCCAAAGAGTGTAGATGTAAGCCTCTTTGAGGCATTGATGAACACTGTCGAGGAGACAAGTAGTTCAGGTGCCTTCTCCTGAAGAAAAATTCCAAGTATCCTTGCAAAACAAACTTCCTTCTTGGAGTTCTTATTCCTGATTAAGTCAAATAGAATCTGACCCCAGGTAACCTTCTTCTTATCCACCAAGGCACACATAACCAAAAATTTCTGCCTCATGATGTAGTCGTGAGAGGTGTGCTTGCCCAGCACAGTTTTGCCTACTACATCAGCCAAGAATTTATATTCAGCCGATAAGTTCTTCTTCAATAACTTGTTTGGGTTTCCTTCAGAGAGACCCATTTTCAGCAACATCTCATTAAATTCAGAGCTATCTATTTCAATGTCTTATTCCCCATTCACAAAACTGAAAATCTCAGATAAGACGGCAGGAGTTAGAGAGACCTGAGTTCCTGAAATTATTCATGTCATCGTGTCTGCATTAGGAGTAGTTGAAGAATAAACCCATTCCTTGATCACAGCCGTTGGTAGTTTGATTCTGGTTGTCATAAACTTTTTCAACTGTTGGTCTTCAAATAGTTTCAGAATATTCGTGAATATCTTGTCCGAATGACTGAAGGAGTCGATGTCGATATCGAACCCTGTGTCATCTTTCATCCCGGATAGAGAGATCGCGGAAATCGCCATTATTGTCCTGCAAAACAAAAAAAAAGAGATCAAGTGCAAGAGAGTTCTGAAAGCGCGGGATGGAGCTCGAAGAAAAACCCTATTATAAGGTTTTCAGAATATGAAGCGGCGAGCTCTGTCCGGTGAAAAATAAAAATTATTCGATCTCCTGTCGGCGAATGCTGAAAATTTGTCGATCTTAGCTTGAATAGGAGGGATAATAGTTCGTCGAGCTTAGGTTGACGAAATATTTTCGAAAGCAAGTTCGTCGATCTCAGGTCGACGAAAATGACTTCACACTGAGATATCATCGATCTCAGGTTGATGAAAAATCTCAAGAAGATTTCTTAGTTCGTCGATATCCGTTCGACGAACTTTGAAAAATTATTCGACTGCAGACAAAAATTAAATTAAAGCCTCTCCATTGATCATACCTACCAGATTTATAAAGAACAGATGGTTCCTCTCATCCAATGGTTTGGTGAAGATGTCTGCTCTTTGCAAATCAATGTACATGTAGAGAAGCTTAATTTTATTTTTGACCACACACTCTCTAATGAAATGATGCATTATTTCTATATGCTTAGTTTGACTATGATGCACTGGATTTTGTGCAATGGAAATTGCACTTGTATTATCACATAGTAAGGTTGAATTATTTAAGTTGAAACCATAATCTAGGAGTTGGTCCTGAATCCACAGCATCTGGGAACAACAACTGCCAGCTGCTATTATTCTACTTCTATAGTTGAAGTAAACACAGATGACTGATTTTTGCAAAACCAGGACACTAGTCTAGCACCAAGGAACTGGCATGTCCCTGAGGTACTTATTCTGTCCACTCTACATCCAGCAAAGTCAGCATCTGACTATCCAGTCAACTCAAACTCTGACTCATTTGGATACCAGTGTCCTACACTAGGATAACACTTTATATATTTTAAATTCCTTTTTCAAAAAATAAGGTGAGATTCTTTAGAGTTCACCGGGAACCTAGCATAAAGGCATGTAGCAAACATTATGTCAGACCTACTTGCTGTGAGATATAACAGGGACCCAACAATGCCCCTATATAGTTTCCGATCAATATGCTTGCCATGTTGATCAGAGTCAATCACAGCATTAGAAGCCATGGGTGTTTTCTTTGCTGAGGCATCTGACATCCCAAACTTTTGATTAGCTCCTTAGCGTACTTGGACTGGGATATGAAGATGCCATTAGGTAATTGATTCACTTGGAGGCCAAGGAAGTAAGAGAGCTCACCTATGTTACTCATTTCAAATTTGGAATGCATTAGGTCAGAGAACCTCTTCCATAGTTTGGAATAAGTAGATCCAAAAATAATGTCATCTACATAAATTTGTACTAATAAGATTTGATCCTTATGATGTCTAGTGAATAATGTCTTATCTACTATGCCCCTAGAGAATTTATGCTCTAGAAGAAAGCTAGGTAAGGCTTCATACCAAGCTCTTGGAGCTTTCTTTAGACCATAGAGAGCCTTATGCAATTTAAAGACATAAGAAGGATGGGTTGGAGAAATAAAACCTGGTGGTTGCTCCACATAAACCTCTTCTTTAAGTTCACCATTTAAAAATGCACTCTTGATATCCATTTGATATACTTTGAACTTCTTATATGCAACATAAGAAAGGAAGATTCTGATTGCTTCCAGCCTTGCAACAGGTGCAAATGTCTCGTCATAATCAATGCCTTCCTCTTATCTACAACCTTGAGCTACTAGCCTTGCCTTGTTCTTGATGATTATATCTTGAGCATCTAGTTTATTTTTGAATGCCCATTTAGTTCTAATGACTGGGTAGTCTTTGGGTCTTGCAACTAAATCCCAAACTCTACATCTCTCAAACTGGTTGAACTCCTCTTATACTACAATAATCCAGTGTGGATCTTGCTCGGCATCTTTTATGGATTGGGGCTCAGATTGAGATATATAGCAGACATTCATCAAGTCTTGCGTGAGTTGATGCCTGGTCTGCACACCCACTGATATGTTTCCAATTACCTGAGATACAGGATGATCTTTAAGTGTGACAAACTCAGTAGATGGAGTTAGTTCAGCAACAGCTTGGGGGAGTAATTCCTCTTATTGAATTATGGGAGCTATTGTTAGTTCAACATCCACTACAATGGATTCATCTTCACTGTCTTCATTTATATGTGGAGATGGATGTGCAACAATCTCATTTTTGAGTGTTAACTCATCCAACTCTCACACAAGTATGGAACCTACAAAGTTTCACTGGTAGAAGGATTCTTCTCCTTGTAAGACATATTAGTTTCATCAAATGATATATGTACAGTTTCTTCCATTTTCATAGCAGATTTTTATATACCGTATATGACTTACTGACTTGGGAATATCCTAGAAAAATTCTCATTGCAGTCTTAGCTTCAAACTTTCTAAGATATTTCTTGTCAGTGTTATGAATGTAGCATAAATAACCAAAAACTCTAAAGTAATCTACTTTAGGTTGCTTCCCTTTAAGTAATTCATATGGAGTCTTGCCCATAAGCTTATGTATCAGGCTCCTATTCAGTACATAATTTGCTGTGCTTACAGCCTCTACCCAAAAGTATAGTGTCAAGTAAGCAACTGCAAGTAATGTGTTTGCAGCTTCAATCAGGGTCCTATTTTTCCTTTCTACTACCCCATTTTGTTGAGGAATTCTAGGAGCAGAGAAACAATGCCTGATACCTTCCCTCTCACAAAATTCTTGCATGGGAAGAGACTCAAACTCCATACCATGATCACTATGATCAATGAAACTGGAGTAGAATACTCAATCCTTATGCTCTTAAGAAAATCTGTAAGAACCTTAAAGTTATCAGAACTATTCCTCAAGAAGAACACACAAGTGAAGCTTGAGAAGTCATCAACAATCACTAAGGTATAAGACTTCCCTCTCAGACTCTGTACTACAATGGGTCCAAAAAGATCCATATGGAGCAAATACATAATCCTAGGTGAATCGCACTTATTAAGTGACTTAAAACTGTTTTTGGTTTGCTTGCCTAATTGACAAGCCCTGCAAAGGCTTTCCTTCTTGTAGGGGCAAGAAGGCAATCCTCTAACAAGGTTGTCCCTAGAGAGTTTAGCAATATTTTTTAAATTAACATTTCCTAATCTCTTATGCCAAAGTTCATTATTGTTGCTAATTTGATTAAACAGGCATATTTCTGACTTAGCAAACTTAAAGTTCACTACATAAATATTACCTATTCTAGTTCCAGTTAACACAAATTGGTTATCTACTGAAGTAATAATACAAGAGGATTTATTAAATGATACCTGAAACCTTTCATCACATAATTGACTTATGGATATTAGGTTATGCTTCAGTCCACATACATATGCTACCTTCCTGAAAGTGATAGCTCTAATTTTAACCTTCTAATAGCCTTCAGTTTGGCCATAGTTGGAGTCACCAAATATTACTTTTGGATCTAGCTTGGACTTATAGTTGATTAGGTTGTCCTTGCTGTCAGTCATGTGATTTGAACAACCACTATCCAGGTACCACTGTTCCTCTGTGGTGGGATAGTCTTTCACCTGCATTTAAACAGATTAGATATTCTTGACACAGGTTACCTTGGGTCCTTATTTCTTTTCATAATTAAAACTGGAAATATAAGAGTATTCAGGTTGGTTCTTATATCTTACGGGGTGATATCTTCTTGGTCGTATTATCTATTGGTTGAATGGATTGATATATTCCCTAGGTTGATTAAACGTTCTGAAGAAATTAAGATTTCTGTTAAATTGAACTGGGATCGACGAATCTTGATAAGTTCGTCGATTTGCGTTTGACAAAAAGGGATGAGTTCGTCGAACACTGCTCAGAGAATGAAGGTATTCATTTTCTGTGCCCCAATATCGTCGATCACAGTTCGAAGATCTGTATTGGTTTCATCGATCATAGTTTGACGAATAATTATAAGAGAATTACGCGTTCAGAGTTCGTCGATTGGATTTCGACGAACTGTAAGCATTTTGTCATTCTGAGTTCAACGAAAACTGTTGAACATAGTTTTTATAAGATTTCTTATTTGTCTTTCTCCTTCTCTTGGTATTCTGAGTAAGTTTAATTGGTTACTTATCTTCATTTAGCTTTGCTTTTCCTTTTTCAGAGACAATTTGATTGGAGTTGACATAATATTTTTCTTAAATAATGGGGGTTGGCTTGATGAAGCATCTAAGCCCAGCTTGTCATTAAGTCTGGCATTTACTGTACTTGTGATGTTCATTAACTTGATGCTACTCCCATTTAGGGATTCTTCAAGTTTCCTTGCCTCTGCTGATTCAGATTTTAGTGACATGATTTGTTTAGTTGCAATAGTTAGTTCATCCTTTATTTTGATGTTTTTAGATAGTAGATTGTCTTGATCAGTTATCTTATCTCTGAGTATTTTAATTTCCTTCTCAGAATTAATCAAATCATTACAAAATAGTTTGAATTCAGTTTTAAAGCTATCTAAATTAAAATCAAATGAAGAGATTACCTGATACTCTTCAGATTCTGATTCTTTTTCAGATTGCTCATCTTCAGAAAGGCTGCCTGATGCATTGATAGCCATCAAGCAAACTTCTCTTGCTTTTGCTTCCTCTTCTTTCTTCACTTGAGCTGGAAGATGAGGATTCTTCTTCTGAATCACTCCAGGTTTCATCAACAAAGCCCTTGTCCTTTCTTTTGTACTTGCTGGAGGAGGGCTTACTATAATGCCTTCTGGATTCCTTTTCTTTTCTTTTCTCCTTATTATTATTTTCTGGACATTCTGAAATGATATGTCCAGGTTTCCTGCTTCCAAAACACAAAATCTCTTTAGTAGGTGTTTTGTCATACCTTGGTTTGTCATCGTGTCTGGATGATTTTCTTTTGAAATCCTTTCTTGCTATCTTGTAGAATCTTCTTGACAGAAGAGCTATAAGCTCACCATTAGCAGGTGGAGCTTCTGATCCTTCAACTGCTTTGAAGGCAATGCTTGGCTCTTTTCTCCCTGGTGTAGAGGATTTCTGCTCAGCAGCTTCTCTGGTCTTCATCAGTTGCTCATAAGATTTGAGCTTTTCCAATAGCGAATCAGTAGTGATCTCATTCAGACTTCTGGCCTCCTTGATTGGCCAGATTCTAGAATCCCATGAGCTGGGGAAGCACATGAGAATCTTATCATTGATCTCATTCAGGGTTATGTCCTTGTCTGATGTGTTTAGCTCATTGATAATTGAGCTAAGTCTATTATGCATATCCCCACTTACTCAAATTCTTCTTTCTTGAAGTTCTCATACTGGGAGATGAGATTAGATCTTCTATCTTTTCTCTCATCTGCAGATCCATCAACCATATATTTTAGGGAATCCCAGATGGCTTTAGCTGAGGTACACTCTGCTACTTTTTGGAAAATGTCATCTGATATTGTCAGATCCAGAATGTTTATGGCCTTAGAATCAGCTATCTTGGCCTTCTTCTGTACATCTGTCCACTCAGGTGGTGGAACAGTATGTATAACGACCCTACCCCCTACCCGAGGCAGTGGTTCCTTTTTTGTATGCATGGCCATCATCATATCATCAAACACCATATCTATCATTCTCTTTCTCAATCTAACAATCACAATTACATCAGAAATGTCGGTATCCACCAGACGCTTCGTGCACTCAGGGCACCTTCTTGGTTTACCGGGCATCCCAGTAGTACACCGCTGATTCGAGGTACTTCACTTGTTGGTTGGACGGCTCAAGTCTAGTCCACCAGTCTCGCAAGCTGGCGATATCCCGTCCATACCACTCAGAGGTACAACCTCTCAGCATTCACAAATAACTAGAGCAGATCGACCCATAACATGTGGTGTAGCAAGCTGGGTTATCGTTGCTCCCCAGGCATACCACCAATCGACCCCTCACCTATTTCCTGATCGACCCACCATTGTAGTGCAGCAAGTCGGGTGCTCGCTTTCCGGGTCATGCCACCAATCGATCCCTTCTAACTAGATCAACCCACCCTAGTAGTGTAGTCGGCCGGGTACTCGCTTCCTGGCGTACTACCAATTGATCTCTCTTCATAACCAGGAGCTTTCGCAAAGCCTCCTCACAGCCATCATCACATCCATACAATCATACAATCATAGCATAATCTCTTTTATACATCAAATCCATGGAGTCTTCTCCAGTTTACCCATGAACATCACCAATCCAGACTACCCATCCAGAAGAGCTTCACACAGCATGCATATGCCGTACTCCACACTTTTGGCTCTAGATGTAGACTCAATGAAGGAATCACTTCTGAGATCCACCTCTTGGTGGAGGATTCCATGCACATGCATAAAGAAAGGACTTCTATGTCCAAGAAGGAGATCGTCACCCTTGAAGATCGCTTCGGAGCCATGAATCAGCCGGATAGAAATCACCGTCTTAGCCTTGCCTCCACGAATCCGAACTCGGATCTTCAATCCACACTTCGCAGCTCCTCTAGCAGCGGGCTTTCCTCCTCCTTTCCTCCCTTGCTCTCCCTTTCTCTTTCTCTCTCTCTCTCTCTTGGTAGGGGGTAGGGTCGTTATACGTGGTCAGCTAAAGCTGACCGTTACTTTATTTGCCGCTCTTTTGTGGATATTTGTTTGCAGGTGCTGCTGCTTGAAATGAAATGAGCGGAATGGATAGACTACTGCTAAAGGCCTTTGAAGTCCATGCGAAGGAATGTGTTTGGATTTCATGTGTGGCCGGCTTGCTTGCCGATGTACGAAAATGTAATTGTGTGGAAAGAGAAACTTGTAATGCCTTAAGGCCAGTGTGTGTGTTGTATACATTCCTGGTGTTGATATATAAATGTGGAGTTTATATAGAAGTGGACATTCTCTGAGCTGAGTTCTTTAATTTAAAAATGTTGCGCTAGAATGGATTGAGTTAAGGATGCGAATAGAATTTGATTGTCACACATAATTCCACTGCTTGTCTGTGACATATGGCGTGGGTCCCCGGCCGGACCCATCGTTATATGCCATGTGACGACTGGGGGCGTTATAGCATGAGTGCTGGAAGTTGCAGTAGATATAGCCACTAGAGCTGGTGGACCTGTCAAGATAGAATTAAAAATATCTTCATCAATGGAGTTCATATATAATTTAATTCTTGCCTTCCAGATAGCAAACTTGTTCAAGTTGCAAACTGGAGGTCTGGTGCTTGCATAGTCCTTATTCTGTGCCATGGTATAAGTAATATGCTAGAGAAATTTAGATCTTAGAATGATCTGTTGGTTCAAGTGTTACCTTGTACAACCAAATAGACCTGCTTTGATACAAATTGAAAGAATGGGGAAAGATCTAATTTACTCTAGAGGGGGGTGAATAGAGTTTATTTAAAATCTTTTGGCTTTTTTTTAAATCTATCAGTAAAGTAGTGATAGTAGTAGGTATATAAAATGAAATAGAAACTAGGCTAAACAATACAATCACAGCACAGCAAAACAAAGAAGAATGAACACACAGACAACACAAGAATTTATAGTGGCTCCCCAAATCTGGGTACATCCACTCTTCTACCACCCTGGTAGGAATCCACTAGCAGTTTTTTGATCAGGTGACTGCCACCACAGGTTTTTGCTCAGGTGTCCTATCACCACAAGATCTATTTGTAGGGAGATCTGACAACCCTTTAGTCTTTTGATCAGGTGCCCAAAAACCAACAAAAACTTTTGAAGGGAGTTAATCTTTTGTACAGGTGGTTAAGAAGGAGATGTGGTCTTCTCTTTCTCTAAGAAACAAAGAAGACTTCAGTGGATTGTTGGTGTCAAAGCTCCCCCTGAGATGTTGAAATGTTCAGGAAAACTGGAGCTTTGCTCCGAGTGTAGGTCTTCAGATTTGTTGATCTCCAACAAGATTTCAAACTGACGTTCTTTGATTGTCTCTTGAAAGCCTTGAAGAAGCATTATTGATGATGAAGACATAATGAATTTGTTCAGAAATTTTCTCTATCTTGTTTTTGTGTGAGTCAGTTGACCGTCTAAAAAAGAATCTCTCTTTTATATCCTGCTCTCTCATTCTGCTTTTGAATTTTGAATTATAAGCAGTAATTGCTGATTAGATTCTGGGAATTGAAACGGCTGGAATATAGACTTTATTGAGTTTCCCTAACTATCCCAGTAAAATAAGCAATTAATTAACTCTAATGAAATCCATAATTAATGATGCCATGAATGGCTATATTCTTGAGAATATGAGCATTAATTACTCAGAGAATTACTACCAAAGAATAGAATGAATTAGGGACAGAAATATGGAAAACTTATCATTCGAGCTCTAAATAGATTTCATTGACCTCAGGGCAGATTTTGTCGACCTAAACTCCAAGTTTGTCGAGCTGAGAAATCTGCTTCATCGACCTGAGATCAGCGAACCTCAATCTAAAAATATCATCTTAATTCTGAGATCCAAGTTCATCAAACTGAGAAATCTTTCTGGAGCAGAGTTTGTCGACCAGAGCTCGAATATTGTTGAGCTCAACTCAGAGAAAGAACTCTAAGTTCATCGATCTGTGATAGACGATTGTCGGGCTAAGTTTGAAGAACTTCGAACTAATAATCTGAACTCTGAATTCTTCTAAGTATTGAGTCTCCTGAAGTCTACTGTTGGCTGGTCCATGAAGGTTGATTCTAATGACTAGCCTAAAATCTAGGACTAACAAACTTGACCCTGGCTATATAAGGTCGGTCAAATATCCTAATAGTGAACCTTAGTCCAAATCCAATCTAGGGATCCAACATAATTCCTTACCATCTCCAAGTTGCCATTTCCCCCTCCCTCTCCCGATCTCTCCCTCGATTGTTTCCTCACGCTCCGCACCCGAGCAGAGCTACCTCTCCCAATTTTATTTCTCCCATTGTCATTGGAAGGAAGGGCCAATCCACCTCCCTCCTCTCCTAACCTCTCTCACATTGTCGCTAGAAGGAAGGGTCGAGCCCGTTCTTCACTATCCTGTTGCCGCCGGAATGTGGAGAAGAACCTCATCCTTCCTTCTCCCATTGTCGTTGGAAGGGCCAAGCCCAACTTCCCTCTTCTTTTTCGCTGCTACTGGAGCCTCCTCCTTCCACTGTCCTGGTCGCCTCCTGTAAGGTGGAAAACCCAAGCCTCTCTCTTCCCTACCAACCCCCTCTCCTCTTGGCCGACCAAGAGGGGTTAGGGTTGAGATTATGCTTACGGAAGGAAGCCGCCCAGAGGTGATAATAGATAATAACTAAGGTTTGCTTATGTATTACATCAAAGTGTTTTATTTAGAGCACAGACCGATCTGTGGAAACCAATCTGTGATGACCGAGCTATGGCTCCAAAACACGCATCAAGGGTAATGACTTTTCTTTTTGTGCAGGTGAAGCCCTTAATTTTAACATGTATGCATGAAAGCCCCTCCCCACAGACGGGTAGGGGAAGGTTGTTCATCGACGGGTCGATGTGTACATCCCCGTTATTAAATTGAATTTAGTACTCGGAAGCACGTGTATGGTTTTAGGCATGCTGCATGAAGCCCATCCGGATGTGTGGTCTGGATTGTTAAAATTCTTTGAATTTCTGGAGAAGACTCATTGGAAGTTGAATGTTTCAGAATGGGGTCTTCTCGGGCTGGCAGTTAGTACTTGAGGTGTGCTGTAGTAAACATCCTGATGTTTTCATAGAATCGATGTATCATTATCATTAGCTCCCGAGGAGCTTTTGTTATGGTGTGCGCCTAACTAATCTCTCAGAGACCATGTGCTACTGTGTTGAGTTGCATGCCTTGGGTGCCCTACTTTTGTGGCCACGAGTGACAACCTTGAAATATAACGTGTGTTATGTCATGTACAGGAAAGGGGATGCGGACCCACATCATTGTTGTTAATTGGAACGATGATCTGAGCAACGAGAAATAGATGAACTGTACGTGTTGAATTTTTTGAAGAGAAAGTGGGCGGCCTGGTCAGCTTGGGCAGTCTCTCCGTGCGGCTTGTGCGGACAGAAGGTGGCAGCCTGGCAGATCCTCTTAGATATGGCTGGAGATCTGTTCTCCGAGGAAGCCGGGCGAATAGGATAATTATCCGCTCAGTTAACGGTTTGTGTTCGGGCTCTGGAGTTCGCGGGGTGTGTGCGGACTTCTTTTTGTAATAGTTGGTGTTGTATTCACACCAGGAATGTCTGGTGATGTAGATTTGGTTTGAATTTGGACCAATTCTAGGTTGGATCTGTCTAGGAGGTCGTTGTTGGGTATTACATCGATAATATCCCGAATTTGTATGAAGTCGCCCGTAAACTAATATGAATTAAGTTTGTATTTGATGCTCTGTTTGTTAATTGTTTACAGGATTTAATTGCAAAGTGTAGACCAATGTCAGTCTACAATAAGTCTCCAAATATAGGACCATACAATGTAATTCCTTTTTGTGTGATCCATGGTGTTGACTCTTGTGTAGCCTCTCTATTGGGAGACACTTATTTTTCAAGCATTAAGGGTAAGAGAAAAGTTGGATGCTGATTTTTGTGAAGGATGAAAATTTCAAGTTTTTTAGAAAAAGTCTAAGTCTTTTTCTCGAGTACTATATTTGTACTCGAGAAGGACTTATGATTATTCTTGAGTAAGAATTGTCTTCATTTCGAGTAACAGAAGTTGTTCTCGAGAAAGCTACTTGCTGTTCTCGAGAAAGGCTTTTGTTCTCGAGTAATATATGGCATTTCTTCTCGGAATGTTTGTTTTCCAGACAAATATTTTTCTAGGTCTTTTTCTATAGAAGAATGATATTATTCTCGAGAGAACTATCTTCTTTTCTCGAGATGCAGAAGGTATTTGTCCAGAACCAGTGTACTTTTCTCGAGAGCCAAACTTTTGTTCTCTGGATGACTATTTGTTCTCGAGTACCAGGATGTCTTTTCTCGAGAATAAAATATGATTTTTCTCGAGTACTTCTTTTCGTTCAAGAGACTGCAGATTTCCAGCTCCACATATTTTTCTAAGTATTTTTCTCGAGACAGCCTTTTATTCTCGAGTGTCAAAATAATTCTTATTGAGAACTATAAACTATTTTTCTCGAGTAATTTACTTCTTTCTCCAGAACGTTGTTTTCTTTCTCCACATCAATTTTCTCCAAGTCTTCTTCTCGAAAACTTCTGTATTTTTCTCGAGTAACAGAATTCATTTGTTCTCGAGTAAAAGCATTCTTCTCGAGAACACCCGTTCAGATTTTCTGAAATTTGCTAATTATGACTGTTAGGGTAATCCTATATAAGTACTTCTCATTTTTGACTAACCCTAAGAAGTTTTAAGAAGAAATAAGAAGAATTCAGCCGCCGCAAGAAGTATTTTCTAAGCTTTCTGAATCCGTTCTTTCTTTCCAAATCGAGAGTCGCCGATCTTCTTCTTCATCGCCAAGGCACTTTCGATTCAGATTGATTCAGAGAATATTGATTCACAGATCGATATTATTTCCAACGAAAGATCTTCTACTTGATCGCGTGAGTCCAGAGATTTTCAGATCTAGAGATTACCGATTCTTCTTCAACAAATTCTGATAAAGCTGCAAAGCTCAAAGGAAGAAGAACATTCAGAAGGATTTCAAATCTGAGAATAAATCACTATTTGTATTCATTATTTCATTTTATTCTTATAGGAGATCTTTCTTCGAGTTGTAGGAGTTGTTTTTTTCTGAGTTATTGTAGAAAGTTTTATCTTCCGAGTGTAGATCCATATTTGGGATCGAGTTGTAGGAACATTGTTCCGAGATGTAGTGTTGGGTAATGTATCCACAATTACCTGGATTTGAGGAAGCCACCTGTCAAGCTAAGATGAATTCACAATGTATTTGATGAAACCTTTTAAGTTGTGCTTGCAGTTATTCCACGCTAAGTGCACTCCAATGTCAGGGTGCAGTAGGTCAATATACACGGGTCTGCACAACGTAATCCCTCGTTGAGCAGATCAGTGTGTTGGCCTACGTGTACTCTCTCTATTGGAGTGTACTTATTTTCAAGTACAGGGCTGTGATAATGCAAGAGCAGACAAGGAGCAAGGATGAGTCAAAGAGCAGCTCATAGGCGGAAAGACGAAAAATCATCCAAGTATTATTCGACGAGAATCACCAAGTGATTCTCGGCGATTCGGTGAGAATCACTACTTCTCGCCGAATCGTCGAGAATCACTGGTTGATTCTCGCCGTCTCTATCCAGCTACATCAAAGCGTGCAAATCTGGCGCTAAGTCATAATCGTCGAGAATCATCAAGTGATTCGGCGAGAATCACTAGTGATTCTCGACGAATCGTCGAGAATCACCGGCTGATTCTCGCCGACTCGTCGAGAATCACCTTCGATTCTCACCGAATTTGACTTGGGCAATTTTCTGGATACCACTGGACCGGATCAAATGTTAAGGCTCTGTTTGGAACCGGAATTAGGGTTTCTTCAGGTGGGACCCATAACGGTCATAATGGAGTATTATACCGTATAAATACACGTGTATTTTGAACAGTAAGAACACACAGAAAAAGACGAAGCCGAGCCGCCGACCTTGACCTAGATCGCGAAACCAGCTCCGCCGTGGTCGCCGCTCGTACAAGTAAATCGCCGGCTTTGATCGTAATTCTTCCAGATCTTCCGACGACAGAAGCTTAGCCAAGTGTAGCGTCTCATGCGTCTAACCAGAGTTCCTTTGTCTCTTGATTTGTTGATCGGGAAAACCTTCCCCTTCCGAATCGATCGAGACGATCGATCCTAGTGTGACCGTTGGTAGACCTTGCTAGCTTTGCTACTAAGATTGAATCTCTAAAGTACAGCAGCCACACACCGTTGTCGCCGCCGATCCCGAGAACCGAGCCGCCGCCCCTCTTGCCGCCGCCGGTCTCGGGGAGATTCTCTCCAAGAGAGATCTAGGGTTGTGGACTCTTCGTTGACTTCTAGAACACGTCATCGAACGAAGAGGGACACCTTAGTCTCCAAAAGTTGTTTGTATTTCTTGTACATTCTAGTTTCTTTTTGTTGTAAAGGAACGTTGGTTCCTAGTTGTAAGGGTTGAGTGCAACCCGTGTTGTGGGAGTGTTGTCTCCTACGTGTGGAAGGGTTCCTTCCGATAGTGCAAGGATTGGATTTCAATCCTGTTGGTGAAGTGACCGAGTCATCCCTTGTTGGGAGATAGGTCGAAGGGGGAAAGTGGATGTACCCAAATCGGGGAACCACTATAAATTGCTTGTGTCCTTTCTTTGCTGTGCTGTTTTGTTATCATGTGCAGGTACAATTTTAACTCCGCAAAAACGCTGCACGTCACCTATTCCCCCCCCCCCCCAATAGGTGAAGGTAGTTGACACTAGGTGGACTTTCAAGTGGTATCAAAGCGAGGTTACTCATCAAAAAGGTTAACACCTTGAGTAGAATCCTGCCACCAGTGTCAAAAGCATGGAGCTGGATCATGGGATCTCTCCACTAAGACTTCCCACGTGCACTAAGGAGTATTATCCCGTCTGGAAGATGAGAGTATCCTATTACCTGGAGGCTATCGATCCTTGAGCATCTCTCATCTTAGAAGAGGGTCCTTTCATTCCTATGAAGACCTCTAGCTCTGGAAAGGATATCCCAATCCCCAAGTGTATTACTGAGATGTCGGAGACTGAACTCTCATTGTTTAATCTGGACAAGATGATTCGTCAGACCATCATGGATGTCTGGTCTGGACCTTCTTGATCTAGATTGGAAAAATGTGGGACGGCCAAATCTATGTGGGTAACCATCTCAGAGCTGATGGGGGGATCAAAGAAAGCAGGAATCTGCTGTCAGCAAGAGGATGAATCCTATATGGGGGTCCTCGCCTCTGAAGATGAAGGCAAGGATCAATCGGACAGCATCAGGGCTCCGGTGTCCTTGTCAGAGACTGAAGAAGAAATTGAGGAAAGCAGTTCTGATGAGGCTGACACAACAGTCTCTGGCACTGGTGACAATAACTCTGAAGAGCAGGTAACTTCTTCATCTTGCCCCTTCTCTCTTGAAGTTCCTGAAAACAGGAATTGTCACCCTTCAGAAAATCCTGATTCCCTGAAGAGAGCCCTTCAGAAAAGCAACCTACTTGTTGAGGAGAAAGCTCAGGAGATTGCTCGGCTGAAGATCTTGTTGGTTCTCCAATTGGCATCCAACAAGGTCAAGGACTCTAAAATCTCAGATCTAGAGAGTAGTCTAGAGAATGAGAAAAGGATAGTATCCAACTTTTCCAAGGTTGATGCTATGAAGAGAAAGGAATAAAATGGGTGGATCTCCCGAATTATCAATTCATGGAGAAATGGAGAAACAGTATTCGGACCCCCCACTCCAGGCAGGAAGGGTATTCATCATGCCTTCAGGTATGATCACAGGAACAATCGTGGTCACTGCAAGGGTGATCTGTCCTCATGTGGAGACACCCATAGTGTCAGGGCTATCATGGCTACCCATGAGAGAATACCTAAGGCTCATTCTGAGCCCTTTGTATTCTTGGCCACTGCCACAACTCGGCATGAATCTGCTGGTATCAGCTCTCAGAACGCTTCTCACCAACCCGAGGACACATGAAAGGGAAGTTAGAAGTCATGCAGTAAATTCTCATGGGGACTCTGGAAGGGTGCTGACTGAAAGGAAGGCACCACCTCCCAGGCCTCATGACGCTCGCTACATGCACTCCTTCCACCCTTCCAAGTGTCACAGTGGAAGAGGCAATTTTGGGAGGAGATCTGGATCTATCCCGTTTGGACCTTGGACCATGACTACCTCAGTCACTGGATCAGGTCAGAAACGGAGGTACAACATTCACACGTGTTGGTGCTGTGGCAAGGTGGGACACTTTGCCATAGACTGTTGGCACAACCCCTCTGTGTCAAGGGCAAGGGCCTATCCACATCTTCTGGGCAGAGGTAGTCTTCCTGACAGGACTTCTGAGGGAAGACATTCGAGTTTTCATACTAACAAGAACCTAGGACCCAATATGTATTGGGTTCCTAAGGTAAAGTAACTCTCTTTTGCAGGGTAGTCTAGGTTCCCGTAAATATGATGGGAACTAGACAGAAGATGTTTCAAGACTGAATTGGAACAGGTATCTGGAATAACAGAAGTGATATCTACATTGGCATACTCACATTGAATACCTGGTATGCTTTAACCAGAGGGGCTAAATGATAACTCTCATAATTCCAGGTATTTTTGATCAGCTCCAATACTTGAGTCATATTGTATCGACATTTACATATATATATATTTTATATATATACACATATATGTGTGTACGCCTAAGGATAGGTTAACATTGTAAACATAAACCTTAGATACATTAATAAAGATTTATCTGTAATTCCACTGGTAGATTCGAGAACTAACATCTATAGGCATAAATCAGTTCACTGAAAACTAACGAAGATACGTCATTGGAAATCACTACAACTTACAATTGACATCAAGAAATGTATGGAAAAACCCCGTTCAAACCCTAAATAGATTGGCATTAAGAAATATATATATATTTAGAAGATTTTTAAATTGTCTTGATATCAGAAGACTTCGAGAATCCGGCATGCCTCTTAACCCGTAGATTCCTATTAAAAATCCCTTCGATTTCGACTTAGACAATCTCCCGCCGATCCTTAGCATTTCGCTCTTCACACGGAAACCCTGTTAAAACCCCGTTAAACCCGTCGATATCGCACAGGAATCCCGCCGACCCTTCATATTCCGCAGGAAACTCGCCGATTCTTCCTCTTCCGTCGATATCCCGCAGGAAACCCACCTTTCATTTCCGACGAAGTTCCTCTTCCTTCGATATCCCGCAGGAAACTCGCCGATTCTTCCCTCCATAGATCACTCCTCTCGGGTCCAGGGCGCTCGTCCAAGTCTCGGCGGGTTCGATCAACCAAAGTCGAGATCGTCTTCCGGTTTTCCGTCGTCTCCGTCGATTCTCACCTTCTACGCTCTTGGGTAACCACTTCCTCACCCTTACAGTGACTTACTCTTAGTGTAGCTTCCCTCTTGATTTCTAATTAGGTGTAGTCTTGGGATTTCAGCTTTGCAATGGCTCCAAGGACAACCGCCGGCCTGGTCACTGGATGTGAGTTGGTTCGAACAGGGTTCTCACATGATTCGGATGAATTCAGAAACATCATCATCATGTTTGAAGAGGCTGGACTCTCTTTCATACTGGAGCACCCCTGCAAAATCTTGGACAAGGAAGTGATGGAGTTCTTCGCAACTGCCAAACTCCGGAATGAAGACTCTCTCATCAAGAGTAAGGTTGCAGGTGCAAAGATCAAGATGTCTGCAAGCAAGCTGACCCAATACCTATAACTCACTAGTTCTGAGCACGAGGATTATCTGGAGGAACAGGATAAAACCAGAACATTATTATTCTATGGACTCGCTCGAGAAACCAGATCGATAAAGCGAAAGGAAATGAATGAGGAGGGGAAACTTCTGTCCGACATCATTGGGAAAGTGCTGATATGCAAACCCGACTCACATGACCACATCTCAGCGGACATGTTCAAGATCCTTGTGGCGATTGTCTGTAGAAAGAGATTCAACTGGGGGGCATTGCTTTTTGAGAAGATTAAGGACACTCTCAGATCTCCAAGTTTTGGAAGAATCATCAGCCTATATCTCAATCAGTTAAACGGAGATAGGTTTGACATGAGTAAAGGAGTTCCATTGCCTATATCTCCTGCCGAGGACAGAACTGTAGCTGATTCCTTGGTTATCCCCAGTGAAATTCCTGATGCACTGACTGCAGGAATTGAGGGGGAGCCTCTACCCTCTTTTGCTGATATCATAACTGGCATCTCTCAGATAGCTAGAGATGAAGTTGCGGATCTACAAGAAGAAAGTGAAGCTGTGATGGAAAATGAGGCGGCCCTGAACATGAATGATCTAGGAGCCGGAGGTAATGTAGAGGAAAATGATGAGGGAGGTTTGGAAGATGATGCAGCTGAGGATGATTTCATTGATGATGAGGATGAGGAAGAAAGAAATGCGAGACAGGAAGTACTAGAGCCTCAGGACATCACTGAAGTTCCATCTGACATGCAAGCTCCTGAGATCGTTCCTGAGAAAATTAGTGCAACAGTGGAGGGGGAGTGCAGTACTTCCGAGAAATCTACTGAGGCTGCAAGTATTCCGCCCTTAGAGACTGTGCTAGTGTCCAGCTCTACAAGTAAATCTGCTGAAGAGCAAGGCCAAGGAATGCCTCAGGATCATCCACTACGAGCTGATCTAGCTAATCACACGGTGAATGTTATTCAAGGTATCGTGGATGAGCTCAAAGCATCTTTTGAGAAAGCTCAAAATAAAATGTTAAAAAGAATTAAGAAATCTGAGAATCTCATGCTCAAGAACGTTGTGGAAATCAATCACAAATTGGATTTGATGGAAAAGAAGTTTGAAGACAAGTATACAGTAGCCGGCCAAGCTGTAACTCTTCTTATGGACGGATTAAAAAAGAACACCGATACTCTCGTAGTAGTGAATCAGAATGCTCATGTCGTAGCAAATAACATTCAAAAGTTTGATGGCAATATGGTGACTCTTAACAGCAATCAACAAGCCATGGTTACCGAGTTCTCCAAGACTACAAAGCACATTGATGAGTCACTGCATTCTTATGCAAACTTCATTGGAGTCGAAGCCAAAAAGGGGGAGAAAGAATATACAGCTAAGGTGGCCGAGCTTCACGAAATCATAATCAAAAAGTTTGAGCAGTCAAACATATATGTTTATGACAGTTGCTGGTGGATGCTCAAACAAGCGTTAGGCGCTAACATCCCTGAAAATCCTGAGGGTAATCCTGCTCCTGAAATTAATACTGCGGCTGATGAGGGAGCAAGTGCTGAAGAAGTTCCTTTAAGTGAAGCTGATGCTCATAGGGCTGCTAGGGCCACCTCCAAGGCAAAACTAATGGCAATGTTTGACCAAGGAGCCCTAGCAAAAGCTAGGGACAAGAGAAAATCTCAAGAAGGGACTTCTAAGGAAACGCAAGCTGAAAAGAGAATCAGATTGAAGGAGGATGAAGTAAGGAACGAAAGGTGGAGTCCGGTATCAAAGAGTATTATCTTGGACACGTTCTGGCTACAAGAAAAAGGGGAAATCAATCGGAACGACGTATACAACCAGCATGAGTGGGAGCTGCACAAGACATATGAAGCTAAACGGAACATCTTCTTCAGGACCAACACTGCGGCAGATAAAGCTCCTCCTCCCAGATACTATCCAAAGCCCAAGGAGTACGTTGAGAGGCAAAGAAAGAAGTTTTTGGCTCAAAAACATAAGGATGACCTAGCCAAAGAGCAATAGACAGAAATTTATAGCTTGTCATTGTCTCATGAACACTTTTATCTTTTCTTATTGTTATATGAACAATCTTGGGATATATATATATATATATATATATATATATATATATATATATATATATATATATATATATATATATATATATATATATATATATATATATATATATATATATATATATGAATTTATGATTGACTCAAGCTTTGATCTGTTTGCCTCTATTTCCTTGTGCCGCATATTTAAATTCTATATGCTGTATATATTATCTGGATGGTGGTATTCATCTTAGCTAGTAGGATTTTGGCTTCGTCAAATAGGGGGAGATTGTTGGGTAATGTATCCACAATTACCTGGATTTGAGGAAGCCACATGTCAAGCTAAGATGAATTCACAATGTATTTGATGAAACTTTTTAAGTTGTGCTTGCAGTTATTCCACGCTAAGTGCACTCCAATGTCAGGGTGCAGTAGGTCAATATACACGGGTCTGCACAACGTAATCCCTCGTTGAGCAGATCAGTGTGTTGGCCTACGTGTACTCTCTCTATTGGAGTGTACTTATTTTCAAGTACAGGGCTGTGATAATGCAAGAGCAGACAAGGAGCAAGGATGAGTCAAAGAGCAGCTCATAGGCGGAAAGACGAAAAATCATACAAGTATTATTCGACGAGAATCACCAGGTGATTCTCGCCGATTCGGTGAGAATCACTAGTGATCCGAATCGTCGAGAATCACTAGTGATTCTCGCCGAATCATCGAGAATCACTGGTTGATTCTCGCCGTCTCTATCCGGCTACATCAAAGCGTGCAAATCTGGCGCTAAGTCATAATCGTCGAGAATCATCAAGTGATTCGGCGAGAATCACTAGTGATTCTCGACGAATCGTCGAGAATCACCGGCTGATTCTCGCCGACTCGTCGAGAATCACCTTCGATTCTCACCGAATTTGACTTGGGCAATTTTCTGGATACCACTGGACCGGATCAAATGTTAAGGCTCTGTTTTGAACCAGAATTAGGGTTTCTTCAGGTGGGACCCATAACGGTCATAATGGAGTATTATACCGTATAAATACACGCGTATTTTGAACAGTAAGAACACACAGAAAAAGACGAAGCCGAGCCGCCGACCTTGACCTAGATCGCGAAACTAGCTCCGCCGTGGTCGCCGCTCGTACAAGTAAATCGCCGGCTTTGATCGTGATTCTTCCAGATCTTCCGGCGACAGAAGCTTAGCCAAGTGTAGCGTCTCACGCCTC
This sequence comes from Platanthera guangdongensis, assembly GCA_039583875.1. Lineage (NCBI taxonomy): Eukaryota > Viridiplantae > Streptophyta > Magnoliopsida > Asparagales > Orchidaceae > Platanthera > Platanthera guangdongensis. The sequence continues at coordinate 90,977,277 of CM077162.1, read as the reverse complement.
TAACCAGAGATCCTTTGTCTCTTGATTTGTTGATCTGGAAAACCTTCCCCTTCCGAATCGATCGAGACGATCGATCCTAGTGTGACCGTTGGTAGACCTTGCTAGCTTTGCTACGAAGATTGAATCTCCAAAGTACAGCAGCCACACACCGTTGTCGCCGCCCATCCCGAGAACCGAGCCGCCGCCCCTCTTGCCGCCGCCCCTCTTGCCGCCGCCGGTCTCGGGGAGGTTCTCTCCAAGAGAGATCTAGGGTTGTGGACTCTTCGTTGACTTCAAGAACACATCATCGAACGAAGAGGGACACCTTAGTCTCCAAAAGTTGTTTGTATTTCTTGTACATTCTAGTTTCATTTTGCTGTAAACGAACGTTGGTTCCTAGTTATAAGGGTTGGGTGCAACCCGTGTTGTGGGAGTGTTGTCTCCTACGTGTGGAAGGGTTCCTTCCGATAGTGCAAGGATTGGATTTCAATCCTGTTGGTGAAGTGACCGAGTCATCCCTTGTTGGGAGATAGGTCGAAGGGGGAAAGTGGATGTACCCAAATCGGGGAACCACTATAAATTGCTTGTGTCCTTTCTTTGCTGTGCTGTTTTGTTATCTTGTGTAGGTACAATTTTAATTCCGCAAAAACGCTGCACGTCACCTATTCCCCCCCCCCCATAGGTGAAGGTAGTTGACACTAGGTGGACTTTCATGTAGGATTCGTTTCAATCCAAGATTAGTGTAGTAGCCGGGTCTAGTGCTCTGCTAGATCGGTGAGTGTAAAGTGGATGTACCCAAGGTTGGGGAACCACTGTAATTCTTGGTGTCCTCTATGATTGCTTGGTTTGATTTGCTATGCTTAGATCATTAAATTTTTATTCCGCAAAAAGATGCACAACTCACCTATTCACCCCTCTCTAGGTGATTTAGGTAAGAAAACTTAAAATATTTTCAATTGGTATCGGAGGGAGGTTGTTCATAAAAAGGTTAACACCTTGAACAGATCTCCCCCAAAGTTGTCTTTTGAGTTATCCAAGCATGCACAAGGCCAAGGATTTTTCAAAGCTTCTTCTATGCATAAAGACTAACTTTCACATGTGGAAAGAAAAGATTAAGTTCTTCATGGAAGCTATGGATCCAAGGATCTTCATGATTGTTGAATAAGGTCCTTATGTTCCAATGACCATCTCCACTATAGATCCTACCAAAAAGGTTCCTAAGAAATTGATGGATCTGGATAAATATGAGATTGCACTTGTCTCATTGGACAAGAAAACTAAAAATATTATAGCAAGTGCAGTCGATGATTCTATGCTGCAGAATTTGATTCACAACCAATCTGCTAAAGAAATGTGGCAGTCTCTTATCACCCTGATGGAAGGCACCAAAGAAGTTAGGGATGATAGAAGATTTCCATTGAATCAAAAGTATGAAGCCTTCTGACAAGGATCAATGTATTCAATAGTAGATACCTTTGAGAATTTCTTCATGACTGTGAACGCCGTAAGAGTATATGGTCGGGTCTTCATATATGGTGAGCTGAATGATAAGTTAATAATGTCCCTGACTAAGGAATGGGATAATAAAGTCTGTGCTATTAGGGAGTTTGGTAAGTTACTAGAGACTGACCCTCAAAACCTCTTTGAGAAGCTGATGTCATATGAGCTGCACATCAATTCTAGAAAAGCTGAAGAGGAGAAGAGTCGGTCATCATCCAAGGAGAAGTCTGTTACACTGAAGGAAGATAGCTCAAGGAAGATTAAAGCTGCTTCACTTGCTCCTGCACAGGAAGATAGTGATGAAGAGACTTCAGAGCCAAGTACCTCAGGCTCAGAACAATCTGAAGGAGAGTTTTCTCTACTCTCAAGGCAGTTCAAGAAATTCTTGAACAAGAAGAAGCAATGGAGAGGCAAGGATGCCTCGTATAGAAGATCACGTCATGATGGTGATCGACACAAAAAAGGCTCAACCAGCCAGGACAGGTACAATACTAAAGAGAAAAAAACATATTTCTTATGACATAGTTTGCTGCTATTGTAATAAGCAATGTCACATCATCGCTGATTGCCCTCACCAGAAGGAGGGTGGAAAGAGAGAGGAAAAGAAATCCTCATATAATAAGAAAAGGACAGAAAGAAGCCTCGTAGCCAAGAAGGGAAAGACTCTTAGCGACTCTGACACATTTGAGTCATGTGAAGAAGAGGAAGCCTACTTCGGGCTAATGGCACAAACTGATGATGAACAAGAACCCCAGTTTAGTGAGAAGGTAAATTCTCATACTCCTCTTTCTGAATTTGATGTTTATGATCATGATCATAAGGACAACTCTTCTGACGATGAGTCTGAACTCATGGCCCAGTATAAGGAGTTTACCAAGGCTTACGACAAATGTCAAAAATCTTGAAAACTCAAGCCAAGGAGATATAGTCTCTCAAGGCTGAAGAGAGCACTCTAAAATAGAAAGTTGCCAGGATGGACTCACTCAGAGAGAACTTCAATGCTGCCATTGAAGAATACAATAAGGATCTCGAGCACCTAGATCTGAAGGAGAAGATCATAAAAGAACTGGAAGTACAACTTGAAGCAGAAAGAAACTTGGTGAAAGTTTCTCAAAGCCCAAGAATGTCCTTCTTTTTGTTGCTTAATTCTCAGCTCAGGTCAAAGGTGCTATCCTAGGACATGTTGATGCTCCTAGTAAATATTCTATGAGAAATAAGGCTCAGAGAAAGAACAAGGCGGCCAATAAGGCTTTGGCCAAGGAGAAGGGGAAGCTCCTAAAGATCAGACTTCTTCCAAGAAGGTTATATTTCCAACAAACGAGTTTGATCTTGACTCATCTTATGGTCACTTTACTAGACCTACTTATGTAGAGTACAAGTCCTGTTACCAAGGATGGACTCGTCCCCGAAACTTTGGTGAAAGTGTCTTTAAGGCACCATATCAAGAAGGCACCAAAAGTAAAGCCTATTGTGGAAATGCTACTTATGGAGAAGAATTCATGTGATTGCCATCATCATGAAACTTCTACCTCCAAGACTGCTGCCCCTGATAGACCACAATCACAAAAGGTCAAGCAGGAAAATTTTAGGCAAAGGTACAACAGGTTTGATTGTTTGTGCTGTGGCAAAATTGGTCACTTTGCCATTGATTGCTAGTTTAATTCCAGAAACTATGTAACTCCTCAAGTTAGCAATATGAGAAAGACCACTCATAATGCTAATACACGTAGGGGGAGTGTTCTAACTAGAGGCCAAGGACCCAAACTTTTTTGGGTTCCAAACGCAAATTGATTTGTGTTTGCGAGTATGTCTATAGGCCACCAAAACTCATATTTGGTATTTGGACAGTAGATGCTCTCGGCCTATGACGGGGATAAGAAGCCTTCTTCAGAATTATACTGCAGTCATGAACAGGCCAAATGTCATATTTGGAGGTTCAGACTGTAACGCCCCGAAAATTGTATTTGAGTTAGCCGCGTAAAAAGGGATTTTTGGTGCCTGTATATGGGTATACGGCCTAGGACACGGGCATGTCCAAGGACGTGTCTGGATGGTGTTTTGGCCGTTTTCATCCCAGAGAAGGACACGGCCAGGAACACGGCTTAATGACACGGGCGTGTCATTTGACACGGGCGTGTGCCCACCCGTGTCAGTACCCGTGTTCAGCAGGGTCGTGTCGGTTGGTGTGGCAGTTATGTATGACACGCCCTCGGTCACGGGCGTGTCGAGGAACCCGACACGGGCATGTCGAGTGGGACATGACCATGTCTGAGCCCGTGTGAGTCTCTGTGTTCGACGTTCATGCTTGGATCGAGGCATACGTCCAGGGACACAGCCATGTGCCAATACGTGTTCGGCCCAAGTTTGGGTATTTTTGAGCGGATCTGAGACGTTCGTTTTCTTTAAATAAGATCCAACAGCTCAGATGGTTTCCTGCTCTGTTAAGGCCGGGAATAGGGGAGTTAATCCTTCATTTCTCTCCAAGGCTTTCTCTTTCCAAGGTGTTAGAGAGAGAAGGAAGAAGAAGGAGGATTCCGGCCGCTGGCGGAGCATCGGAGCACCGTTTTGAGATCTGAGAGCGGATCCGTGGAGGAAAGTTCGTTGCAAAGATTTCCATCAGTATAGTTTTTCCATGGTGCCAAAGCGGACTACAAGGGTAACGATTCTCCACTTTAGTATATGAAGCTCTTCCTTTCTGCATAGGGAATCCCGCTCCCGCGAGTGTGCGGTCAGTGCGTGGTATTCCTTGGGTTGACGGGAATAGTCCCCCTTGTGTTGCATATAGAGTCCGGAATCGAAGTACGGGCATAGGCATTGTATGTGAAGCCTACCCGGACATGTTGGTCTGGATCGGTGATGTTACATTTCTTATGTTTTTCCAGAGAAGACTCTGTGCTTTCGGTTTTCGGGTTTTTACGCGATAGATTGCAGCAGGGATCCTTGGAGGTTAGCTCCAAGGCACACCCGAAAAACTGAGCGGAATTGTTGTTCTGCTAACTTGGCGGTCTGGTAACCAGCCTTGAACATAACTGAGTTATGTGATTGTTTGGAAATGGCAGGATCCGAGAGAAGCTTGGCTCATACGTACGTCTTAAGGTGTACTACGTGTTGTGAGCAACGGGGAAGTGGAATCAGAACAGGGCTATGTGGTTCGGTGCGAGAGACCCGAAAAGGGTACTGGCCATTGGCATAGTCGGGAGCCTTAGACAGTGGTCATAAAGGCTAAATGCTCATGTGGTTGCCATCTTGGTGGTGGTGGTGAAGACGCTGAAGTGTCAGGATTCACCGTTAATGTGTCCTGAGTGCACGGGGTGTTTGGCCATGCGAGCCTACATCTGTGGCAAAATGTAATTGTACTTTATTGTTTAGCTGGGATAATGTTATGCAGGGAAAGAGCACCTCCGTCCCGAGTAAGGGGCGGAGTCGTTATAATTTGGTCGGCCTTAGCTAACCATTACCTGTTTGCCACCATGCGGTGGAATGTTGCTTGCAGGTGTTGTGGAGCCTAGTGCAAAATAGCAGGCTGGAGCCCATGTTGCCGTGCTGGCCCTCGAAGGCCGTAAATAATAGTTGTTTTTATTTTGTCATGTGTGGCCGGCCTGCGAGCCGATGTATGTAAGACACTATTTTATAAGTGAGCTATTGTAAGGCCATAAGGCCATGTACCCTTCAGTGTATTTGGTTTTCATTCCTGTTGTGTGGATGTGGACATTCATGATTATGGATTTAAGCTTTGAGTTCTTTCAACTTTTTAAAAAGCTTCTGCAAGAATGCTCTGTGTAGGACGAGTAGTCTTAATTGGATAGTTTGGATATTCTTATGTAACCCTTCTGACTGTCTGTGGTATATGGCGTCGGGTTCCAGCTACACCTTCTGTTATATGCCATGTGACGAATGGGGGTGTTACAATTTGGTATCAGACTTCTGGTTATGGTCAGGCTTAAATGAATTCGTGGGAAATACTTTTAAGGGGTGGTGAGCACATGTGTGCGTCATCGTTATAACATCAAAAAGAACTCATGAATGTACACTTAGTAATGAAAAATACACTTGTTTTGTGGAATCTGAGTGTTCCAATGATTGCTTTTAGCAATTTGGTTGTCGTCTAATCACGTGTCTTTGCTTCTATAGGCAGTTAGGAGCGGTGCTGGTCAATTAGAGCGTCCGCAATCGGCAGAAAGTAGTGCACCGAGAGACATTCCTAATACACCTCCTTTAGCGGAAACCATCAGGATGGTGGCTGAAGCCATATTTGCGATGATTAATGCCCAACCTGCTGGGCAAATACACCACGCACCTCCTGTCGTGGAGCAAGAACCGGTTAGGGTGGTAGAGCCGAGAGTGGTGGAGCGCGCAGCAGTTGATCTGGTAAAGCTGAGGAGAGATACGGAGAAGCAAGCTAAAGAATGTAATGGGCTTTAATCCTCCGAGGTTCGATGGGGTTGGAACGCCAGCTCAAGCTGAGGACTGGCCCTCTTCGATAAAGAGGGTTTTGACAGCCACGTTAACTGAGGAGTGGCATAAGACCACCATAGCGACTTTTCTTTTGGTGGGTGAAGGGAGGTTGTGGTGGGATGAGTTGGAGTTTCATCTCTTAGTGGGTAGGCAACTTGCTGATGTGCCTATGGAGGAATTTTCAAGATTTTTCCTAGCCAGATATGTACCCTCTACCTAGAAGCTTGAGATGGAGAACCAATACCTTGGGTTGACTCAGGGATCCAGAAGCGTGGACGAGTACCTCCACGAGTTTACACGGTTGGTTCGGTATGTTGGGGCTATGTTTACAGAAGAGGAGTGGAAGACCAATCGCTTTTATGATCGTGGTGACCTACAGTTACTCCTTGCTGGGCTAAGGAGCAGGGCTTCCTAGACTTGGTCAACTCGGCCCGGTCTCTGGAAAAGGTTATGAAGAGGGTGCAAGAGAAGAAGGAACTAGGAGAAATGAAGGCGGAGTTCAAAGTGCCAAATGCAAAGTCAGGATTCTGCAGGTGGAGCAAGAAGCAGAAGACTTCGAACTCAGCCCCTTCGTCTGGTGCGTCAGGGGAAACCACAAGCCGAGTCCCAGGAGCTTGCTACAACTGTGGGAAGACGGGGCATTTTGCTCGTGAGTGTTGGAGCGGACGTTCAAAGTCCGAGAGGAAGTCTGAAGAGACTTATGAGGAGAAAGGGAAGGTGGTGGAGTCAACCGCATCCCATCATGCTCTAGTCCAGCCTAGAGTTTATATTCTTGGTCTACAAGAGTTCATAAAGCAAGCTGACGTGGTGACATGTATGAGTTAATTTATAGCAGATTAACTTTTGTAGTTGTTACCTTTTTTATGTGTTAGCTTACGTTTGTTGTTGCTAGGTTTTGTATTGATTCTCAATTGTCCGGCGAGAGCCTTGTTTGATATGGGAGCTTCGCAGTCCTTCTTGTCCGAATGATTTGTGATGTGCATCCGGGTCCCTCCCTCGATGGCAAAAGACAAGTTGGATGTGTTGTTGCCCAATGGGTGCTCATTGCGCACGGATAAGGTCTGTGTAGTCAAGGATCAGATTGGGAATCAGGAGTTTGATTTGTGAGCGTTGGTTCTACCGTTAGTAGAGTTCGATATAATCTTTGGTATGGACTGGCTCTCGGAGCAGCGAGCTTTCATTGATTGCAACTGAAAGGAGGTTAAGTTAGGATTACATTCTGAACAGGAGACTACATTTGCGGGCATGAAGGGGTCAGGGAAAGTTTTATGTCGGCCCTTCAAGTGATTAAGGCAGTTCGGTCTGGTGAAGAGCTGTTTGTCACTTTAGTGCAGACTTCGACGCCTAAGCCTAGTCTGGACAGTATCCCAGTTGTGTCTGAGTATCCTGATGTGTTTCCAAATGATCTCCCAGGAGCTCCTCCTCAGCGGGAGATAGACTTTACTATTGAGCTAGTACCGGGTGGCAAAACGGTGTCACGCTCCCCCTATCGGATAGCGCCAAAAGAGATGGCGGAGTTGAAGGTGCAACTGCAAGAGTTGTTAGAGCAAGGTTATGTGCGCCCAAGTTCGTCGCCTTGGAGCGCACCGGTTCTCTTTGTTAAGAAGAAAGATGAGAGCTTGCGGCTTTGTATCGACTACCGGGAATTGAACAAGCTTACGAAAAAGAATAAGTATCCGATCCCGAGAATTGACGATCTATTTGATCAGTGGTTGGGTCAACGATATATTCAAAGTTAGATCTGAAGTCCGGTTACTACCAATTGAGGATAAGGGAGGGCGTCATCCCAAAGACAGCATTCAGTATGCGGTTTGGGCATTATGAGTTCACGGTCATGCCGTTTGGTTTGACCAATGCGCCATCCGTGTTTATTGATCTGATGAACATGACGTTCAGAGAGTACCTGAACCGTTTTGTGATAGTATTTATCGATGATATCCTGGTGTACTCGCAGTGTGAAGAGGATCATTACAATCACATGCACATGGTACTGGAGATGTTGAGGAGAAACCAGTTATATGCTAAGTTCTCCAAGTGTGAATTCTGGTTATCCTCGATAGCATTCCTTGGTCATGTTGTTAGTGGAGAAGGGATAGTTGTGGATCCAGCGAAGAAAGTGGCGATACGGGAGTGGCCTGCTTTGACTACAGTGGCGGAGGTCCGGAGCTTTCTAGGGCTTGCTGGCTACTACAGGCGCTTCGTAGAGAACTTCTCGCGGATAGCACTACCACACACGACTTTGACTAGGAAGAATCAGAAGTTTGTGTGGTCTTCGGAGTGCGAACATGCTTTTGAAGAGCTGAAGAGGCGGTTGACCACATCGCCAATTTTTTGTTCCCCAAGAGGAACCGAAGGGTTCGAAATCTATAGTGATGCTTCGGACAGTGGTTTGGGCTGTGTTCTGTTACAACATTGGAGTGTGATAGACTACGATTCACGACAATTAAAGGCTCACGAGAGATATTATCTTGGTGTTAGCGGCCATGATATTTGCTTTAAAGCTGCGGAGGCACTATCTGTACGGTGTAAAATTCGATATATACACCGTTCATAAGAGCTTGAAGTACCTATTAGATCAAAAGGATCTGAACATGAGGCAGCGGAGGTGGATGGAGTTCCTAGGGGACTACACCTTAAAGATAAATATGTTCCAGGGAAAGGTAATGTTGCGACGAATGCGTTGAGTCGTAAGGTTACTACACAGGTCAACTGGTTATCAGTACATAATGAGAGATTGGTCCGAGAGTTGGAGGCTTTGGAGATATCTTGCGTCGACAAGCAATATAGTATTGAGGCGAAACTGTTTTGGACCGCAGTGTAGTGTGTGTTGGGTACATTGGTTTAAATGTACATGATTTGAAGAAGCCTCACCCAACTCAATGATATACATCAAAATGTATTTGATGTATTTTGAGTTTACTTGTGCAGGTTAAGTATTTGTAGGGAAAGATGAAAAAGTTTCTAAGTCCATGTGTCGACACCCAGAGGGAAAGTGTCGACACTTAAGAAGACTTGTGTCGACACCCAGGCAAGCAGTGTCGACACTTGGAGTCATTGTGTCGACACCAGGGATGCAGAGTCGACACCAGACAGAAAGTGTCGACACTCAATGAAGAAAAGTGCAGTGAAGCAGTGTCGACACTTAGCAGTTGTGTCGACACCCAGAGAAACTGTGTCTACATCGGAAAGTGTCGACACTTGGAGGCTGTGTCGACACTCAGCAAAAGTCAGCAGAGACTAAGTATAAGTGTCGACAAAAGAAAGATGTGTCGACACTCAGCAGAAGACTCAACACTTGAAGAAAGTGTCGACACCCAGAACAATGTGTCGACACACTGCAGAAGAGTCAATACTTGAAGAAAGTGTCGACACAAGAAAGAATGTGTCGACACTCAGCTGAAGACTCAATACTTGAAGAAAGTGTCGACACAAGGAGCTGTGTCGACACTTAGCAAAGATCAGCAAAATTCTAAGTACAAGTGTCGACACTAAGGAGATGTGTCGACACTCAGCCAGAGTCTCAACACAAGAAGAATGTGTCGACACAAGGTGCTGTGTCGACACTCAGCAAGTATCAACACTGACGACATGTGTAGACACCAAGAAGAAGTGTCCACACTTAACAGATTCAACACATGAAGATGTGTCGACACAAAGGTGTTGTGTCGACACTTACAAGAATTCAGCAATATAATGAAGTACAAGTACTTGTGTCGACACTCAATATCAGTGTCGAGACATGAAAAAGAAGCTGTGTCGAGAAGTGCATTTTACAACACAAGGAGTTGTGTCGACACCTTGTAGGCTAGTGTCGACACTTAGTCAACTTGTGTCGACACTTGGTCTATAAGTGTCGACACTTAAAGACAGATAGTCTCGACACCTTCAGACAATTACAGATTTTCAAGAACTGACTGGATGACTTGACAGCTGCCATTCCAGCCGGTCTACTGCACCTGTCAGAGTTGTCAGAAATCAGTTATGAACCGGACCAGCCGGTTACCATGAAGAAGTCCTATAAATAGGCTTATACTGTCTACAGAAACTGATGATCAAAAGTTGCTCAAGTGATCAATATACAAAGAAGATCTAGCTATTCATTGAAGAATCAAGTGAAGATCTAAGTAGTTGGAGAGAGAGAGAGCTCCATCCAAGAAGACAGCTGCTGGAACCAGGCTGAGAAGAAGGGTTCAGATTTGTTCTGAATCTTAAGTAGCAGAGATCAAGGATCAACTGCAGAGGAGATCAATCTTATTGTGTTCTACATTCAAGAAGCTTTGAAGAAAGCCAAGTCAGGTTGATTTTAGCTGAGTTCTTCCAAGAACTCATCAAGAAACTCACAACTCTTCTCTCTTTTCTCTGAGTTGTTGAGTATACATTTTGTATTCAAATTATCTTATAGGATCCTTAGGGATCTGAGTTTTGTAAGCCTGTAATTATAAAGGCTGAGTGTAGGGCCTGTGTGCCTGAGTGTAGGAGATTTGTATCTCTGAGTGTAGGCCTGTTGTGGCTGAGTGTAGGCCTTGGTGGCTGAGTATAGGCCTTGTTGGCTGAGTGTAGGCTTTGTGAAGAAGCTGAGTTGTAGGGCCTTGGGCCTGAGTTGTAGGAACCTGGTTGAGGTTCTGAGTGTAAGATCTGAGGATCTGAGATAGTGGAGGAGTTTGGCCGAATCTAGTACACTGCTAGATAGGCGAAGGGGGAATGTGGATGTACCCAAACCTTGGGGAACCACTATAAATCTGAGTGTCTACTGTGTGCTTGTGGAATTCTGTGATTGCTGATTGTGTGCTGTGATAAAGTAGATATAATTCTGTGTTATAATCTGAATTCTGCCTAAAAAGTCAAAAAGATTTAAGTCACCTATTCACCCCCTCTCTAGGTGATTAGGTACAATATCTTTCAAGTGGTATCAAAGCGAGGTTACTCAAAAAAAAAGGACATAACTGTCTGAGTAGATCCTGTTGGCAGATTCAGTCTAAGTAAATTACAACATCAAGAAAATTAAGAATCATGGGTTCCACTGAGAATCATAAGGAATTGGGATCCATGAAGCTACCCATTTGCAGAAAAGAAATCTTTGGCATCTGGAAGGAAAGGGTGAGACTGTTTATGGAAGCCTCAGACCCTAGAATATATATCACAGTGAAAGAAGGGCCATATGTGCCCATGAAGGTGTCAGTCTTAGATGCAACTCAGAGAACACCTAAGGATTTCTCTGAATGACAAAGGATGAGATAGTTCTAGCCACAATGGACAAGAGGGCTCAGAACATCATTGTGAATGCTATAGATGATGCTACCTTTCAGAATTTGATACACTGCAAGACATCCAAGAAAATGTGGGATACTCTTATTGTGTACATGGAGGGTTCTGAAGAAGTGAGGCAAGACAGAAAATCTTTGCTCAACCAAGAATATGAAAGTTTTAGGCAAGATAGATCTGATAGCATAACTGAATGCTATAAGAAGTTCTATAGGATTGTGAATGAGCTAATGTCATATGGAAGAGAGTTCAGTAACTATGAACTTAATGATAAGTTCTTAAGGTCCCTTATAAAAGATTGGGACACCAAAATCTGTGCCATTAGGGAAATGGCAAAGTTAGCAGAAATTCCTCCACCAACACTGTTTGGAAAACTGTTGTCCTATGAAATGCAGTTGATGGTGAGGGAAGAAGAGGAGAAATCTACAAGAAGTCAACACAAAGAAAGGACAGTGGCATTTAAAACAGAAGCCCCCAGAAAGTACAGAAGTAAGTCACCAACTCCACCACCAAAAGTAGCTGAAACTGAGTCAGATGAGTCAGCAAGCAGAAAGTCTGAAAGCAGTGAAAGTGATGAGCACTTTGTTGCCTTCACAAGACACTTTTAGAAGTTCTTAAAGAAGAAATAGTGGAGGACAAATCCATCTACTTCACAGGGTAAAGAAGACTATTATCAGAATAAAAAGTCTTCAAAGAAAGACAGGAAGAAGACCAAGTCTAGCAAAGCAACTCTATCAAAAATTGTTTGCTATTGCTGTAATAGACAAGGACATGTTATTGCGGACTGTCCAGAGAAAAGGAAGGAGCCTAATGATAAGAAAAAGACTCAATTCAAGGGCAAGAAGGAAAAGTCTTTTGTTGCCAAAAAGGATAAGAGCCTGTCAAACTTATCTTCATCAGAAACTGAGTCAGATGCAGAAGCATATATAGGACTGTTTGCTTGGGAAGAAGAAGAAGAGTTCATCCAGATCATGAACTCTATATATGAACAAGAGGACAGTTAGTGCCAAGGACTGATGACATTGACAGAAAGTGACAAAATCCTGGTGCAGCCAGGACCTAGTAAGGTACAACATTGTTCTTTAAGTTCAATTTCTTGTGCTAGTTCAGAAACAGATTCATCATCATCAAATGATGAGAGTGCATCTGAGTCTGAAGAGGATATTCATCAATTGATTGATGAATATAAAGTTCTATTGCAAGCATTTAAGAAATGCAAATCCTTGGCCAAGAGTCAAGCTAAGGAGATTGCAAGTCTCAAAATGGCTGCAACTGATTATGAGAAGTTGTTTGATCAAAAACTTAATGAGATAGTCAGACTGAAGCACATAACTGTGATTCAAATGGGGACTATATCATTTAAGAATGATCAAATCAAAAGTCTGGAGATTAGTCTTCAGAAGGAGAGAGATTTAGTTGCTAGGTTTTCTAAACCAAAGTCAGTTCTACCCTTAATTGATGAATTTGTTCATCACAAAGGTAAAGCTGGACTGGGGTTTAATAAACCAGCTAGGACTATTCAGTCCAAGTCCAAGGGCAAAGCCCCAGCTCTCAACAAGCCAGCTGTGGATAAAACAGCTAAGACTGTACCTAAGCAAAGGTACAATAAGTTTGAGTGTTGGTGCTGTGACAAGGTAGGCCACTTTGCCATGGACTGTTGGCACAATGCAAGTGTCAAAGTGAGTAGCAAACTGCCTGTTGGAAAACCTACAGGTAGCTTTGTTAGGAAGCAAACTAACCAGTACCAAGGACCCAAGAATTCTTTGGGTTCTAAGGTTCACTAATCTGTTTTGCAGGTAAGTCCAAGTGGCCATGCCCCAATATGGTACTTGGACAAGTGGATGTTCCAGGCACATGACTGGAATAAGGGGATTGCTAAAGGACTTCACACCTATCAAGGATGGTCCAAAAGTCACCTTTGGTGGTTCTGAAAAAGGGATCATCAAGGGTTTTGGTAACATTTCTAGCTCCCATATAACTATTACTCAAGTGGCTTATGTCAAAGGTTTGAAACATAACCTTATTAGTATAAGTGAATTGAGTGATGTAGGATATGACATCTTATTTGTCAAAGATGGTTGTCATATCAGGATGTCAAATGATCAAGAGATCATTTTGACTGGTTATAGAAAAAGGAATGTCTACTGCCTAGACATTATGGTTGAGAACAATGGTTCTCCAGTGTGTCTTGTAGCTGATTAGACAGTCTCTCATTGTGTCAAATGGTACAAGAGACTAGCTCATCTCAACTACAAGACAATTGGCAAACTCTTTAGTAAAGAGCTAGTGAGGAATGGTCCTCAAGTTAAGTGTATTAAAGATGGAATATGCTCAGCTTGTCAAAAGGGCAAGCAGACTAGATCCACCTTTAGTAGCATTGAAAACAAAGATGTTGTGAGGTGTTTATACCTCTTGCATATGGATCTCTTTGGTCCTATGCCAGTTCAGAGCCTAGGTAGGAAGGTCTATACCTTTGTAGTTGTAGATGACTACTCAAGGTTTTCCTGGGTGTTCTTTCTTAGACAGAAATCTGAAACACCTAGTGTCTTCTATAGCTTTGTCAAACAAATTCAGAATGAACTAGCTAGTACAGTGGTCAAAATAAGAAGTGACCATGGTACTGAATTTCAGTCTGATAGTATGACAAAACTATGTGAAGAATTTGGGATATTTCAAGAGTTTTCTTCACCAAGAACACCTCAGCAAAATGACATTGCTGAGAGGAAGAATAGAACCTTGATTGAGGCTGGTAGGACCCTATTAAGTGACACATCACTACCAGAATATTTCTGGGCTGAAGCAGTTAATACTGCATGTCATGTAATTAATAGGGCTACCATTACTAAAATCCACAACAAGACCCCCTATGAGGTTGTGAAAGGCAGAAAACCAAACCTATCCTACTTCAGGATCTTTGGTTGTAAGTGCTTTATACTTAACAATGGAAAGTCTTACTTGACTAAGTTTGCTGCCAAGTCCCAAGAGGGAATTTTTGTTGGGTACAGCAACAACAGTAAGGCTTATAGAGTCTACAACTTGTCCACACAAGTTGTAGAAGAATCTGTACATGTAGTATTTGATGAAACTAGACTTATTAACAATGAGTTATCTAGTAGTATATGCAGCTCCACAGGTATAACAAAGAAGATGGATAAGCTCACTATAGAAGAAGAACCTACTGCAAGATAGCAAGTAGAAGATAGTGGCTGCTGCCTAGGTGGAGTACTACATGTACCTAATGTAGAAGAAATTCAAGGAGTATAGCAAGATGAAGAAGTTGAAGAAGTTCAATCTGAAGCCAGGATGCCTCCAGCCAATAGGCATCTCAGAGATCATCCAGCAGAACAAATCATTGGTGATCCAAGACAAGGGGTACAAACAAGGAGCAGAAATCTGAATGCAGTGCTCTTCTCCAGTTTCCTATCCCAAGTTGAACCAAAGAAGTTTGAAGAAGCCATCCTAGACCCTCATTGGATTGAGGCAATGCAAGAAGAGTTGAATCAGTTCAAGAGGTGCAAGGTCTGGGAACTTGTTCCTAAACCTAAAGACCACAACATAATTGGGACCAAGTGGATCTTTAGGAACAAGATGGATGAACATGGAGTCATCATTAAGAACAAAGCAAGATTGGTTGCTAAAGGATATAAGCAGGAAAAAGGTATTGACTTTGATCAAACCTTTGCTCCAGTAGCCAGACTGGAAGCCATAAGGATGTTCCTGGCCTATGCAACCTTTCAAGGATTTAAAGTTTACCAAATGGATGTAAAATCAGCCTTTCTGAATGGTAATCTAAAAGAGGAAGTCTATGTGGAACATCCATCAGGTTTTGTTGATTCAACTCAACCTAATCATGTCTATAGACTTAGGAAAGCATTATATGGGTTAAAACAAGCCCCTAGGGCTTGGTATGAAACTCTGTCTAGTTTCCTCATTGAGAATAAGTTCACAAGGGGGAAAATAGACAAGACTCTATTCCTTAGGGTATCTAGAGGCAAAGTTATACTAGTCCAAATATATGTAGATGACATAATATTTGGGTCTACTAAAAGTAGTCTTTGCAAAAAGTTTGCAAAACTAATGCAAGGACAATTTGAGATGAGTAGTATGGGGGAGCTTAAGTTCTTCTTGGGTCTCCAAGTTAGACAGACTGAGAATGGTTTATCCATATGCCAGTCTAAGTTCACCCTAGAACTCATAAGGAAATATGGTATGGATTCATCCAGTACCATGAAGACTCCTATGGGATCAAGTATGTCTCTTAGCAAAGATGATGCAGGGAAACTTGTAGATGAGTCTTTGTATAGAGGGATAGTTGCCTCCCTATTATATTTGACTACAAGTAGACCAGATATCATGTATGCTACATGTGTCTGTGCAAGGTATCAAGCATGCCCTAAAGAGTCTCATTTGACAGCAGTCAAAAGGATATTGAGATATCTAAAGGGCACCCCTTATCTAGGCCTCTGGTACCCTAGGAATGGGGATTTTGAAATAACAGGTTATTCAGATGCAGACTTTGCAGGATGCAAATAAGACAGAAAAAGCACAATTGGAACCTGTCAATTCCTAGGTGGAAGACTGATTTCATGGAGTAGCAAGAAGCAAACAAGTGTGGCTATCTCCACTGCAGAGTCAGAATATATGGCTGCAGGAATTTGCTGTGCTCAACTTCTATGGATACAACATCAGCTTGAGGACTATGGAATTTAGGTAAGTAGAACTCCACTCTTTTGTGATTCTACTAGTGCTATATCAATTGCAAACAATCCTGTTTCTCATAGTAGAACTAAACATATTGAAATAAAATATCATTTTCTTAGAGAACATGTAGAAAAAGAAGATATTTTACTAGAATATGTTAGAACAGATAATCAACTAGCTGATATGTTTACTAAACCCTTAGAAGAAACTAAGTTCAATAGATTTAAAATTGAACTAGGTATGATAAACTTAGAATAAGTTTATAGAAATGACTAAGTAAAAAGGTGTCGACACATAGATATATCTGTGTCGACACAGAAAAGTGGTGTCGACACTTCAAGGAAAAGGTGTCGACACATCTAGGAAGTTGGTTTCGACACTTCAGGATATTAGTGTCGACACATGACACGTAGGTGTCGACATAACTAAGGTGGTGTCGACACTTAGAATTTACTCAGAATTATCTAAGTAAAGTCTCGACTAAATGTCGAGTTGAGTTATGTCGACACATAAACAAGTGTCGACACATATAATCTGTTGACTAAACTTGTGTCGACACATAGGTGTCGAGACATTATAAGTCAGTGTCGACACTTATCGACAGTGTCGACACAATTTAAGTTAGTTAACCCGCCTTTTCATCTTCAAACCAAGAATGGTATAAATAGAATTTCTCCATTGTCTGTCGACATGCTCACCAAAGTTTCGAGACCAAACTTGTGTGTCGACACCTCTCTTCTCTCCAGTCAAATTCTTCAAACCCTAATGACGCCAAAGCTCGAGGAGAACGTCAATGAAGGCTACGAACTGGTGCGACAAGCGTTTGACGAAGCAGAACAGGAAATCAAGGATGTAGTAACCCTTGTTGCAGACTTAGGGTTAGAATTTCTTGTTTCAGAGCCGACTAAGATCTGGAAGAAAGAAGTCTTAGAGTTTCTGAATGGAGCTAAAGTAGACGAATCTGGATTCAAGATCAAGTACAGGGTCCATGGAGAAAAAGTGAAGGTCTCTCCTAAAAGTTTGAGAAAAGTCCTAAATATGCCAAGGACAAAAGAAGAGGTTGAAGTAACTGCTTCTAAGACCAGAGAAGCATTGACATGGTGTGGTATAGATTCCAAACTGAAAATTGGATCTGTCTTCAATTGAAAGGGGATGAACAGCCAAGGGAAATTTCTTTCTGAAATTGTTGGCAAGGTAATCTTAAGTAAGCCTGGAGGGCATGATAGGGTATCAGCCCATATGTTCAGCATTATGACAAGGATAATCTTCACATTGAAAACAGATTGGTATGTTGTTGTTTTTGAGAAGATCAAGGAGAGTCTGAAGAAACCCAATTTGGGTAGAATAATAAGTTTATACCTAGCTGGTAGCATACCAGAGGTTATGGGTCAAGCTGCTGGCAGTAAAATCAACCATATGAGAAAGATGGACATGAGGATCTTCTCCAGATGGGATAGGGTTTTGTCTAAGGAGATGTCAACCCCTGAGAAAATAACTTCTGAGAAGGAAACTCCACTGAAGAAGAAGAAGAAAACTGCCCCTGTGGCTCAGGTTTCCTCTAGCAGCTCTGGTAGTGAAGAACATGTTGTCTTTACTCCAGAAGAGGATGTAGAAGGAAATGCTGTGAACTCTCCAGCTCACCAAGATGCTGCAGAGAGGCAGGGGGAGCTACCACCAGCTAGCCCCTTACACCAGGATTCATTCCAGGGGGAGCCTCTAGTTGTAAAAGAGCCAACTCCACTGGAAAGTGAGCAAGCTACCCACATCATCCTTGAGGTAATCACTGAGCTTAATGCTTTAGATTTCCCTATAGAGGATAATGTTTTGTCTGATTCCTTAAATAATGTTAATCAACAAACTCAGATTGATAGTCAAGTCCCAGATGTTGTCATGGAGGACACATCTGTTACAGTTCAAGTAGTATCTGATCTAGTGGTAGATGAGCCAAGAGTTTCTCCAGCCCATTCTCCACAAGAATTTACAATGGAAGATTTATTTCTTAATCTGGATCAAGAAGATCTTGAGAAGGAATGTACTGCTGTTGTGGAGGAGAATGCTCCAGTTGAGGGTGAGCAAGTGCAAATTCTGGAAGAACCTGCAAGGCAAGAACCTGAGAAGACACCAGAAGTGCAGAAGGAGTTACCTCCAAGCCCTAAGGAGAGGGTAGAAATTGCAAGTACATCAGCTTCAGAAGATGAGGAAGCTGCAAGAGCTAATAAAAGAAAGTTCCAAGTATTCAAGAGGAGGAGTCAGAATTACAAAAAGGCTCTATAAACTATTGCTCCACAGCCTATATCTCAGCCAGCACTACAGCCAACTCCATCAGTAGATTACAGTGCTCTAATGGTTGCTATGCAAATCAAGCTGGATGAGCACAGGAAAGCCATAGAAACTTATGTGGATGAGGGGCATAAATCCTTACAGTTTGATCTAGCCCAAGACATAAAGTCTATAAGATTTGAAATGAATCTTAATAAGAAGGAGATGACTGACTGCTTCCACAAAGGAGGGAATGTAGTGGTGTACTTAGCTACACATCAAGAAAAGATAAAAGCTCAAGTAGATGACATTGCACTGAAGCAGTGATATGTTCTGGAGAACCAGCTCAGAATGAATGATAACTTAACTGATTCCCACAATGCCATAGTAACAGAGATGAAGAATATAGCTGCTGGACAAACTACTTCTACTGCTACTGCTAAGGCAGAGTTTGATAAAGCACTGCAAGAGAGCTTAACTGCTGTTACAACTGCAATTCAAGACTCTCAGAAGTTGATAACTGACAAACTCCAAAGATTGAAACCTTTCTTTAAAGATGGAGTTAATTATTTGGATAACCAAGTGAGATTTCAGAAAGATGATGTCAGAGATCACATAGAAAGAGAAGTCATAAAGGGGGGAGAGGGTGTTAGTCAAAGCCAGCTCTGATCATGCCAAGTGGATATCTAATTCTATCAGAGCTACTCTTGGATATCCTCCTTTATGTGATGATGACAATGTTGCAGAATCTGGGATACATCCTGCAAATCTAGGAGGGGAGCAACCTGAAGTGGCTCAAGTCATCTACCCTTCTCCAGATTTTGATATGGTTCAAGATGATATACAATCAATGTATAGCCCACCAGGGGGTCAGCAAAATGTCATCGTAGAGAAAGTTGTTCAGCCTGTATCTGAGGCTATGCAAGAAGCTCTACAGAAAGAAGAAGAATCCAGATTGTCTAAGAAGAGGTTCAGAGAGCAAGCTGAACAAAGACCAGATTTTGAGCAGTGGAGTCCCACTTCAAGAAACATTATCTTAACTGCATGGAAAGCTGCAAAAGATAATATACAAGACAGAAACAAGTGGTTTTCTGAATTGGAATGGAGGAAACATGAGACAAGGCAAGAAGCCATAGTCCAATACAGGAGAAAGGTCAAGATGGGAAAGCTACCTCCTACTGCCCAGGAGCCTAGCAAGTACTTTCCCAAGCCTTATCACTACTTTGAAAAGCAAAAGATTAAAGCTGAAGAGCAAAAGAAAAAGGATCTGAAAGGCAAGAAGTCTGCTGATACTGAAGTTACTAAAGCCCCTGTACAAGCCAAGATACAGTCTGGAAAAGGGATAGTGATCAAAGATGCTGATCAAAAATAGCATAGAATTTTCTTAAGTTTACTATGTACTCTTTTGTTGTTAAACATTCTGTAAACTTTTGAAAAATGAATATGACAAAGCTGTTAGAACAATGTGTTGTGTGATAAATTTGATGTGTGATGAATTTATTTCATAATTGTTCTGAGATAATGTCTATGTATACATGTTTGATTGATACATGTTTATGTTTCTTTCCTGATTACATAATCCTGATTTACATCATACTATGATTTTATTCTGTATGGTGTATATCATTGACTAAGGGTTATGACTTCTCCAAATAGGGGGAGATTGTTGTGTACATTGGTTTAAATGTACCTGATTTGAAGAAGCCTCACCCAACTCAATGATATACATCAAAATGTATTTGATGTATTTTGAGTTTACTTGTGCAGGTTAAGTATTTGCTGGGAAAGATGAAAAAGTTTCTAAGTCCATGTGTCGACACCCAGAGGGAAAGTGTCGACACTTAAGAAGACTTGTGTCGACACCCAGGCAAGCAGTGTCGACACTTGGAGTCATTGTGTCGACACGAGGGATGCAGAGTTGACACCAGACAGAAAGTGTCGACACAAGGAGCTGTGTCGACACTCAATGAAGAAAAGTGCAGTGAAGCAGTGTCGACACTTAGCAGTTGTGTCGACACCCAGAGAAACTGTGTCTACATCAGAAAGTGTCGACACTTGGAGGCTGTGTCGACACTCAGCAAAAGTCAGCAGAGACTAAGTATAAGTGTCGACACAAGAAAGATGTGTCGACACTCAGCAGAAGACTCAACACTTGAAGAAAGTGTCGACACCCAGAACAATGTGTCGACACACTGCAGAAGAGTCAATACTTGAAGAAAGTTTTGACACAAGAAAGAATGTGTCGACACTCAGCTGAAGACTCAACACTTGAAGAAAGTGTCGACACAAGTAGCTGTGTCGACACTTAGCAAAGCTAAGCAAAATTCTAAGTACAAGTGTCGACACTAAGGAGATGTGTCGACACTCAGTCAGAGTCTCAACACAAGAAGAATGTGTCGACACAAGGAGCTGTGTCGACACTCAGCAAGTATCAACACTGAAGATATGTGTCGACACCAAGAAGAAGTGTCGACACTTAACAGATTCAACACATGAAGATGTGTCGACACAAAGGTGTTGTGTCGACACTTATAAGAATTCAGCAATATACTGAAGTACAAGAACTTGTGTCGACCCACAATATCAGTGTCGACACATGAAGAAGAAGCTGTGTCGAGAAGTGCATTTTACAACACAAGGAGTTGTGTCGACACCTTGTAGGCTAGTGTCGACACTTAGTCAACTTGTGTCGACACTTGGTCTATAAGTGTCGACACTTAAAGACAGACAGTCTCGACACCTTCAGACAGTTACAGATTTTCAAGAACTGACTGGATGACTTGACAGCTGCCATTCCAGCCGGTCTACTACACCTGTCAGAGTTGTCAGAAATCAGTTATGAACCGGACCAGCCGGTTACCATGAAGAAGGCCTATAAATAGGCTTACACTGTCTACAGAAACTGATGATCAAAAGTTGCTCAAGTGATCAATATACAAAGAAGATCTAGCTATTCATTGAAGAATCAAGTGAAGATCTAAGTAGTTGGAGAGAGAGAGCTCCATCCAAGAAGACAGCCGCTGGAACCAGGCTGAGATGAAGGTTTCAGATTTGTTCTGAATCTTAAGTAGCAGAGATCGAGGATCAACTGCAGAGGAGATCAATCTTATTGTGTTCTACATTCAAGAAGATTTGAAGAAAGCCAAGTCAGGTTGATTTCAGCTGCGTTCTTCCAAGAACTCATCAAAAAACTCACAACTCTTCTCTCTTTTCTCTGAGTTGTTGAGTATACATTTTGTATTCAAATCATCTTGTAGGATCCTTAGGGATCTGAGTTTTGTAAGCCTGTAATTATAAAGGCTGAGTGTAGGGCCTGTGTGCCTGAGTGTAGGAGATTTGTATCTCTGAGTGTAGGCCTGTTGTGGCTGAGTGTAGGCCTTGGTGGCTGAGTGTAGGCCTTGGTGGCTGAGTGTAGGCTTTGTGAAGAAGCTGAATTGTAGGGCCTTGGGCCTGAGTTGTAGGAACCTGGTTGAGGTTCTGAGTGTAAGATCTGAGAATCTGAGATAGTGGAGGAGTTTGGCCGAATCTAGTACACTGCTAGATAGGCGAAGGGGGAAAGTGGAGGTACCCAAACCTTGGGGAATCACTATAAATCTGAGTGTCTACTGTGTGCTTGTGGAATTCTATGATTGCTGATTGTGCTGTGATAAAGTAGATATAATTCTGTGTTATAATCTGAATTCTGCCTAAAAAGTCAAAAAGATTTAAGTCACCTATTCACCCCCCCCCCCTCTAGGTGATTAGGTACAATATCTTTCAGTGTGACCTAGCAGATAGAGTTCGGCGGGCTTTGATTCAGGATAACAGCATGAAGCGAATCTTGGATGAATCATTATGTTGGATCCATAGCTGATTTGGGCTAGGTTCATAAACTTAGGATGTGACCCAACATGTATATCCAGGGTCAAAGTTATGTCCTAGAGTCTAGGCCAAGTCCTTAGAGTCAACATCAGATGGACCAGCTATCAACAAGACCATCAGAGACTCAAGACTTAGAAGATTTCAAGACTAAGTAAAATGATTCGACATTCGTCAAACTAAGGTCGACGAAAGGCATTCTCAGCTCGACGATCTTGAGATATTTCTCTGAGCTGAGCTCAATGATCTTCATTCTCTGGTCGACGAAAACTGGGATACTTCAACAAACTAAAGATAGGATAACTCCAGATTATTCTAAGTCCAACTTCAGGCTTTGGTCGACGAACAAGATTCTGAGTTCGACGAATTTGGAGCTCGAGTTCACAACAACCTTCTGTTATAAGATCTCAGGTCAACGAAGTCAACTTCTCAGGCCGACGAATTCTCAGGTCGACGAACTGTGTTCTTTGGTCGACAAATTCTTGAACCAGAAGATTTGTGTCGACACCAAGATTAATCAGTCGACACCCACCTGTGTCGACACCAGAAGTTTCATGTCAACACACAAAATATCAGACAACACAAAATATTTGACTAAGTCCTGAATTGTTGCTGAACTCCAGTCGACGAATGCAATTGTCAGTTCGACGAACTTCAGACAGAAAAGGCAAAGGTTCTGAAGCATGCAAGTTCTGTTATTAGGTCGACAAACTTGGAACTCAGCTCGATGAATAGAAACTGTCTGGTCGATGAATACAAAATCTCAGTTCGACGAACTAGTTACTCAGCTCGACGAATTCTGTTATTCATTCGACGATTCCAAACTTAGCCATTTCTGGCATTCAATCCTCACTCAAATATAATAATTCCTGACAGATTAATGACTCAAACATTCTCTGAATGTAGCCATTAGAGGAAGCATTAATTACAGTTTTCTTCAGGAATATTACTTGCTGATTTTCCACGGGACAGTTGAGGAAATGATTAAATGCCGATTATTCTCAAGGCGTCAGCATTAATTACAGAGGATTAAAATTTTTGAAAAGATATAGAAGAAAAGAAAATCGAGAATCAATAAGCAAGAACACGAGAACAACAAGAATATACTCAGTCAGAAAGATATACACACAGAGACTGACTGCAAGAATTCACACAGCACCAGAAAAGCTTCACACAAAACTCATACTGAATCTTACAGTGACAGGCAGTGATCTTCATTCAGAAGAAGGAGAACAATCATACAATATCAAGAGTCTTCTTCTTCAACATTCTCTCCAGGACTTCCAAGGACAACAGATATCAAATCAGTCAAGAAGATCCTGTATCACTGCTTGTCCAGAACTCTGATTGAAGACCTATCACCCTACAGCAAAGCTTCCAGATCTTCCGGAATCATTCAATATCTCAGGGGGAGCTTTTTCTAAACATCAATCCACATAAGTCTTCTCTCTGACTGTTGACAGAGAAGACAAAATCAACTCTCTCACCCCCTCCTGTATAAAGGGTTGTCATCTCCCTTCAAAAGTGATTCCTGGTTGCAAGTCTCCTTATCAAAAGACTTGAGTTGGTTTTTGGGGACCTGATCAAAACCCATTGGTGTCAGGCACCTGATCAAAAACCTGAGTGGATTCCTACCAAGGGTGGTAGAAGAGTGGACTACCCAGATTTGGGGAACCACTATAAATTTCTTGTGTCGTCTGGTTGCCTATATTTCTCTTTTTGTTCTTGCTGTGTGGCTGTGATTAGGTTGATTATTATCTGTTTTCCAATTTTCTATTACTGCACCTTTCAGTTTACAGCAAAAGCTGTAACAGCACCTTTTGTTTTGGGACCTAACAAATTTTAAATATACTTTATTCACCCCCCCCCCTCTAGAGTATTATAGATCTAACCCTCACTTTCAATTGGTATCAGAGCAAGATTCCTTTGGTTCGACAAGTTAACCCTTGAATCAAAGATCCTGTGTTAGATCTACACATTTATTTTATTTATTTCAATTTAGATTTTAACCACAGCCATGGCATAGAACAAAGATTATGCAAGCACCAGACCTCTAGTTTGCAACTTGCAAAAGTTTGGAATCTGGAAGGCAAGAATCAAGTTGTATATGAATTTTATTGATGAAGATATCTTTGCTTCCATCTTAACAGGAGTACCTCCAGCACCTGCAGCTTCTCCAAGCACTTCTACAAATATGAATGCAGTACCTCCTCCAGATTATAATGATACTTACAGGAAAGCCAAGATGGCTGATGCAAAAGCCATGAACATATTGGCACAGACAATGCCTGATGATATTTTCCAGAAGGTTGCTGAGTGCACATCAGCAAAATCCATTTGGGATTCCCTGAATCAAATGGTTGATGGATCAGCTAATGAAAGGAAGGATTGGAGATCAAATCTCATATCCCAATATGAGAATTTCAAGAAACAGGAAGCTGAGACAGTGTTAGAAATGTATAATAGACTAAGCTCAATCATTAATGAGCTTAAAACTCTGGACAAGGTCATCACTCTCACTAAAGTGAATGACAAAATTCTGATGTGCTTCCCAAGCTCATGGGACACAAGAATCTGGCTTATCAAGGAGGCTAGATGCCTGAATGAGATGTCAACTGAATCTCTACTGGGCAAACTAAAATCTTATGAGCAACTAATAAAGACAAGGGAGGCTGCTGAACAAAGAACACCTCCTGCAGCTAGAAGAGATCAGAACAAAGAATTCAAAGCCTCAGAAGAATCAGAATCTTCAACATTAAATGAAGAACTTATAAGTCTCTTGGCTAAGAGATTTTTCAAGATGGCTAGAAAAGACTTCAGGAGGAAGTCAGCAAGAAAGGATGACAGGCCAAAGTATGATAAGACACCAACAGAAGAAAGAGAAGAGAAGAGAAAAGGAAAAGGAAGTTCACCAACAAACCCTCTTCTAGCAAAGACAAGAGGAAGGAAAAGGGGGTGTGTTATGAGACCGAAGAGGGATGCAGAAAGCCTGGGCACAGAAGAAGGAAATTCCTCTCTGAGATTATAATTGTCAGATTTTAAAATCAGAGAATCAGAAGAAAGAGAAGAGAGCTTAGAGAAAAGGAAAAGGATTCTGAAAGATGAATTAAATAGAAAACAGTTCACCAACAAACCCTCTTCTAGCAAAGACAAGAGGAAGGAAAAGGGGTTTGTAGCTGAGACTTGGAGTAAGACCGAAGAGGAGTCAACATCTTCAAGCTCCAGTGAAGATGATGAAGAAGAAAGAGCAAAAGAGGTTTGCCTCATGGCAATTGATGCCTCAAGAAGCAACTCAGAAGAAGGAAATTCAGACAATGAGGAAGCTTCTGAATCAGAAGCTGATCAGGTATTATCATGGTTTGATTATAATTCAGAATCTTTTAAACCAGATTTTAAAATCATGTGTTTAGATTTAATTAACTCTGAGAAGGAAATCAAACTTCTCAGAGATAAGCAAGTTAACTATGATAGCTTAGTATTAGAAAATACTAAATTGAAAAATGAAATAGATATGTTTAGTGAACAAATCACCCTTCTGAAAGATGAATTAAATAAGGCAAAACAGCTAGAAGAATCACTAAATGGAAGAAGCAAACAACTAGCAGAAATCACTAACACATCTAATGCTAGATTTAATGGAATTAAGTTAGGATTAGGTGGATCATCTAGTGAACCACCTGTTATTCAGAAAAACCACCTGTCACAACCCATCAATTTGGAGTTTGAGATTTGGTTCCAAGATAACAAAACTATCCAGTTATTGGAACCAAATGGGTTTTCAGGAATAAGATTGATGCCCAAGGAGTTATTGTGAGGAACAAGGCTAGACTTGTTGCTCAAGAATATAGGTAAGAGGAAGGAATTGACTATGATCAGACCTTTGCACCTATTGCAAGGTTGGAAGCTATAAGGATCTTCCTTGCCTATGCAGTATTCAAAAGGTTCAAAGTCATTCAAATGGATGTGAAAAGTGCCTTCTTAAATGGAGTGCTACAAGAATAGGTTTATGTAGAACAACCTCCAGGTTTTGTTTCTCCAACTTTTCCCTCTTATGTTTTTAGATTAAATAAGGCTCTTTATGGTCTAAATCAAGCTCCAAGAGCTTGGTATGAGACCTTAGCAAGTTTCTTATTAGAGCATAAATTTACAAGAGGAACTGTAGATAAAACTCTTTTCACTAGACATCATAAGGACCAATTTTTGTTAGTACAAATCTATGTAGATGACATCATATTTGTCTCTACAGATTCAAAATTGTGCAAGAGGTTTTCTGACCTCATGCATTCTAAATTTGAAATGAGTAGTATGGGAGAGCTTTCATATTTCGTTCGTCTCCAAGTGAAACAGCTCCCTGATGGTATCTTCATCTCACAAGCAAAATATGCTAAAGAACTTCTAAAGAAGTTTGGGATGGATGATACCGCAGCAAAGAAAACTCCCATGGCCACAAATGCTGTTGTGGACTCTGATATACCAGGAAAACCTGTAGATCAGAAACTTTATAGGGGCATTGTTGGGTCCCTATTATACCTCACAACAAGTAGGCCAGATATTATGTTTGCTACATGCCTTTGTGCTAGGTTCCAAGTGAACCCTAAAGATTCTCTTCTAATTTTCTTAAAAAGGATTTTAAGATATATAAAGAGTTGTCCTGATCTAGGCATATGGTATCCTGCTGAATCAGAATTTAAGTTAACTGGATACTCTGATGCTGATTTTGCTGGATGCGGGGTAGATAAAAAAAGTACTTCAGGAACTTGTCAGTTCCTGGGTATGAGACTAGTATCATGGTTTTGTAAGAAGCAAACATTAGTGTCAACATCCACTGCTGAAGCAGAATATATTGCAGCAGGCAGCTGTTGTTCACAGATGCTGTGGATACAAAATTAACTTCTAGATTATGGGTTCAACTTAAATAATTCAACCATATTCTGTGATAATACTATTGTTATAGCCATAGCACAAAATCCAGTTCACCATAGTAGGACAAAGTATATTGACATAAGACATCATTTCATTAGGTAGTGTGTAGACAAAAATAAGATTAAGCTTGTCTATATCTACACTGAGTTACAAAAGCTGATATATTCACCAAACCTCTAGATGAGAAAAATCATGCTTTCTTTCTAAATCAGCTGGGAATGATCAATGGAGAAGACTTAGCTTAAGTTCTTTCTACATTCGACGAATTTTCCAAAGTTCGAGGAACGGAGTTCGACGAACCGGGGAAGATTTGAGAGATATTCGTCGAACGGAGTTCGCCGAATTCTCCGTGTGAAACAATTTTCGTCGACTGGAGCTCGACGAACTTTGCTTCAAAAGATATTCGTCGACCGGAGTTCGACGAATTGTCTTCAATTCTCTTGACGAGCTCGACGAATTATTTAACTGCAAACTATTTCGTCGACCTCAGTTTGAAGAATTAATTTGATTTTCGTGGAACGGAGTTTGTCGATTCATTTTCTTGAAATCCTTATATCTAGGTTTTCTTCGACCTCCATCCCGCACTTTCTGTTCCCTTGCACTTGATTGTCGTTTCTCTGTCTTTCTTGCATGTGATCTCAATGGCGGCTCTGGCAAGAAATCTCGCCGGCATGAAGTTTAACACAGGATTCGACGTGGATTTCGACTCGTTTCAACATTCTGATCCAATCTTTCTGTATATCCTGGAACTCCTTGAAGAGCAAGAACTCAAAACCCTGATGATAAGAGGGATCAAACTATACAGTATGGAAATCAGGGAATGGGTATACACACTGTCGTCCATAGAAGAGAATGTCTTAACTGGCACCATCGCGGGTAATTCAATCTCTTTAACCCCCGCTCTCTTAACAGAGATTTTCGGATTGAAGAAAGGAGAAGAGGACCTCGAACTTGAAACAGAGGAGACTGATATGATGTTGAACCTCATGGAATATGCTAGAGACAATCCCCATAAACTATTGAAGAAACACTTGTCTGCGCCCTATAAATTCTTAGCAGACTTGGTTGGTAAAGTGCTACTCAGAAAACACACAGCACACGACTACATCACCAGACAACAGTTTCTGGTTATGTGTGCAATTCTCAACAAGAAGCAAATAGACTCGTCACAACTACTGTTTAATTTGATAAAGAAGAAGAATACTAAGAAGGAAGTATGTTTTGGAAGAATTCTAGGAATCTTCCTCCAGGAAAAGACTGCTGAATTCCTGGTCTCCCAGACCATATTCATAAATGCCAGTAAAAGGCTAACCTGTACCTTATTTGGCAGATGGGAGAGGACCATCACTAAGCCCTCTCAGGCTTCCACCTCTTCCATCAAATCTTCTGAAGGCACAAGGGATATCAAAGCCACTTCCCACCCTGCTGAAGAGAGCATTCCTTCCACATCTTCTCTTCTAGCCCCCTTCCAACAACAACACAATCCCCAGTCACCCCATCTTTACCAATCCACATCACTGACATTCCATCTTCCTCCCTTCAGGCAAATCAACCACCCAGACCTACTGAATCCCCTCAACACACCTACATTTCTACACCACCATAGTCTCCACTTCCCCCACATTTATCTTCCATATCATCTTACATCCTATCCTCAGACACCATGATGCAAGATGCCACCCCTCCATCCTCATCACCATCAAACCTTCACATAACTGATGTTCCACCCTCCCTTCCATCACTGGTTGCCACCACTTCCACACCAACTGCCACATCATCTACCACTTTCTCACTAGACCCCTCTACCATCTCCTCTATCATCACCATCATCACTCCCATTCTTAAATCACTCATAGCAGAGGCCATTAGACCTCTTGCTTCCACCATTACCTCTTTATCTGCTCAAATATCTATTCTTACTGCTGCCCCCTCCTCAGTCAGGGGTCTGACCTCAGTTTCGACTGAAACCAGGCAGGGGTAGATGTCTGATGATGAAGCAGCAGCAACAGCTTCAGACACTTCAGCTCCAGCACCAGCAGATACTCCAGTCCCCACAGCAGCATATACAGATTGTATAGATAAAGATTTAATTGATTTCATTGATACTGACATGGATTTTGAGTCAGATTCTGAAGGATTCACAACTGTTGGTGAATTTATCCTAAATCCCACAGTTAACTTAGCAGAATTGCTGGAATTTTTTGACACTGTACATATGCAGTATCTTCCAGAAGAATTTACTAAGCCACAGTTGGCTATTGTTCCTTATACTCCTCATATCAGTCAAGCAGTTGCTAAGCAACTATGTGATAGTTTTGTAATTCCAGTTTTTGCACCACTCTTGACAGTCATTCCATCCTCTCCAGTAGCTCTCTCTGCACCATCTTTTGTAATGGATGATTCCCCTATGCTAGATCTAGATGAGTTTATCTTGGCTGACATTGAAGAAGAAACACTAGCAGCTGAAAGCTTAGTTCAGGTTCAAACTGCAAAACATATTATATCTGAGGACATCCTGAGAAATATAGATGCTTTATATGACAATCCTCAGGATTCAGATGATGATGATGACGATGATGATGATGATGAAGATTCAGATGAAGAAGCTGCCAAGAAAAAGAAGAAACTGTTGTCAAAGAAAAGGAAAGCCTCTCGTCCTCCTGCTGCTAAGCCAAGCTCAAAGAATGACACCCTATTCTATATTCTTCAAAATATTACTCGTTGTAAAGGAATGCTAGCATGGATGTGGTCGTCTAAAAACCAGAAAAAGGGGAGGAAAAAAGTAGAAAATATTCTCCTCCATCAGTTTACAGATACAAAAGAGATCCACCTCCTCCACCTCCTCCAACAGCTGGTGCCACTGGCTCTAGCTCTTAGAGATCTGCTCCTATGCAAACTTATCAGAGACATCAAGGGAGATCTTTTGGAAGCAGTCAGCAAAGGCATCATTCTTCAGGAAATCAACAACAGCAACATCAACAACATCAACAGCATCAGCAATAACAGCCAACTTTCTCTGCATAACAGAAAACTGACAGTCCCAACAGGCCAGATTCACCTCCTGTTCCTTTTGAAGATCCTGAAACAGCAAACATTGCTAAAATAACCAGGTTCCAGGAACTTGTTGGTCTTTCCTTGATTAATAAAGAAAAAGCTGATGACAAAGACATATCAGGATATACAACTATGTCAAAATATAGGAAGGAAGAACTCAAAAGATTTGATAAAGCAAATAAACTGTTCAATGTTGATGATTACATGAAGCTACATCCTAAAGCAGTTGTCCACAGAACTACATCCCTGAAGATTATTGGGGCAGCTGACATGACAATGACACAGACACAGGCTTTGAATCCAAATAGAGAAATTATCTTTACAAAGCCAGGTGAAAAGACTAAAGAAGACAAATCCATAGAGAAAAAGCAGAAAAAGTAATCCTTACTGTGTTTTAATTTCTTTTCTTTCTGCATTTGCTTTCAAACTGAGTTATCTGTTTAAACAAAGCTTATGTACATATATATCTGCTGCATTTGTTAGTAATTCTCTGCCAGATATATCTTTTTCTTGCTTTGTTTATCTTTATGCTTATGTTTTGAGTCTATTAGTGACCTCACCCAAATAAGGGGAGGTTGTTGGATCCCTAGTTGATTTGGGCTAGGTTCACTAACTTAGGATGTGACCCAACATGCATAGCCAGGGTCAAAGTTCTGTCCTAGAGTCTAGGCCAAGTCCTTAGAGTCAACATCAGATGGACCAGCTATCAACAAGACCATCAGAGACTAAAGACTTAGAAGATTTCAATACTAAGTAAAATGAGTTCGACGTTCGTCGAACTCAGGTCGACGAAAGGCGTTCTCAGCTCGACGATCTTGAGATATTTCTCTGAGCTAAGCTCGACGATCTTCATTCTCTGGTCGACGAAAACTGGGATACTTCAACAAACTAAAGACAAGATAACTCCAGATTATTCTACATCCAACTTCAGGCTTTGGTCTACGAACAAGATTATGAGCTCGACGAATTTGGACCTCGAGTTCACAACAACCTTTTGTTAGAGGATCTCAGGTCAATGAAGTCAACTTCTTAGGGCGATGAATTCTCAGGTCGACGAACTATGTTCTTTGGTCGACGAATTCTGGAACCAGAAGATTTGTGTCTACACCAAGATTAATCAGTCGACACCCACCTGTGTCGACACCAGAAGTTTCATGTCAACACACATAATATCAGTCAACACAAAATATTTGACTAAGGCCAGAATTGTTGCTGAACTCCAGTCAACGAATGCAATTGTCAGTTCGACGAACTTCAGACAGAAAAGGCAATTGGTTTTGAAGCATGCAAGTTCTGTTATCAGCTCAACGAACTTGGAACTCAGCTCGACGAACAGAAGCTGTCTAGTCGACGAATATAAAATCTCAGTTCGACGAACTAGTAACTCAGCTCGACGAATTCTATTATTCGTTCGACGATTCTAGACTTAGCCATTCTGGAATTCAATCCTCACTCAAATGCAATAATTCTTGACAGATTAATGACTCAAACATTCTCTGAATGTAGTCGTTAGAGGAAGCATTAATTACAGTCTTCTTCATAAATATTAATTGCTGATTTTCCACGGGACAGTTGAGGAAATAATTAAATGTCGATTATTCTCAAGGCGACAGCATTAATTACAGAGGATTCAAATTTTTGAAAAGATATAGAAGAAAAGAAGATCTAGAATCAGTAAACAAGAACACGAGAACAACAAGAATATACTCAGTCAGAAAGATATACACACAGAGACTGACTGTAAGAATTCACACAGCACCAGAAAAGCTTTACACAAAACTCATATTGTAGCTTACAGTGACAGGCAGTGATTTTTATTCAGAAGAAGGAGAACAATCATACAATATCAAGAGTCTTCTTCTTCAATATTCTCTCCAGGACTTCCAAGGACAACAGATATCAAATCAGTCAAGAAGATCCTTCATCACTGCTTGTCCAGAACTCTGATTGAAGACCTATCACCCTACAGCAAAGCTTCCAGATCTTCCTGAATCATTCAATATCTCCGGGGAGCTTTTGCTAAATATCAATCCACATAAGTCTTCTCTCTGACTGTTGACAGAGAAGATAAAATCAACTCTCTCACCCCCTCCTATATAAAGGGTTGTCATCTCCCTTCAAAAGTGATTCCTAGTTGCAAGTCTCCTTACTAAAAGACTTGAGTTGGTTTTTGGGGACCTGATCAAAACCCATTGGTGTCAGGCAGCTGATCAAAAACCTGAGTGGATTCCTACTAAGGGTTGTAGAACAGTGGACTACCCAGATTTGGGGAACCACTATAAATTTCTTGTGTCGTCTGGTTGCCTATCTTTCCCTTTTTTGTTCTTGCTGTGTGGCTGTGATTAGGTTGATTATTATCTATTTTTCAATTTTCTATTATTGCACCTTTCAGTTTACAGCAAAAGCTGTAACAGCACCTTTTGTTTTGGGACCTAACAAATTTTAAATATACTCTATTCACCCCCCCCCCCCTCTCTAGAGTATTGTAGATCTAACCCTCACTTTCACATTACATGGGTCAAATTCCCAGTTTGTTGTTAAGGATGGGTTGCTAAGGAAAGACTGTCGCCTAAGCATTCCTAGTGCGGATAATCTTCGGGAGGAGTTGATGTATGAGGCTCATCATACCAAGTACTCAATCCACCCGGGAAGCACGAAGATGTATAGAGACATGAAGAAATTGTTTTGGTTGCCAGGATTGAAGAAGGATGTAGCACTTTATGTGGTCAAGTGCAAAACTTGTGCTTTGGTTAAGGCGGAGTGCCAGAAGCCCGGAGGTTTCCTAAAGTCCTTGCCTATCCCGGAATGGAAATTTGATGACATATCTATGGATTTTGTGCATGGTTTGCCGAGGTCGCAGAGGGGAAACGACACCATCTTGGTGGTCCTAGATAGGTTGACAAAAGTGTCGCACTTCATCCCCATCAGGAAGGAAGATCCGGTGGAAAGATTGGCCAAAATCTATGTGGAAAATATTATGCGGTTGCATAGTGTGCCCCGCAGTATTGTTAGTGATCGAGATGTACGCTTCACATCGAATAACTAGAGGTTGGTGCATAGTCTGTTGGGTACTAAGCTAAAGTTCTGCACAGCCTTTCAGCCGCAGACGGATGGCCAAACCGAGAGGGTCAACCGGACGTTGGAGGACATGCTTCGCATGTGCGTCTTAGATTTTGGAAAGCAGTGGGAAGATCACCTGTACATGGTGGAGTTTGCGTATAACAATAGCTTTCAGGCGAGTATTGGAATGGCACCTTTCGAGGCCTTCTACGGGAGAAAGTGTCGCACGTCGTTGTCTTGGTTGGAGACGGGCGAGTCGAAGCTTTACAAACGTCAAGCGGTGGAAGATGCCACTTCAGTGATTCAGACAATTCAAGAATGGTTGAAGATCGCTCAAGACAGACAGTCGAAGTACTATAACGCCAAACATAGGAATGTGGAGTTCAATGTTGGTGACTGGGTGTACTTGAAAATCAAGCCATTTAAGGGTGTCTCGCGGGTTCGACGCTTAAAGAAGCTGAGTCCGAGATACCTTGGACCATTTGAGATCCTGGAGCGTGTTGGCGAAGCAGCGTATAGATTGAAGCTATCGGTGGAGTTGAGTGGGCTACACGATGTGTTCCACGTATCGGTGTTGCATAAGGCGGTGCAAGAGCCTTCGCAGATAGTTACGGTTGATCAAGTGCCAGTTGATTTCGAGTTGACGACAAAGGTCAAGCCTATACGTATAGTAGACATTGAATTCAAGTGACTCCACAACAAGGATATCTGAATGGTTAAAGTCCGTTGGGATAATTGCAGACGTGAGGAGCTTTCTTGGGAGCTAGAGCAAACTATGTTGGAGGAATACCCCAAGTTGTTCCATTCAGGTAACTTGTAATTTTTTTGGTGTGCCATTACTTAATTTCGGGACGAAATTCCTTAAGTGGGGGAAATTTGTAACGCCCCGAAAATTGTATTTGAGTTGGTCGCGTAAAAAGGGATTTTTGGTGCCTGTATAGGGGTACACGGCCTAGGACACGGGCGTGTCCAAGGCCGTGTCTGGCTGGTGTTTTGGCCGTTTTCATCCCAAGAAGGACACAGCCAGGAACACGGCTTAATGACATAGACGTGTCATTTGACATGGGCGTGTGCCCACCCGTGTAAGTACCCATGTTCAGCAGGGTCGTGTCGGTTAGCGTGGAGGTTATGTATGACATGCCCCGGGTCACGGGTGTGTCGAGGAACCCGACACGGCCGTGTTGAGTAGGATACAGGCGTGTCTGAGCCCGTGTGAGTCTCTGTGTTCGACGTTCATGCCTGGATCGAGGCACATAGTCTGGGACACGGCCGTGTGCCAAGTTGTGTTCGGCCCAGGTTTGGGGATTTTTGAGCGGATCTGAGCGGTTCGTTTTCTTTAAATAAGATCCAACAGCCCGGATGGTTTCCTGCTCTATTAAGGCCGGGAATAGTGGAGTTAATCCTTCATTTCTCTCCAAGGCTTTCTCTTTCCAAGGTGTTAGAGAGAGGAGGAAGAAGAAGGAGGTTTCCGGCCACCTGCGGAGCATCGGAGGACCGTTTTGAGATCTGAGAGCGGATCCGTGGAGGAAAGTTCACTGCGAAGATTTCCATCAGTGTAGTGTTTCCATGGCTCCAAAGCGGACTACAAGGGTAACGATTCTCCACTTGAGCATGTGAAGCTTTTCCTTTCCGCATAGGGAATCCCTCTCCCGCGAGTGTGCAGTGAGTGCGTGGTATTCCTTGGGGTTGATGGGAATAGTCCCCCTTGTGTTGCATATAGAGTCTGGAATCGAAGTACGGGCATAGGCATTGTGTGTGAAGCCTACCCGGTCATGTTGGTCTGGATCGGTGATGTTGCATTTCTTATGTTTTTCCAAAGAAGACTCCGTGCTTTGGGTTTTCGGGTTTCTATGCGATAGATTGCAGCAGGGATCCTTGGAGGTTAGCTCCAAGGCGCACCCGAAAAATTGAGCGGAATCGTTGTTCTACTAACTTGGCGGTCTGGGAACCGGCCTTGAACATAACTGGGTTATGTGATTGTTTGGAAATTGCAGGATCCGAGAGAAGCTTGGCTTGTGTGTACGTCTTAAGGTGTACTACGCATTGTGATCAACGAGCAAGTGGAATCGGACATAGGCTATGTGGTTCGGTGCGAGAGACCCGAAAAGGGGACTCGCCGTTGGCATAGTCGGGAGCCTTAGACAGTTGTCAGAAAGGCTAAATGCTCACGTGGTTGCCATCTTGGTGGTGGTGGTGAAGACGTTGAAGTGTCAGGATTCACCGTTAATGTGCCCTGAGTGCACGGGGTGTTTGGCCATGCCATCCTACATCTGTGGTGAAATGTAATTTCACTTTATTATTTAGCTGGACTAATGTTATGTAGGGAAAGAGCACCGCCGTCCCGAGTAAGGGGCGGAGTCGTTATAATTTGGTCGGCTTTATCTGACCATTGCTTGTTGCCACCATGCGGTGGAATGTTGCTTGCATTTGCTGCGGAGCGGAGTGTAAAATAGCGGGGTGGAGCCCATGTTGCCGTACTGGCCCTCGAACACCGCAAAGAATAGTTGTTTTTATTTTGTCATGTGTGGCCGGCCTGCGAGCCGATGTATGTAAGACACTATTTGATAAGTGAGCTATTCTAAGGGCATAACGCCATGTACCCTTCAGTGCATTTGGTTTTCATTCTTATTGTGTGGATGTGGACATTCTTGATTATGGATTTAAGCTTTGGGTTCTTTCAACTTTTTAAAAAACTTCCGCTAGAATGCTCTGTGTAGGACGAGTAGTCTTAATTAGATAGTTTGGATATTCTTATGTAACCCTTCTGACTGTCTGTGGTATAAGGCATCGGGTTCTAGCTGGACCTTCTGTTATATGCCATGTGACGGATGGGGGTGTTACACAGACCAAGGAATTACTAAAGGCTATGGTATGATTTCTAATAGTAGTGTATCCTTCTCAGATGTGGCTTCTATTGAAGGATTGGAACACAATCTTATAAGTATAAGCCAGCTCTGCGATAAAGGATACGTAGTTGAATTTTATGCAGATAAGTGCTTGATAAAATCAGTTGATAATATGGAAATGATTCTATCAGGCACTCGAAGCAGAAATATATTTTGTTTGAATTTTATTTGTATAGACTCTTCTACACCAGTGTTCTTTCTGGCTAAAGATATTGCGTCTCTTGGTGACCAATGTCACAAGAGACTAGCACATATTAATTTCAAAACTGTCAATAAATTATTTTCACTTAATTTAGTAAGTGATGCCCTAAATGTCAAGCTCACGCATGTGTAATAGTCAAGCAAAAAAGGGCTACTTTTAAAAGCATTATTGGCAAATATTTTAATAGATGTTTACATTTACTCCATATGGACTTGTTTGGTCCACTGCAAGTTACAATTTTGGGAGGTAAGGATTATACATTGGTTATTGTTGATTATTACTCGCGCTTTGCATGTGTGTTCTTTCTAAAACACAAGTCAGATACATTTGATATCTTTACTAATTTTATCAGTCAGGTCCAGAATGAATACCACTGTTCTGTAGTCAAAATCAGAAGTTACAATGGAACAGAGTTCAAGTCTGGGTCCATGACAGAATTTTGTGAAAGCCTAGGTATCTTTCATGAGTTTTCCTCTCCTCGTACCCCTCAATAGAATGGAGTAGCTGAGAGAAGGAATAGAACACTCATAGAGGCCTGCATGACCATGTTGAGTGATGCCTCACTACCAGAATACTTTTGTGCTGAAGCCGTCAACACTGCATGCCACGTGCAAAATCGAGCACTTATAAATAAGAACCACAATAGGACACCTTACGAACTTCTGAAGGGCAGTAAACCGACTGTTTCATATTTTAGAATCTTTGGCTGTAAGTTCTTCATCCTTAACAATGGTAAGCATCACACTACCAAATTTAGCGAAAAGAGTTTTGAAGGTATTTTTGTAGGGTATAGTAGCCATAGTATGATATATAGGAAATTTAATAGGAAAACTCTGGTTGTAGAAGAATCTATTAACATTGTATTTGATGAGATGAGCTTGCTACAAGGCAACTCTTCTAGTGTGTTTATTGAAGATGCAGGTTCAAAGTTAAGTGAATTAAACTTGGATGAGCCAATTAAAGAAAAGGGTGGAAAGTTCATCAAGATCACCACTCTAACCTCAATTGTAGATGTTGATGATCAAGATGAAGAAACCATTCAAGTTGATGAAGTCACTCCTGTGGTTGAAGAAGCTCCAAATGCAAGAACCTTAGAGCTGAAATACTTAAAGGATCACCCAATGGACCAAATCAAACGAGATCCTCGGGATGGTGTCAGAACTCGTAGAGGTACAGCTAACGAGAATTTATATTTGAGTTTTCTATCACAGGTTGAACCGAAGAAGTTTGAGGAAGCAAACTTAGATGCTTCATGGATAATGGCAATGGAAGAAGAATTGAATCAGTTCAAGCATTGCCAAGTCTGGAAGCTTGTTCCAACACCCAAAGGTAAAAATGTCATCGGGACAAAATGGGTATACAAGAACAAGATGGACGAGGATGGAACAATCATAAAGAATAAGGCCAGACTTGTTTCCAAAGAATACTGACAAGAAGAAGGAATCAACTTCGACCAGACATATACTCCAGTGATAAGGCTAGGGGCAATTAGATTGTTCCTAGCATATGCTGTACTTAAGGTTTTCACCGTATATCAGATGGATATGAAGTCTGCCTTCCTTAATTATGACATAAAGGAAGAAGTGTATATGGGAGAACCTCCAGGTTTCGTTGTTTCTAACTTTCCTGATTATGTCTATCTTTTATTCAAAGCTTTTATGGTTTGAAGCAAGCTCCTCGAGCTTAGTACGAGATGCTATCTAACTTTATTTTTGAGAATAAGTTCACAAGAGGAAAGATAGATAAGACATTATTTCTTAGGGAAATAAAAGACAAGATTTTGCTAGTCCAAATCTATGTTTATGATATTATATTTGGCTCTACTGATGACAACTTGTGCAAAAAGTTTTCCAAACTTATGCAAGGGAAGTTCAAAATGAGCAGTATAGGAGAGCTGAAGTATTTCTTAGGACTTCAAGTTACATAATCTGAAGATGGAATTTTCATTTCTCAAACGAAGTTCACAAAGGTGTTGATTAAGAAATTCGGAATGGAGAACACAACCTCTATGAGGACTCCAATGAGTTCAACTCTGTCTCTAGAAAAAGGATGAGAGAGGGAAACCTTTCGATGAAACCAAGTACAGAAAAATAATTGGATCCTTGCTTTACCTTACTGCTATTAGATCTAATATAATGTTTTCAACATGTGTGGGCTAGATTTCAAGTGAACTCTAAGGAATCTCACTATGCTGCTGCAAAGCGGATTTTGAGATACCTTAAAGGTACACCAAATCTTGGCTTATGGTACCCAAGAAGTAATGACAGCGAACTTATTGGTTTTTCAGATGCAGACTTTGTAGGTAGTAAAGATGATAGAAAGAGCACTTCCGGGACTTGTCAATTCCTTGGAAGGAGACTCATTTCTTGGAGCAGCAAAAAGCAGAATTGTGTCAAAATTTCAAAGGCCGAGGTAGAATACATTTCTGTCGGCAGTTGTTGTGCACAATTATTGTGGATAAAGAATCAGCTTGAAGATTACAACCTGCAAGTCCAGAACATTCCTTTGTTTTGCGACTCATCCAGTGTGATTATAATAGCCAACAATGCAGTCTCTCACAGCCGGACAAAGCAAATAGAGCTACGATACCATTTCATCTAAGAGCATGTGGATCATGGGTACATAGATCTGCAACATGTCCCAACAGACAGGCAAATTGCAGATATTTTCACGAAGCCGCTGGACGAGGCTAAGTTCTCATTTTTCAAAACAGAACTTGACATGCTCAGCAAGGATGAAGGAGAATGAAGACAAAGGTGATAGGCAAGGTCTAGATCTGATTTTACTTCAAAAATCAGAAAATTTCAGATTCTGGACTTCATTTCTCGAGTACAACTATTTTACTGGAGAACAACAACATTCCTGTCGAGAACAGCAAAACTATTTCTCGAGTACAAAAAGATTTTTTTTCTCGAGAAGAAATGTTCTACTCGAGAATAGGAAATCTCTACTCGAGAACAGGGCTAATTTCTACTCAAGACAAAGGCTTATTATACTCGAGTGCAACTGGATTTCTTCTCGAGAGCAATCCTTCCTCTCGAGAAATCTGGTGTCATTTTCTTCTTCAAGGTCAATTCTTCATATCGGCACACATGCGCTTAGCTGCCTCTTTCCAGGTATTTTTAATGATTATTTATATGTTAAATCACCAAAATTAGCGGTAAATACAAATAGAAATAAATCCAAGAGATTTTTAGTCTTGATTTCAAAACCCTTCTCGAGAAAAGCTGCTTCGTCTTCCCCATCTCTGTCGTCTGCAAGTCAATTTTCTCATTCGCCGACCAGTAAAGATCGATATCTCTTCAACAATGGCTTCGTCCTCAAAGCTAGGGATCAGGAGCGAACTCTATTCTTCCGGGATTGCAGAGATATCCGACTATTTCAGAAATGTTCTTATTCTGCTAGACACAGCCGGTTTGTCATTTATTCTTGAACATCCTTGCAGAATTTTCACTTCTGAAGTAGAAGAATTCTTCCGGAACACCAAGGTTAAGAGAAATGGCAAAGTAATCATGTATAAAGTTCAGAGTATCAAGGTAAAAATGTCTGCACTCTCTATTTCTCAACTTCTGCAACTTCCAGTCATATTTATGAAAGAAGATTTAATAGGCACTATTTATGAGAGAGCCTATAGCTTCTGTGGTATTCCTCAGTCCTCTAACATAATCAGAAGGTAGTATATTAATGCTGAAAGCAAATTATTGGCTGACATCTTAAGCAAAGTGCTGCTGTGTAAAACAAGTTCTATAAGTTACATTACTCCAGAATTCTTTGATCTCATGATAACTGTTATATGTAGAAAGAAGTTTCAGTGGGGAATGATGCTTTTTGAGAAGATAAAGGCATGTATTAAGAGCCCCAACTTTGGGAGAATAATTTCTCTATATCTAAATGAGATGAATCCAGCTACTTTTCAATTGAAAAAGGGCACAACCCTCCATCACATGAAGAAGGTGTCTATTACCTCCATCCAGAGATGGGAGGTCAAGTTACAGAGGACTAACAAAGCTCCAAAGGAGATAGAAGATGTGGACAGGACCCCATCTCCTCCTTCACATCAAATAACTGATTCAGTTATTGATGGGGAGCCTGCACCATCTTCCTCAGTACCTCCAGCTCCTACTGCTTCAGCAATTTCTTCTTAAGATGTTCCAGCTGCTGCTCCAGAATTTCTTCCTCCAGTTACTACTGCTGCTAACTTAGCTTCAGAAGAGATTACAGATACCCCTGCTACTACAGATCTTCCATCTACCCCTACTGCTACTGCTGCTTCTTCCACTTTGCAGAATACAGACTCTGAATTTCCTGCTGCTGAAGAAATTCTAGTACATGATGATCTGACAGATTACCAGACTCAAGCAGAGATTTTGTCTACTGAAGATGATATCAATAGAAATATAGAGGAATTATCTTCCTCAGCACCCCTCTTCCATATCCCTGAAGATCATCCTCCATCTCCAGCAACTTCTCCTAAGTACCTAGCAAAATCATCTTCTGCTCAACCAAAAAATTCCCAACTCGTGCACAGTCTCCAGAACATCAAGAATCCTATCCCCCAGCTGATCAATCTCCTGCACCTGAAACTGATAAGTCTCCTACTGCAGATGTACGTGATGTTGTAGTTTTAATTCCTGACACAGATGAGGAAATCCCAGTTGAAGCTGCTGCTCAAAGACTCCCCAGTCTTCATTTTCAGATTCCAACCATACTTTCGACAATTGATGAAGATGAAATCAGCACAGTCCACAGAAGAAAAGCCTCCTATTCTACTGTTGCAATTGATGAAATACTTCCATGGACTGTTCCTGCTCAGCCTCTTCCATCTCCTCAAAAAGAACTCTTTCCTGAAGGTTCAATTCTACAAAAAATTGAAGTAATTCTTGCTGCTCAGAGAAAGTACTTTGATGATTCTCTGAAGGTTGTCACTAACAAAGTCAGTGCTTTAGAAAAAGAAATGAGTCAAGTATTTGCTGAAATCCAAGACAAAACTGATGAGTTTAAAAGGCTT
The DNA here is from genome assembly GCA_039583875.1 of Platanthera guangdongensis. Lineage (NCBI taxonomy): Eukaryota > Viridiplantae > Streptophyta > Magnoliopsida > Asparagales > Orchidaceae > Platanthera > Platanthera guangdongensis. The sequence continues at coordinate 90,936,110 of CM077162.1, read as the reverse complement.
CTACAAATTGGTGGAAAATCTATTGATCACACTATTACTAGCATTGGCACTCTTATGGAGCAATCAGTGACCCTTGCTAATAATCAAATTCTCGTAGCCAAGAGAGGTGATGAAAGAAACTTTTAAACTTATGAAGAGGTTGGCAAATTCAAAGAAGATGTAATCAACACCCTCTCTGTAGAAGTCAGAAAGGGGGGCGATAAAGTGAAGGAACTGCTAGAAAAACAAGCTGCAACTATGAAAAATCAATGGAAAGATCAGTTAAAAGAAATTCAGACATCTGTCCTCAAAGAAATCAAAAGTACCAAGTTATATACTTATGATACTTATGTATGGATGCACAATCAGTTGTTCCTTGAATTTGCTGTGGATCCAAAAGCTCCTCCTCCTGCAAATCTAGATGTCAACAGGCCAACTTTCTCTCCTCCTCCAGACTATTTTGAAGGACCTCCTCCAGCACACTTTGAAGGACCTCCTCCAGATTACTATGATGGTCCTCCTCCTAATGTCTATGAATAAGTATCGGAATATAAATAAACAGGACTGCCTCCTCATCCTCCAGAAGTTCAATAAGCCAAGAGAAGAAAGTACGATGATGGAGCCTCTGCAAGAAGATCAACTCCACATCCAGAAGCTGACGGGAAAAAAACCCAAGAATATGCTGAAGTTTGGATCCCTACATCAAAGTATCTCATTCTTGAAAATTTGAAGCTAGTAGTTGACTCCAATGAGAATAGAATCTTACATTATAGCTCTGATGAGTGGGGGCTATATGAGAAGTCTCTCACAAAGAGAAGGATTTATGATAGAATTCATGGCATAAATAATCCTAAGGCTCCACCTAGACCACCTAAGTACTTCCCCAAGCCTTTAAGTTGTCAGAAAAGATAATAAGAAAAGCTTGAGTGACAAGGAAAGCAACATCCACAAGATTAGTAAACTGAAGATGATGGAAGTTTATTTTTGAAATTGTAGAATTAAATTCTCTTGGACAATTTTCTACTTACATGAAATTTTAATTCTGATCTGATTTTTACATATTATTGCATTTCTATAAATTTTCATGCTATTAGCATCTTTATGTGTTTTTCTCTTAATGTAATTCACCTTAGTGTAGAGGGTTCTAACTTCTACAAATAGGGGTAGATTGTTGGGTATTGCATCCACAATATCCCAGATTTGTATGATGTCACCCTTAAACTAAGATGAATTAAGTTTGTATTTGATGCTCTGTTTGTTAAGTGTCTACAGGACTTAATTGATAAGTGTACACCAATGTCAGTCTACAATGAGTCTCCAAACACAGGACCATACAATGTAATCCCTCATTGTGTGATCCATGGTGTCGACGCATGTGTAGCCTCTTTATTAGGACACACTTTTTTTCAAGCACTAAGGGCAAGAGAAAAGATGGATGCTGATTTTTGTGAAGAAGGAAGATTTTACGTTTTTTAGAAAAAGTCTAAGTCTTTTTCTCGAGTACTATATTTGTACTCGAGAAGGGCTTATGATTATTCTCGAGTAAGACTTGTCTTCATTTCGAGTAACAGAAGTTGTTCTCCAAAAAGCTTCTTGTTGTTCTCGAGAAATGCTTTTGTTCTCGAGTAATATATATCATTTCTTCTCGGGATGTTTGTTTTCCAGACAAATATTTTTCTAAGTTTTTTTCTCGAGAAGAATGATATTATTTTTGAGAAGACTATCTTCTTTTCTCAAGATACAGAAGGTATTTGTCGAGAACCAGTGTACTTTTCTCGAGAGCCAAACTTTTGTTCTCGGGATGACTATTTATTCTCGAGTACCAGGATGTCTTTTCACCAGGACAAAACATGAATTTTCTCGAGCACTTATTTTCATTGTCAAGACTGCAGATTTTCACCTCCACATATTTTTCTAAGTATTTTTCTCGAGACAGCCTTTTGTTCTCAAGTACCAAAATAATTCTTCTCGAGAAGCATAAACTATTTTTTCGAGTAATTTACTTATTTCTCGAGAATGCTATTTTCTTTCTCCACATCAATTTTCTCTAAGTTTTCTTCTCGAGAACTTCTGTATTATTCTCGAGTAATAGAATTCATTTGATCTCGAGTAAAAGCCTTCTTCTCGAGAACACCCGTTCTGATTTTCTGAAATTTGCTAAGTACAGACAGAAGGTTATTTCAAACATCATTAACGCGTGATTAGTCCACGTGGATGTCATTAATGTTATAATGACCGTTAGGGTAATCCTATATAAGGTATTGTCATTTTCGACTAACCCTAAGAAGTTTTAAGAAGAAATAAGAAGAATTCAGCCTCCGCAAGAAGTATTTTCTAAGCTTTCTGAATCCGTTCTTTCTTTCCAAATCGAGAGCCGCCGATCTTCTTCTTCATCGCCAAGGTGATTTCGATTCAGATTGATTCAGAGAAGATTGATTCACAGATCGAGATTATTTCCAACAATAGATCTTCTACTTGATCGTGTGAGTCCAGATATTTTGAGATCCAGAGATTGCCAATTCTTCTTCAACAAATTCTTATAAAGCCGCAAAGCTCAAAGGAAGAAGAACAGGCAGAAGGATTTCAGATATGAGAATAAATCACTGTTTGTATTCATTATTTCATTTTGTTCTTGTAGGAGATCTTTCTTCGAGTTGTAGGAGTTGTTTTCTCCGTGTTTTTGTAGGAAGTTTTATCTTCCGAGTTTAGATCCAGATTTGGTATCGAGTTGTAGGAACGTTGTTCCGAGGTGTAGGAATGGTTTCAATCCGGGATTAGTGGAGTAGCCGAGTATAGTACTTTGCTAGATCGGTGAGTGGAAAGTGGATCTACCCAAGGTTGGGGAACCACTATAATTCTTGGTGCCCTCTATGATTGCCTGGTTTGATATGTTGTGCTTAGATCATTAATTTTTTATTCCACAAAAAGACGCACAACTCACCTATTCACCCCACTCTAGGTGATTTAGGTAAGTCAACTTAAAACATTTTCAATTGCGGTCTATGCAGACTATTTTCAGTGTCCGCCGAGTTCGGAAGATAGCTTTGTGCGTTAACTATGGACTCAGGATATGGGGACTAGAGATTGTATTCGCAAGCTCATGCAGTATGTTGTTGTCTGCTGGAGTGCGGACTGTTCAGTTTCTGCAAATTATAGCTTTTGTGGTGCAACATTGGCGGTCTAGATGTCTAGCTTCGTCGCTAGTCTGTTTGTGTATCTGCAGATTTGCAGATACACTTGGCATTCACCGCAGGATAGGGAGGTTATCCTATCAACTATTACGGATATCCTATCAACTAGGGCAGTGATCACACTCCTCAACGCGTAAATGAACTTGCGGGAAGTTGTTGCGGTTAGGTTTTTCTATCTGCTTGGTTTGAAGAGGTTGATCGGTTTGTGCTATGCAGGTTGTGCGGATAGCGCTGAGGAGCTAGGGACATGGTTCTAACTTTGGTCAGGGTTAGTGCAGATTCTTCAATTTGTATTCAGTGGTTAGCAGCAAGTCACAGCTTGCGACATGTTAGTCTCTTCTTCTGTAACTTGTTTGCCAGTTAAATAAGCTATCCGCCTCTGGCAGCTTGTTCTATTCAGTGACAGCAGTAGTCCGCATGATCTGGCGGCTAATCGACTTCACGGTCAGGCAGCTTGCAGTTCAGCGGGCAGAGTTTCTTCCAGCTTTGGAATAATGGGCAGTCCGCGCGGCTAGATTGCAGTTTTGCGACTTAACAAGTTCATCGGACTCCATAGCGGTTTGCAGCAGAGCCGACAGTTTCTTCTTGAGTCCGCGCGGCTTGTTTTTGCCTTGTATTTTTTCTGCTTCCAATGGATATATTAGCAGTCATGTCGCGCCATGTATGCCTTTCTCTGTAAAGATTTTTTTATAGTGCAAGATTCTTACTCTTTTGGTTGCATTTGGTTTCTTGGTCTCAGATAGGTTGAGTGTTCCTGCTCCTGGTGTCCCATTTTTCGGTTATCACAAATTTTTACATGGCTTCAGAGGGATCAGAGGATGAGTAGTGATCAACCGTCAGTTTGTCTTTCTGCTTCTGTGAGTCTAATTATACCAAAGTGTTTGAAATGGCAGGTTGATTTGCAAGAGGTCTTCGAATTGAGCTCCTTACGTCGACTAACTTTAAAAAGTGGAAGTCGTATATGGAGAGCTATCTTTTAGGCGAGAACCTTTGGGAGGTCGTCTGTGGATACGAAAGGCAAGAGTTCACTGCTACTGCGGGTGCTGATGCGATGAGAGCTTGGAGGAAGTCTAATGCGAAAGCAGAGTTTACTCTCAAGCAGGCTATTTCGTCAGAACACTTTGACCACATCATTGGATATCTGTTTGTTGCGGAGATTTGGACTTCCCTTGATGGGTTTTTCAACAGGAAGAATGTAGCATTGCTACAATTCCTGGAGAATGAGTTGGCAAGGGCCGCTCAAGGTGATCTGCCCATCTCGACGTTCATCTTGAAGATGAAGAACTTGTGCGTTGAGTTTTCAACGCTGGACCTTGATGAGACTATTTTAGAGGTGAAGCTGAAGAGGCACATAATCTGCGGCTTGCAAAAGGAGTATATGGCTATCACTTTTGTTCAAGACTGGGCCACTCAACCATGTTTATTGGAGCTGGAGAACCTGCTAGCTTTGCAGGAGAGCTTGGCAAGACAGATGGCTGGTGTTACAGTCTATGAAGGAGGAAGTGATGCACTTTTTTCTAGGAAGAAGAAGAGATTAGAGAAGAAAAAGAATGATGTTGGTGATGGTCATTCAACTTCTTATCATTAAGAGGGGAGTGTTGCTCCTAAGTGTTATTGGAAGAAGAAGGATTAGCTTAAGTGCTACAGGTGCAACCAGCCAGGTCACTTAAAGAAGGACTACAAGGTCAAGCTGTCGTTGGGGCATGTTGTAGACAAAGAGGAGGCTTGTTCCAGTGCTGAGGAATTTGGATGGGGAAATGCACTCATGATAGGCACGTGTGTCTGTGCATTGTCCAGCATCGACTACACAGATGACTGGATTGTGGAATCATGGTGTGGTCACCACCTCACTGGGGATGTGTCGAAGTTCTCCTCTCTACACACGTTCTTAGGTAAAGAATCTATCATAACTACTAATGATACCTTTCATGCAGTCGAGGAGGGTGTCATTTCTTTAGGTAGTGATAATGGTCCACTCACCTTAAGGAGTGTCTATCAAGTACCGGGCATGAAGAAGAACATCTTCTCAGTGACCAATGTAGTAGATGTATATTATCACGTTCTGTTCAGTCCAATAGAATTGAAGTTTCTTCGCAACGTGTCAGCAGTTAAGGCTGATGTTGCTCATGTAGGGAGAAGGGTTGGGGACTTATTTGTATTATCAATGAGTTCTGATGTTGATTGTTGGGTACATTGGAATATATGTACCTGATTTGAAGAAGCCTCACCCTACTCAATGATATACATCAAGATGTATTTGATGTGCTTTGAGTTTATGCGTGCAGGTTAAGTAATTGTAGGGAAAGCATAAAAGATTCTAAGTTCATGTGTCGACACATAGAAGAAAAGTGTCGACACTTAAGAAGGCTTGTGTCGACACCTAGAGAAGCTGTGTCGACACTTGGAGTAATTGTGTCGACACCAGGAAGGCAGAGTCGACACCAGAAGAAAAGTGTCGACACATACAGGTTGTGTCAACACACAGTGAAGAATTGTCTACATAATCAGTGTCGACACTTAGAAGCAGTGTCGACACCCAGAGAAACTTTGTCGACAACAAAAGTGTCGACACTAGGAGACTGTGTCGACACTCAGCAAACTTCAACAAAGTTCAAGTACATGTGTCGACACTAGGAGGCTGTGTCGACACTCAGCAAACATCAACAAAGTTCAAATACATGTGTCGACACTAGGAGGTTGTGTCGACACTCAGCAAACATCAACAAAGTTTAAGTACAAGTGTCGACACAAAGGAGATGTGTCGACACTCAGCAAAGTTTCAACACATGAAGGAATGTGTCGACACAAAGGAGATGTGTCGACACTTAGCAAGGTCTCAACACAAGAAAATGTGTCGACACAAAGGAGTTGTGTCGACACACAGCAGAAATCAACTAAGTATTTAAGAAGTATTTGTGTCGACACACGCAACCAGTGTCGACAAATTCAACAGAAGGCTTGTGTCGACACACATGATCAGTGTCGACACATTCTGAAGAAGCAGTGTCGAGAAGATGTTACAGCAACACAAGAAGTTGTGTTGACACCATGAAGGCTAGTGTCGACACTTAGTCTACTTGTATCGACACTTAGTCTATTTGTGTCGACACATAAATACTATCTATCTCGACACTTTCAGACAGTGACAGAGATTTCAAGAAGTGACTGGATGACTTGACAACTGTCATTTCAACCGGTCAACTGCAACTTTCAGACCCGTCAGAAAGTTGTTAGAAACTGAATCAGTCGGTCACCATGGAAAAAGCTTATATAAAGACCTTTCTCCTTATACAGAAGCAATCAATTAATGAAGTAAAAGACAACACAACAAGAAGAAGACGTTCAAGAGAAGATCTAAGAAGTTGGAGAGAGAACTCCTTCTAAGAAGACCAGATGTTGAACCATGCTGATAAGGAAGATTCAGATTGAAATCAGAATCTCAAGTCAGTAGTTGATTGAAGATCATCTGCATAGAGATACAACTCTACTGTGTTATAATTCAAGAAGCATTGAAGAAAGCCAAGGGAGGTTGATCTCTGCCAAGTTCTTCCAAGAACTCATCAAGAAACCAGTCAACTCATCTCCCTCTTTCAGAGTTGTGGTTATAAATTTTGTAAACATTATTTTCTGTAGGATCCTAAGGGATCTGAGCTGTAAGCCTATTTTATAAAGGTTGAGTGTAAGAGACAGTGTGCTCTGAGTGTAGGTCTTTTTGAAGACTGAGGTAGGGCCTAGTGCCTGAGTTGTAGGAGACTTTGTTCTCTGAGTGTAAGTCTTGGTGAAGACTGAGTGGTAGGGCTTTTGTGCCTGAGTTGTAGGAGTGGGATCACTCTGAGTTGTAGAAACCTGTTTGGGGTTCTGAGTTGTAAGATCTGAGGACCTGAGAAGAAGTGGAGAAGTTAGGCCGAATCTAGTACACTACTAGATAGGCAAAGGGGGAAAGTGGATGTACCCAGACCTTGGGGAACCACTATAAAATCTGTGTGTACTCTGTGTGTGATTAATTCTGTGTTTGCTGTATGTTCTGTGCTGAATTGCTGTAGAGAATTGCTAATATAGCTCTTATTATTAAGTGTTTCTGGCTGTAATTTTAAAAAGATTAAGTTCACCTATTCACGCCCCCCCCCCCTCTAGGTGATTAGGTACTATTTCTTTCAATTGGTATCAGAGGGAGGTTACTCAAAAAGGACATAACAGTCTGAGTAAAGATCCTGTAGGCAGAATCAGAATAATTAAGAATCAAGAAAATGGGTTCTACTGAGAATCACAAAGAGCTAGGATCCATGAAATTGTCAATCTGCAGAAAAGAGATTTTTGGCATATGGAAAGAGAAGGTTAGACTCTTTATGGAAGCATCTGACCCAAGAATATACATCAAAGTCAAAGAAGGGACATATGTGCCTATGAAAGTATCTGTTCTGGATGCAAATCAGAGAACTCCCAAAGACTATTCAGAAATGACTAAAGATGAAATAATTCTGGCCACTATGGACAAGAGTGCCCAAAATATTATTCTAAGTGCAATTGACGATGCCACATTTCAGAACCTAATACATTGTAAAACCTCAAAAGAAATGTGGGACACTCTAATAGTTTACATGGAGGGATTTGAAGTGGTAAGACAAGACAGGAAGTCCTTGTTAAATCAATAGGTTGAAAGCTTTAGATAAGGAAAGTCTGATAGCATTACTGAATGCTATAAGAAATTCTATAGGATTGTTAATGAGTTGATGTCCTAGGAAGAGAATTCAGCAACTATGAGCTGAATAACAAGTTTTTAAGATCCCTGACTAAGGACTGGGATACCAAGATCTGTGCCATTAGGGAAATGACCAAATTAGCTGATATACCTCCTCCAACCTTATTTGGAAAACTGCTATCTTATGAAATGTAGTTAATGGTTAGAAAGGAGGAAGAGAAGACTACAAGAGTGGAGCATAAGGAAAGAGCTGTGGCCTTCAAGACTGAAGCCACTAGGAAGTATAGAAGCAAGTCTCCATCTCCACCACGAATAGTTGTTGATACTGCTTCAGAAAATTCAGAGAACCAGAACTCAGACAGCAGTGAAAGTGATGAGGATTTTGCTGCCTTTAAAGGCAGTTTCAAAAGTTTCTGAAGAATAAGCAGTGGAGGTCTAAACCATCCACTTCATAGACAAAAGATGACTATTATCAGAACAGGAAGTCATCAAGGAATGACAAAAGAAAGTCCAAGCCAAGTAAAAATACATCCTCAAAGATAGTTTGCTATTATTGCAATAGACAAGGACATATAGTAGTTGACTGTCCAGAAAAGAGGAAAGAGTCAACTGACAAGAAGAAGACTCAGTTCAAGGGCAAAAAGGAAAGTTCCTTTGTTGCCAAGAAGGATAAGAGTTTGACTGATCAGTCATCTTCAAAAACAGATTCATAAGCTGAAGCCTATATTGGACTATTTGCTGAAGAGGAGGAAGATGAGTTCATGCAGTTAATGAACTCAATTTATGAGCATGAGGACAATCAATGCAAATGGCTGATGGCCTTATCTGAAGGAGACAAAATCTAGGATCAGCCTGGACCATATAAGGTACTAAGTTGTTCTTCAAGTTCAATTTCTAGTACTGAGTCAGAATCAGATACATCTACATCAAGTGATGTGGGTGGGTCTTAATCTGAAGGAGATATTCATCAGTTAATTGATGAATATAGGGACTTGTTGCAGGCCTTGAAGAGAAGCAAATCCTTGGCCAAAACTCAGGCAAAGGAAATTGTTTTTCTTAAATTGGCTGCTGCTGATTCAGACAAGTTGCTTGATCAGAAACTAAATGAAATAGCCAGGCTGAAGAACATTAATGTTATTCAGATGGGTACTATTACATTTAAGAATGATCAAATTAGGAATCTGGAGGTTAGACTTCAGAAGGAGAAGGATATTGTAGCAAGTTTTTCTAAACCAAAATCTATTCTACCTTTGATAGATGAGTTTGTACCTCATAAGGGTAAAACTGGATTGGGTTTTACAAAACCTGCCTGGACAATAAAGTCCAAATCTAAGGGCAAAGCCCCAGTACTCAACAAGAAGCCTGCTGTAGATAAAATAACCAGGGTTATACCTAAACAAAGGTACACCAGATTTGAGTGCTGGTGTTGTGGCAAGGTAGGCCACTTTGCCATAGATTGCTGGCATAATTCAAGTGTCAAGGAGAGTAGCAAACTGCCTGCTAGAAAAGCTACAGGTAGTTTTGTTAAAAGTTAGACTAACTTGCACCAAGGACCCAAGAGTTATTTGGGTTCTAAGGTTAAGTAATCTGTTTTGCAGGTGAGTCCAAGTGGCCATGCCCCTATATGGTACTTGGACAGTGGATGTTCCAGGCACATGACTAGAACTAGGGGATTATTGAAGGACAATACACCAATCAAGGATAGTCCTAAAGTTACCTTTGGTGGTTCAGAAAAAGGAATCATCAAAGGCTTTGGTAACATTTCTAGCAACCTAATTACAATTACTCAAGTGGCTTATGTAAAGGGTTTGAAACATAACCTCATTAGCATAAGTCAGCTGAGTGATTTAGGATATGACATCTCATTTGTCAAGGATGGTTGTCATATCAGTAGGTCAAGTGATCAAAAGATCATTCTGACAGGATATAGCAAGAGAAATGTCTATTGTCTAGACATTATGTGTGAGAACATTATTTCTCCTATTTGTCTTGTAGCTGATGAGAAAGTCTCACATTGTGTTAAATGGCACAAGAGGCTGGCTCATATTAACTATAAGACAATTGGCCAACTCTTTAGCAAAGAGTTAGTGAGGAATGTTCATCAGGTTAAGTGTATAAAAGTTGGGATATGCTCAGCTTGTCAAAATGGCAAGCAGACCAAATCCACCTTTCATAGCCTTGAGAACAAAGATGCTGTGAGGTGTCTATACCTCTTGCATATGGATCTTTTTGGTCCTATGCCAGTTCACAGCCTAGGTAGGAAGGTCTATACATTTGTGGTAGTTGATGACTACTCAAGGTATTCCTGGGTGTTCTTCCTAAGGCAAAAATCTGAAACACCAAGTATCTTGTATAGTTTTGTTAAATAAATTTAGAATGAATTGAATAGTACAATGGTCAAAATCAGAAGTGACCATGGTACTGAATTTCAGTCTGAAAGTATGACAAAACTGTGTGAAGAGTTTGGAATTTTTCAGGAATTTTCCTCACCAAGAACACCTCAGCAAAATGGTATTGCTGAAAATAAAAATAGAACCTTGATAGAGGCTGGTAGAACCCTATTGAGTGACACTTCTCTCCCAGAATATTTCTGGGCTGAGGCAGTTAATACTGCATGTCATGTAATCAATAGGGCTACTATCACCAAGAGCCACATGAATACCCCCTATGAGATTGTGAAGGGCAGAAAATCAAATCTATCCTATTTCAGGATCTTTGGTTGCAAGTGTTATATCCTTAACAATGGTAACTCTTATCTAACTAAGTTTGCTGCCAAATCCCAAGAGGGGATCTTTGTTGGGTACAATAACAGTAAGGCTTATAGGGTCTACAACTTGATTACTCAAGTTGTAGAAGAGTCAGTACATGTAGTTTTTGATGAAGCAAGGCTCATTAACAATGAATTGCCTAGAAGTGTTTGCAGCTCTACAGGTGTAACTGAGAGAATGGAGAAGCTTACCTTAACAGAAGGTTCTTCTGCAAGTCACCAAGTGGAATATGGTGGTTGTTGTCCAGGGGGAGTACAAGATACTCCTGTTGCTGAAGAAGACCAAGAGGTGCAGTTGAATGAAGAAGCTGAAGGTGTACAACCAGAAGATAGACTGCCTCCAGCAAATAGGCATTTAAAAGATCATCCAGCTAATCAAATTATTGGAGATCTCAGACTAGGGGTACAAATAAGGAGCAGGAATCTAAGTTCAGTTCTCTACTCCAGCTTTCTATCCCAAGTAGAGCCAAAGAAATTTGAAGAAGCAATCCTAGACCCTTATTAGATTGAGGCCATGCAAGAGGAGTTGAACCAATTCAAAAGATGCAAGGTCTGAGAGCTAGTTCCTAAACCAAAGGACCACAACATTATTGAAACTAAGTGAATCTTTAGGAACAAGTTGGATGAGAATGGAATTATTATAAAGAATAAAGCTAAACTAGTTGCAAAAGGATATAGGCAGGAAAAAGGTATTGATTTTGATCAAACCTTTGCTCCAGTATCAAGACTGGAAGCAATAAGGATGTTTCTTGCCTATACAATATATCAAGGATTTAAGGTATATCAAATGGATGTTAAGTCAGCTTTTCTGAATGGAAACCTGAAGGAAGAAGTCTATGTAGAGCAGCCATCAGGTTTTGTAGATTCTCTTAAACCTGATTATGTATATAGACTTAGGAAGGCTTTGTATGGGTTAAAACAAGCCCCTAGGGCTTAGTATGAAACCCTGTCTAGTTTCCTAATTGAGAACAAATTCTCAAGGGGGAAAATAGACAAGACTCTATTTCTTAGGGAATTCAGAGGCAAGATTATCTTAGTCCAAATATATGTAGATGACATCATATTTGGGTCTATAGAAAGTAGTCTTTGTAGAAAGTTTGCAAATCTCATGCAAGGACAATTTGAAATAAGCAGTATGGGGGAACTTAAGTTCTTCTTGGGTCTCCAAGTTAGACAGACTGAAGATGGATTATCCATATGCCAGTCTAAGTTCAGCCTAGAATTGATAAGGAAGTATGGTATGGAATCATCCACTACCATGAAAACTCCTATGGGGTCAACAATGTCTTTAAGCAAAGATGATGCAGGGAAACCTGTAGATGAAACTTTATATAGATGGATAGTTGTCTCCCTACTATATTTGACTGTTAGTAGACCAGATATCATGTATGCTACATGTGTTTGTGCTAGGTACCAAGCTTGACTTAAAGAATCTCATTTGACAGCAATCAAAAGAATTTTGAGATATCTTAAGGGCACACCTTATCTAGGACTTTGGTGCCCTAGGAATGGAGATTTTGAACTGACAGGTTATTCAGATGCAGATTTTGCAGGCTGCAAGGAAGATAGGAAAAGTACCAAAGGAACCTGTCAATTTCTAGGTGGAAGGCTGGTGTCATGGAGTAGCAAGAAACAAACAAGTCTGGCTATCTCTACAGCAGAGTCTGAGTATGTTGCTGCAGGAAGCTGCTGTGCACAACTACTATGGATACAACACCAGCTAGAAGATTATGGTATTCAAGTAAGTAGAACACCTTTATTTTGTGATTCTACTAGCGTCATTTCTATTGCAAATAATCATGTCTCCCATAGTAGGACTAAGCACATAGAAATAAAATACCATTTTCTAAGAGAACATGTAGAAAAAGGATACATTTCCTTAGAGTATATAAATACAGATAATCAGTTAGATGATATGTATATTAAGCCCTTAGATGAAACTAAATTCAATAAATTTAAAATTGAATTAGGAATGATAAACTTAGAATAGTTTACAAAAATTGGCTAAGTAAAATAGTGTCTACACACAGAGTTGTCTGTGTCGACACATAGAAGTGGTGTCGACATTTTAGAGAAATGGTGTCGACACATCTAGAAAGTATGTGTCGACACTTCAAAGAATTAGTGTCGACACATGCAGTGTAGGTGTCGACACATCCAGGGTGGTGTCGACACTTAGGATTTACACAGAATTAGTTTAGTAGAGTCTCGACTAAGTGTCGAGCTGAGATGTATAAGTGTCGACACATATATTCTGTCGAATATATTTGTGTCGACACTTAGTTGTCGAGACATTTTAAGTAAGTGTCGACACTTTTCAACAGTGTCGACACAATTCAAGTATGTTAACGCGTCTTTTCACCTTCAATTTTAGAAAGGTATAAATAGATTTTCCCCATTGTTTGTCGACACGCTCACCTTAGTTTCGAGACCAAACTTGTGTGTCGACATCTCTCTTCTCTAAATTCAAAATTTCTTCAAACCCTAATGGCGCCCAAGCTAGAAGAGAACATTAACGAAGGATATGAGCTCGTGCATCACGCCTTTGATGACGCAGAACCAAAAATCAAAGGTGTGGTAACCCTAATTGTCGAGACTGGACTAGAGTATCTTGTATCAGAACCTATCAAGATCTGGAAGAAGGAGGTCCTTGAATTCTTGAGTGCAGCCTCACTTGATGATACTGTACTCAAGATTAAGTCCAGAGTCCACGGGACAAAAGTCAAGGTCACAAAGAAAAGTCTAATAAAGGTACTTCAACTACCAAGAACAAAAGCGGAAGAAGATGTATCTGCTTCTAAGACTAGAGATGCATTGAAATGGTGTGGATTAGACTCAAACCTAAAAATTGGATCAGTTTTCAACAGGAAAGGCATGAACATGCAGGGCATATTCTTGTCTGAAATAGTTGGCAAGGTCATCCTGAGCAAGCCTGGAGGACATGACAGAATTTCATCTCATATGTTCAGTTTGATGACAAGGATAATCTTCAAACTTAATACTGATTGGTCAGTAGTTATGTTTGATAAGATAAAAGAGAGCCTGAAGAAACCCAATCTGGGAAGAATTCTGAGTCTATACTTAGCTGGAAGTATACCTGAAGTGATGAATCAAGCTGCTGGTTCAAAGATAAACCACATGAGGATAATGGATATGAGAATTTTCTCAAGGTGGGATAGAGTATTGACAAAGGAACTGCCAACTCCAGAAAAGGAAACACCTCAGAAGAAGAAGAAGAAGACAGCCATTGTGGCTCAAGAATCATCAAGTAGCTCTGAAGAACAAGTGGTTTTTAGTTCTGATGATGGAGGAGAAGACAATGCTGGACAGTCACCAGCAAGACAAGGAGATGCTCAGAGGCAGGGGGAGCTACCCTCAGCAAGCCCAATTCACCTGGATCCACTCCAGGGGGAGCCTCTACATGTGGAAGAGCCAACTCAACTAGAGAGTGAAAGGGCTACCCAAACCATTCTAGAGGTAATCACTGAAATTAATCAATTACATTTCACTATTGAGGATGAGGTTTTGACTGATTCATTACCTGATGTTAATCAGCAAACACAGATACATAATCAACCCCAGGATGTGGTCATGGAGGACACATCAGTTGCTGATAGATAGGTATTAGATGCTCCGGAGCACAGAGATTCACCAATCCAACCTCAACATGAGTTTACTCTAGAGAAGCTATTCCCTAATCTAATACAGACTGACTTAGAGGGGGAAAACGCAGCTGTTGAGGGGGTGCAGGTAAACCTTGAGAGGGAGCATGTAGAGGAGCTGTCTAGACAAGAGACTGTGGAGCCAAAGAATGTTGAGCAAATACAAAGGACTGAGAAGGAACTACCTCCTAGTCCTAAGGATAGAGTAGATATTGCTAACACTTCTGCTTCAGAGGATGAAGAGGCTGCTAGAGCCAAGAAAAGGAAGTTACAGGTCTTCAAGAGAAGAAGCTAGAACTACAAGAAGGCTCTACAGACAATTGCTCCACAGCTGCCCCATCTACTGATTATAGTTCACTGATGGTGGCTTTGCAGATTAAGCTAGATGAGCAAAGGAAAGCTCTAGAAAAGTATATGGATGAAGGGCATAAATCCCTGCAATTTGATCTGGCACAAGTCATCAAGTCTATCAGATTTGAAGTAAATCAAAACAAGAAGGAAATGACTGATTGTTTCCATAAAGGAGGCAATGTAGTGGTCTATCTGGCTATATATCAAGAGAATCTCAAGAAACAGATTGATGATCTGGCACTCAAACAAGGCTATGTCTTGGAAAACCAGATAAGGATGAATGATAATCTAACTGCTTCACATAATGCCATTGTAACTGAAATGAAAAATATAGCTACTGCACAGCCTGCAGTAAGTGTCACTGCCAAAGAAGAATTTGATAAGAAATTACAGGAGAGTCTCACTGCTGTGAAAACTGCCATTGAAGATTCTCAGAAAGCTATTTCTGCCCAGCTTCAGAAGTTCAAACCTTTTTATAAGGATGGAGTAAACTATTTGAATGCTCAAATAAGATTCCATAAAGATGATCTTAGGGATCATATAGAACGAGAAGTCATAAAGGGGGAGAGGGTACTAGTCAAAGCCGGCTCTGATCATGCCAAATGGATTTCAAATTCCATCAGAGTCACCCTTGGATATCCACCTTTATGTGATGATGACAATGTGGCAGAGTCTGGAATAAATCCTGCATACTTTGGAGGAGAGCAAGCTGAAGTGGCTCAAGTGATATATTCTCCTGCAGATTTTGACATGATACATCAGGAGGTACAGTCTATGTATAGTCCTCCTGAGGGTAATCAAAATATTATTCTTGAGAAAGTAGTACAGACTGTGCCAGAGGCAGTACTAAAAGAGCAAGTGGCTTTATTAAAGGAACAAGAGGCTCAATTATCTAAGAAAAGGTTCAGAGAGCGGGCTGAATTAAGGCCAGATTTTGAACAATGGAGCCCCACATCTAGGAATATCATATTTACTGCTTGGAAGGCTGCTAAGGACAATATCCTGGATAGAGGCAAATGGTATTCTGAACAGGAGTGGAGAAAACATGAGAATAAGCAAGAGGCCATAGTACAATATAGAAGGAAGGCTAAACTGGGAAAGCTACCTCCTAATGCACAGGAGCCTAGCAAGTGTTTCCCCAAGCCTTATCACTATTTTGAAAGGCAGAAGATAAAGGCTGAAGAGCTGAAAAAGAAAGATCTCAAAGAGAAGAAGCCTGTTGATGACAATGATGCTCCAGTTCAAGCAAAGATTCAATCTGGAAAGGGGATTGTTATCAAGGAGCCTGAGCAGCCATAGGATAGAAATTTTCTTAAGTTTACAATTTGTAATCATTTGCTTTTAACTCAATGTAAACTTTTGATTAATGAAAATGTTTGGAGTTGTAAGAATAATGTTATATGTTCAATCTATTACATTATTGTTCTGAGATGATTGATTATACATGTTTTGTTTATACATGTTTAATATTTTCCCTGTCATATAATACTGTTTTACATCATACTGAGAATTTGTTATGTATGGTGTATATCATTGACTAAGGGTTATGACTTCTCCAAATAGGGGGAGATTGTTGGGTACATTGGAATATATGTACCTGATTTGAAGAAGCCTCCCCCTACTCAATGATATACATCAAGATGTATTTAATGTGCTTTGAGTTTATGTGTGCAGGTTAAGTAATTACAGGGAAAGCATAAAAGATTCTAAGTCCATGTGTCGACACCTAGAAGAAAAGTGTCGACACTTAAGAAGGCTTGTGTGGACACCTAGAGAAGTTGTGTCGACACTTGGAGTAATTGTGTCGACACCAGGAAGGCAGAGTCGACACCAGAAGAAAAGTGTCGACACATACAGGTTGTGTCAACACACAATGAAGAATTGTCTACATAATCAGTGTCGACACTTAGAAGCAGTGTCGATACCCAGAGAAACTTTGTCGATAGCAAAAGTGTCGACACTAGGAGACTGTGTCGACACTCAGCAAACTTCAACAAACTTCAAGTACATGTGTCGACACTAGGAGGCTGTATCGACACTCAGCAAACATCAACAAAGTTCAAATACATGTGTCGACACTAGGAGGCTGTGTCGACACACAGCAAACATCAACAAAGTTTAAGTACAAGTGTCGACACAAAGGAGATGTGTCGACACTCAGCAAAGTTTCAACATATGAAGGAATGTGTCGACACAAAGGAGATGTGTCGACACTTAGCAAAGTCTCAACACAAGAAGATGTGTCGACACAAAGGAGTTGTGTCGACACACAACAGAAATCAACTAATTATTGAAGAAGTATTTGTGTCGACACACTCAACCAGTGTCGACACACAGGATCAGTGTCGACACATTCTGAAGAAGCAGTGTCGGGAAGATGTTACAACAACACAAGGAGTTGTGTCGATACCATGAAGGCTAGTGTCGACACTTAGTCTACTTATGTCGACACTTAGTCTATTTGTGTCGACACATAAAGACTATCTGTCTCGACACTTTCAGACAGTGACAGAGATTTAAGAAGTGACTGGATGACTTGACAGCTGCCATTTCAACCGGTCAACTGCAACTGTCAGAGCCGTCATAAAGTTGTTAGAAACCAGATCAGCCGGTCACCATGGAGAAAGCTTATTTAAAGACCTTTCTCCTTCAACAGAAGCAATCAATTAATGAAGTAAAAGACAACACAACAAGAAGAAGACCTTCAAGAGAAGATATAAGAAGTTGGAGAGAGAGAGAGCTCCTTCTAAGAAGACCAGCTGTTGAACCAGGCTGATAAGGAAGATTCAGATTGAAATTAGAATCTCAAGTCAGCAGTTGATTGAAGATCATCTGCATAGAGATACAACCCTACTGTGTTCTAATCCAAGAAGCTTTGAAGAAAGCCAAGGGAGGTTGATCTCTGCCAAGTTCTTCCAAGAACTCATCAAGAAACCAGTCAACTCATCTCTCTCTTTCAGAGTTGTGGTTATAAATTTTATAAACATTATTTTCTGTAGGATCCTAAGGGATCTGAGCTGTAAGCCTATTTTATAAAGGCTGAGTGTAGGAGACAGTGTGCTCTGAGTGTAGGTCTTGTTGAAGACTGAGGTAGGGCCTAGTGCCTGAGTTGTAGGAGACTTTGTTCTCTGAGTGTAAGTCTTGGTGAAGACTGAGTGGTAGGGCTTTTGTGCCTGAGTTGTAGGAGTGAGATCACTCTGAGTTGTAGGAACCTGTTTGGGGTTCTGAGTTGTAAGATCTGAGGATCTGAGAAGAAGTGGAGAAGTTAGGCCGAATCTAGTACACTACTAGATAGACGAAGGGGGAAAGTGGATGTACCCAAACCTTGGGGAACCACTATAAAATCTGTGTGTACTCTGTGTGTGATTAATTCTGTGTTTGCTGTATGTTCTGTGCTGAATTGCTGTAGAGAATTGCTAATACAGCTCTTATTATTAAGTTTTTCTGCCTGTAATTTTAAAAAGATTAAGTTCACCAATTCACCCCCCCCCCCTCTTTAGGTGATTAGGTACTATTTCTTTCATTGATCGTGTTGGTTTTACCATTGTAATCTAGAAGTGATCAAGTTTGTTGTCTCACTACCAAGGTAGTTGACCCTATCATGGTCGCACATAAGAACGTTTGGAGAAATTTGGAGATTGGCTTAGTTTTCCTATGCTCATATAATGAGTTGAAAAAGACATAGCTCAATCAGGCTTTGGAAGCATCTAGTGCATTGAGAACACTTAATGCTTTCGTCGAGTCAAGTGTTGACTCGTCGAATGATGGCATTGATTGTGTATAGTTTACTCAATGATTTGTTGATTCAAAGTGTTGATTCAACCAATATGACACTTAAGCGTTGAGTGTGTAGAGTATACTCGACGATTCGTTGAGTCAAAAATTTGATTCGACGAATCTGAGTCTCAAATGTTGAGTGTGTTGAGTACAATCAATGCCATCGTCGAGTTAAAGGTTGACTCGACGAATCTGACACCTTGGCGTTGAGTGCGTTGAGTCCACTCAACTCCTTCATCGAGTCAAGTGTTTATTCGACGGGTTTGGCGCTGAGAGCGTTGAGGCGTTGAGTTCACTCAATGCCATACGTCAAATATCATATGGATACTCGACTATTCGTCGATCATAGTTTGTATAAATGATGATTTGTCGTATATGTCATTGATACTCGTAGATTCGTCGAGACAAGGGTTATCTCGTCAAAAATGCTAGATTCTAAGTCGTGGGTCTGCGAATAACAATGAGAGTTTTTCTATTTATTCCTTGGGTATAAATAGAGGATTTTACGGTTTCTGAAGTAACTGTTCATTCTATCTAAGCACATGAGACGCATTGTACGAAAGACCCAAGCGATAAAAGACAACGGAAGTCGTTCTGCCCACCGCCAATCCCATTGATCCCGCCACAGCTGCTTAGCTTATTCCAGTGAGTGTTGTTGCTGCCACTTCTGTAACGGACCTTGCTGTCTATGAAGACGCAGAGCTTTCTCTCCGAACAAAGATATTGTGCCTCAAGATTCTACAGGTTTTCCCATTCTTGTGGAATTCACGTAGAGCTGCAGATAATATTCTTCAATGGGAACTGTATCCATAAAGTGATTGGGTGATCTCCTGGAGCATCTAGGTTGAGTATAGACTCAATCCCACAGAGGTAATTTTATTTACTGCATTTTCTTCATCGTTAGA
The DNA here is from genome assembly GCA_039583875.1 of Platanthera guangdongensis. Lineage (NCBI taxonomy): Eukaryota > Viridiplantae > Streptophyta > Magnoliopsida > Asparagales > Orchidaceae > Platanthera > Platanthera guangdongensis. The sequence continues at coordinate 90,916,779 of CM077162.1, read as the reverse complement.
TTCAAACTCTTTTGGGTTTTCTAGTTCCTAATTTTTGATGCGCAAAACTATTGTGATGTATGGCAAAGCATAACAGATTGGATGAGAGCCAACGATAGTGCAGCTATCTGGCATGAGTGTCTAGGACATGTTGGGATGGACAACCTGAAAGCCATGGCAGTGAAGAGCCTTATGAAAGGCTTTCCTAGGTTATCATCCTTTGCCGATGGTCATGTCTACGCGGGGTGTCATTATGGAAAGGCTTATCGCCTCCCATTTGATAAGTCTCATACCAGGTGTAAAGACCGTTGGAGTGTATCCATGGTGATCTGATGGGGCCGACTGTCATATCCAGCATTGGAGGTAGTAGAAACATGCTGGTCTTGATTGATGACTATATGTGTAAGACCCCATTTTTTGCAAAACCAACAGGATCTTATGACCAAAACCGCCTCTTTGCGGTGACACCAACGCACCCGGGAGGGTCATCACTACAAAATGCCGATTCTGTCGGCCATACCGATCGCAGAAGAGAAGAGTAAGTACATGAGTAAAATGAAAATCAAATACTGGTCCACCAAAAATCACATGAATATAAAATAAATCTCCAGGAAGGTCTAGTCCACAGTAACGATAAATCAAAGTACTAATAAAAAGGGATCCTGCCCGAAACATCATAATCCTCACTACAAGTCACTCAACGCAGAAGAAAATCTATAATTATTATTAATGATCGGAACTTACTGGACTTGCTGCCTGAACTCCCATGCTAGACTGTCCCGTCTCCAAGCGCACCGACCTATGGGGCTACATCTCCAGGTTCGGCTCCACGATCCCCTAAAATGATTTGTTCAATGACTGTTAGTCTAAAAGACTAAGTCTTATCATCCCCCGCCCCTCCCCTATGGCTCCTAGGCACCGAGCGGGGAGAAGGAAAGGGAAGGTATTTAATGTGGAGAGTAACAAAAGTAAGCAGGTGACGACGGAACTTAGTCTATCATGAGTATAAAATCACAGCATGTACAAGTAGGAAAATAGTAGGTAAGCAATATAAGAATACACATGCAAAAGGTGAACAAGTAAAGTTACAAGAAGGTAAACTAAGTAAGTAACCATGGCCTATAGAAATGCCCATACAAACCTATAGACCAAGGGGTTGTTTTGCAAGGCCTATTATATAAATCGTCCCATACCAATTAATATAATAGGTGTCAAGGGTTATATGCAATGAATATGATATGATATGCAAGTATGCTATGATAAGAACATGCAAGTGCAACACACACACACCTGACTCTGTGCACACAGACCTTTATTTCCCTCTTTCTGGAGCCTAACCTCCCAGGATACCTCTGTCGTGGCAAACGGAAGCGGTGGGTTGGGCCTCACCCACCTATATATCGGTATCAACACTACTAGTCAGACCTATCGTACACCTCAATGCTGGTGCACAAAGAGGACCTCCTGCGTACTCTTGCTAGCTGATGCACCAGGCTTTATTTGGCTAAGTGCTAAACCACACATGACGAGTCAAAGTATTGGTGTAATGCTCGGAAACTCAAAAGAGCGATGGGAGGCATTTTAAGCCAAGTTTGGAACATGGTAGGGGTCACACGGCCTAGAACACGGGCGTGTCCGAGGGGTGTGTCATGCTCGGTTCGACGATCTGGCCGAGAGGTCGACGAATTTGGAGTCGACGATCGTCGAGTAGTGAACACGGCCTGAGAAACGGGCGTGTCCCAGGCCGTGTCCTTCTCGGGGTGAAGGTCGGGCTGTGTCGTGGGAGACACACAATGTTAGTGTACGGGCATGTGTGGGTAGACACGGGCGTGTCAATTGTGACACGGGCGTATCGAGTACCCGTGTCCCCTGCGGGACATTTTTGGTCCTGTGTCGAGGGAGGAACACGACACGCTACATGACCGTGTACTCTATGACACGGGCGTGTCAAGTCAGACACGAGCATGTCGAGAGCCCGTGTACTTTTCGGGATGCATCGGTTTCGACGGCGAATGGAGAATACGACCTTGGACACGGGCGTGTCACAAGCCGTGTTCGGCCAAGGTTTTGGATTTTAAGTCCGAATCGTGGCCGTCCGTTTCCTTTTTTTGGGATCTAATGGCTTGGGGTTGTTCTTGCTGGGTTATACCCAGGTATAGGGTTTTGAATCCTTCATTTCATCCAAATACTCTCTTTATAAAGTTCTAGAGAGAGGGGAGAGCAAGGAGTAAGAAGGAAGGAAGATCCGGCCACCGTCTAAGCTTTGAAGCCCCGAATCGCGAGCCGACTTCAGATCTACGGAGGCGAGGACATTGCGGTGCTTTTCATTTGCATAGATTTCCATGGCATCAAGGAGGAATGCTAGGGTAACAATTCTCATCCTAGTACATGTGAAGTCCACTTTTCTTTGCATAGTATGCCTGCTCTCGCGAGTTTGTGGTGAGTTTGAGGCATTCCTTCGGGTAGATATGAATAGTCCCCGTTGTTTAGCATGTAGAGTCTGTAATCGAGAAACGGACATAGGCATGATGTGTGAAGCCTACCCGGACAAGTTGTTCTGGATCGGTGATGTTGCATTGCATGAATGGCCGGAGAATACTCCGTGTGGATGTTTGTTTTTCGGGTTTTCTATGCGGTATATTGCAACGGGGAGCATTGGGGACTAACTCCAAGGTGTACCCAAAAACCTGGGCAGATGTCCGATTCTGCCAACTTGGTGGCCTGGGAGCCAACTTGCACATAACTGGGTTATGTGAAGTGTGTGATCGGATTGGGAATAGGGGAAGTTTCGCCTGCACCCATGTCTTAAGGTGACAGGGTGGTGTGAGCAAAGGGTTAGGCGGAACCGTACCCGCTCTATGTCGTTCGGTTAAAGAGACCTAAAGGTACATGACACTTATCGTTGGCATAGATGGAGGATCTTGGGCATTAGCCGGAAAGACCATAATGCTCACGAGATATTGCTGCCCAGGGGGTGGTGGTCAGTCAGCGGACTTTGACCGTGTTCACCTTGAATATGCCTTGAGAGCACGGGGTGTCTCGTCGTACGTGCCCGAGCCTGTGATGTCGTGTTTTTACGCTATACTGCTTGGTTATGCTAACAAAGTACATGGAAGGAGCATCGCCGCCCCAGGTTTGGGGGCGGGATCATTATAATTTGGTCAGCATAGCTGACCGTTGCTTTTGTTTGCCACCATGCGGTGGATTGTTGCTTGCAGGTGCTGCGGAGACAATTGGTAAATAGCGGGCAAAAGCCTTTATTGCTGAGCTGGTCCTCGAAGGCCTAATTTGAGTGTTTACCTGTATTATTCATGTGTGACCGGCCTGCGTGCCGAGATTTGGAAGAAACATTTTATTTACGTAAACTATTGTATGGCCATAAGGCTGTGTACTTATGTATTGTACGTTCATTCCTTCTATTTTTGTTTAGTGTACATTCATGATGTTGGCAGGGTTCTTTATTTATTGCAACTTTTAAATTGCTTCCGCTAGAATGCACTCTGTGTAGGACATTGATTCTTAGTTGGATGGTTACCATTGACTAACCTTCCGGTCTATCTGTGGTACATGGCATCGGGCGCCGGCCAGACCTACTGCTATATGATATGCGACGGATATGGGGTGTTACAATTTGGTATCAGACTACTGGTTTCTGTCAACTTAAATGAATTTATGGGCGAATTCTTTTAAGAGGTGGTGAGCACATGTGTGTGCGTCATCGTTATAACATAAAAGAACCCATGAATGTCCACTTAGGAATGAAAATACACGTGTTTGGGGAACCTGCGTGTTCCTATAGTTGCCTTTTGCAATTTTGTTTGGTAGATTAACGGTGTTTTGTACAACTATAGGTGATCAGAAGTGGTGCAGGGCCGTCAGAACGCCCAATTTCTGAGGCTAGTAGCTCACCAAATGATGTGCCTGCAATAACTCCCTCGATAGAAACCATACGATTGGTGGCCAATGCGGTGGTTGCTATGATCAACGCGCAGCCTGCAAGGCTAATGCAGCAGCCCGCTCCTACGATGGAGTAGGTACCGCTTCAAATGGATGAACCGAGAAGGGTGGAGCAGGTGGTGGTGGAGCCTTTGGTGCTTAGGAGAGCAACTAAAAGGCAGCTCAAACATGTTATGGGCTTCAATCCTCCAGGGTTCTCGGAAATGGGAACCCCATCCCAAGCAGAGTATTGGCTCTCCCGAGTGAAGAGGGTACTGACAGCTACTGAAACTGAAGAGTGGCAGATGACCACTATGGTTACATTCCTGTTGGACGGAGATGCTAGGTTTTGGTGGAAAGGTTTGGAGCTACATCACTTGAGGGGAAGGCAACTTACAGAAGTCTTGATGGAGGAGTTTTCGAGACTGTTCTTGGCAAGGTACCTTCCCTCGGCTCAGAGGATAGCATTGGAGAATGAGTTCCATAAGCTGACACAAGGAGAAAGTAGCGTGGATGAGTATATCCACGAATTTACTCGGTTGGGTCGGTACGCAAGCTATACGTTCGCGGACGAGGAGCATAAGATAGATCGATTCTATGAAGGTTTGAGAGATGACTTAAAGCTAATGCTCTCTGGGACTATGATGCAGGGCTTCTTGACCCTGGTCAATACGGCTCAGTCGTTGGAAAAGGATATGAAGAATGTGCAAGTGAAGAAAAACTTTGGTGATAAGAAGACTGAGTTAATGGTGCCGGCTAACACAAAGCCTGCGTACCGAAGGTGGTCTAAGAAGGCTAGGACTTCGGGTCCAGCCCCTTCTTAAGGTGCTTCTGGGGAGACTACGGGTCGGACCTCAGGCGCATGCTTTACTTGTGGAAAGCCGGGACACTTTACCCGGGACTGCTGGAGCGGACGTCCCTAGTCTGAGAGGAAGTTGGCAGCAACATATAAGGAAAAGGGCACGGTGGTGGAGTCAACTACATCCCATTATGCTCCGGCTCAACCTAGAGTCTACAATCTTGGCCAGCAGGAGGCCATTAAGCAAGCGGATGTGGTGACACGTATGGTTTAAATTTATAGCATGTTAATTTTTAAATACTTGTTATGCGCGTGTTACCTTACCACTGCTTGTATAGGATTTATTTTGATTTGTGAGAATCTGACGAGAGCACTCTTTGATACGGGAGCTTCGCACTCCTTTTTGTCCGAAGAATTCATATCGCGCATCGGAGTACCTTCTTCGATGGCGAAGGACAAACTAGATGTGTTTTTGTCGAATGGGTGTTCGATACGCGTGGATAGAATCTGTGGCGTAAAGATTCATATTGGGAGTCAGGAGTTCCATTTACAAGCGTCCTTATTGCTGCTAGTGGAATTCGATATGATATTTGGCATGGACTGGCTCTAGGAGCAGCAAGCTTATATTGATTGCAGTCGCAAGGAGGTTAAGTTGGGGACATGTCGTGAGACGACCTTTACGGGCTTGAAATGGTCGAGCAAGACTTTGATGTCTGCTCTTCATGTGGTGAAGGCGGTTCGTACTGGAGCAGAGCTATTCTTCAAACTAGTGGAGGTTGCAAAGCCTAAGCCTATGTTGGATAGTTTTTCAGTGGTAACCGAGTACCCCGATGTGTTCCCTGGCGATCTTCCTGGAGCCCCACCTCAACGGGAGATTGATTTCACTATCGAGCTAGTGTCAGGTGCGAAGTCTGTGTCACGCTCTCCATATCGGCTAGCGCTTAAGGAGATGGCAGAGCTGACGGAACAACTTCAAGAGTTGTTGGAGCAGGGGTATGTGCATCCAACTTCGTCGTCTTGGAGCGCACCGGTCCTTTTTGTTAAAAAGAAGGACGGAAGCTTGAGACTTTGTATTGATTACCGAGAACTGAACAAGCTAACGGAGAAGAACAAGTACCTGATCCCAAGGATTGATGATCTCTTTGATCAGTTAGTCAGGTCATCAGTGTACTCGAAATTGGATCTCAAGTCCAGTTATTATCAGCTGTGGATAAGGGAGAGTGATATCCCCAAAACAGCATTTAGTACGAGATATGGGCATTACGAGTTTACGGTCTTGCCGTTTGGACTGACGAGTGCGCCGTCAGTGTTCATGGATCTGATGAATAGGACTTTCAGGGAGTACCTAGACCACTTTGTGATCGTCTTCATCGACTACATATTGGTGTACTCGTAGAGTGCGGAGGATCACTTCGAGCAACTGCATTTGGTGTTGGAGACGCTGAGGAGGAATCAATTGTACGACAAGTTCTCCAAATGCGAGTTTTGGTTGTCCTCAGTAGCGTTCCTTGGTCACATAGTTAGTGGAGAGGGAATTGCGGTGGATCCGGCGAAGATTGTTGCGATACGAGAGTGGCCTGTGTTATTTACAGTAGCGGAAGTCCAGAGTTTTCTGGGGCTTGCCAGCTATTACAGGTACTTCATGGAGAACTTCTCGCGAATAGCATTACCCCTCACGACTCTGAAGAGGAAAGAGTAGAAGTTTGTTTGGATGCCGGAGTGCGCGCGAGATTTTGAGGAGCTGAAGAGTCGGTTGACCACGGCGCCTGTGCTGAGTTCGCCAAGTGGGCCCGAAGGTTTTGATATTTATAGCGATTCTTCGGGCAGTGGATTGGGTTGTGTCCTACTACAGTATGGAAGTGTGATAGTGTTTGGCTCGCGACAGCTAAAAGTGCATGAGAGAAATTATCCGGTCCATGACTTGGAGTTAGCGGCCATGATTTTTGCCTTGAAGTTGTGGAGGCACTACTTGTACGGGGTGAAGGTCGATATCTATACCGAACACAAGAGCCTGAAATACTTGTTGGATCAAAAAGATATAAATATGCGACAACGAAGATGGATGGAGCTCTTGGGGGACTACACGTTCAAAATTCATTATGTGTCTGGGAAAGGCAATGCAGTTGCGGATGCGTTGAGTCGCAGGGCCCCAACTAAAGCCATTTGATTGTCGGTCCATGACGAGCGGGTTGTTCGGGAGTTGTAGGCATTGGAGATCTCATGCCTAGATAAAAAAACAAGTGCCGAAGCGCTATTAAACTGGACAGAAGTTCAGTGTGACCTGGCTGATCGGATTCGGCAGTCTTTAGATATGGATGGCTGCATGCAGCAATTCATGGTTGATGCTTTGGATGGGTCAAATTCCCAATTTGTTGTTGAGGATGGATTGTTATGGAAAGACGGTCGTCTGTGCATCCCAAACGTTGGCAATCTGCGGGCGTATTTGTTGTACGAGGCTCATCATATCAAGTACTCGATCCACCTAGGGAGCAGGAAGATGTCCCGCGATGTCAAGAAATTGTTCTGGTGGCCAGGACTTAAGAAGGATGTGGCACTGTACGTGGCAAAGTGTCATACGTGTGCCTTGGTGAAGGAGGAATGCCAAAAGCCAGGAGGATTCTTGAAATCCTTGCCTATTCTGGAGTGGAAGTTTGACAACATTACTACGAACTTTGTGCATGGTTTGCCATAGTCGGGGAAGGGAAACAATGCCATCTGGGTGATCGTAGATCATCTGACGAAAGTGTCGCACTTCATCCCGCATAGGAAGGATGATTCTGTGGAGAAATTGGCAAAGTTATACGTGGATAATATTGTGCGGCTTCACGGTGTGCCCCGCAGCATCGTGAGTGACCGTGATGGGCGGTTCACGACCTATGATTGGAGGTTGGTGCAGAAGATGTTAGGAACAAAGCTGAGTTTCATCACACCCTTTCATCTACAGACGGATGGATAGACCGAGAGAGTCAATCGGACAAAGGAAGACATGCTTCTCATGTGCATTCTGGACTTCGGGAAGTGGTTGGAATATCACCTAATCATGGTGTAATTTGTTTACAACAATAGCTACCAGGCGAGCATACAAATGACATCCTTTGAGGCCCTTTATCGTAGAAGATGTCGCACGTCGTTGTCTTGGTTGGAAACGGGTGAGTCGAAGTTGTACAAGCGCCAAGAGGTGGAAGATGCAACGTCGTTGGTTCGAACGATTCGAGAGACATTGCTAATCGCTCAGGACCGCCAAGCTAAGTACTATAACGCCAAGCATAAGAATGTGGAGTTCGCTGTGGGCAACTGGGTGTACTTGACGATCAAGTCGTTCAAGGGTGTGTCACGGGTGTGGCGCTTGACGAAGCTAAGACCGAGGTACCTTGGACCGTTTGAGGTGCTGGAGCGGATTGGCGAAGCAGCTTATCGATTGAGGCATTCAGTGGAGCTAAGTGCTCTACACGACATATTCCACATATCGGTTCTGTGGAAGGCGGTGTTAGAGCCTTCGCAAGTGATTGCGGTCGATCAAGTGCCGGTCGATAATGGGTTGACGATGAAGGTCAAGCCCGTTCGCATTGAGGACTCGGAAGTCAAGCGGCTAAGCAACAAAGAGATCAGAATGGTCAAAGTCTGTTGGGACAATTGCGGTATGGAGGAGCTCTCCTAGGAGCGAGAGTAGACCACGCTTGACGGGTACCCGGAGCTATTCCACTCAGGTACCATTTAAGTTTTATTTTATCTTTCCTTTATAATTTCGGGACGAAATTATTTTAAGAGGGAGAGAGTTGTAACGCCCCGATACTCAATAGAGCGACGGGAGGCATTTTGAGCCAAGTTTGGAACTTAGTAGGTGTCACACGGCCTGGGACACGGGCCTGTCCCAGGGGCGTGTCGTGCTCGGGTCGACAATCTGGCGGAGAGGTCGACAAATTTAGAGTCTACAATCGTCGAGCAGCGAACATGACCTGAGACACGGGCATGTCCCAGGCCATGTCCTTCTCGGGGTGAAGGCCGGGTTGTGTCGTGGGAGACATACGGTGTTGTGCGGGTTTGCACGAGCGTGTGGGCTTGTGCGGGTTTGCACGAGCGTGTCAATTGTGATACGGGCGTGTCGAGGACAAGTGTCCCTTGCGGGAAGTTTTTGGTCCTGTGTCGATGGAGGAACACGTCACGCTACACGACCATGTACTGTATGATACGGGCGCGTCAAGTCGGACACGGGAGTGTCGAGTGCCCGTGTACTTTTCTGGACCCGTCGGTTTTGATGGCGAATGGGGAACACGGTCTTGGACACAGGCGTGTCACAAGCCGTGTTTGGCCCAGGTTTTGGATTATAAGTCCGAATCGTGGTCGTTCGTTTCCTTATTTTGGGATCTAACAGTTTGGGGTTGCTCTTGCTGGGTTATACCCGGGTATAGGGTTTTGAATCCTTCATTTCATCCAAATACTCTCTTTCTAAAGTTCTAGAGAGAGGGGAGAGCAAGGAGGAAGAAGGAAGGAAGATCCAGCCACCGTCGGAGCTTCGGAGCCCCGAATTGCGAGCCGACTTCGGATCTACGGAGGAGAGGACATTGCGGTGCTTTTCATCTGCATAGATTTCCATGGCACCACGGAGGAATGCTAGGGTAACGATTCTCATCCAAGGACATGTGAAGTCCTCTTTTCGTTGCATAGGAAGCCCGCTATCGCGAGTTTGCGGGAGTTGGAGGCGTTCCTTCGGGTAGATATGAACAGTCCACATTGTTTACTATGTAATGTCCGTAATCGATAAACGGACATAGGCATGATGTGTGAAGCCTACCCGGACAAGTTGGTCTGGATCGGTGATGTTGCATTGCATGAATGGCCGAAGAAGACTCCGTGCGGATGTTTGTTTTTCGGGTTTTCTATGAGGTAGATTGCAACAGGGAGCCTTGGGGACTAACTCCAAGGTGCACCCAAAAAACTGGGCAGATGCTTGATTCTGCCAACTTGGTGCATAGGAGTCAACTTGCACATAGCTGGGTTATGTGAAGTGTGTGATCGGATTGGGACTCGGGGAAGTTTGGCCCGTGCCCATGTCGTAAGGTGACAGGGTGGTGTAAGCAACAAGTTAGGCAGAACCGTACCCGCTCTATGTCGTTCGGTTAAAGAGACCTAAAGGTACATGTCAGTTGTCGTTGGCATAGATGGATGGTCTTAGGCATTAGCCAGAAAGACCATAATTCTCACGAGATATTGTCGTCCAGGGGGTGGTGGTGAGTCAGCGGACTTTGACCGTGTTCACCTTGAATGTGCCCTGAGAGCACGGGGTGTGTGGTCGTGCGTGCCCACGCCTGTGATGTAGTATTTTTATGCTATACTGCTTGGTTATGCTAAGAAAGTGCAGGGAAGGAGAATCGCCGCCCCAGGTTTGGGGGCGGGATCATTATAATTTGGTCAGCATAGCTGACCGTTGCTTTTGTTTGCCAACATACGATAGATTGTTGCTTGCAGGTGCTGCGGAGCCAAGTGGTAAATAGTGGGAAAAAGCCCTTGTTGTTGAGCTGGCCCTCGAAGACCTAATTTGAGTGCTTACTTGTATTATTCATGTGTGACCGGCCTGCGTGCCGAAGTTTGGAAGACACATTTTATTTACGTAAACTATTCTAAGGCCATAAGGCCGTGTACTTGTGTATTGTACGTTCATTATTTCTAGTTTTGTTTAGTGGACATTCATGCTTTTGGCAGGGTTCTTTATTTATTGCAACATTTAAATTGCTTCCGCTAGAATTCACTCTATGTAGGATGTTGATTCTTAGTTGGATGGTTTCCATTGAGTAACCTTCCGGTCTGTTTGTGGTATATGGCGTCGGGCCCCGGCCGGACCTACTACTATATGCTATGCGACGGATAGGGGGTTTTACAATTTGTCTCGGTGCGATGACCCTCCAATATCGAAGACCTACCACCTTATACTAATGCATATGCAACATTAATGTATTCCCCACCGAGCAAAAGCTCCCCGGACTATCTCGTCCGTCACAAATATCTACCGAGCCATCGGGTCACCAGGCTAACCTGCCCATCACCAAAAGCACCGAGCCGACCGCTCGTCAGACCCAACCTAACTCCGACAACACCAGGGAGTGTGAGTGTAAGTGTAATCCTAGTATATTTCTAACTACTCTTAAAATTCATTTAGTCTTACGGCTTACGTTAACCTTGGATTGCCCAAGGCATTTCCTGTGAAGGTATCTCGAGGGCTCTAGGAACTACGATGGGCTGAAGCCCGAAGCTCCCTTTCGCAAGGTACTTATTATTATTGGTATCTACCCATAATAAACCACATTTAAAGTTATACTTAATCTAATCCTAGTTTGTTTTGACCCTCTTCTCTCTCCACAGGAAGGACGATGTTTTGTCGATCCCGATCACCATTTAACACCAGTCAACTAAATACTTACACATCATGAATCCTAATGATGAACTCATTTTCACTTCAGCAAAAATAAGTAAATTATTATCCCTAACTCCCTATGTTCATTCCTCATGTTATCACAATTTCCGCAGTTTTACTAAATGTAGACCAATCTAAGCTATATGATGTACATGACAGGAGGTACTCCAAATTTTCATCCAAAATCTCTAAGATAATTCTTGTGGGTCCACCATGACACATTTAGCCTAAATCCAGAAACTTGTAATTTTCCTAATTAATTTGACATTTATTAAATTTTCCCAAAAGTTAGGCCATGAGTAATTTTAACATGAAGTACTAGATTTCCTTATGTTATGGCCACCCAAAAATTATAAACGCTATATGATAGCAAAATATCAGTGAATACCAAATTTAACATATTTTTATAAATGTAATAATCTCTAAATAATTAATTCAAAGTAATTCAAATAATTATAGTTAATGAAGGGAGTACCACAAATCATAGTCCAAAAATTATATAACAATTACCAGAGCTTTATTATATTCAGAAAACATTACTGTCTAAATTTTATGCAATTCCAAGATTATTGAGCTATGTAGAAAAATACTTCAAATAATTCCATCAAAGTGTACTTGTGAAGGAACATTCTTATAAACTCATCCAAATAACATGTAATAACTTTCTAGGCTCTACTAGGCCATAAAACGTTATCTAGCCAAGTAACACAATTTTCCAGAAAGATATAGTATTTATTATCTATTTATCAAAAAAAGGTGGACTAGTTCACTTTACATATGAAGAACTAAGAGGAAATGCCCAAATGATACAAATAATTTACTAGTGCATCTAAATGATATTTAATCAGCATTGAAAAAGTTTCATAACATTCTTAGTTAACTTAGCATGGTTACTTCAAAATCATCACAAGGCGAAAGATGAAAGTTATAACTACAAGTACTAGCTACTGCTTTCTAAACATCCTATAATAAATTTTAGAGGTTAATATCATTATAAAATTACTCCTACCAAAATCTCATGAAGATCCAAGATCATATGAACCTTCAATTTTTTCATAAAAGGTATAGGCCTAAACTATACCTAATTAGTTTATTTGTGTGTCTATGTCTAAATGTCACCAAATTCCTTCCTAGGGCTATTTACCATCCTAGGATTACATGTACTAAACCCAAAGTCCATACATGGACATATCACACCATGTCCTTCACAAACCCCCCGAAGTCCAACCTTAGGGTTTGAACTAGGGTCCTAGTGCAAATCCATCCTAATCCATCTTCAACTCCATGATGGGGTGTTTAAACTAACCATTGGTCTCTTGCCAAAGTCCCAACTCCTTTGGGTGAGAATTGGCCCCTCCATGCCCCAAGCTCACTCTAGCCCTAATTAACCATTAAAGGGCCACACTTTGATATCACCAAAACCTATTCAACTCAAACCCAATTGGACTGAGATTTTTATCAGTCATTACATGACCTAAGAGACAGACACCAAAAGTTTGGTGGGTTTAAAGTTCATTAGACCCCTTAAATAATTCATACATGGTTTATTAAATTTCTACAAAAACTTTAGGATTGTTTTCCAAAAATTCCCATTTTTGGATACCTTATAGACCTAGATATGAATGGCTCATGCTCCAAATTTCAATTCATTTGGAGGTCAGGATTGATGGGGGCACCCTAAACAATCTCTGATCAACCCTAAATATAGACCTCAACAAAATGAGTGTTGTGGTCTGACCTTAACTCCAAATTAGTTCAAATTAATTTTAAAATAAACTACACTCATAGGGATACAAGTTTCATATTGATCACTTTTTCCGAATAGGACACTAGGTATTTTTTAATTTAAATTCCAAGGCAGGGGATATTATGTGACAGAAAATACATAAATTTAATTTTAATAATTAGATCTAGCACAGATCTTAAATCAGATCGGATGGGTCCTGTCATTCTTCTTCCTCTAACCAATGACCTTGATCTACCCAACCTGGAGAAAACTCCAAGCACAATTGTCGGCCCTCCGGCCACCTCCCAGGCCACCCACTGCCACCACCACCTCCGTTGAGGTGAGGGATATTGGCCGAAGGTGGTTTGGCCGCCGAAGACAGGGGATTCAGACGAACCCGACACTTCAGTTTTGTGGAAAACCAGTGGAAAAATTCCACTGAATCGTGCCCAATTGAGCCTGATTCAAATCTCTATGGAATCCTAAGATCTAGCCCACGAAGGAGTAGAGGAGGACCTTAGTGGAGGGCTGGAGTCGGGCCGATCGCCATGCCACAATTATCAGAATTTGCGATTTCTAGTGCTCTGCAACTGCACTACAAAGTGGATCGATTTCTTCAAGTAAGTGGTGGGAAAGACTCCTCACAGTCCACTGATGGTGTTTAAAGCCACAGTTGGGGAGGGGAATGGCCAAGGCATCAATGGCCATTAATGTCCTTTGAAAGCTTATTTTGGCCATGAAACTTCCCCTCCCCTAGTCACTGCCATGGCCGAGAAAACCCTTGTCCTTTTCCCAGCCGACTAGGGGAGATGATTCCAGCAAGAAGAGAGGGACTCTTGGCCTTCCAAGCCATGAATGGCCTTCTCACTCATTTTCTCTCCTACATTAAAGAGAAAATAGAGATTTTCTCTCTCCTAGTTACCATGGCCGATTTTGCTGATTATTTCGGCCTAAAGGCACCCCAATAACCCATATTATTCATGGAAATAAAGTTAGCCAAAGGGGAATTGGGCTTGAGCTTGAGTTAGCCCATTTGAGCTAGTTTGACTTAATGCTTGGGTAGAGTTGACCTTGGTTAAATTAACCTTTTGGGTTGACCTCAATGGGTTCTTGGTGACCCATTGGCCTCCCCTAAGGTTTAGGAAGACTTGGGTAGGGTTGGTTTGGCACCTTGCAGGTCACTTAACCCTTATTTAGGGCACTTTGACCTTTTTAGGGCTAGGGTTGACTTGAGTCAACATAGCCTCTTTGATTCACCCCAATGGGTCCTTGATAACCCATTGGCCTCCACTAGGGTTAGGGGTGCCATTGTGGGGTTATGGGGTCATGGGGAAGCCCTATGGTCACCCCTAAGATAGAAATTGGAATTCTACTATTTGCAGACCAAGGTGGTTCACACTCTAATTCTTAAGTTCACCCAAACCTTTTAGTGTTTCCTAGGGTTTTGTCATGACTCTGTCATGACAAAACCATCCTAGGGGTCTCGAAGTCTGAGGGATATTACAACACGAGGTACACTTGGGTGTACTTTGTGAAGGAGAAGTCAGATACGTTCCGTTTTTTTGTGGAGTTCAAGGAGCTAGTAGAGGGTCGGCTTGACCTCCGGTTCAAGAAGTTGAGAATAAATAATGAAGATTAGTTCATTTCAACTGAGTTCTCTAACTTCTACAAGAAGCACGACATCCAAATGGAGATTACTTGTGCTCATGCTCCATAACAAAATGGAGTAGTAGAGTGGAAGGTCTGTCATTTGACGGAGACCTGCAAGTGTTGGCTTCATGCAAAAGGCATTCCAAGGTCCTTTTGGGTGGAAGGGATGGCCTGTTCAACTTATGTCATCAATCAGATGTCTTTGAGTCCAATCAACAAAAAAGTCTCCTCGTGAGATGATGTTTAAGGAGAAGCCTGTAGTTGGACACCTTCAGGTGTTTGGATCTACCTGCTACATACACATCCCAGATGCTCTCAGGACAAAGTTGGATGCAAAGGCATGAAAGCTTGTCTTTGTGGGCTATGAAGAGCAGAAGAAGGGGTGGAAGTGTATGGATTCCGTGACGAAGAAGTTTGTGATTTCGAGATATGTGTTCTTCGATGATCTCACGTCATATGGAGGTGGCTCCTCTGTGGACTTGCAGGAGAGCAGGTCAGATGGCGGGTAGGAAGAGGCTACTACGGATCTTCTAGTGGAGCAGCATGTGTCACTAGGAGCTCCATGTGTTTCTAGCTCTCGGGTGAAGGCTTCTGGTTCAGGTAGCAGGGGGAGCAAAGCTCCAAGTTTGCCCTAGAATGGAGTTAATTTTGAAGAAACAGCGGAGGTGGTTAGCAAGGGTCAGACTCTTCGGGGATCAAAGAGGACCATTAAACCACCGGCTCATTCTAGCGAAGGAAACATGGTGAGCTTGGTCTCTTATTACTTCATAGGCCCTCTAGACGAGCGAGAGCCTTCTACCTTTGATGATGCTACTGGATTTAAGGAGTGGGAAGAATCCATGGATGAGGAGATGGTTGCCCTCAGGAGGAATGAGACATGGTACCTTGTGCCCATGGTTAATGGTGTTACTCCTATGACATGCAAGTGGGTCTATAAGCTGAAGAAGAATGTGGATGGGAGAATCGAGGGGTACAAGTCTCACCTTGTAGCTCGAGGTTTTTCCCAGTAGTATGGTTAAGATTATGAAGAGAAGTTTAGTCTTGTGGCAAAAATGACTTCAGTTTGGGTGGTGATGCCCTTGGCAGCTTGCCAGGGTCGGAAGATGTGGCATTTGGATGTAAAGAACGTTTTCTTTATGGGGAGAATGATAAAGACATCTTTATGGTTAATTCGCCTGGATACGTGTCTGAAGATCATACATGATACATCTGCAAGCTCGGGAAGGCCCTTTATTGTTTGAAGAAGGCTCCGCAGGCATGGTATGGGAAGATCACAAAATACCTCCAATTCTGTGGTTTTTTTTACCTCAAATTTAGATTCGAGCCTGTTCATCAAGAAAAAGGGGGAGCTTCAGGTCTTGGTGCTGATGTATGTGGACGACATGATTATCACGGGAAACTCCGAGAAGGAGGTGGATAGGCTCAGGACAGAGCTACTTATTCAGTTCGAGATGAAGGACTTGGGTGAGCTCGACCACTTCCTTGGAATAGAGGTGGATAGGAAAGAGAGCGACATATTTGTTTCCCAAAGGGGCTATGCAGATCATATCATTTAGCGATTCGGCATGCGGGAAGGGAATAGTAGCACTACTCCTCTTGATGTTGGCATCAAGCTTCAACGAAATGAGGCATGGATACTTCCAGATCCTCTAGTGTTCCGTGCTTTGATGGGGAGCCTTATCTATTTGATGATTACAAGGCCAGATATTGCATATGTTGTAGGATGAGTAAGTTGGTATATGGCGGAACCTCAGAAGCCTTATTTGTTGGCGGCAAGGAGCATTCTGAATTATGTAATGTCCACTTTTGATATGTGTTTCCTTTACGGGAGAGACACAGGCTTCAACCTGCACTACTATACAGATGCTAATTATGAGGGAGATTCAGATGATTAGAAGTCAACATCCCGTTACGTCTTCACATATGGATCAGCAGGAATTTCTTGGTGCAGTATGAAGTAGGATTCAGTGTCTATATCTACTACAGAAGTGGAGTACAAGGCTTCTACCTTGGCAACTCAGGAAGCCATCTAGCATAGGAGGCTAGTAGAGGATGTCCATGAAGAAGTGCATGGTCCTACTCTGTTATACGGTGACAATGAGAGTTCCATGAAACTGGTTAATAATCTAGTTAGTCTTGCGTGGACCAAGCATATTGAGATTGAGCACCATTTCATTTGGGAGAAGGTGTTGGAGGGGTATCTTGTGGTTGGACATGTGCGGAGGGAGGACAACATTCTGAACATCTTCACGAAGTCACTGTTAAAGGGGTCATTTACTCAGTTACAATGATTGCTAGGCCTGCTCTCTACTTGACACTTCAAGGGGGAGTGTTGAATTTTTTGATGTGAAAGTGGGCGGACTGGGTGGTTTGTCCGCGCGGCCTGTGTAGACGGAAGGTGGAGGCCTAGCAGATCAACTTAAATATGGATGGCGATCTGTTCTCTGAGGAAGCCAGGCAGATAGGATGATTATCCGCTCAGTTGCCGATTTGTGGTCTAGATCTCGAGTTCGCCGGCTGTGTGCGGACTTATTTTTGTATCCGCTGGTACTGTCTTTGCACCAGGGTTTTCTGGTATTGTGGACTTGGTTTGGATTTGGACCAAGTCTAGGTTGGATTGGTCTAGGATGTTGTGTGGCCTGCGTGGACTGTTTTCTATGTCCACCAAGTTTGGCAGATGGCTTTGTTCTTTAGCTACAGTCTCAGGATATGAGGAATAGAGATTATGTCCGCAGGCATACGCGGTCTGGTGCTATCCGCTGGAGTGTGGACTGATCAGTTTCCGTATATTCTGGCTTTGGTGGTGCAAGCTTGGCGGTCTGGATGCCTAGCTTAGTCGCAGCGGTCTGGTTATGTATCTACAGCTTTGCAGATACACTTGGCATTTGATGAAAGATAAGGTAGTCAACCTGTCAACTATGGCGATTATCACACTCCTCTGCACGCCTATAAATAGGACCCCCTATCACATTATAGACACACAAAGTGAACAGTAAGTGAACTTGCGGGAAGTTGAAGTGGTTAAGTTTTTCTATCCGTGCAGTTTGAAGAGGTTGACTGGTTTGTGCTATGCAGGTTGTGTGGATAGCGCTGTGGAGCCAGGGACTTGTTTCTGACTTTGGCCAGGTTTAGTGCAGATTCTGCAGTTTGCAATCAAAAGTTAGCAGCAGGTCGTGGCTTGTAACCTGGAATTCTTTTCTTCTGCAACTTGTTTCCTAGTTCAATAAGTTGTCCGCCTCCGGTGGCTTGTTCTATTCGATGGCAGCAGTAGTCCACATGATCTAGCGGCGAGGCAACTTCGTGGTCAGGCGGCTTGCAGTTCGCTAGACAGAGTTTCTTTTAGCTTTGGAATAACGAGCAGTCCATGCTGCTAGGTTGCGGTTTTGTGACTTAGCAGGTTCAGTGGACTCTGTAGCGGTTGGCAGCATAGCCAGTGGTTTCTTCTTGAGTCCGTGCGGCTTGTTTTTGCCTTGTATATTTTATATTTACATTGGATACATTGTCAATCATGTCTCTCCATGTATGTCTTGCTCTGTAAAGATTTTTTTTATAGTTCAAGATTCTTGCTCTTCTGGTTGCATTTGGTTGCTTGGACTCAGATAGGTTGAGTGTTCCTGTACCTGGTGTCCCGTTTTTTGCTTATCAAAAACTTTTGCAGTACCCGCTCTATGTAGTTCGGCTAAATAGACCTAAAGTACGTATCAATTACCGTTGGCATAGGGGCGATTCGAGGCTATAGGTCTGGCTAGTGATGCTCAAGATGATCCATCCAGTTCAGGACTGAGAATGGTGGTGGACTAGCGGAGATCACCATTGGGGTGCTTTATGCACTATAATATGCATGTGATGGCAAAAGGTGGGACTCGGGGAAACCCGGTACTCCATTAAGGTGCCCTGAGTGCACTGGATGTTTAGCTGGTTGCGCCAATGTATGTGATGTGTGGTTCTTAAGTTGCAAATTTATATTAAATATGTAAACATGTGAATTGTTTGCAGGGATTAAGCACCACCACCCCGAGAAAGGGGTGTGATCATTATAATTTGATCATCTCATGCTGATCGTTGCCTTGTTTGCCACCGCTTGATGGAATTTTTTGCGTGTAGGTGGTGCGGAGCCAAGCAGGAAGTAGAGGGCTGGAGCCAAAAGCTGTACCGGCCCTCAAAGGTACAAATTTTTGTTATTGTTTTCAAGTTTTGTTGGCCTGCATACCGATGTTTGGAAACCACTTTTAATATGTTAAAACTTTGTTGATGTAAGACCTTAAGGCCAAAACCTTTTGGTATATGTCTTTCCATTCCTGATGTAGTTAACATTCCTTTTTGGGTGATTGGTTTTTCATGTTGGGATTTTTCTATACGACACAACACTTGTGTGCAACGAAATAATGGAAGAAGAAAAGCCCAAAATAGTTCGGATCTAGCGATATACATTGATCAAGAAGAAAGTGTTGTAAAATAAAATTACCTATGCGGGATTGAGTCGATACTCAACCTAGATGCTCCAAAAGATCTGCTGATCACTTAGAAGCCAGAGTCCTTAGTGCAGAATAGTGTCTGCACCTCTACAGTTGATCCACACAAATGGGAGAACCCGTAGAGTCTTGTTGAAAAATATCTAGGTCAGGAGAGACCACTCTGCGTCTTCATGGACTGCTAGGTCCATTATAGAAGAGGTGGCGACGACACTCGCCGGAATCATGCTAAGAGACGGCGACGGGATCGACGAAGGCGGGAACTATTTTCGTTGGCCATTTAGGTTTCAGGTTTTCACACAGTGTGGCTCGTGTACTTAGACAAAATCAACCCGTAAAAATCATAATAGAGAAACCCTAAAATCTTCTATTTATACCCAATGGAATAAACAGAACAGCTCGTTGCTATTCGCAGACCCAAGACTTGGAATACAACATTTCGACCAGACAACCCTAGTCTCGACGAATCGCTGAGTATCCATAGCATACTCGACGAATCGTCGAGTATCCATAAGATACGTGACAAAAGAGTTGAGTTAACTCAACGCACTCAATGTTCTCAGTGCCAAACCCTATAACGCCCCGAAAATCGTAATCGAACTGGTCGCTTTCTAAGGAATTTTTGGTGCCTAAATAGGGGTACACGGCCTGGGACACAGGCGTGTCCAAGGCCGTGTCTTTCTCTATGTTGGCCAGCTGTGTCCAGAAAAGGACACGATAGGAAACACGGCTTTGAGCAGTAGAGACAGGGCGTGTCAAGCGTGACACCGGTGTGTTCATACCTGTATTCCCACACGTGTTCACCAAGGGATGTGACGGTTTGCATGGCGGTTATTTGTGACACGCCCCTTGGTCACGGGCGTGTCAGGACCTGACATGGGTGTTTCAGGTTGAGATACAGGTGTGTCCTTTTCTGTGCTTGACGATTGTTCCTAGATCTGGGCACACGACCCAGGACATGACCGTGTGTAAGGCCATGTTCGGCCCAGGTTTGAGAAATTTTGGGCGGATCTGAGCCGTTCGTTTTCTTTAAACAAGATGTGACGGCCCAGATGTGTTCCTGTCTTTTTAAGGCCGGGTATTGAGGATTAATTCCTCATTATCTCTTTAAACATTCTCTTTCTAATGAGTTAGAGAGAGGAGAGAACAAGGAGGAAGGAAGTGGAGGAATTCGGCCGCCGGCGCAGCATCGGAGCACCGAATCGAGAACCGAGACCAGATCCGCGGAGGAAATTCCCTTGTGAAGCTTTCCATCCGGATAGATTCCCATGGCGCAAAAGCGAACTACAAGGGTAACAATTCTCTACTTGAGCATGTGAATCACTCTTTCGTTTGCATAATGAAACCCGCTCCCGCAAGTGTGCGGTTAGTGTGAGGTGTTCCTTGTGGTAGATGTGAATAGTCCCATTTGTGTTGCATATAGAGTCCGAAATTGAAGTACGGACATAGGCATTATGTGTGAAGCCTACCCGGAAGTGTTGGTCTGGATCGTTGATGTTGCATATTGTATGGTTTGCTGGAGAAGACTCCGTGCTTTGTGTTTGCAAGTTTCTACGGGGTTGATTGCAGCAGGGATTCTTGGGGATTAACTCCAAGGCGCACCCGGAAAACTGAGCGGAAATGTAGTTCTGCTAACTTGGCAGCTTGGGAGCCAGCCTTATACATAACTGGGTTATGTGATGTTTAGGGATGTTTTGGGAGCCGAGAGAAGCTTGGCCCGCGCATACGTCTTAAAGTGACTAGGCGGAGTGAGCAACGGGCAAGTGGAATCGGACCTGGGCTATGTTGTTCGGTGCTAGAGACCCAAAAGAGGGACTGGCCATTGGCATTGTCGGGAGTCTTAGACTGTGGTCAGAAGAACTAAAGTGCTCACGATGTTGCCATCCCGGGGATGGTGGCGAAGCCACGGAATTAACCGGATTCACCGATAATGTGCCCTGAGTGCACGGGGTGTTTGGCCATGAGAGCCTACACCTGTGGAGAAGTATGTTTGCACTTTATTGTTTAGCTGGGCTAATGAAATGCAGCGAAGGAGCACCGCCATCCCGAGTAAGGGGTTGGGTCATTTTATCTTGGTCAGCTTTAGCTGACCGTTGTTTTGTTTGCCACCGTGCAGTGGAATGTTCCTTGCAGGTGCTGCGGAGCCAAGTACCAAATAGCGGGCTAAAGCCCATGTTGCTGAGCTGGCCCTCGAAGGCCAAAGAGAATTGTTGTTTTACTTTTGTCATGTGTGGTCGGCCTGCGAGCCGATGTATGTAAAACATTACTTTGTTCGGTGAACTCTTGTAAGGCCATAAGGCCAAGTTCTTTTCGATGTATTTGTTATTCCATTCCTTTGGTAGTAAGTGGACATTTACGATAGTTGTTATTCAATTATGGGTTCATTCAAACTGTTTAAAAGCTTCCGCTAGAATGCTCTGGGTTAGGGCGAGTAGTTGTAGTTAAATTTGGATATTCTTATGTATCCCTTCCGACTGTTTGTGGTATATGGCGTCGGGTTCCAGCTGGACATTCTGTTATATGCCATACGACGGATGGGGTTGTTATAATTTGGTATCAGAGCGTACGACGGTCTTCATTATTTGAATTTGTGGGCGAATTCTTTTAAGGGGTGGTGAGCACATGTATGTGCGTCACCGTTATAAAATAAAAAACAAATGAATGTCCACTTAGAAATGAAAAATACACTTGTTTTGAGGAACCTGAGTGTCCCAATGATTGTTTTTAGCAATCTGTTTGTCGCCTAATCAGGGGTCTATGCTATTATAGGCAGCTAGGAGCGGTGCTGGGCAATCGGAACGTCCGCGATCGGCAAAAGTTAGTGCACCGAGTGACGTGCCTACAACACCCCCTTCAGCAGAAACCATCATATTGGTGGCTGAAGCAGTTTTTGTTATGATAAATGCCCAACATGCAAGGCAAATGCACCACACACCACCTGTTAATGAGCAAGAACCGATTAGGGTGGCAGAGACGGGAGTGGTAGAATGTGTGGCAGTTGATCAAGTAGCACCAAGGAGAGCTATGGAGAAGCAGCTCAAGCATGTAATGAGCTTTAATCCTCCGGTTTTCGACGGGATTGGAACGCCAACTCAAGCTGAGGATTGGCTCTCTACGATAAAGATAGTCTTGACGGCCACAGAAACTGAGGAGTGGCAGAAGACCACCATAGTGACCTTCCTTTTTGGCTGGTGTGGCGAGGCTGTGGTGGGACGAGTTGGAGGTTCACCTCTTAGTGGGAAGGCAACTTGCAGATGTGCCTATAGAGGAATTCTCAAGGTTGTTCTTGGCCAGATATCTATCCTCTGCTCAGAAGCTTGAGATGGAGAATTAGTACCATGGTTTGACTCAGGGAGGCAGAAGCGTGGATGAGTATCTCAACGAGTTTATACGGTTGGATCGTTATGCTGGTACTACGTTTATTGAGGAGGAGCGGAAGACCAACCGATTCTATGAGGGTCTACGTGGCGACCTACAGCTACTCCTTGTTGGGCCTAAGGCGCAGGGATTCCTAGCCTTTATTAATTCGACCCAGTCATTGGAAAAGGTCGTGAAGAAAGTGCAAGAGAAGGACCCAGGGGAAAAGAAGTCAGAGTTCAAAGTGCCAAATACAAAGTCGGGTTTCCACAAATGGAACAAGAAGCTGAAGACTTCGATCTCAGCCCCTACGTTTTGTGTGAGGGGGCAACCACAAGCCGAGTCCCAGGAGCTTGCTACAATTTTGGAAAGATGGGGCATTTTGCTCGTAAATGTTGGAGCAGACATGCAAAGTACAAAAGGAAGCTTGGAGAAACATATGAAGAAAAAGGGAAGGTGGTGGAGTCAATCGCGTCCCACCATGCTCCAGCCCAGCCTAGAGTATATAATATTGGTCTGCAAGAGTCCATAAAACAAGCTGACGTGGTGACAAGTATGAGTTAAATTATAGCAGTTTAACTTTATGTAGTTGTTACCCTTTTTCTATGTTAGCTTGTCAATGTTGGTGCAAGACATTGTGTTGATTTTCGATTGTCCAGCGAAAGCCCTGTTTGATATGAAAGCTTCACATTCCTTCGTGTTCGAAAGATTCGTAACGCGCATCGGATTCCTTTCCTCGATGGCAAAAGACAAGTTGGATGTGTTGTTTCCCAATGGGTGCTCAATACACACGGATAGAATCTGTGTGGTAAAGATACGGATTGGGGATCAGGAGTTTGACTTGAAAGCATCAGTACTGCCATTGGTGGAGTTCGACATAAACTTTGGTATGGACTAGCTCTCGGAGAAGTGAGCATTCATTGATTGCAACTAAAAGGAGGTTAAGTTGGGACTGATTACTGATCGGGAGACTACGTTTGCTGACATGATTGGGTCGATTAAGATTTTGATGTCGGCCCTTCAGGTGATTAAGACAGTTCGGTCAGGGGCAGAGTTGTTTGTCACATTAGTGCAGGCTTCAATTCCTAAGCCAAGTCTGGGCAGTATTCTAGTTTTCTCCGAGTATCCTGATGTATTCCCAGATGATCTCCTAGGAGCCCCTCCTCAGTGGAAGATTGATTTTACAATTGAGCTGGTGCCGAGTTCCAAATCGGTGTCACGCTCTCCGTATCGGATAGCTCCAAGGGAGATGGTTTAGCTTAATATGCAACAGCAAGAGTTATTGGAACAAGGGTATGTGCGTCCAAGTTCATCGCCTTAGAGCGCACCGATCCTCTTCGTTAAGAAGAAGGATGGGAGCTTGCGACTCTATATCGACTATCGGTAGTTGAACAAGCTTACAGAAAAGAATAAGTACCTAATCCCATGGATTGACGATCTATTTGATTAGTTGGTTGGGTCAACAGTATATTCGAAGTTAGATCTGAAATTCGGCTACTACAAATTAAGGTTAAGTGAAAGCGACATCCCAAATACAGCCTTCAGCAAACGTTTTGGGCATTAAGAGTTCACGGTCATGCTGTTTGTGTTGACCAATGTGCCATCCGTGTTTATGGATCTGATGAACAGGACATTCAGACAGTACCTGAACCATTTCGTGATAGTATTTATCGACGATATCATGGTGTACTCGCAGTGTGAGGACGATCACTACAAGCATCTGCATATGGTGTTGGAAACGTTGAGAAGAAATCAGTTGTATGCTAAGTTCTCCAAGTGTGAGTTCTGGTTAGCCTCGGTAGCGTTTCTTGGTCATATTGTTAGTGGAGATGGGATATTGGTGGATCCGGCGAAGATAGTTGCGATACGGGAGTGGCCTGTATTGACTACAGTGGCGGAAGTCTGGAGCTTTTTGGGGCATGCCGGTTACTATAGGTGCTTCGTAGAGAACTTCTCGTGGATAGCGCTACCACTCACGACATTGACAAGGAAGGATCAAAAGTTTGTGTGGTCGCTGGAGTGTGAGCAGGCTTTTGAGGAATTGAAGAGGCGGTTGACCATAGCGCCAATTTTACGTTCGCCGAGTGGGATCAAAGGGTTTGAAATTTATAGTGATGCTTCGGGCAGTGGTTTGGGTTGTGTTCTGCTACAGCGTAGGAGCGTGATAGCCTATGGTTCATGACAATTGAAGGTTCATGACAATTGAAGGTTCACGAGAGGAATTATCCGGTCCATGACTTAGAGTTAGCGGTCGTGATATTTGCTCTATAGCTATGGAGGCACTACCTGTACGGTGTGAAGGTCGATATCTACACCGATCATAAGAGCCTGAAGTACTTGTTAGATCAGAAGGACCTGAACATGAGGCAGCAGAGGTGGATGGAGTTACTAGGGGACTACACCTTCGAGATATATTATGTGCCTGGGAAAAGAAATGCAGTGGCAGATGTGTTGAGTCATAGGGCTCCTGCGCGGGCCAGCTGGTTGTCGGTACATGATGAGAGTTTGGTCCGTGATTTGGAAGCATCAGAGATCTCTTGCATCGACAAGCAGACTAGTGCCGAGGCGAAATTGTATTGGACAGAGGTGCAATATGACCTAGCTGATAGGGTTCGGCGGGCCTTGGTTCAGGATAGTAGCATGAAGCAGATCTTAGATGAATCTTTGGATGGGTAAAATTCCCAATTTGCTGTTGATGATGGACCGCTAAGGAGGGACGGTCGTCTATGCGTCCCTAGTGCGGATAACCTTCGGGAGGAGTTGATGTATGAGGCTCATCATACCAAGTACTCAATCCACCCGGGGAGCACGAAAATGTATAAAGACATGAAGAAGTTGTTCTGGTGGCCAGGATTAAAGATAGATTTAGCACTTTATCTTGCCAAGTGCCAAACATGTGCCTTGGTGAAGGCGGAGTGACAGAAGACCGGAGGATTCTTGAAGTCCTTACCTATCCCGGAGTGGAAGTTCGACGACATTTCTATGAATTTTGTGCATGGTTTGCCAAAGTAGCAGTGGGGAAATGACGCCATCTGGGTGGTTGTAGATAGATTGACAAAAGTGTCGCACTTCATCCCGAACAGGAAGGAAGATCCGGTGGAAAAGTTAGACAAACTCTATGTAGATAATATCATACGATTGCATGGTGTGCCCCGCAGTATTGTTAGTGACCGAGATGGAAGCTTCACGTCGAATTACTGGAGGCTGGTGCATAGTATGTTGGGAACTAAGCTGAGTTTTATCACAGCCTTTCATCCAAAGACGGATGGTCAGGCCGAGAGGGTCAACAGGACATTGGAGGACATGCTTCGTATGTGCATCTTGGATTTCGGAAAGCAGTGGGAAAATCACCTATACATGGTGGAGTTTGCTTATAACAACAGCTATCAAGCGTGTATTAGAATGCCGTCTTTCAAGGCCTTGTATGGGATAAAGTGTCGCAGTCCATTGTCTTCGTTGGAGACAGGCGAGTCGAAGTTATACAAACATCATGTGGTGGAAGATGCCACTTCAATGATACGTACAATTCAGGAACAGTTGAAGATCGCTCAGGATAGTCAGGAAAAATACTATAACGCCAAGCATAGGAACGTGGAGTTCGGTGTTGGCGACCGGTTGTATTTGAAAATCAAGTCGTTCAAGGGTGTCTCGCGGGTACGACGCTTGAAGAAGCTGAGTCTGAGATACCTTGGACCTTTTGAAATCCTGGAGCGGGTTGGCAAAGCAGTGTATCGATTGAAGCAGTCAGTGGAGTTGAGTGGGCTTCACAATGTGTTCCACGTATCGGTGTTGCGGAAGGCGGTGCAAGATCCTTCGTAGGTCGTTGCCGTCGATCAAGTGCTGGTTGATTACGGGTTGACAACAAAGGTCAAGCCAGTATGCATTGAAGACTTTGATGTCAAATGACTCTGCAACAAGGAAATCTGAATGGTTAAAGTCCATTGGGATAACTACAGACGTGAGGGGCTTTCATGGGAGCGGGAGCAGTCTATGTTGGAGGAATACCCCTAGTTATTCCACTCAGGTAACATTTAAATTTTGTGTACCTTCACATAATTTCGGGGCGAAATTCCTTAAGGGGGGAGATTTATAACGCCCCAAAAATCGTAATCGAACTAGTCGCATCCTAAGGAATATTTTGGTGCCTAAATAGGGGTACACGGCCTGGGACACGGGCGTGCCCAAGGACGTGTCTTTCTCTAAGTTGGCCAACTGTGTCTAGAAAAGGACACGGCAGGAAACACGGCTTTGAGCAGTAGCAAGACGGGCGTGTCAAACATGACACGGGTGTGTTCATACCCGTGTCCCCACCCATGTTCACCAAGGGACGTTTTGGTTGTTGTGGCAGTTATTTGTGACACGCCCCTAGGTCACGGGCGTGTCGGGACCTAACACGGGCATGTCAGGTTAAGACACGGGCGTATCTCGACCCGTGTCCTTTTCTGTGTTCGGCGATCGTGCCTGGATTGGGGCACACGGCCTGTGACACGGCCGTATGCAAGGCCGTGTTCGGCCCAAGTTTGAGAAATTTTGGGCGGATTTGAGGCGTTCATTTTCTTTAAACAAGATCGGACTGCCCAGATGTGAGTATATCTTTTTAAGGCTGGGTATTGAGGATTAATTCCTCATTATCTATTTAAGCATTCTCTTTCTAAGGAGTTAGAGAGAGGAGAGAGCAAGGAGGAAGGAAGTGGAGGAATCCGGCCGCCACCGGAGCATCAGAGCACCGAATCGAGTGTAACGCCCCCGGTTTTTCTGTGTTTTGTTTGATCTTTGGCTGGCGTTACGATGGTGTATTTCCGACTTTTTGTCGTTGTAGAGCGTGGTCTTAGCTCTTAGGGTTCCTTGTGTAGCCTGTTTGTAGCCTGTTAGCAAGATTCCCCAGCTAGCCGGAGTCCGTTTGATGACTCGGCTTCGACTCTTAGGGAATGCTTGTGTTTTGGCTTCAGGTGGTGTTATCCCGGGTTTTGTTCGTCGAATGCTAATTTCGACTTCACAGTTGTGTTTGTAGCGTGGGTTTTTAGCTGCGACGTGAATTTCGTCATATTCCGAGATGTTTTGGGTCTCGTGTTGTTTTGATTTTTGAGTGTAAGTAATTAATATGTTGATTGTTTATTATTAAACTGATGTATATATATATAGCCTTAGGTTAGAAATAGGGCTCGGTTCTTTTGTTTACTTTCCTTTCTCTGTTTGGAAGCCGCCGCCTGTACGAGGGGAAGAGCACCGCCGGACTACCCTAGCCTTCGGACGCCGTTTTCCTTGAGATTTTGCGGTCGAAATTCGATTTCGAGAGTGGATCTGGACTGCCCTCGCATGGATTTGCATTCTTTCTGCTCCTCAGCTGGTGCTCTACTGCTAGATCCGAGAGTGGGGGATGTCGCCGACCAAGCTTTTCTGGTATTGAGGCAAGTGATGTCCCCTCATCCTTGCCAAAGTTGATCTTAGTCTTTTTCTTTGATTTAATTTTATCTCTTTCCTGCTTAGATTCTAGGTGTACACTAGGGTTCGTTCCCGATCATGCTGTGGTTAGTGTAGAAAGTTCCAACTAAAATCTCAGTTTTCCTGAGGGATTGTGTCTATTAGGGACAGTTTTGGTTTGGTTTAGGTCGAGTAGTTGCTATTGTCGATGGATGTTGTACCCTAGAGAGAGACCTCGTTCTCGTTTCTGGTTATTTGCTGGATCTGGCGCCTGTAGCCAGTCGGGGTGTCGACACCGTTGTGTCGACAACGGCCAGTCGGGGTGTCGGCACCGTTGTGTCGACACTGGCCAGTCGGGGTGTCGACACAGGCCAGTCATGGTGTCGACACTTGGTGTCGACACCAGTAGCGGCAGTGTCGACACCTTGTGTCGACACCGGCCGCAGTGGTGTCGACACTTGGTGTCGACACCAACAGCGGCAGTGTCGACACCTTGTGTCGACACCGGCCACAGTGTTGTCGACACTTGGTGTCGACACCAGCAGCGGCAGTGTCGACACTTTGTGTCGACACCGGCCGCAGTGGTGTCGACACTTGGTGTCGACACCAGCAGCGGCAGTGTCGACACTTGTGTCGACACCGGCCGCTGTAGTGTCGACACTTGGTGTCGACACCGGCAGCGTTTGTGTCGACACCTTGTGTCGACACCGGCTTGTCGTGGTGTCGACACATCGTGTCGACACTTTGTGCTGCGCTTGTTTTGGGGTCAGGTAGACTCGGGGTTGGTTCTTTTTATGCGTGCAAGGCCGTGTCAGTTGGACCCGACGTTTTTGCCGTGGGTTCGTGTGTTTCTAAGGATTGTTAGTGTGACCTTTCCGTAGGGGGGGCTTTGGGTGTTCGGCTAATTTCTGCATGCCAACTCTTGGGTTGTGGCAGGTGGTGGAGTTTTGGTGGCCTCTGGAGGGGTGGTTTTATGTGGAGAGCTGTGGGCACCGCCTTTTGCCCCGGTTTGGGTTGGTGTGTGTGGGACCCTAAAGCTGCCACTGTTTGACCCCTTAGCCCTTTTTGGGTCTGATTTTGGTTATGTATTCAGATCCATATTTTGACCACTGCCACTTACCCACGTGCTAGTACTGTTAGTCCCTTTCCTGTTTATGATTTCCCTTCTTTTGGCATATATGTATATGTCTTGTTGTTTTTGCAGACTCTTTTGGTAGGGCATAATGGTTTTATTGCTCGCACTTGGTGTGCTCTGCTATGCTTTAGACAGGACTCTCCTCTTACTGTCACCCCTTTTCTTTTACTTATAGCAGTTTGTTGCCGGGTTGGTAAACTCTTCTTCTTATTTGCTCATTAATCTATTGCTCTATTTATCTTTTGATTATTTCCTTGCTGAGGTGTTTTTTTCTTGAATGCCTCAGGTCCATGTTGTAGCCAGTTCAGCGGCTAGTTCCTTTGGAGGAGGTTGTTGGTGGCCTCTAGGGTAGCTGAGATAGCTGATCCCCGTTTGTTGTGAGGTAGTTCTTTACTTTCTGTATAGACATACATACTCACTAGTGGGTTCGTGTCAGGTTGTTGACGCCCACTGGTGGCTCCTTGTGATGCTGGGTTTGAATTTAAACTGCTGATTTCGCCTACTTGTGGTTGGTTACTTGCTTCTGGGAAGGATTTATGCAAGGTTGCATGTTAGATATTTTAAAACCTAAAAGTATTATTATATGTACCCCATGCATAACATGTTTGTAAATCAAAGACACTATTTTTCCTCAACGTAAAACACTATTTTTCATACCTAATATATTCACCTTAGAGTCGTGCACGCATAAGTCGTCCCCCGGGGACACTTATGCTCATTTAGGGTGTCAACTTAATTGAACCAAAGTATTTTATACTGCGTATAAATATAGTTTTTTGACTGTGGACTAGCTGATCCACCATACCGAGGGATACGGCCATTCAACATAACTGATTTTCTTTCATATTTAATCAACAATTTTTCCTTAAAAATCTAACGTCTGGAGTTTTACCTGAGCGTGTGCAGTTATCCCTTGCACGACGTGGCATCACGGCACGTGTTTTCTCTTACTCTGATACGATTTTACCGTTGAGAAAATGCGGGTTATGACAGTTGGTATCAGAGGGAGGTTGCTTGACAAATGGTTGGGCAACCTTTCCCTTGTCTGCATTAGTAGTTAACATCATACCATTCACACACCGATATGTCATCAGCACGTCTTGGAGGAAGCACGAATACTACACTCATGAGCATAAAGAAGTATACGGGGCATATTATGTAGTATGGGATGCATAATATGTGTTTGTATATGGATCTACCATAGGAGGCACAATGTGAGGGTTATGTAGTATGGGATGCATAACCTCACCACATGAATGCGGCTAGCACGTTTTCTTTTTTCGTTACATGGGAATGTTATGTAGTATGGGATGCATAACATTTTCATGTGTACGCCGCCCATGGCATGCACTAATGCCTTTTTTTAGAATGCATAGCACATCATGCATAGCATAACATTTCATAAGCACAATGTGCCAAGCTAAAGATTTGCAAGATGACATATGTACATACATGGTTTTGAGTCAAAAATAATACAAATACATGCATTCATGGTTTAGGCACATGAGTTAGTATGTTGGTGGTGAACCATCTTAGGTTAAGCATAACATCATCATGGTAAAAACAACTCCCAGAGCAAGTTTTGCAGTTGAAGTTCATATTTAATTGTGTTTGTCCGTACCGGGTAGTTTTGTTCTAGCTGATGGGCTAGGTTTTGTCTAAAGCTTGTGCGATTTTATGATGGCGAGACGTCCTGCGACGAGATCGACCCCCCAATCCGAGGGTGAGACGTCAGGAGCGCAGAGCGATGCGGTGGTAGAAAGCCTGCGGCTGAGTAATGAGGCGTTATCGAGGCAGGTAGTGGCTATGCAGGCTCAGATTCAGTCCCTTGTAGCAGTGGTGGCGGGGCAGACCCCGAGAGCTCAAGACCCTGCTGAGGGGGTAGCTGTTCCTACCCCTCCTACTCCTCCCGTGCATTTAGTTGTGGTGCCCCCGGAGATGGCGTTCATATCCCAGTTTCAGCGGCTGAGACCCCCTACCTATGATGGGCAGACAGATTTCACGATTTTGGATGACTGGCTGATTACCATTGAGGAGATGTTCTCTTACTCAGGGATTACGGACGATCAGAGAGTGATTCTCGCTGCCTACCAGCTCAAGGGCTTAGCAAAGAATTGGTGGCTGAGGGAGAAAGAGAGCTTAGTGGCAGGTTGCACATGGGAGTCATTTAAGGTGATGTTGTTAGTTAAGTTTCTGCCTTCAGTCTAGCGGGACCGGCTAATGAATGACTTTCTTCATCTAAAGCAGAGGAAACTCACGGTTAGTGAGTATGAGATTGAGTTTAGTAAGTTGAGTCGGTTTGCTCCGGGTCTGGTGAGTGTTGAGGCAGACCGAGTTAAGCGGTTTCTGGGTGGACTAAGAAGCGACATTCAGCAGTTAGCGAATGCCTATGGAGCAGTCAGTTATGCCAGCGTGGTTGAGGCTGCCTTGAGAGTTGAGGCTATTGAGAATGCCAAGAATAGAGGCCAGCAGTTAAGGAAGGATAAGCGGAAGTCTGGTGGAGGGAAGAGCCCTCAGGAACCTGATGCTGTCTCAAGAAAGAAGGTCAAAGAGATTTGTAGCTTTTGTGGCCGGCCAGGCCACCCCTTTGAGAAGTGTTTCAAAAGGTTGGGAGCGCAGAAGAAGGAACAGGTGCACGCCATTCAGGGTGTTTCCAAGGGAGACTTGGTGTGTGCCTTGTGTGGAAGGAAGGGGCATGAGGCTGCCCTTTGTTGGTTAAAAGATAAGGTCTGTTTTCAGTGCGGCCCGAAGGGTCATATCAAGAAGAGGTGCCCTCAGACCCGGCCTTTTCTGCAACCAGTTCCCCTCCAGGCTTTGCCACCGCCTCAGCAGATGGATAAAGGAAAAGGGAAGCTGAATGTGCTTTCGGCAGACGAAGCGCAGACCTCGACCCAGGTTATCTCAGGTTCGACTCCTCCCCAGTCATTTCATTAAGTTCCATTTTTGGTTGTAGTTTTCGTTTTAGCGCTTGTTGCCTTAGATGCGTGTGCAATTCGTAGGATGATTTACGGTAAAGAACCGCTGGGCGCGCGTTCTCTTCGATTCCGGCGCTACCCACTCGTTTGTGGCTAGAGCCTTCGTGGAGCGGTTCAGTTTGGGCCTAGATCGTGTTGGTGGTGCCTTCTGCGTTAAGTTCCCCTCCGGTGACTCTGTGGTTACGGACCTGGGTGTTCTCGATTGTCCAATTTTGGTTGGAGATTTTCTAGCCAAGGCAGATTTGAAGGTGATTGACCTGGAGGACTTCGATGTTATTTTGGGCATGGACTGGTTGTCAAGGTACGATGCTGTGATCCAGTGCAAGGGTAAGCGCTTGGACTTCGTCAAAGACAATGGTCAGCCAGGGAGCATTTATGGGTATTCCCTACAGGAGTCTCCAGTCATTTCTACGGTGCGTGCTCGGAAGTTGCTTGTTTCTGGCTGTTTTGCCTGTGTGGTTTCTCTGGTAGGGATGATTGTTAGTGTGCCCCGCTTGGAAGAGATTCATGTGGTGTGTGACTTCTCTGATATGTTTCCTGACGATCTTCCCGGTCTTCCACCCGATCGAGATGTCGAGTTTGCCATAGATTTGGAGCCAGGCACGCGTCCTATTGTAAAGGCGTCGTACAGAATGGCCCCGCGAGAGCTGGAAGAGTTGCGAATTCAGCTGGATGAGTTGTTGGCAAAAGGCTTTATAAGGCCGAGTTCTTCGCCTTGGGGTGCGCAAGTGCTGTTCGTTAAAAAGAAGGATGGGTCGATGAGGTTATGCATCGACTATAGAGAGCTGAACAAGGTTACTATTAAGAGCAGGTACCCTTTGCCGCGAATCGACGATTTGTTCGACCAACTGCATGGTAGTGTCGTGTTTTCCAAGATAGATTTTCGTTTGGGCTATCACCAGTTGAGGATTCGGGAGTCAGATGTTCCGCGGACGGCGTTCCGCTCTCGTCATGGGCATTTTGAGTTTTTGGTTATGTCATTCGGTTTGACTAATGCGCCCTTAGCTTTTATGTATTTGATGAACAGAGTTTTCAAGGACTTTCTAGATAAGTTTGTAATTGTCTTTATAGACGATGTTTTTGTGTATTCTAAGGATGCGGAGGAGCATGATCGACATTTGCGACTGGTCTTGGCGACTCTGAGAGACCATAAGCTATACGCCAAGCTGAGCAAATGTGAATTTTGGTTGCCTCAAGTTTCTTTTCTAGGCCATGTGATTAATAAGGAGGGAATATCGGTGGACCCAGAAAAGATCGCTGCTGTTATGGAATGGGCGAGACATGTTACCCACAAAGAGATCAGAAGCTTCTTGGGTTTGGATGGTTATTATAGAAGATTTGTAGAAGGCTTCTCTACCTTGTCCGCGCCGTTGACCAAGTTGACGCAGAATAATGTAGCCTTTATATGGGATGGTAAGTGTGAGAAGGTTTTTGAGGAACTAAAAAGAAGGCTATGTTCGGCTCCAATTTTGTCTTTGTCTACGGAGGGTAGTGAGTATGATATATATGTGGATGCTTCGCATGTCGGTCTGGGCTGCATTTTGATGCAGGGCGGGAAGGTGATTGCGTACGGGTCGATGCAGCTAAAGACTCACGAGAGGAATTACCATACGCATGACCTGGAGTTTGCAGCTGTGATCTATGCACTGAAATTGTGGAGGCATTTGCTATATGGCGCGCAATGCAAGATTTTCACGGATCATAAGAGTTTGAAGTATGTCTTCACTCAGAAAGATTTGAATTTGCGCCAGCGGCGGTGGTTGGAGTACGTGGCCGACTATGATGTTGAAATTCAGTATCATCCGGGCAAGGCAAATGTGGTGGTTGATGCCCTGAGTCGGTAGTCAGGTAAGATTTTTAATCTTTCCGCCGAGCGTCTGGTGGAAGAGTTCCTTTTGATGGACATTTCAGTGGGAAGCTGTGATTCGCAGAGTAGCTTAGAAGTAGCAGAACCTTCGTGGATTGCGCTTACGAGACTGCATCAGAAGGACGATCCCGATCTTCTGCATTTGTATCTTCGAGCTGAGAAGGGTGAATTACCAGACTTCTCTATAGATGATGCGGGTACCTTGAAGTATCGTGGCAGGTTTTGCATCCCCGCAGTTGGAGATATGCGGGTTATGGTGTGCAGAGACACCCACGGATCTAGTGTCACCTACCATCCAGGGTCGACCAAGATGTATCATGATTTAAAACAGATTGCCTGGTGGTACGGGATGAAGAAGGACATAGCCAGATTTGTTTCAGAGTGTTTCACTTGCCGGCATGTGAAAGCCGACCATGGGAGGCCTGGTGGCAAGCTGACTCCCTTGGAGATTCCGATGTGGAAGTGGGAGAGTATCTCGATGGATTTCATTACAGGCTTACCGAGATCTCCTAAGGGGCATGATTCAGTTTGGGTAATCCTAGACAGATTGACGAAGAGCGCTCATTTCGTACCATTTAAGATTGATTATCCGATAAGGAAGATAGCCGAGCTGCATCTGGAAGAGGTTGTCAAATTGCATGGTGTACCCGTAAGTATCATATCAGATCGAGACTCCAGATTCACGTCTCGTTTTTGGAAGAGCCTTCAAGAAGGGTTGGGTACAGATTTGAGATATTCCACGGCTTATCATCCGCAGACCAATGGTCAGACGGAGCGAGTAAATCAGATTGTGGAAGATATGATCTGATGCTATATTCTGGACCACGGAGGAGCGTGGGACGAGCGCTTGCGGCTTATGGAATTCGCATATAACAACAGTTATCAAGAAAGCTTGCAAATGGCTCCTTTTGAATCTTTGTATGGGAGGCGCTGCAGGACTACCTTGTTTTGGGCTGAGCTTGGCGAGGGACCTTTGTTGGGTCCAGAAGTGCTTGAGGAGATGGAAACCGCTGTGAAGCTTATTCGGGAAAGGATTCGGATAGCCCATGAGAGATATGAGAAGAACGCCAATCGGCGTAGATCGGACTTGGAATTTGCTGTGGGGGACTCGTTGTTCTTAAAGGTCTCCCCGTTGATTGGAGTCAAGCGGTTTGGCAAGAATAGGAAGCTGGACCCGAGGTACGTGGGGCCGTTTCCGATTGTTGAGCGGATTGGGGTATCAGCCTACAGGCTGGCTTTGCCCGCAAATTTCCCTGGCGTGCATGATGTCTTTCACGTCAGTCAGCTGCAAAAATGCGTGATAAATGGCAGGCAGGTTTTGGACTCTGTGCCTCAGTTGGAGCCGAATCTTTCTTATGTGGAGGTGCATGTTCGCATTTTGGATTCTCAAGTTCGGGCATTGCGGAAGAAGACTATTCCTATGGTTAAAGTTTTATGGAGGAATCAGGATGTGGAAAGCGCGACTTGGGAGTTGGAGTCGGCTATGAGGGAGGCTCACCCTCATCTATTTCCCTGATCTTGTGCCTAGTATGCTCTGTTTTATTTATATAGCCCTTTCCTAGCTCTTTCTCTCTCCTTCTATATAGGAGTGTTGTGAGTAAAGTTTCGAGGCGAAACTTTCTTTTAGGGGGAGTGGCTGTAACGCCCCCAATTTTTCTGTGTTTTGTTTGATCTTTGGCTGGCGTTACGATGACGTATTTCCGGCTTTTTGCCATTGTAGAGCATGGTCTTAGCTCTTAGGGTTCCCTGTGTAGCCTGTTTGTAGCCTGTTAGCAAGATTCCCCAGCTAGTCGGAGTCCGTTTGATGACTCGGCTGGGCCTCTTAGGGAATGCTTGTGTTTTGGCTTCGGGTGGTGTTATCCCGGGTTTTGTTCGTCGAATGCTAATTTTGACTTCGCAGTTGTGTTCGTAGTGTGGGTTTTTAGCTGCGACGTGAATTTCGTTATTTTCTGAGATGTTTTGGGTCTCGTGTTGTTTTGATTTTTGCGTGTAAGTAATTAATATGTTGATTGTTTATTATTAAACTGCTGTATATATATAGCCTTAGGTTAGAAATAGGGCTCGATTTTTTTGTTTCCTTTCCTTTCTCTGTTTGGAAGCCGCCGCCTGTACGAGAGGAAGAGCACCGCCGGACTACCCTAGCCTTCGGACGCCGTTTTCCTGGAGATTTAGCGGTCGAAATTCGATTTCAAGAGTGGATCTGGACTGCACTCGCCTGGATCTGCATTCTTTCTGCTCCTCAGCTGGTGCTCTACAGCTAGATCTGAGAGTGGGGGACATCGCCGACCAAGCTTTTCTGGTATTGAGGCAAGTGATGTCCCCTCATCCTTGCCAAAGTTGATCTTAGTCATTTTCTTTGATTTAATTTTATCTCTTTCCTGCTTAGATTCTAGGTGTACGCTAGGGTTCGTTCCCGATCATGCCGTGGTTAGTGTATAAAGTTCCAACTAAAATCTCAGTTTTCCTGAGGGATTGTGTCTATTAGGGACAGTTTTGGTTCGGTTTAGGTCGAGTAGTTGCTATTGTCGATGGATGTTGTACCCTAGAGAGAGACCTCGTTCTCGTTTCTGGTTGTTTGCTGGATCTGGCGCCTGTAGCCAGTCGGGGTGTCGACACCGTTGTGTCGACAACGACCAGTCGGGGTGTCGACACCGTTGTGTCGACACCGGCCAGTCGGGGTGTCGACACCGTTGTGTCGACACAGGCCAGTCATGGTGTCGACACTTGGTGTCGACACCAATAGTGGCAGTGTCGACACCTTGTGTCGACACCGGCCGCAGTGATGTCGACACTTGGTGTCGACACCAGCAGCGGCAGTGTCGACACCTTGTGTCGACACCGGCCGCAGTGTTGTCGACACTTGGTGTCGACACCAGCAGCGGCAGTGTCGACACTTTGTGTCGACACCGGCCGTAGTGGTGTCGACACTTGGTGTCGACACCAGCAGCGGCAGTGTCGACACTTGTGTCGACACCGGCCGCTGTAGTGTCGACACTTGGTGTCGACACCGGCAGCGTTTGTGTCGACACCTTATGTCGACACCGGCTTGTCGTGGTGTCGACAGATCGTGTCGACACTCTGTGCTGCGCTTGTTTTGGGGTCAGGTAGACTCGGGGTTGGTTCTTTTTAGGCGTGCAAGGCCACGTCGGTTGGACCCGACGTTTTTGCCTAAGGTTCGTGTGTTTCTTAGGATTGTTAGTGTGACCTTTCCCTAGGGGGGGGGGGCTTTGGGTGTTAGGCTAATTTCTGCATGCCGACTCTTGGGTTGTGGCAGGTGGTGGAGTTTTGGTGGCCTCTAGAGGGGTGGTTTTATGTGGAGAGCTGTGGCCACCGCCTTTTGCCCCGGTTTGGGTTGGTGTGTGTGAGACCCTAAAGCTGCCACTGTTTGACCCCTTAGCCCTTTTTGGGTCTGATTTTGGTTATGTATTCAGATCCATGTTTTGACCACTGCCACTTACCCATGTGCTAGGACTGTTAGTCTCTTTCCTGTTTATGCTTTCCCTTCTTTTGGCATATATGTATATGTCTTGTTATTGTTGCAGACTCTTTTGGTAGCGCATAATGGTTTTATTGCTCGCACTTAGTGTGCTCTGCTGTGCTTTAGACAATACTCTCCTCTTACTGTCACCCCTTTTCTTTTGCTTATAGCAGTTTGTTGCCGGGTTGGTAAACCCTTCTTATTTGCTCATTAATCTATTGCTCTATTTATCTTTTGATTATTTCCTTGCTGAGTTGTTCTTTTCTTGAATGCCTCAAGTCCAGGTTGTAGCCAGTACAGCGGCTAGTTCTTTTGGAGGGGCTTGTTGGTGGCCTCTAGGGTAGCTGAGATAGCTGATCCCCGTTTGTTGTGAGGTAGTTCTTTACTTTCTGTATAGACATACATACTCGCCAGTGGGTTCGTGTCAGGTTGTTGACGCCCACTGGTGGCTCCTTGTGATGCTGGGTATGAATTTAAACTGCTGATTTCGCCTACTTGTGGTTGGTTACTTGCTTCTGGGAAGGATTTATGCTAGGTTGCATGTTAGATATTTTAAAACCTAAAAGTATTATTATATGTACCCCATGCATAACATGTTTCTAAATTAAAGACACTATGTTTCCTCAACATAAAACACTATTTTTCATACCTACTATATTCACCTTAGAGTCGTGCACGCATAAGTCGTCCCCCGGGGACACTTATGCTCATTTAGGGTGTCAACTTAATTGAACCAAAGTATTTTATGTTGCGTATAAATATAATTTTTTGACTGTGGACTAGCTGATCCACCGTGCCGAGGGATACGGCCATTCAAAATAACTGATTTTCTTTCATATTTAATCAACAATTTTCCTTAAAAATCTAACGTCTGGAGTTTTGCCTGAGCGTGTGCAGTTATCTCCTGCACGACGTGGCATCACGGCACGTGTTTTCTCTTACTCTGATATGATTTTACCGTTGAGAAAATGCAGGTTGTGACATCGAGAACCGAGACCGGATCCGCAGAGGAAATTCCCTTACAAAGCTTTCAATCCGGATAGATTCCCATGACACAATAGCAAACTACAAGGGTAACGATTCTCTACTTGAGCATTTGAAACTCTTGTTCTTTTGCATAAGGAAACCTGCTCCTGCGAGTGTGCGGTGAGTGTGCGGTGTAACGCCCCGAAAATTGTGTGCGATTCGGTCGCGTAAAAGGGTTTTTGGTGCATGTATAGGGGTACACGGCCTAGGACATGGGCGTGTCCAAGGCCGTGCCTGGCTGGTGATTTTTGGCAATTTTCAACCCGAGAAGGACACGGCCAAGAACACGATCGGATGACACGGGCGTGTCCTCCGACACGGGCGTGTGCCAACCCGTGTCCCTACCCGTGTGCAGTTGGGTCGTGTCCGTTGCCGTGGCGGTTATGCGTGACACGCCCCCGAACATGGGCATGTCGAGGAACCCGACACGGGCGTGTTAGGTGCGACACGGGCGTTTCTTGGCCCGTGTGTGTCTCTCAGTTCGACGATCGTGCCTGGATCAAGGCACACGGCCTGGGACACGGCCGTGTTCCAAGCTGTGTAAGGCCCAGGTCAGGAGAATTTTATGCAGATCGGAGACGTTCGTTTTATTTAATTAAGATCCGACGGCCTAGATGAGATCCTGCTCTGTTAAGGACGGGAATAGGGGGTTAATCCCTCATTTTCTCTCCAATGATTTCTCCTTCCAAGGTGAGGGAGAAGAGGAAGAAGAAGGAGGTTTCCGGCCGCCGGCGGAGCACCGTTTCGAAGTCTGAGAGCGGATCCGTGGAGGGAAGGTCGTTGAGAAGAGTTCTGTCCGCGTAGTTTTTCCATGGCGCCAAAACGGACTACAAGGGTAACGATTCTCAACTCGAGCGTTTGAAGCTCTTTCTTTCTACATAGGGAATCCCGCTCTCGCGAGTGTGCGGTGAGTGCGTGGTGTTCCTTGGGGTTGATGTGAATAGTCCCCCTTGTGTTGCATATAGAGCCCGGAATCGCAAGTACGGGCATAGGCATTGTGTGTGAATCCTACCCGGACGTGTTTTGTCTGGATCGGTGATGTTGCATTTGATATGTTTTGTCGGAGAAGACTCTGTGCTTTGGGTTTTCGGGTTTCTACGCGGTAGATTGCAGCAGGGATCC
This sequence comes from Platanthera guangdongensis, assembly GCA_039583875.1. Taxonomy (NCBI): domain Eukaryota; kingdom Viridiplantae; phylum Streptophyta; class Magnoliopsida; order Asparagales; family Orchidaceae; genus Platanthera; species Platanthera guangdongensis. Next base: position 90,877,427 of record CM077162.1, on the reverse strand, counting down.
TTGGAGGTTAGCTTCAAGGCGCACCCGGAAAATTGAGCGAAACGTGTTCTGCTAACCTGGCGGTCTGGGAAACGGCCTTGATCATAACTGGGTTATGAGATTGTTGTGGGAAAATTTGGGATCCGAGAGAAGCTTGGCCCGCGCGTTGGACTTAAATTGTATATGCGGCGTGAGCAACGGGCAAGTGGAATTGGACCTAGGCTATGTGGTACGGTGCGAGAAATCTGAAGACGGGCACTGGCCGTAGGCATAGTCGGAGCCTTAGACGGTGGTCAGATAGGATAAATGCTCACTTGGTTTCCATCCTTGGGATGGTGGTGAAGCCACGGTATTGACCGGATTCACTATTAATGTGCCCTGAGTGCACTGGGTGTTTGGCCGTGCGAGCCTACCCCTGTGGCGAAATAGAATTGCGCTATATTATTTTATTGGACTAATGCTATGCAGGGAAAGAGCACCGCCGTCCCGAGTAAGGGACAGGGTCATTATAATTTGGTCGGCTTTTAGTTGTCCGTTGCCTTGTTTGCCACCGTGCGGTGGTATGTGCTTGCAGGTACTGCGGAGCTGAGCGCCAAATAGCGGGATGGAGCCCATGTTGCTGTACTGGCCCTAGAAGGTCGTAGAATAGTTATTTTTACTTTTATCATGTGTGGCCGGCCTGCGAGGCGATGTATGTAAGACATGTTTTATTAAGTAAACATTTGTAAGGCCATAAGGCCATGTACCTTTTCAGTGTATTTTGGGTTTCATTCCTGTAGTGTGTTGTGGACATTCATACTTAATGGATTTAAGTTCTGGGTTCATTCAACTTTAAAAGCTTCCGCTAGAATGCTCTGTGTAGGACGAGTTGTCTTAATTGGATGGTTTGTATATTCATTTGGTAACTCTTCCGACTGTCTGTGGTATATGGCGTCGGGTTCCAGCTGGACCTTCTATTATATGTCATGCGACAGATGGGGGTGTTACAATTTGGTATCAGACTTCTGGTTACGGTCAGGCTTAAATGAATTCGTGGGCGAATTCTTTTAAGGGGTGGTGAGCACATGTGTGCGTCATCATTATAACATCAAAAAGAACCCATGAATGTACACTTAGGAGTGAAAAATACTCGTGTTTGAGGAACCTGCGCGTTCCTATAATTGCTTTTTGCAATTTTGTTTGGTCACTTATTGGTGTTTTGTACGACTATAGGTGACCGGGAGTGGCGCAGAGCCGACAGAACATCTGGTTTCTGATGACTATAGTGCACCCAGTGGCGCACTTGAGACCCCTCTTTTGTTTGAAACCATAAGAAGGATCGTTGAAGTGGTACACGCTATGACTAGTGCATAGCAGGGTAGTAATGTGCAACCTTTTGACCCCGAGTTGACTTCAATGTCGGGTGGTGGGTTGGATCAAATGACATTTAGGAGGCCATCAGGTCATCCGTTGAATATGTGCTTGGTGCTGGGTACGCACTCAGTTGATGAGTATTTGCAGGCATTCCTTTTGATAAGCCGCTACCCATGCTTTGAGTTGGAGAACGAGAAGTCTATAGTTGATAGATTCTATAGTGGTCTACGTGACGAACTGCGAATTCTACTTCTAGGACCAAAACTAATGGGATTCCGAGCCTTGGTAGAGTCGGCCAGATCTTTGGAAGTGGAAATGGGAAAAATTCATCAGATACCAGTGAGTAGGGTATTGAACTCTGCAAGTCCTATGAGGGGTGCATCTCGTAGAACGCTGAAGAAAAAGGTTAGACCATCGACTAGCAAGGTTAATTACAACTGTCATACTTGTGGCAAGAAAGGGCACTTTGCCCGAGAATGTTGGGATGGTGCTCAGAAGATTAAGGGAGCTATGTCAAGAGCAGGTGAGGACTCTAGTACTAGGAAACCACAATTCAAAGGGCCAAGTTCAAAGTCCGATGTCCGCAATTGGAACAAGAAGCTGAAGACTTCGAACTCAGCCCCTTCGTCTAGTGCGTTGGGGGCAACCACAAGTCGAGTCCCAGGAGCTTGCTATATCTGCAGAAAAGTGGGGCATTTTGCCCATAGTTGTTGGAACGGACGCTTTATGTCCGAGAGGAATTCTGAAGTGTACAGGCTGGGTCAGCAAGAGGCCAGAAAGCACGCTGTCGTGGTGACGGGTATGGTTTAAAGTTATAACAGTTAACTGTAACCATGTGTCATCCTTGTGCATATTAGTTTAGAACTGTTTGTGTTGAGATTTGTCCTGACTTTTGTTTGTTTGGCGAGAGCACCGTTCGTTAAAGAGGGCTTCGCGTCTCTGTTTGCCCAAAGGAATTGTATTGCGTGTCGGAGTACGTCTTCCGATGGCAAAAGTTATAATGGATGTGTTGTTGACTAGTAGTGCTCAATGCGTGCAGATAGAATCTGTTGCGTTTAGGTATGGATTGTGAGTCAAAAGTTTGATTTGCAAGCGATGTTTCTACCGCTAGGAGAGTTCAACGTGATCTTTAGTATGGTCAGGCTCTCGGAGCAGCAGGCATACGTTGATCGAAGTTGCTAGTGTTTTAGTTGAGAGCTAGTTATGAGGCGACTTTTGCGAGCATGAAGCGGTCGGGTAAGATTTTGATGTCAACCCTTCAGGTAGTCAAGGCAGTTCGATCTGGGGCAGAACTTTATGTCACTCTAATGCAGACTTCGACGCGTAAGCCTAGTTTGGACAGCATCCCAGTTGCGTCCGAGTATCATGATGTGTTTTCAGACGATCTCCCAGGAGCCCCTCCTCAACGGGAGATAGACTTTACTATTGGGCGGCTACCGGGCGCCAAACCGGTGTCACGCTCTCCGTATCGGATAACACCAAGAGAGATGGCAGAGTTGAAAGTGCAGCTGCAAGAGTTGCTAGAGCAAGGTTATGTGCATCCAAGTTCGTCGCCTTGGAGCGCACCGGTTCCTTTCGTTAAGAAGAAAGATGAGAGCTTGCGGCTTTACAATGACTAGCAGGAATTGAACAAGCTTACGGAAAAGAACAAATATCCGATCCCCAGGATTGACGATCTATTTGATCAGTTGGTTGGGTCAACGGTATATTCGAAGTTAGATCTGAAATCCGGTTACTACCAATTGAGGATAAGGGATAGAGACATCCCAAGGACAACATTCAGTACGCGGTTTGGGCATTACGAGTTCACGGTCATGTCGTTTGGGTTGACGAATTCACCATCCGTGTTTATGGATCTGACGAACAGGATGTTTAGAGAGTACCTGGATCGTTTCGTGATGGTATTTATCGATGATATCCTGGTGTACTCGCGACGTGAGGAAGACCATTACAATTATCTACATATGGTGTTGAAGACATTGAGAAGGGATCAGTGTATGTTATGTTCTCCAAGTGTGAATTCTGGTTATCCTCGATAGCGTTCCTTGGTCATGTTGTCAGTGGAGAAGGAATAGTTGTGGATCCGACAAAGATAGTGGCGATACGGGAGTGGCCTACTTTGACTACGGTGGCAGAGGTCCGGAGTTTTCTGGGGCTTGCTGGCTACTACAGGAGCTCCATAGAGAACTTCTCGCGGATAGCACTACCACTCACAACATTGACAAGAAAGGATCAGAAGTTCGTGTGGTCTCCGGAGTTATAATGGCATACGGGAGTGGCCTACTTTGACTACGGTGGCAGAGGTCCGGAGTTTTCTGGGGCTTGCTGGCTACTACAGGCGCTTCATAAAAAACTTCTCGCGGATAACGCTAACACTCATGACATTGACAAGAAAGGATCAGAAGTTCGTGTGGTCTCTGGAGTGCGAACAGGCTTTTGAAGAGTTGAAGAGGCGGTTAACCACGGCGCCTATTTTATGTTCGTCAAGTGGAACCGAAGGGTTCGAGATTTATAGTGATGCTTCGGGCAGTGGTTTGGGTTGTGTCCTGCTACAGCATGGGAGAGTGATAGCCTATGGTTCACGGCAACTGAAGGTTCATGAGAGGAATTATCCGGTCCGCGACTTAGAGTTAGCGGCTGTGATATTTGCTCTAAAGCGTTGGAGGCACTACCTGTACAGTGTAAAGGTCGACATTTACACCTATCAAAAGAGCTTGTAGTACCTATTAGTCCAAAAGGATCTGAACATGAGGCAGCGAAGGTGGATGGAGTTCTTAGAGGACTACACCTTCAAGATTCACTATGTGCCTGGGAAGGGAAATGCAGTGGCGGATGCGTTGAGTCGTAAGATTCCCGCACAAGCCAACTGGTTATCAGTACATGATGAGAGATTGGTCCAAGAGTTGGAGGCATTGGAGATATCTTGCATCGATAAGCAGTCTAGTGCCGAGGCAAAACTGTTTTGGACAGAGGTGCAGTGTGACCTAGCAGATAGAGTTCGGCGGGCTTTGGTTCAGGATAGCAGCATGAAGCAGATCTTGGATGAAGCTTTGGATGGGTCAAATTCCCAGTTTGTGGTTGAAGACGGGTTGCTAAGGAAGGACGGTCGTCTATGCGTTCCTAGTGCGGATAATCTTCGGGAGGAGTTGATGTATGAGGCTCATCATACCAAGTACTCAATCCACCCGGGAAGCACAAAAATGTATAGGGACATGAAGAAATTATTCTGGTGGCCGAGTTTGAAGAAGGATGTGGCACTTTATGTGGACAAGTGTCGTACTTGTGCATTGGTGAAAGCGGAATTCCAGAAGCCCGGAGGTTTCTTGAAATCCCTTCCTATCGCAGAATGGAAGTTTGACGACATATCTATGGATTTTGTGCACGTTTTGCCGAAGTCGCAGAAGGGAAACGACGACATTTGGGTGGTCGTAGATAAGTTGACAAAGGTGTCGCACTTTATCCCAGTCAGGAAGGAAGATCCGGTGGGAAAGGTTAGCCAAAATCTACGTGGATAATATTATATGATTGCATGGTGTGCCTCGCAGTCTTGTTAGTGATCATGATGGACGCTTCACGTCGAATGACTGGAGGTTGGTGCATGGTCTGTTGGGTACTAAGCTAAAGTTCAGCACAGCCTTTCACCTGCAGACAGACGGCCAAACCGAGAGAGTCAACAGAACTATGGAGGACATGCTTCGGATGTGCGTCCTAGATTTCGTGAAGAATTTGGATGATCACTTGTACATGGTGGAGTTTGCGTACAACAACAACCTTCAGGCAAGTATTGGAATGACGCACTTCGAAGCCTTGTACGGGAGGAAGTGTCGTGCGCCGTTGTCTTGGTTGGAGGCAGGCGAATCGAAGTTGTATAAACATCAAGCAGTGAAAGACGCCACTTCAATGATACGGACAATTCAGGAAAGGTTGAAGATTGCTCAGGATTGATAGTCAAAGTATTATAACGCCAAACATAGAAATGTGGAGTTCAACGTTGGCGACATGGTATATCTAAAAATCAAGCCGTTCAAGGGTGTATCGCGGGTTCGACGCTTGAAGAAGCTGAGTCCGAAATACCTTGGACCATTTGAAATCCTGGAGCGTGTTGGCGAGGCGGCGTATAGGTTGAAGCTGTCGACGGAGTTGAGTGGGCTGCATGACGTGTTCCACGTATCGATGTTGCGTAAGGCAGTGCAAGAGCCTTCGCAGATCATTGCGGACAATGAGGTACCGGTTGGTTATGAGTTAACAACAAGGGTTAAGCCAGTATGAATTGAAGATGTTGCAGTCAAACAACTCCGCAACAAGGAGCTCCGAATGGTTAAAGTCTGTTGGGATAATTGCGGACTTGAGGAGCTTTCTTGGGAGCGAGAGCAAGCTATGTTGGAGGAATACCCCGAGTTATTCCACTCAGGTATCATTTAGATTTTGTGTACCTTTATTTAATTTCGGGACGAAATTCCTTAAGTGGGGGAGATTTGTAACGCCCTGAAAATTGTGTGCGAGTCGGTCGCGTAAAAGGGTTTTTGGTGCCTGTATAGGGGTACACGGCCTAGGACATGGGCGTGTCCAAGACCGTGTCTGGCTGGTGATTTTTGGCCGTTTTCAACCCGAGAAGGACACGGCCAGGAACACGGCCGGATGACACGGGCGTGTCCTCCGACACGGGCGTCTGTCAACCCGTGTCCCTACCCGTGTGCAGTTGGGTCTTGTCCGTTGCCGTGGCGGTTATGCGTGACACGCCCCCGAACACGGGCGTGTCGAGGAACCCGACACGGGCGTGTCAGGTGCGACACGGGCGTGTCTTGGCCCGTGTGTGTCTCTCAGTTCGACGATCGTGCCTGGATCGAGGTACATGGCCTGGGACACGGTCGTGTTCCAAGCCGTGTTCGGCCCAGGTCTGGAGAATTTTGTGCAGATCGGAGCCGTTCGTTTTATTTAATTAAGATCTGACGGCCCAGATGAGATCCTGCTCTGTTAAGGATGGGAATAGGGGGTTAATCCCTCATTTTATCTCCAAAGCTTTCTCCTTCCAAGGTGAGGGAGAAGAGGAAGAAGAAGGAGGTTTCCGGCCGCCGGCGGAGCACCGGAGCACCGTTTCGAAGTCTGAGAGCGGATCCGTGGAGGGAAGGTCGTTGAGAAGAGTTCTGTCCGCGTAGTTTTTCAATGGCGCCAAAACAGACTACAAGGGTAACGATTCTCAACTCGAGCGTTTGAAGCTATTTCTTTCTACATAGGGAATCCCGCTTCTGCGAGTGTGCGGTGAGTGCGTGGAGTTCCTTGGGGTTGATGTGAATAGTCCCCCTTGTGTTGCATATAGATCCCGGAATCGCAAGTACGGGCATAGGCATTGTGTGTGAAGCCTACCCGGACATGTTTTGTCTGGATCGGTGATATTGCATTTGATATGTTTTGTCGGAGAAGACTCCGTGCTTTGGGTTTTCGGGTTTCTACGCGGTAGATTGCAGCAGGGATCCTTGGAGGTTAGCTTCAAGGAGCACCCGGAAAATTGAGCGGAAACTTGTTCTGCTAACCTTGCGGTCTGGGAACCGGCCTTGATCATAACTGGGTTATGAGATTGTTTGGGAAAATTTGGGATCTGAGAGAAGCTTGGCCCGCGCGTAGGACTTAAATTGTATATGCAGTGTGAGCAATGGGCAAGTGGAATTGGACCTAAGATATGTGGTACGGTGCGAGAAATCCGAAGACGGGTACTGGCCGTAGGCATAGTCGGAGCCTTAGACGGTGGTCAGATAGGCTAAATGCTCACTTGGTTGCCATCCTTGGGATGGTGGTGAAGCCACGGTATTGACCGGATTCACTGTTAATGTGCCCTGAGTGCACGGGGTGTTTGTCCGTGCGAGCCTACACCTGTGGCGAAATAGAATTGCGCTATATTATTTTATTGGACTAATGCTATGCAGGAAAAGAGCACCGCCGTCCCGAGTAAGGGACGAGGTCATTATAATTTGGTCGGCTTTTAGCTGACCGTTGCCTTGTTTGCCACCGTGCGGTGGTATGTGCTTGCAGGTACTACGGAGCTGAGCGCAAAATAGCGGGCTGGAGCCCATGTTGCTGTGCTGGCCCTAGAAGGCCGTAGAATAGTTGTTTTTACTTTTATCATGTGTGGCCGGCCTGCGAGCCGATGTATGTAAGACATGTTTTATTAAGTAAACCTTTATAAGGCCATAAGTCCATGTACCTTTTTAGTGTATTTTGGGTTTCATTCCGGTAGTGTGTTGTGGACATTCATACTTAATGGATTTAAGTTCTGCGTTCATTCAACTTTAAAAGCTTCCGCTAGAATGCTCTGTGTAGGACGAGTAGTCTTAATTGGATGGTTTGTATATTCATTTGGTAACTCTTCCGACTATCTGTGGTATATGGCGTCGGGTTCCAGCTGGACCTTCTGTTATATTCCATGCGACAGATGGGGGTGTTACATGCGGTGTTCCTTGGTGTAGATGTGAATAGTCCCCCTTGTGTTGCATATAGAGTTCAGAATCAAAGTATGGACATAGGCATTGTATGTGAAGCCTACCCGGACGTGTTGGTCTGGATCGGTGATGTTGCATATTGTATGGTTTGCCGGGGAAGACTTCGTGCTTTGTATTTTCGGGTTTCTACACAGTAGATTGCACCAGGGATCCTTGGGTATTAACTCCAAGGCACACCCAGAAAACTGAGCGGAAATGTAGTTCTGCTAACTTGGCAACCAGGGTGTAACACCCTACATTTTGGGCCAATTTGGGTTCAGGCTTGGGTGACACGGCCTGGGACACGGGCGTGTCCCAGGGCGTGTCATGCCTGGATTGTGTCGAGTCATCCGGTCGACGAATTTTGCTCGACGATTGTCGAGTGTCGAGTGTCGAGTGTCGAGTGAGGACACGACCTGTGACATGGGCGTGTCATAGGGTGTGTCAAGGTGGTCGGAGAAATCAGCTCAACGTTTTGAGGTTGTGCAGCTTGATGCACACAGCCACAGACACGGGTGTGTCTGAAGGCGTGTCAAGTGAAACGGCCAGCGACACGGGTGTGTTGTAAGGCATGTCAAGTGACACGGCCAGCGACACGGGTGTGTCGGAAGGCGTGTCAAGTGACACGGCCTGTGACACAGGCGTGTCACATGGCCATGTACTGGTTGGATTCCAGTCAGTTGACTGCCGCTTAAGTGACACGGCCTGTGACACGGCCGTGTCACAGGTCGTGTCAGGCCGTGTTCATGTTTTTCTGGACGATTCTGAGCCGTTTTATTCCCTCTTTCTAGATCCAATGGATAGGCTTTCTCCAGGTGTTGATAAGGCCGGGGAAAAGGGGATTTAAACCCTTCCTCTTCATATCTTCTTCTTCTTCTCATTTCAAGAGAGAGTAAGAAGAAGGGAGTGCAAGGGAAGGAAGGAGGAAGAGGAAACCAGCTGCTGGAGGAGCTGCGGAGTGCAGAGCAAAGATTTGAGAGCGGATTCGTGAAGGCTAAGCCGAGGCGGTGATTTCCATCCGGCTAATTCATAGCGCCAAAGAGATCTTCAAGGGTAACAATCTCCTTCTTGTACATCGAAGTCCTTTCGTTTATGCATATGCGTGGAATCCTCCACCAAAAGGTGGATTCGCGAAGTGATTCCGTCGTTGAGTCTGCATCTAGAGCTGGAATTGTGAAGTATGGCATAGGCATGCTGTGTGAAGCCCATCTGGACTGTTAGTCCGGATTGGTGATGATCATGGGTAAACCGGAGAAGACTCCGTGGATTTGCAAAGATGCTTTGTGTATTGGATGATTGAATGCTATGTGTGGATGGTATACTCATGCGTGGGCTAGCCATAGAGATGATCTTGGATGCTTTGCGAAGCACCTTGTGGTTTGCTCTGCGAGAGCGGGAAGCTGCGGCTACCGAGAAAGGGAAGGCCGACCCGTGTCACGGTGCGCCAGTGACGATGTGAGCACGGGCAAGGCTAACCTGTACCTGGGCATGGTGGAGAGATCGATTGGTGGCAGTGTTCGGGAGCGTGTGATAGCCCGACTTGCTACACTGAAATAAAAGCGGGTCGATCTGTTGGATGGCTACTCAAGTTTGCCATACGGTACGTACCTCTGCTTGGTTTGTGCGGAATGTCGCCAGCTTGCGAGACTGGTGGACTAGGGCCGGCCAGCCAACACGTTAATTACCGTGTGATTGGTGGTGTTACCACGGGTTTCCGGTACACTGTAAGGTGCCCTGAGAGCACGAAGCGTCGGGCTGCGGTCGGCGTTTGTGGTTTGATATGTGTGCTTGTGATTGTTAGCTTTTGTACATGCAAATGCATACAGGGCAGGAACCACTGCCCCGGGCATGGGGTAGGGTCGTTATAATTGGTCAGTTGTAGCTGACCGTTACTTTGTTTGCCGCTCTTTGGTGGATGTCTACTTGTAGGTGCTGCGGCTTGAAATGAAATGCATGGATTGAAAGCTTGTTTCTAGGGCCCTTGAAGGCCAAGTGCGTCGTGGTTGGATTTCATGTGTAGCCGGCCTGCGTGCCGATGTACGAACTTGTATATGTGTAAAAAGATAAACTTGTAAGGTCTTAAGGCCATGTGTGTGTAGGTTGTATACATTCCTGGTTTTGGTTATATAAATGTGAAATTTATGTATTAGTGGACATTCCGGGAGTTGAGCTCATGCAACTTAATTAATGCTGCGCTAGAATGGATTGGGTTAAGGACACGAATCGAATTTGATCACCACAAGTAATTCCGTCACTTGTCTGTGACATATGGCATGGGGCCCTGGCCGGACCCACCGTTATATGCCATGTGACGAGCGTGGGTGTTACAAAGTGGTATCAGAGCGAGGTTGAGATTGTTTGGGAGGAGGGAACAGAATTGAACTCATGAATGTCCACTAGGAATGTATTTCAGGCACATGATGTGCGTGAGTGTGTAGTCAATGTAGCAATAACGTTGTGATATGAATTATTAATGGTGTTCTGTACATTGCTAGGTGGCGAGGAGTGGAGCTAGGTCGTCTGAGCTCCAGCGGTCTAATGAGAGTGTCGCACTAGTTGAAGCGCCTACGCCTCCTTTGGCGGAGACCATTCGGATGGTGATGGAGACAGTGCTCACAGTATTGCAGACACAACCTGCAAGGCCTGCAGTTTTACCTGTGCAGCTTGGTGTTCGGCAAGAGCCTGTGGATGAGCTGTTGAAAAGTTTTATGGAATTTCATCCACCTACGTTTGGCGGGGCGATTTCCCCAACGCAGGCGGAAGATTGGTTGGCTCGAGTGAAGAGGATCATGACTGCCATCAGGACAACGGAGGAGCAGAAAGTGATGTTGGCCACTTTTCTGTTGGAAGGAGATGCAAGATTATGGTGGGATGCGATGGAGGCGCATTACTTGGCCGGTCGAGGTTTAGCGGAAGTTTCCATGGAAGAATTCTCCCACTTATATTTAGCCAAGTACGTGCCAGTGTCCCAGCGGATTGCAATGGAAAATGAATTTTTATGTCTCGTGCAGGGTGAGAGAGATATTGATACATACCAGCATGAATTTACTAGACTGGGGCGGTATGTGGGATCTACATTCGCCGAGGAAGCCCAAAAGACAAATCGATTTTATGAGGGCCTTCGCGATGAGTTAAGGTTGACACTCCCGAGTTCAGTGAGCCAAGGCTTCCAAGCATTGGTAGACACAGCCCGTGCATTGGAAAAGGACATGAAACGAGTGCAATAAACGAGGAGACTGGCGATGGAGAAGCTAGAATTCAAAGTTCCGCAGTCGGAACAATTGGATTTTCCGAAATGAGAGAAGAAGAGATTCAAGCTTGTGGAACAAACCTCGTCGAATGTTGCATCAGAAGCAACGTATGGACAAAGGCGTGTGGAGACACTTCGTTGTCTCCATAATTAAGCGTGCTTGGGCGAGAGTAGTACTGGGATGGGTGACCTCCTAGGAAGTCCCCGTACGGCCCAGCTTGACTGTCGAGTTCGCTCATCAAAGGGAGGTTGTGGCCACCAACAACCCGCCTGTGGATGGAGAGGGGTTGGGGTGCTTGGGCTGCATCCCGGTAACGTTCTAACGGATGCCCAATGGGCTGAGGCCCACGGACGTGTAACACCCCTAGCCGATCCAACATGGCAGCGTCACGGCTCTGCTCTAGGCGATGCTACCGGGCTGCAGTCCAAGCACCCTAACCCCTCTCCCACCACAGGCGGGTTGTTGGTGGCCACAGCCTCCCTCTGATGAGCGAAATCGACAGTTAAGCTGTGTCGTACGGGGACTTCCCAGGAGGTTACCCATCCAAGTACTACTCTCTCCCAAGCACGCTTAACTATGGAGTTCCTTCACTTCTCATCACCAGTTGAGCTGGATGAGAAGTGAAGGAACTCCATAGTTAAGCGTGCTTAGGCGAGAGTAGTACTGGGATGGGTAACCTCCTGGGAAGTCCCCGTACGGCCCAGCTTAACTGTCGAGTTCGCTCATCAGAGGGAGGCTGTGGCCACCAACAACCCGCCTGTAGTGGGAGAGGGGTTGGGGTGCTTGGGCTGCAGCCCGGTAGCATCGTCTAGAGCGGAGCCGTGACGCTGTCACGTTGGATCATCTAGGGGTGTTACTCGGGGAGCAAGCCTTGCCATAACTGGGTTATGTGATGTTTGGGGATGTTTTGGGATCTCAGAGAAGCTTGGCCCGCGCGTACGTGTTAAAGTGACTAGGCGGAGTGAGCAATGGGCAAGTGGAATCGAACCTGGGCTATGTGGTTCGGTGCTAGAGACCCAAAAGAGGGACTGGCCGTTGGCATAGTCGGGAGTCTTAGACTGTGGTCAGAAGGACTAAAGTGCTCACGGTGTTGCCATCCCGGGGATGGTGGTGAAGCCACAGAATTGAACGGATTCACCGATAATGTGCCCTGAGTGCACGGGGTGTTTGGTCATGAGATCCTACAACTGTGGCGTAGTATGTTTGCACTTTATTGTTTAATCGGGCTAATGAAATGCAGGGAAGGAGCACCGCCGTCCCGAGTAATGGGCAGGGTCGTTATAATTTGGTCAGCTTTAGTTGACCGTTGCTTTGTTTGCCACCGTGCGGTGGAATATTTCTTGTAGGTGCTGCGGAGCCAAGTAGCAAATAGCAAGCTGAAGCCCATGTTGCTGAGCTGGCCCTCGATGGCCAAAGCAAATTGTTGTTTAACTTTTTTCATGTGTGGCCGGCCTGCGAGCCGTTGTACGTAATTCATTACTTTTTAAGTGAACTCTTGTAAGGCCATAAGGCCAAGTACTTTTCAGTGTATTTGTTATTTCATTCCTTTGGTAGTAAGTGGACATTTATGATAGTTATTATTCAATTATGGGTTCAATCAAACTGTTTAAAAGCTTTCTCTATAATGCTCTGGGTTATGGCGAGTAGTTGTAGTTAAATTTGGATATTCTTATGTATCCCTTCCAACTGTCTGTGGTATATGGCGTCGGGTTCCAGCTGGACCTTCTATTATATGCCATACGACATATGGGGGTGTTACAAAATCGGTCGAATCAACATTTGACTCGACGAAGGCATTGCATGAACTCAATGCACTCAATGCCTATGCCAGATTCGTCGAATCAACCTTTGACTTGAAGATGAGTTGAGTGAACTCAATGCACTTAACACGAGAGAACCAGACTCGTCGAATCAACACCTTGACTCAATGAATCATTGAGTGAACTCAACGCACTCAACGCTTAAGTGCCATACTCATTGAATAAACACTTTGACTCGATGAATAGTTAAGTAAACTCAACACACTCAACGCCATCATTTGACAAGTCAACACTTGAGTCAACAAAAGCATTGAGTTGTCTCAACACACACGATGCTATCAAATCCTGGCAGAGCTAAGTCATTTCCACTCAACATATGAGTATAACCAAACTAATTCAATCTCCCAATTTCTCCAAACATTCTTATATGTGACCCTGATAGGCTCAAACTGCGTTGACAATGAGACTACTTGATTGATCACTTCTAGATCGCAATGGTAACACCAAGAGTCTCCTACTTGATCTTGAAAGTATCAAACAAAAGCTTCACAAACAATGAGCGGCATATAGCAATGCATCATTGCTCACTAAGCAATAAGAGTTTAGAACTCAAATCCATTATGACCAAAGTATTAGTATTGTCATGTCCCTTCGTCCCTTACATCCGGATAGGACTAGAGGTACAGACCGTATCACCCTCATAATTGTTTAATCCTAGTTTCTTGATATAAAATGGACTTTCAGAAATTGGTGAGCCCAATATCATATATTGACTCGACCAAGCATAGTTATGCATTTCTCAGTCTCATTCCATCAAGGGGCCCTTTGGATGCAACTCCTATCATATAAGAGGACAAATCCCATCTCTGCTCGCACGCAAACACTCAAATAATTCGTAATGTACCCAATAACCACCTTTATTGTCAAAATTTCTCAAGACTAGACTTTTAATACCATCAAAGCATGTTCTTCCTCACTCGATGAATGTTGTGACTTCAGGTCAGAGGGCAACAAACACCATTGCCACTTGAGCCATACTTATGACACATTCATATAACAATCCACAAAGTATTCTCATGGTGGGTTTGTCCAGTATAACTTGTTCACTAACAAGTACCCATGTGATGACTTGATATCACAATATCATGACCTGTGAGAACCGGTCATCAATCAACGCATATACTAGTCTTAGTGTGTCATCATTGCCCTTAGTTTCTAGGATGACACTCGTCTGGGACTATTTTAGAATGAATCTTCTAATAACATAGGATCTCACATTCAAGTCACCACTTGACACCTATAGAAGCAAATATTCTAAGGACATTTATTATGTTAAATTACTTTATCACAATAGAAATAAATTTATAAATAAAATAAGTTGCCAAAATATAAAATGGAAAATATACAGTACTCTATTCATCAAATGAATTATTACAGACAACAAACATACAATCTATAAGACTCTCACTAGGGCTGATTATTAAGGTATCATATACCCATAGATCTAACTTGACTATCATGCTTTCTTTGCACTAAAGGGTTTGTCAGTGGATCCGTAATATTCTCCTCAGTCGGCACTCTACAAATGCTCAGATCTCCTAGATCGACAATCTCTCAAATAAGATCTAATCACCAAAGTATATGCTTGGAGCACTAATGAGATCTAGGTTCCAAAGCAAGTGCAATTACACCGTTGTTGTTACAGTAGAGAACAATGAGACAAACAATAATAGGAACTACAACTAACTCGCCGATGAATTTCCTAATCCATACAAGCTCCTTCGCCGCATTTGCTGCAGCGATATACACAACCTCAGTTGTAGAATCAGCAACTATCTCCTGCTTGGAACTCGTCCAGCTAACAACACCTCTATTTAGGCAAAATATTAATCATGACTGATATTTTGAGTCATCCCTGACAGTTTGGATGCTAGCATCCGTGTAACCTCTTACAACGAGCTCTTCCTCTCTGCCAAATACGAAGAATGCATCCTTAGTACTTCTCAAGTACTTTAGGATGTTCGTGACGGCTATCCAGTGACCATCATTGGGATCAGACTGATACCTGCTAGTTATGCTCAAGGCATACGAGACATCGGGTAGAGTACATATCATTGCATACATGATTGGCCTAATTGTCGAAGTATATGGAATCAACTTCATGCGGTCCTTATCTTCACATGATTTAGAACACTGGTCCTTAGAGAGACTCACACCATGAGATATGGGTAAGAATCATTTCTTGGACTCAGGCATGTTGAACCATTTTAACACCATATCAAAATTTGTACTTCGGGTAAAACCCAACAACTTCTTTGATCTATCTTTATAGATCTTAATACCAAGTATATAATTCGCTTCACCTAAGTCCTTCATAGAAAAGCAATTCCCTAGGTTTTTCTTAAAAACATGTAGGGTAGGTTTGTCATTCCCGATCAGAAGTATGTTATCTACATACAATATCAGAAATACAACAATGCTCCCACTAATCCTCTTGTAAACACACGGTTCATCCTTGTTCTTGAAAAAAACAAACTCTTTGATATTTTCATTGAAAGATATGGTACCTAAACACCTAGAGGGGGGGGGGGGGGGGTGAATAGGTGACCTAATCCTTTTCTAACTTTACTGGCAGCAAACAGTTTATTATCACCGATTTTTAACTTTTGCACAGCAATCACAAAGTATTCACAGCATACACAGCACAATCACAGCACAACACAGTGGTTTATAGTGGTTCCCCAAGATATGGGTACATCCACTTTCCCCTTCGCCTATCTAGCAGTGTACTAGATTCGGCCAAACTCCTCCACTGTCTCAGAACCCAAATTGGTTCCTACACCTCAGGCCCAAAGCCTTACAACTCAGCTTTATCCCAAAGCCTACACTCAGCCAATTAAGGCCTACACTCAGCCAACCAAGGCCTACACTCAGCCAACAAGGCCTACACTCAGAGATCTCTATCTCCTACACTCAGGCTAACAAGCCCTACCCTCAGCCTTTATAAATACAGGCTTACAAATCACTCAGATCCAAAGGATCCTACAAGTTAAAATATATTACAAATAATAACTCTACAACTCAGAAATAAAAGAGGGGAGTTGAGAGTTTCTTGATAAGTTCTTGGAAGAACTCAGCTGGATTCACTCTGACTTAGCTTTCTTCAAAGATTCTTGAGTAGAACTGAATAAGACTGAATCCTCCTGCAGTAGTTCCTTGACCTCTGCTACTTAAGATCCAGAATTGAATCTGAATCCTTCTTCTCAGCCTAGTTCCAGAGGCTGATTTCTTGGAAGGAGCCCTCTCTCTCCAACTTCTTAGATCTGCACTTGGACTGCAAGATCTTCTTGTGTTGATACTCTTGGTACCACTTCAATAATTTGTTTTTCAACAAACTAAACTTTTGAACAATAATCTGATCCACTTGATCTTGAACCCCAGTTTCGGTAAACTGTAGGTGCCTATTTATAGGCCTTCTTCATGGTAACCGGCTGATCCGGTTCATAACTGTCTTCTGACATCTCTGACAGGTGCTGTAGACCGGCTGGAACGGCAGCTGTCAAGTCATCCAGTCATTTCTTGAAAATCTCTAACTGTTTGTAAGTGTCGAGACTTTCTGTCTTTAAGTGTCGACACTTATAGTCCAAGTGTCGACACATGTTGTGTAAGTGTCGACACAAGTCTACAAGGTGTCGACACATTTTCTTGTATGTCTCGACACAGATTCTTCTGCATGTGTCGACACTGAAATTGAGTGTCGACACAAGTACTTGTTCTTCTAGCTTTTGCTGAATTATTCTAAGTGTCGACACATCTCCTTTGTGTCGACACAACTTCTTGTGTTGAATCTGTCAAGTGTCGACACTGCTTCTTGGTGTCGACACATAGTCTTCTATGTTGATTCTTGCTGAGTGTCGACACAGCTCCTTATGTCGACACTTGATTCTTCTGTTGAGACTTCAGCTGAGTGTCGACACATTCCTTTAGTGTCGACACTTGTACTTAGAATATTTTGGAAATAATTCTGTTCTTTGCTAAGTGTCGACACAGCTCCTTGTGTCGACACTTTCTTCAAGTGTTGAGTCTTCAGCTGTGTGTCGACACATTGTTCTGGGTGTCGACACATACTTCAAATGCTGACTCTTCTGTTGAGTGTCGACACATTGTGCTGGGTGTCGACACTTACTTCAAGTGTTGACTCTTCTTCTTAGTGTTGACACATTGTGTTGAGTGTCGACACTTGTACTTAGTCTCTGCAGACTTTTGCTGAGTGTCGACACAGCTCCAAGTGTCGACACTTTCTGGTGTAGACACAGCTTCACTGGGTGTCGACACAGCTCCTTATGTCGACACATTCTGTCTGCACTTTTCTTCACTGAGTGTCGACACAGCTCCAAGTGTCGACACTTTCTGTCTGGTGTCGACTCTGCATCTCAGGTGTCGACACAATGACTCCAAGTGTCGACACTGCTTGTCTGGGTGTCGACACAAGCTTTCTTGAGTGTCGACACTTTCCCTCTGGGTGTCGACACATGGACTTAGAAACTTTTTGCTTCAGTCTAGTGATTACTAAACCTGCATAAGTAAACTCAACATACATCAAATACATTATGATGTATATCATTGAGTTGGGTGAGGCTTCTTCAAATCAGGTACATTTGACCAATGTACCCAACAATCTCCCCCTATTTGGAGAAGTCATAACCCTTAGTCAATGATATACACCATTCATAATTAAAGATTACAAAATGATGTAAAGCAGGTTATAATTAGCAGGGTAAACATAACATGTATTAAATCACACATGTATACACATTTATCATTTCAGAAAAAGAAATATACACATTCACAGAACAATCATGAAATATATTTATCATATATTGTTCTAACATTTTTCTAATACACCTTCAATGGTTTACAAAAATGTTTTACATTAAAAAGATTACAAAATAATCTTCAAGTAATTTCTTAATCTATTTCTGGTCTGGTTCTTTGATAACTATGCCTTTGCCAGGTTGGACTTGAGCTTTGACAGTGGCTTCAGCAGTTTCAGCAACAGCAGGCTTCTTGCCTTTTAGATCTTTCTGTTTTAGTGCTTCTGCCTTGATCTTCTGCCTCTCAAAGTAGTGATATGGCATGTGGAAGTACTTGCTAGGCTACACTGCAGTAGAAGGTAGCTTTCCCATCTTAGCCTTCCTTCTGAATTGAACAATGGCCTCTTGTCTTATTTCATGTTTTCTCCATTCAGCTTCAGAGAACCATTTGTTCCTGCCATGTGTATTGTCCTTGGCTGCTTTCCAGGCAGTTAAAATTATATTCCTAGAGGTAGGGCTCCACTGTTCAAAATCTGGCTTTTGTTCTGCTTGTTCTCTAAACCTCTTCTTTGACAAACTTGTCTCTTCTTCTTTCTGTAATTCCTCTTGCATGGCTTCAGATATAGGTTGAACAACCTTTTCAATATGAACATGGTCCTTGCCCTCAGGTGTGCTATACATGGTGCTCACATCTGCTTGAATCATGTCAAAGTCTGGAGGTGGATAAATGACCTAAGCTACCTCTGGTTGCTCACCTCCAAGATAGGCAGTTTGAATCCCTGATTCAGCAACATTATCATCATCACAGAGTGGAGGATAGCCCAGTGTAGCTCTGATGGAATTAGATATCCATTTGGCATGGTCAGAGCTAGCTTTGACTAATACTCTCTCCCCCTTTATGACTTCTCGAGCCATATGGTCTCTGACATCATCCTTTTGAAATCTTATTTGACTGTCCAAATATCTGATTCCCTCTTTAAAGAATGGTTTGAGCTTTTGCAGTTGATCAGATATAGCTTTCTGAGAGACTTGGATGGCAGTCTTGACAGCAGAAATTTCTTGTTGAAAGGCTTTGTCAAATTTTATTTTAGCAGCAGCAGTAGATGTAGAAGGTTCAGCACCCTTGGTCTTCAGCTCAGTAACTATAGCATTATGTGAAGCAGTCAAATTGTCATTCATTCTTATCTGATTTTCCAGGATATACCCTTGCTTCAATGCTATATCATCTACCTGTGCCTTGATCTTCTCTTGGTGTGTTGCCAAATACACCACTGCATTTCCACCCTTGTGGAAGCAGTCTGTCATCTCCTTCTTGTTGAGATTCATCTCAAACCTTATAGATTTTATATCTTAGGCTAGATCAAATTATAAAGTCTTCTGCCCTTCATCCACATAAGCCTCTATAGCCTTTCTTTGTTCATCAAGTTTTATCTGCATGGCAATCATTAAGGCACTATAATCAACAGTTGGGGCTTGTTGAATTATAGGCTGTGGGGCTATAGATTGCAGAGCTTTCTTGTAACTCTGACTTCTTCTTTTAAAAACATATAATTTCTTCCTCTTTGCCCTAGCACTCTCCTCTTCTTCAGAGGCAGAAGTGCTGGCTATCTCAACCCTATCCTTAGGGCTTTGAGGTTTTTCAGTTTACACATCAGGTGCCTTCTCATTTTCTGGCCTAACAGGCTCTTCCAGATCTTGTACTTGCTCCCCCTCAGTAGCAGCAGTATCTCTTCCAGCAGCTTCTTTGTCCATGTCAAAATTAACTTGATCTAGATTGAGAAATAGATCTTCCATGGTGAACTCTTGAGGTGATTGAGCTGGAGACATTCTTTGCTCTTCAACTACTGGAACAGCAGATGTGTCTTTGATAACAACATCTGGTTCTTGACTAGGCAGCTGAGTTTGCTGAGGAACATCAGACAAATCAGCATCTTCTATAAGATATTCTAAAGTTTTTAGCTCAGTGAGTACCTCTTGGATGATGATGGTGGCTTGCTCACTGTCCAGTGTAGATGCTACTTCTACAACTGGATGCTCCCCCTGGCTTTGATCCCTATGGATGGGGCTAGCTGGAGGCAGCTCCCCCTGGATCTCAGCATCAGCTGGAGGAGCAGGAGACTTCACTGCTGGCACTTCCTCATGATCATGAGGAGTGAAAACAACCTGTTCTTCACTCCCAGAACTGCTGGAGGACTCTTGTGCCACAGGAGCTATCTTCCTTTTCTTCTTAGGAGGAGTGACTTTCTTAGTAACTGTCTTCTCAGGGGTTGGCATGTCCTTTGACAACACCCTGTCCCATCTTGAAAAGATCCTTAGATCAATCTTCCTCATGTGGTTTATTTTGCTACCTGCAGCTACACTCATCACCTCTGGTATGGTACTAGCTAGGTAGAGACTAATGATCCTGCCCAGATTGGGCTTCTTCAAGCTCTCCTTAATCTTGTCAAATACTTTGATTGACCAATCAGTTCTTAGATTAAAGATAATTCTTGTCATTACTCCAAACATATTGGCAGACACTCTGTCATGCCCTCCTGGCTTACTGAGTAAGACTTTTCCCACAATCTCAGACATGAATTTTCCTTGAGTATTCATGCCTTTCCTGTTAAAGACAGAACCTATCTTCATCTTTGGATCAAGACCACACCAGGTTAAAGCTTCCCTGGTCTTTGAAGCAGTAACCTCTTCTTCATCTTGAATTTTTGGTAGCTGAAGTACCTTCCTCAGACTCTTAGGTGAAACCTTAATCTTAGTTCCATGAACTCTGGATTTGATTCTGAATCCAGATTCATCTACGGCAGCTCCATTAAGAAATTCAAGTACTTCCTTCTTCCAAATCTTTGTAGGTTCAGACAAGAGATATTCTAGTCCAGAATCGGCGACTAGGGTTACCACTGCCTGAATTTCTTGATCTGCATCGTCGAATGCGCCGCGCACAAGCTCATAACCCTCGTTAACGTTCTCCTCAAGCTTAGGAGCCATTAGGGTTTGTAGAATTTGTCTGTAGAAAAGAGAGGTGTCGACACAGTAGTTTTGGTCTCGAAACTTTGAAAGCGTGTCGACAAACAAAGACAGAACCCTATTTATACCTTTCTGATTTTGAAGATGAACAGGCGGGACAACTAACTTAAAATGTGTCGACACTGGCAACAAGTGTCGATACTGACTTATAATATCTCGACACATATGTGTCGACACAAGTTTAGTCAACAGATTTTATGTGTCGACACTTGGGTATGTGTCGACACAACATAACTCGACACATTGTCGAGACTTTACTTAGAAAATTTCTGAGTAAAACTTAAGTGTCGACACCATATTGGATGTGTCGACACCTACTTGACATGTGTCAACACTAACATTCTGAAGTGTTGACACCACATTCCTAGATGTGTCGACACGTTTTTCCTGAAGTGTCGACACCATATTCTGTGTCGACATAGACTTGTCTATGTGTCGACACCTTTTTACTTAGTCATTTTCAAATCTGTAAACTTACTCTAAGTTTATCATTCCTAGTTCAATTTTGAATCTATTGAACTTAGCTTCTTCTAGTGGCTTAGTAAACATATCAGCTACTTGTTCATCTGTTTTAATATATTCTAATAAAATATCTTCTCTTTCTACATGCTCCCTAAGAAAATGATATTTAATCTCAATATGTTTTGTCCTACTATGGGATACAGGGTTATTAGCTATTGAAATAGCACTTGTAGAATCACAGAAAAGTGGAGTTCTACTTACCTGAAATCCATAGTCCTCTAGCTGATGTTGAATCCACAGAAGTTGAGCACAGCAACTTCCTGCAGCCACATACTCTGACTCAGCTGTGGAGATAGCCACACTGGTTTGCTTCTTGCTACTCCATGAAATTAGTCTCCCACCTAGGAATTGACAGGTTCCAGTAGTGCTCTTTCTATCCTCTTTGCATCCTGCAAAGTCTGCATCTGAATAACCTGTTAGATCAAAATCTCCATTCCTAGGGTACCAGAGGCCTAGATAGGGAGTGCCCTTTAGATATCTCAATATTCTTTTGACTGCAGTCAAATGAGACTCTTTAGGGCAGGCTTGATACCTTGCACAAACACATGTAGCATACATGATGTCTGGTCTACTAGCAGTCAAGTATAATAGGGAGCCAACTATCCCTCTATACAAGGTTTCATCTACAGGTTTCCCTGCATCATCCTTGCTAAGAGACATACTTGACCCCATAGGAGTCTTCATGGTACTGGATGAATCCATACCATACTTCCTTATGAGTTCTAGGGTGAACTTTGACTGACAAATGGACAAACCACTCTCAGTCTGTTTAACTTGGAGACCCAAGAAAAACTTCAGCTCTCCCATACTACTCATCTCAAACTGACCTTGCATAAGTTTTGCAAACTTTTTGCAAAGGCTGCTTTCAGTAGACCCAAATATAATGTCATCTACATATATTTGGACTAGTATGACTTTGCCTCTAGATTCCCTAAGGAATAGAGTCTTATCTATTTTCCCCTTGAGAATTTGTTCTCAATGAGGAAACTAGATAGGGTTTCATACCAAGCCCTAGGGGCTTGCTTTAACCCATATAAAGCTTTCCTAAGTCTATAGACATGATGAGGTAGAGTTGGATCAACAAAACCTGAAGGCTGCTCCACATAACTTCTTCTTTCAAATTACCATTTAGGAATGCTGACTTGACATCCATTTGGTATACCTTGAATCCTTGATAGGTTGCATAGGCCAAGAACATCCTTATGGCTTCCAGTCTGGCTACTGGAGCAAAGGTTTGATCAAAGTCAATACCTTCTTCTTGCCTATATCCTTTAGCAACCAGTCTAGCCTTATTCTTAATGATGACCCCTTGTTCATCCATCTTATTCCTGTAGATCCACTTAGTTCCTATTACATTGTGGTCTTTAGGTTTAGGAACAAGTTCCCAAACCTTGCACCTCTTGAACTGATTAAGCTCTTCTTGCATTGCTTCAGTCCATTGTGGATCTTGTATTGCTTCTTCAAACTTCTTAGGTTCAACTTGTGACAGAAAGCTGGAATAGATTGCAGCATTCTGATTTCTGCTCCTTATTTGAACTCCTTGTCTTGGATCTCCAATAATCAGCTCTACTGGATGATCTCTAAGATGCCTGTTGGCTGGAGGCAATCTTACTTCTGGTTGAACCACTTCAGCATCTGCATCATGCTGTACTCCTTGTATTTCTTCAGCAATTGGCACATGTAGTTCTCCCCCTGGACAACAGCTACTGTCCTCTATTTGCTGTCTTGCAGCAGGCACCTCTTCTATAGTAAGCTTGTCCATTTTCTTTGTCAAACCTGTGGGGCTGCATACATTGCTAGACAACTCATTATTAATAAGTTTAGTCTCATCAAAAACTACATGCACTGATTCTTCTACAACTTGTGTAGTCAAGTTGTAGACTCTATAAGCCTTACTATTATTGCTGTACCCAACAAAAATTCCCTCTTGGGACTTGGCAGCAAACTTAGTTAAGTAAGACTTCCCATTGTTAAGTATGAAGCATTTACAACCAAAGATCCTAAAATAGGATAGGTTTGGTTTCCTGCCTTTCACTACTTCATAGGGGGTCTTGTTAAGCCTTTTAGTGATGGTAGCCCTATTTATAACATGGCATGCAGTGTTAACTGCTTCAGCCCAGAAATACTCTGGCAGTGATGTATCACTTAATAGGGTTCTACCAGCCTCTATCAAGGTTCTATTCTTCCTCTCAGCAATGTCATTTTGCTGAGGTGTTCTAGGTGAAGAGAATTCTTGAAATATCCCAAAGTCTTCACACAGTTTTGTCATGCTATCAGACTGAAATTCAGTACCATGGTCACTTCTAATTTTGACCACTGTACTATTTAGTTCATTCTGAATTTGCTTGACAAAGCTATAGAAGACACTAGGTGTTTCAGATTTCTGTCTTAAGAAGAACACCCAGGAAAACCTTGAGTAGTCATCTACAACTGCAAAGGTATAGACCTTCCTACCTAAGTTGTGAACTGGCATTGGACCAAAAAGATCCATATGCAAGAGGTATAAACACCTCACAGCATCTTTGTTCGCTATGCTTCTAAAGGTGGATTTAGTCTGCTTGCCCTTTTGACAAGCTGAGCAAATGATATCTTTAACACACTTAACTTGAGGACCATTCCTCACTAACTCTTTGCTAAAGAGTTTGTTAATAGTCTTGTAGTTAAGATGGGCAAGCCTCTTGTGCCATTTGACACAATGAGAGACTGTCTCATCAGCTACAAGACAAACTGGAGAACCATTGTTCTCAACCATAATGTCTAGGCAGTAGACATTCCTCTTCCTATATCCTGTCAAAATGATCTCTTGATCACTTGACCTCTTGATATGACAACCATTTTTAACAAATGAGATGTCATACCCTACATCACTTAATTGACTTATACTTATTAGGTTATGTTTCAACCCTTTAACATAAGCCACTTGAGTAATGGTAACTAAGTTTGTAGAAATGTTACCAAATCCTTTGATGATTCCTTTTTCAGAACCACCAAAGGTTACTTTTGGACCATCTTTTACTGGAATGTAGTCCTTTAGTAATCTTCTTATTCCAGTCATGTGTCTGGAACATCCACTGTCCAAGTACCATGTTGGGGTGTGGCCACTTGGACTTACCTGCAAAACAGATTAATGGACCTTAGAACCCAAAGAATTCTTGGGTCCTTGGTATTTGTTAGTCTGCAATCTGACAAAGCTCCCTGCAGGCTTTCCAACAGGTAGCTTGCTACTCACCTTGGCACTGGTATTGTGCCAACAGTCCACTGCAAAGTGGACAATTTTGCCACAGCACCAACATTCAAACTTGTTGTACCTTTGCTTAGGTACAGCCTTTGCTGTATTATCTACAGCAGTCTTGTTGAATGCTGGGGCTTTGCCCTTGGACTTAGACTTGGACTGCTCAGTCCTTGCAGGTCTAATAAAGCCCAGTCCAGCCTTGCCTTTTTGATGAACAAATTCATCAATTAAAGGTAACACTGACTTAGGTTTAGAAAACCTAGCAACTAAGTCCTTCTCCTTCTGAAGATTGATCTCCAGACTCTTAATTTGATCATTCTTAAATGATATAGTACCCATCTGAATCACTGTTATGTGTTTCAGCCTAGCTATCTCATTCAACTTTTGATCAAACCACTTCTCAAAATCTATTACACCAGCTTTAAGTTCAGCAATTTCCTTTGCCTGACTTTTGGCTAGGGATTTGCTTTTCTTGTAAGCTTGCAACAGCACCTTATATTCATCTATAAGTTGATGAATATCATCCTCAGACTCAGATACACTTTCATCACTTGATGAAGATGAATCTGATTCTGAACTAGAACAAGAAACTGAATTAAAACTTGAACTTTGTACCTGACTGGGTCCTGGCTGCTCCAGGATTTTGGCACTGTCTGTCAAAGCCATTAGTCCTTGGCATTGACTGTCTTCTTGTTCATAAATAGACTCCATGATCTGCATGAATTCATCCTCTTCTTCTTCAGCAAACAGCCCTATGTAGGCTTCAGCCTCAGACTCAGTTTCTGAAGAGGAGATATCTGATAGAGTCTTCTCTTTCTTGGCTATAAAAGACTTCTCTTTCTTTCTTTTGAAGTGAGTCTTTTTCCTGTCACCAAATTCCTTTCTCTTCTCTGGACAATCTGCAATAACATGGCCCTGTCTATTGCAGCAGTAGCACACTATCTTAGATCCAGTTGCCTTGCTTGACTTTGTCCTCTTCCTGTCTTTCTTTGAAGGCTTTTTCTCCTGATAAAAGACTTCCTTTCCCTTTGAAGAAGAAGGTCTTGACCTCCACTGTTTCTTCTTCAAGAATTTTTGAAAGTGCCTAGTGAAGGCAGCAAAGTCTTCATCACTTTTACTGCTCTCACTCTTTGTGCTGACTGACTCATCAGACTCTGAATCAACTACCTCTGGAGGTGGAGTTGATGACTTATTCCTGCACTTTTTGGGAACTTCTGTCTTGAAAGCAACTGATCTTTCCTTGTGTTCAATCCTTGTTGATTTCTCCTCCTCTTTCCTCACTGTCAACTGCATCTCATATGACAATAACTTGCCAAACAGTGTAGGAGGAGGAATTTCCCCCAACTTAGCCATTTCTCTTATGACACAGATCTTGGTGTCCCAATCTTTGGTTAGGGACCTTAAGAACTTGTCATTTAGTTCATAGTTACTGAACTCTCTTCCATAAGACATGAGTTCATTAACTATTCTGTAGAACTTTTTGTAGCACTCAGTTATGATATCACCTTTACCTTGTCTAAAACTCTCATACTCCTGATTTAGCAAGGATTTTCTATCTTGTCTAACTTCTTCAGATCCTTCCATATACACTATAAGAGTGTCCCACATCTCCTTGGCTATCTTACAATGTATAAGATTCTGAAAAGTTGCATCATCAATGGCACTCACTATTATGTTTTGTGCCCTCTTGTCCATGGTAGCTAGGACAATCTCATCCTTAGTCATCTCAGAGAAATCCTTTGGAGTTCTCTGATTCGCATTCAAAACTGAAATCTTCATTGGCACATAAGCCCCTTCCTTTACTGTGATGTAGATTCTAGGGTCAGAGGCTTCCATAAATAGCCTTACCCTTTCCTTCCAGATCCCAAAGATCTCTTTTCTGCATATAGGTAATTTCATGGAACCCAATTCCTTGTGATTCTCAGAAGAACCCATGTTTCTTGATTTTCTTGAATTTCTTGACACTGTGTTTTGCCTTACAGTGAATCTGCCAAATAGGATCTCCTCAGACTGTTAGTCCTTGTTTTGAGGAACCTGGCTCTGATACCACTTGAAAGATATGGTACCTAAACACCTATAGGGGGGTGAATAGGTGACCTAGTCCTTTTCTAACTTTACTGGCAGCAAACAGTTTATTATCACAGATTTTTAACTTTTGCACAGCAATCACAAAGTATTCACAGCATACACAGCACAATCACAGCACAACACAGTGGTTTATAGTGGTTCCCCAAGATATGGGTACATCCACTTTCCCCCTTCGCCTATCTAGCAGTGTACTAGATTCGGCCAAACTCCTCCACTATCTCAGAACCCAAATTGGTTCCTACACCTCAGGCCCAAAGCCTTACAACTCAGCTTTATCCCAAACCCTATACTCAGTCAATCAAGGCCTACACTCAGCCAACCAAGGCCTACACTCAGCCAACAAGGCCTACACTCAGAGATCTCTATCTCCTACACTCAGGCTAACAAGCCCTACCCTCAGCCTTTATAAATACAGGCTTACAAATCACTCAGATCCAACGGATCCTACAAGTTAAAATGTATTACAAATAATAACTCTACAACTCAGAAATAAAAGAGGGGAGTTGAGAGTTTCTTGATGAGTTCTTGGAAGAACTCAGCTGGATTCACTCTGACTTAGCTTTCTTCAAAGCTTCTTGAGTAGAACTGAATAAGACTGAATCCTCCTGCAGTAGTTCCTTGACCTCTGCTACTTAAGATCCAGAATTGAATCTGAATCCTTCTTCTCAGCCTAGTTCCAGAGGCTGATTTCTTGGAAGGAGCCCTCTCTCTCCAACTTCTTAGATCTGCACTTGGACTGCAAGATCTTCTTGTGTTGATACTCTTGGTACCACTTCAATAATTTGTTTTTCAACAAACTAAAATTTTGAACAATAATCTGATCCACTTGATCTTGAACCCCAGTTTCTGTAAACTGTAGCTGCCTATTTATAGGCCTTCTTCATGGTAACCGGCTGATCCGGTTCATAACTGTCTTCTGACACCTCTGACAGGTGTTGTAGACCGGCTGGAACGGCAGCTGTCAAGTCATCCAGTCATTTCTTGAAAATCTCTAACTGTCTGTAAGTGTCGAGACTTTCTGTCTTTAAGTGTCGACACTTATAGTCCAAGTGTCGACACATGTTGTGTAAGTGTCGACACAAGTCTACAAGGTGTCAACACATTTCCTTGTATGTCTCGACACAGATTCTTCTGTATGTGTCGACACTGAAATTGAGTGTCGACACAAGTACTTGTTCTTCTAGCTTTTGCTGAATTCTTCTAAGTGTCGACAAATCTCCTTTGTGTCGACACAACTTCTTGTGTTGAATCTGTCAAGTGTCGACACTGCTTCTTGGTGTCGACACATAGTCTTCTATGTTGATTCTTGCTGAGTGTCGACACAGCTCCTTGTGTCGACACTTGATTCTTCTATTGAGACTTCAGCTGAGTGTCGCCACATTCCTTTAGTGTCGACACTTGTACTTAGAATATTTTGGAAATAATTCTGTTCTTTGCTAAGTGTCGACACAGCTCCTTGTGTCGACACTTTCTTCAAGTGTTGAGTCTTCAGCTGTGTGTCGACACATTGTTCTGGGTGTCGACACATACTTCAAATGCTGACTATTCTGTTGAGTGTCGACACATTGTGCTGGGTGTCGACACTTACTTCAAGTGCTGACTCTTCTGCTTAGTGTTGACACATTGTGTTAAGTGTCGACACTTGTACTTAGTCTCTACAGACTTTTGCTGAGTGTCGACACAACTCCAAGTGTCGACACTTTCTGGTGTAGACACAGCTTCACTGGGTGTCGACACAGCTCCTTGTGTCGACACATTCTGTCTGCACTTTTCTTCACTGAGTGTCGACACAGCTCCAAGTGTCGACACTTTCTGTCTGGTGTCGACTCTGCATCTCAGGTGTCGACACAATGACTCCAAGTGTCGACACTGCTTGTCTGGGTGTCGACACAAGATTTCTTGAGTGTCGACACTTTCCCTTTGGGTGTCGACACATGGACTTAGAAACTTTTTGCTTCAGTCCAGTGATTACTTAACCTGCACAAGTAAACTCAACATACATCAAATACATTATGATGTATATCATTGAGTTGGGTGAGGATTTTTCAAATCAGGTACATTTGACCAATGTACCCAACATTCATCAAAACTAACTTCCAACTTCAAGAAGCTTGTTTTAATCCATAAATGAATCTCTACAGCTTGCATATTTTAGTTGCTAAACATGGAGATACAAAACCCTTAGGTTATGACATATACACTTCCTCAAGGAGGTTTCCATTTAGGAAAGTCGTTTTGACATCTATCTGCCAGATCTCATAGTCATAATACGCAGTAATAGAAATCTGAATTCTGATGGACTTAACCATGACAATAGGGGAAAAAGGTCTTATCATAATCAATACAATGAATTTATTTGAAACGTTTAGCCACTAGTCGACCTTTAAATGCCCATACATTCCCATCCATGTCGGTCATCTTCTTGAAGACCCACTTACATCCTATGGGTTTTACCCCTTCAAGTGGTTCGACCAAAGTCCAAACTTGGTTTTCATACATGGATTCCATTTCAAATTGCATGGCCACAAGACACTTCTCGGAGTCTGCCCCACTCATAGCATCGTGGTAGGTTGCAGGCTCATCACTATGATCCATAAGAAACAGACTACCTATTTGAGACACTAGAAATTCATATCTCTCGGGCTCAAACCATTGTACACCAGATCTAAGTAAAACGTATGTTTCTAGAGCAGGATCTCTAGCAACAACAACTTGTAGTCCTGCCTCAGTTTCCGATTCTAGTTCATTCATTGTTTGTGGTTCTTGAACTTCTTAGTCTTTCTAATTAAAAACTCTTTCTCAAGAAAGACACTAGTTCTCGCGATAAACACTTTCCCCTCGGACGGTAGGTAGAAATAATACACTTTAGTTTCCTTAGAATACCACACAAGATAGCACTTATTTATCTTGGGTTCCAGCTTGTCAGGAATTTGACGTCACATGTATGTCTCACAGCCCCAAACCTTAATGAACGTCATACTAGGAAGCTTCCCAGTCCATATCTCATATGGTGTCTTTAGAATCTCTATTGTTGGAGAATGATTTAGTGTAAAAACAATAGTTTCTAGATCAAAATCCAAAAAGAAAATAGGTAGATCTGCATGAGTCACCATCGACCGTACCATGTCTAACAGAGTACGATTCCTCCTCTCAGACACACCATAATTTTGTGGTGCTCTAGGTGGAATGAGCTGCGATACAAAACCACACTCTTTTAGATGATCAAGAAACTCATGACTCAGGTATTCACCACCTCGATCAGATAAGAGTGCTTTAACCTTCTTACCCAACTGTTTTTCTACTTTGTTCTTAAACTCTTTGAACTTTTCAAAGGTATCAGATTTGTACTTCATAAGATACACGTATTTGTATCTACTGAGGTCATTAATAAATTTGACAAAGTATAAATACCCACCTCTAGCTATACAACTCATGTAACGTCCCTCAAACAACTAGACCCCTAGGAGTGGTTTTGTCATGACTAGGTCATGACAAAACCCCCAGGAAGCCCAAGAAGGCCAAGTAGACATAGGGATGTAGGTGAGACCACTATGGTCTGCAAATAGTAGATTCATGAACCCTAGTTAAGCTGATCATGGGGATTCACCAAGACCTCAAGACCCCACCATGTCCTCACCAATCCATTGTAAAGT
The DNA here is from genome assembly GCA_039583875.1 of Platanthera guangdongensis. NCBI lineage: Eukaryota > Viridiplantae > Streptophyta > Magnoliopsida > Asparagales > Orchidaceae > Platanthera > Platanthera guangdongensis. The sequence goes on along the minus strand of CM077162.1, from coordinate 90,847,281 downwards.
TTATCTGAACCTTAAGGGCCCATTGGAGTCGACTCAGGGTGGCCAAGTTGACCTAGGACCACTCTAGGCCAAAATTGGGCAAGGTGCCCTAATTAAGCGCAGTGTGCCCTAGTTAAGCCCAACTAACCCTACCAGGGTCTTATTAGACCTAAACTGGGGTCAATGGGTCAGTAAGGACCCTTGGAGGATAGTCAAGGTGGTTAAGTTGACCAAAATCAACACTAGCCCTAAATGGGTCAAATAGAACTATATTGGGTCAATTGACCATCCCCTAGATAGGTGGACCCCATTTTGACCCCCTAACCCAAAGGTGAGGTCCATGGGTCACCAAGGCCCCATTGTGGTCAACCCTAGGGGCTAAATTGACCAAATTCAACCCTAACCTTAATTTGGGCAAAGTAGCCTTCCTAAGGGCAGGTGGTCTCCAAAGTGCCAAGTAGACCCTACTCATCCCTATCTATACCCTAGGGGAGCCCAATAGGTCACCCAAGACCCAATGATGGTAACATAAAAGGTCAATTCGACCTAGGTCAACCCGAGTCAAAATTAAGTCAAACCTAGATCAAATGGGCTAACCCAAGCTCAAGCCCTCCTTCCTTTTTGGGCTAGCCTTAATATCATGAAATTATGAATGAGTGGGCTTCAAATATCACTCCCGATTGACCAAGTCAACTTGGTGACTAGGAGAGAGGGTGAGCTCCATTTCCATGTAATGGAGGAGAGAGAAATGATGAAAGAGGAGGGAAGGAAGGGGCTCAGCCAAGGGGAGGCCAAAGGCCACCCTCAATGGTTGAATTCAACTCCCCCAGGGAAGGGGAGAAGTTTCCAACTGTTTCCTTGGCCACCAATGGTCTGGTTTAGCCCCCTCCACTATGGCCGAGCCTAGCCATTAATGGCCTTAATGGTCATTGATGATCTAGCCCGTCCTCTCCCCATTTGAGGCTTTAAACACCATCAGTAGGTCGAGAGGAGGCTTTCCCAATCCTTACCTGAAGAAATCGAGCCCCCCACTGTGCAGTTGTAGAAACCGAGCGGCGCTACCATCAGAAATGGCTTTCCGGCGATCATCTCGACTTCAGGCCGCCGGCAAGGTCCTCCTCCTCTCTTTGTCTCATGTATAGATCATATCAACATTTAGGTTCAAGGTTCGGGCTCAATTGAGCCCGAACCAATTCCTGGTTTTCATGGTTTCGGGCCGAAAAAATTCTTGGTAGAACTGCCGGAATCCGCCTCTCTGGTGGCTGTGCCGCCGCCTGGCGACAGCCATCACCTCAACAGAGGTGGTGTTGGAGGTGGCCGGCCGGGGAAGTGGTCGGATCGCTGGCGGCAGTGTTTGGAAGGAGCTCCAGGCGGGATGAATCCAGGCCATCGGCTGGAACTTGAAGACAACGGGATGTCGTACAGTGGCGCGCCAAGATTCGTGCAGGGGAGATATTAAACTATAGGAAATAATTTCTGTTATTTAAATTATGTCACACATTAAGTATCTAAGGTTTTTAATTTTTAAAAATATTTAGAAGCTATTTCATAGAAAAGGGTCAACATGAACATTGTAGCCTGGAGAGTCTAGTGTTCTACAAAATTTATGTGAACCAATTTGGGTGCATGGTTTGACCAGGGCACTCATTTTGGTGGGGCCTATACCTAGGGCTATCCTGAGATTAAAAAGGGTGCCCACTCTTCATCCCTTGTCCAAATGACTTGAAATTTGTGCAAGGGGACATCCTTAGCTATACCTATGGCCTGCCCAAATATGGGATTTTTTGGAGATACTTTGGCTATAGTTTTAGTTTTTATTTCATAACATTAGTGTAATTTAATTAAGTGGTCTAATTACCTCTAAACCCTCCCAAATTTTGGTGAGTGGTCCCTGGCCTCATGATATGTCTTTGTATAAAGTTTCACCTCAATTGGATGTGTTTTGGATAGGGAATGAACTAACCCTAATTTTGCCTTAATGAGGGGTTCTTAAGTGAAAAGTGCACCTTGAGGATGAGTGGCCAAATCAGCTCAACAGAGGCTGAGATTTCGACCACTGACTTGAAATGACCTTTAACACCCTCAAAGGGATTATGGGGTGGTCTAGGGTAGCTTTGCCCTAGTATCCAAACTCAAACCCTAAGGAGGGGCTTTTAAGTATTGTAAAGGGCATGGGGTCAAATACCCTTGTGGGATCTTGCAACTTTGTAGAAATGATGCTAGGATAGCCAAAGCCCTCTGGTATGAATTCTAGGGGATTTGGAGATGGATGAACCTCTCAAATCCCTAACCCTAGTTTAGGGCACAACCACGTTTTGTGTTGAATAAGCCCCAAAAACGTACTAAAAAGGTGTGAAACTTAGGTAGCATGGATTATAAGTTAGTTAGGACCTCTGGTGAATTTATTGTAATTTTATGAGAAATATTACTAGTACCCCCTTTGTTATGCATGATGTGGCCCTAAATGGTATTTTATTTATTATGATCACACAATTCATTCTAGATTCATGAAACTTGGGCAGTCGATGTTTTAAGTTAAAATGGTTGTTTTTGAATTTTGTTATAAATTTTAGTTGAAAAAGTTTAGTATTTCCTTCATAAGTTTTTAAAAGGGCATTTATGGTCAATAAATTATTTAGAGCTATTTACTTGTTGCAAAATTGTGAAATTATGGCTCTGATAATTTTTAGGTCAATATCCACTTGAAGAAATTAATTTATGATTTTTAGATGATTATTTGCAATATATACTTTACAAACCCATAATTTTGGGGATTTGATGTTTATTTTATTCAGAGCTTTTCTCCTGCTGGAAAATTAGGAGACACTTGGTTTTAAGTTGAATAGTCATTTTGAATTTATCATAAATTTTGTAGAGCATTTGCTTGAATTAAATGGGTACTTCATGTTCAGACTTGGATTTTTGGTTTATTAGAACAAATAAATAAATTATCTGATAATTTAGGAAAATTATGAATTTCTTTGTTTTAGGCTAAAAATGTCATTATAGCCCTCCAATAATTATTATAGGGGTACTGGGTGATTATTTTGTGTACCTCACTTTATACACTTCATATAGCTTAGGTTGGTCTGCATTTAATAAAATCGCAGAAATTGTGTTGGAGTAAGAATTTGGGGCACACGAGTTGGGGTTAGGTGTTTGCTGATTTGGATAAATGAAAAAGAGGTCGTCATTGGAAGTTTGGGTGAGTAAGGGGTTGGAATGGCTAGTGTCCGGTGGTGCTCGGGATCGGCGAAAGATCATCCTTCCCGTAGGGAGGAAGTGTCTAATGCACTAGTGTTAGATCCAGTAAATTAATTAAGGGTTGGGAAATCTGAAAGCCACAAATAATAGTAAGTGCCTTGCGAAAGGGAGCTTTGGGCATAATCTCATCATAGTTCCTAGTTCCTTCGAGAGCTCTTCACGGGGTATACCTTGGGCAGTCCTCGGCTAACCTAAGTAGTAGGTGAAAGTGAAATGCAACAGTAAGTAGAAGTAATCTAGGGTTACACTCACACTCCCCGGAGTTGTGGGAGTTAGGTTAAGTCAATCGGGCATTAGGCTCGGTGTATTTTGAGATGGGCAATTGGCCCGACGAGCTTTGGCTCGGTTATAGTTGGTGACGGACGGGTTGGTCCGGCGAGCTTTGGCTCGGTGGTTTACATCAAGGTTGCATGTGCATAAAGTACAGGTGGTGGGTCTTTGGTATTGGAGAGTCGATGCACCGACGCCGATACATTGATATGGCAAGTGTGGTTTAGCACTTAGCCAAGTAAAGTCCGGTGTGCCAGCCGGCAAGAGTACGCAGGAGCTCCGCTTAGTGCAACAGTGTTGAGGCGTACGATAGGTCTGACTGGTAGTGCAATTACTGGTTTAGAGGAGGGCAAGGCCCAACCCACCGCTTTCGTTTGCCACTACGGAGGTATCCTGGGAGGTTCGGCTCCAGAAAGGGGGAACTAAAGATCTGTGTACACTGAGTCGAGTAGTGTGTTGCACTTGCATGTTGACAGCATGACATATTTGTATTTCATAGCATAACCATTGCATTTAACCCTAACACATATTGTATAAAGTGGTGTGGGACACTTTATACAATAGGCCTTGCAAAACGACCCCTTGGTTTATAAGCTCTTTCGAGCGTGCTTATAAGTTAAGTTTTATTTCAGAAATCTTATATGTATGCTTAACAGAAAACCGACACCTTATCATATAAACAGGTATGAGACTCTTTATACGATAGGAGCCCTGCAAAAGACCCCTCAGCTTATGTGTTCTCGCATAAGTTAAGGTTATTTTTCCTGCTTAATTTCCCTTGCTTTTATCACTTCCTTATATAGTATTGGACTGCTAGTTTAGTTCCGCCGCCATCTGATCATTTGCTATTCTCCACCTTCATGTCCTCTCCTTTCCTCCTCCCTGATCGGTGCCTAGGTGCCATGGGGAAAGGGGCGGGGGATGATAGGACTTAGTCTTTTAGACTAACGGTTTTCGAACCACATCATTTTAGGGAGCCGTGGAGCCCAGCATGGAGGAGCAGCCCCGGAGGTCGACGCGCTTGGAGATGGGGCAGTCTAGTACCAGTGTTCAGATGGCAGGGACTATGAGTCCTGGCCCCTACTAGTTAAATTAGTCGTGCTTCCGCAATTAGAGATTTGTAGTGAGAACATTGATGTACTGGGCATGAGCCCAAGATTCTTAGCATTTTTGTTATATCTGTGGACACTCCCTTCGTGGAGATTATATTTACTATATATGTGATTTTTTGTGGACTTGTCTTTTTAATTATTTGCTACAGTTGTGATCGGTTTGGCCGGAAGGATCGACATTTTGTAGTGATGACCTTTCCGGATGTGGTGATGTCACCGCAAAATGGTGGTTTTGGGCCTAAGACCTCGTGGTTTAAAAAACGGGGGGGGGGGGGGGGGGGGTCTGACAAGTGGTATCAGAGGAGACCTCGATCGAAATGTAGCTGTCCACAACCCCGTGGGTCACCCCCGCACGAGTTTAGTTTGGGTGAAAACTAAGCAGCGGAAGCAGTGATGTGCCCATATGGGGTATCACATGTAAATTGTCCACCGTTAATTAGGGTTGAGTCAATTATTTACTATTGGCTTTGTCATGCAGCCCCTAGCACAGCCTAGACCACAAGGCGTAGTCCAGCAGACTCCCTAGGTTGCACCACCTCCTCCGGTTCCCACTCCGTTCCTACAGTCAGAGATGGGGCAGACTCTGACAGCTATCCTGGAGGCGTTTAAGGCACAACAAGTTCTGGCTCCGCAGCCGAACCCGGGGGCCAATTGGCTAAGTATTTTCTGAGGACTTTCTCCCCCATCCTACTTGGGGACAGAGTCGGCCGTTCGAACGGAGGAATGGTAGGACATTATGTATGAGATGCTGACTGGGATCCGGTTCTCTTGGGAGGAGAGAGTATCCATTGTTGTCTCTTGCCTAGAGTCCCATGCCAAGAGATGGTGGAAGACGTCGCTGGACACGACGTTTGCCGACAATGAGGTTGCTGAGATAGCTTGGGGGAAGTTCAAGGCCTCACTGCTAGAGCATTTCATTCCACAGTCGGCTAGAGATGAGCTAGAGGATAGATTTTTACAGTTGAGACATGGTAGCAAGACAGTGGTATAGTATCATCGGTAGTTGAACCATCTGGCCCGATTTGCGGATTCTTACCAGTTGGATGAGGCAGGTTACACCAAGAGGTTCTATAAGGTCCTGCAAGAGGATCTAAGGGAGATTCTATTGTTCGTATCTGGCGGACCTATACCACGGATATTGGAGATGGCGAAAAGGATCGAAGCATATTGGCATACCACCCGAGGCTGGAAGCAGCCAGCTAAGGACCAGGGTCGTGGGGCCCGAATTGATCAGCGGCGAGGCCGCATCACAGATGGGAGAAGAGTAGAAGACCAGCCTCGGCAGGAGGCGAGACAGAAGTAGAGGGAACCAGTAGTGGTGGCCCCTCAGCCACCCCAGATGCGGGAGGTACAGAGACCCAGGGGAATGGCATATCCCCTGCTAGGATGCTTCAATTGTCACCAGGTGGGGCACATCCGGAGGAACTGCCCCATGAGGGGCACCACCAACAGCACCACCGGTTGCCCCGCCAGCTCAGTATTTAGGAGGTCGAGGATGTGGCCGAGGTCATGGATACCATAGCAGAGACCATAGGCAGGAGAGGGAGCAGGTATATGCATTGGATCTGACTCAACAATGGAACCCATAGCAAGTGATCACAGGTATGCTGGTTAATTTTTAATATTTTCTTTCCTAGATAATTAAAGCTATGAATATAGGACTGATAGACTAGGGAAGAAAACCATAATTAGATTTCTAAGAATTTAAGATAAACGCCCAGGCATAGTCTTCATCAGTGGCAAGCCCGCCTATACACTATTCAATACGGGTGCTTCACACTCATTCGTGTCGGAAGCCTTCCTGGAAGGGCTGGAAGGAGTGGAGTGGTTCACCGGCCTGATGATGAGGATACGGTTACCTGACGGATCGGAGTTATTCACCACGGACCGCTGCAACATTGAGGTGGAGATCGGCGGGAAGATATTTGAAGCTCCGACGACGATCATGAAGATGCCATTCCTTGATTTGATCCTGGGAATGACATGGTTGTGCTGGAACCATGCTCAGATTGACTGCATGTCCAAGAGGATTACTGTGAGCATGGTGATTCCTTCATCATCATCAAAGGTATTAGATCTATTCCCCCACTCTTACTGACATCCGTGCAGGCCGTCAAGGCCCACTTACTGGGGGAGGAAGTCTATGAAGTGTTGTACGGGATCGCCGAGGCTAAGGGTTCCATCTCGGATATTTCGGTGGTGCGAGATTTTGCCGACGTATTTCCAAAGAAGCTGCCAGGGCTACCCCCACACCAAGAGCAGGATTTCCGGATATAGCTGGTGCCGGGGTCTAAGCCAGCGTCTAGAGCCCCTTACCGCATGGCCCCGAAGGAGCTGACAGAGTTTCGGAGCCAGCTCCAGGAACTAGTGCAAGCCGGTTTTGTCCGGCCAAGCTCTTCACCATGGGGAGCCCCAATGTTATTTGTCAAAAAGAAGGACGAGACACTCAGATTGTGCATCGACTACCGGGCACTGAACCGACTGACAGTCCGGAACACCTATACACTGCCAAGGATAGATGAGCTATTTGACCAGCTGGAGGGCGCATATTTCTTTTCAAAGCTGGATTTGAGGTCGGGCTACTATCAGCTACGGATCCAGGAGGAGGACATACCGAAGACTGCCTTCAGTAGCAGATATGTGTTGTTCGAGTTTACTATGATGCCCTTCGGGCTCACGAATGCACCGTAGGCATTCATAAGCCTCATGAATCGGGTGTTCGAGGCATATCTGGATGTGTTCATCATTGTATTTATTGACGACATCCTCATCTACTCGGGGACAGAGGAGGAGCACACACATCTGATGATGACCATGGAGAGACTACGGGAGCACCAGCTTTACACGAAGTTCGGCAAATGCTAGTTCTAGTTGAAGGAGGTGGCTTTCCTAGGAAATATCATCAGTGGTTATGGGTTGGCAGTGGACCCGGCCAAGATTCAGGCAGTTCGGGATTGGCTGCAGCTGAAGTCGGCCTCAGATGTGCGGAGCTTCCTAGGACATGCCGGTTACTACCGGAACTTCGTGGAGGGATTTTCTCGTATTGCCCTTCCCCTCACATCCCTGACAAGGAAAGAAGTGCCCTTTGTCTGGACCCCGCAGTGCGAGGTGGCCTTTCAGGAGTTAAAGAATCGACTCACCTCAGCTCCTATACTAGCCCTTACATCGGGGAAGGAAGGATTCCAAGTCTATACCGACGCTTCCTACCATGGCATGGGTGCGGTGCTGATGAAGAATGGACACGTGATAGCATACGCTTCTCGGCAGCTGAAGAAGCATGAGCTAACTACCCAATTCATGACTTAGAGATGGGAGCGGTCATATTTGCGCTGAAAGTCTGGCGACACTATCTGTATGGTGTCTACTGCGACATTTACTCTGATCACAAGAACTTGAGGTATGTGGACAAGCAGAAGGAGATGAATATCAGGCAGAGGCGATGGGTGGAGTTTCTAGCAGATTACCAGTACAAGATGCACTACTATCTGGGAAAGGTGAATGTGGTGGCAGATGCGCTGAGCCGGAAGGCCACAAACTCTGGAGCAGGAATGCAGTTGATGGCCTTGGAGTTGGTCCAGATGTTCGAAAAGATGCAGATATCCTTTGTGTCTGAGGATCATCCTGAGCTGTACCGAGAGTACCTGGCATCGTTGATTGCCCAAGATGACATTTGAGACCGAGTCAGAGATGGGCAGAGGCAGGATACCCAGCTTGAGTCGATATTCCGGGCCTTAGAAACAGACACTACTAGAGATTACTCACTGAGGGAGGGGATAGTGTATTTTAGAGGACGGATTTACATACCGAAGGGGGGCCAAGTCCGAGAGGATATCATGTCGGAGTCTCATTGCAGTCGGTATTCAATACATCCGGGTGTTACAAAGATGACTGCGGACCTGAAGAAGACCCTGTACTGGCCAGGCATAAAGAAGGATATCACCTACTTCGTGACACACTACGAGGCATGCCAGTTGGTGAAGGCAGAGTGTAGGAGCCCCACAGGACTATTGCAGCCACTCCCAGTGCCAGAGTGGAAGTTCGACAAAGTTGTCATGGACTTCATACATGGGCTTCCCTGATCGCGGAAGGGAAATGATTCGATCTGGGTGATCATCGATCGACTGACAAAGGTAGCCAGATTTATTCTGATCAGGAAGGATGACTCGGTTGGAGTGCTGGTTCAGGAGTTCGTGGAACAGGTCATCCGTTATTATGGCATACCGAGGTCGATTGTATCAGATCGGGATGGACGGTTCACGTCCAGGGAGTGGAGATCTGTGCAGACATACTTAGGCACCCGGCTGATATTCAGTACAGCATTTCATCCCCAGACTGATGGATAGATGGAACGCACCAATCGGACCTTGGAAGATCTGCTGCAACTTTGCATACTGGATCGCGGTGAGCCCTGCGAGAAGATGTTGCCACTGATCGAGTTCTCATATAATAACAACTACTTGTCCAGCATAAGGATGGCTCCTTATGAGGCCCTGTACGGACGGAGATGTAGGACTCTGTTGTCGTGGATACAGGATGAGGATCTGAAGTCTTTGGGTTCGGAGTTTGTTGAAGACACCAAGGCTCAGGTGAGATTGATACGGGATAGGATGCTCGATGCACAGAGCCAACATGCCAAGTATTATGACGCTCAGCATCATCAGGTGGAGTTCCAGGTGGGGGACCAGGTGTTCTTGAAAATCTGACCAATGAATGGGGTTTCACGGGTGCGCGGTTGGAATAAGAAGCTTAGCCCAAGATATATTGGGCCTTATAGGATGCGAGAGCGGATCGGTCCCTTAGCATACAGGGTGGAGCTGCCACTAGAGCTGTCAAGCCTGCACGATGTATTCCATGTATGCTCACTCAGGAGGGCTCTACTACTCCCGGAGCAGCAGATTATGGTTACGGATGGGCCAGTATCCTCTGATCGATCAGTTCACCTGGAACCAGTCCGGATTGATGACAAGTGAATACGAGTCTTGCGCCGCAAGAAGGTTCCATTATTCAAGGTCCTGTGGAGGAATCATGGGCGAGAGGAGCACACTTGGGAGCCCTAGGACTTGATGCAACAAAGGTACCCGGAGCTTTTCAGTCAGGTATTACTCACAACCTCTCGGGATGTTACAATTTTTCCTTTCATATATGAAACCTCGTATGCCTAACTAGAATTTCGAGGACGAAATTTTTTTTGTTATATATTGGGATTTGTAACATCCCTCAAACAACTAGACCCCTAGGAGTTATTCTTTCATGACTAGGTCATGACAAAACCCCAGGAAGCCCAAGTAAACCTAGGTTTGTAGGTGAGACCACTATGGTCTCCAAATAGTAGATTTATGAACCCTAGTTAAGCTGATCATGGGGCTTCACCAAGACCTCAAGACCCCACCATGGCCTCACCAATCCATTGTAAAGTTCATCTGAACCTTAAGGGCACATTGGAGTCGACTCAGGGTGGCCATGTTGACCTAGGACCACTCTAGGCTGAAATTGGGAAAGGTGCCCTAATTAAGGACAGTGCGCCCTAGTTAAGCCCAACTAACCCTACCAGGGTCTTCCTAGACCTAAAATGGGGTCAAGGCGTCACTAAGGACCCTTGGAGGACAGTCAAGGTGGTTAAGTTGATGAAAGTCAACTTTAGCCCTAAATGGGTCAAACAGAACTATATTGGGTCAATTGACCATCCCCTAGCCAGGTGGACCCCATTTATACCCCCTAACCATAAGGTGAGGTCCATGGATCACCAAGGCCCCATTGGGGTCAGCCCTAGTCGCTAAATTTACCAAAGTCAACCCAAACCTTAATTTGGGCAAAGTACCCTTCCTAAGGGCAGGTGGTATCCAAAGTGCCAAGTCAACCCTACCCATCGCTACCTAGACCCTAGGGGAGCTCAATAGGTCACCCAAGAACCAATGATGGTAGCAGAAAAGGTCAATTCGACCTAGGTCAACTCAAGTCAAGATTAAGTCAAACCAGCTCAAATGGGCTAACCCAAGCTCAAGCCCTCCTTCCTTTTTGGGCTAGCCTTAATATCATGAAATTATGAATGAGTGGGCTGCAAATAGCTCTCCTGATTGACCAAGTCAACTTGGTGACTCGGAGAGAGGGTGAGCTCCATTTCCATGTTAATGGAGGAGAGAGAAATGATGAAAGAGGAGGGAAGGGAGGGGCTCGGCCAAGGGGAGGCCAAAGGCCACCCTTAATGGTTGAATTCAACTCCCCCACGGAAGGGGAGAAGTTTCCAGCCATTTCCTTGGCCACCAAGGGTCTGGTTCAGCCCCCTCCACCATGGCCGAGCCTATACATTAATGGCCTTAATGGTCATTGATGATGTAGCCCCTCCTCTCCCGATGTGAGGCTTTAAACACCATCAGTGGGTCGAGAGGAGGATTTCCCTATCCTTACCTGAAGAAATTGAGCCCCCCACTATGTAGTTGCAGAAACCGAGCGGCTCCACTGTTGGAACACCCTATTACTAATTTGGGTCGGGATCACTATGTCTCTAGAAAACCAATGTTTGACCTCATGTATAGCTCAAAAGGTCAATTAGAATTGAGTCTAAGGGATAGAAGTCTAAGTTTGGAAGCTGCCCTCAAGACCAAGACTTTTTCAGTTTGAGACTAAGTCATATCGTCGAGCTCAGCACGACGATTCGTCGAACTCCGATCGACGATCGTATAGCTCAACTTCGACAGATCGTCGAACTCCATTCGACGACCGCTGAGCTCAACTTCCACAAATCGTCGAACTCCATTCGACGATCGGTGAGCTCAGTTTGACGATCTTGACTCAGTATTGGATCTCTATCTCTGAGCTCAGTTCGACGATCTTTGAGCACAGATCGACGATATTTTGTTGCAGTATAAATCCATATCACTGAGCTCAGTTCGACGATAGTAGAGCTCAGTTCGACGTTTTCTGATAACTTCAAGGATTTTCAAGATTCAAATTTAGTTCAGTTAAGGAGTTATTCTGCAATTAATTCAGAAGATTTTCTCGCCGTTTTCATTTATTTCTGGACCAAGTTTCAAGGGATTTTCAAAGAATGTTTCTTTGGACTTTCCTCCAGAAGACATTTTGCAATTAAGGATGCAATTAAAGCAGGCCAATGGCTATTCTTGACAGAGGATGTCTCTTCTATTCAGTACCAGAGAATAAAAGACAAGAATTTTTAAATCTCTCAGAGACAGACATCAGTAATCTTCAGAACAAGAACAAAATATTCTCTGTCTCAACGAATTCTCTGAAGAATACACATCCAAGGTGTTGGAACACCCTATTACTAATTTGGGTCAGGATCACTATGTCTCTAGGAATCTCTGCTTGACCTCCTGTATAGCTCAATAGGTCAATTAGAATTGAGTCTAAGGGTTAGAAGTCTAGGTTTGGAAGCTGCCCTGAAGACCAAGATTTTGTGTTTGGAGACTAAGTCATATCGTCGAGCTCAGCACGACGATTCGTCGAACTCCGATCGACGATCGTCTAGCTCAACTTCGACAAGATCGTCGAACTCCATTTGACGATCGCTGAGCTCAACTTCTTTATATCGTCGAACTCCATTCGACGATCGGTGAGCTCAGGTCGACGATTTTGACTCTGCTTTGGATCTTTATCTCTGAGCTCAGTTCGACGATCTTTGAGCTCAGATCGACGATATTTTGCTGCTGTATATTTCCAGATCGCCGAGCTCAGCTCGACGATAGCAGAGCTCAGTTCGACGATTTCAGATAACTTCCAGGATATTTCTACATTCAAATTCAAATCAGTTAGGAGTTATTCTGCAATTAATTCAAAGATTTCCTAGCCGTTCTCATTCATTTCTGGACCAAATTTCAAGAGATTTTTCAAGGAATGTTTCTGTGGACTTTCCTCCAAAAGAGATTATGCAATTAAGGATGCAATCAATGCAGGCCAACGACTATCCTTGACAGAGAATGTTATTCTATTCTGTACCAGAGAATAAAAGACAGGATTTTTGAATCTCTCATAGAACACACACAATACAGAGAGAGAATACAGATTACAGAGACACATTCAAAAATCTTCTGTCACAAAGAATTCTCAAGAACACACATCCAAGGAGATCAAGCTTTCTCAAATCCTCAGATCTCTGTAGTTTTCAAAGTGTTCAAGGCCAACATATTTCCAGACTCCAGACATTCAACATTTCAGCTATTGCTGAAATCATCTATTGCTGGAGTTCAATCTTTGAAGGCCTATCACCCTCAGCAAAGCTTTTCTTCCTAAAGATCTCAAGGATTCAGGGGGAGCTTTGACATCAACAATCCACATAGACTTCTCAGTTGTTTGAGAAAGGGAAGACTTTCATCACTCTCTCACCCCCACTCTGTAAAGGGTTTCTCAAACTCCCTTCAAAAGTTTGATCTTGGTTTTTGAGCACCTTGTCAAAAGCTCATTGGTGGCAAGACACCTGATCAAAAAATCTGCTTTGGTTTTTGAGCACCTTATCAAAAGCTCATTGGTGCCCAGGACACCTGATCAACTCATCCTGCAGTGGATTCCTACCTAGGGTGGTAGAAGAGTGGATGTACCCAAGTTTAGGGGAACCACTATATTTCCTTGTGTCTTCTGGTTTTGCTTGTGTTTATGTTTGTTTCTGGCCTTGATTTTTCTGTGCTTAGTTTTTGTTTAACTTAGTGCCGTGATTAGATTTATTATTGCTTCCCAGCTCACACATATTACAATAATAGTTGTAAAAGTTTTTAAAGCACCATATACTCTATTCACCCCCCCCCCCCCCTCTAGAGTATATCAGATCTAGTTGCACTTTCAATTGGTATCAGAGGGAGGTTGGTTAAACATACCATACCTGATTGGTTGTACAGGCTAACACCTGAACCCAAAGATCCCAAACTAGATCTGCCTTTATTTGTTATTTTATTTTCAGATTTTGTTTTCACAAATCATGGCCCAAAACAAAGATTATGCTAACACCAGACCTCCAGTGTGCAATCTATCCAAGTTTGCACTTTGGAAAGTAAGGATTAGACTTTACATGAATTCAATTGACGAAGATATCTTTAATTCTGTTTTGACAGTGTGTCCAAGACCCCCAGAGAACACAAGTACAAATGATGTTCCACCTCCATCAGGAACAGATGCTGATATCAAGCGATGGAAAGTAGCTGATGCCAAGGCTATGAACATCCTAGCCCAGATAATGTCTGATGACATATTTCAAAAGGTAGCTGAATGTAATTCAGCCAAGGAAATTTGGGACAAGCTCTCAGAAATAGTCTCAGGCTCAGCTGATGAGAGAAAGGATAGAAGATCCCACCTCATCTCTCAATATGAGAATTTCAAGAAGGGAGAGACTGAGTCAGTGGGAGACATGTACAACAGGCTAAGTCTAATTGTTAGTGAACTCAGGACATTGGACAAAGAGATCTCTCTAACAGAACTTAATGACAAGATCCTAATGTGCTTCCCCAGCACTTGGGATTCAAGAATCTGGCCAATTAAGGATGCCAGAAGTCTGAATGAGATCACCACTGAAGCTCTATTGGGTAAGCTCAAATCTTATGAGCTACTCATCAAAAATAGAGAGGAAGAACAGAAGGCTGCCTCACCAGCCACAAGAAAAGAGAAGACCATAACATTCAAGGCAACTGAGGATCTGCCTGAAGATAAAGCCACAGACAATGATGAACTACTCAGTTTGCTGGCCAAAAGATTCTACAAGATGGCCAGAAAGGACTTCAGAAGAAGATCATACAAGGAGCAGGATAAGCCAAGGTATGACAAGTCCATTGGTAATAATAAACACATTATTTGCTTTGGTTGCAGGCAACTAGGGCACATAGTTCCTGACTGTCCGGAGAACAAGAAGAAGGACAGAAGGGACAGGAAAGAAAGAAGAAAGGAGAAAGACTCCAAAAGGAATGGCAATGTCAAACCTTCTTCAAGCAAAAATAAGCATATAAGAAAAGGGTTTGTTGCTGAATCCTGGAGTGAGACAAAAGAAGAGTCAGAAGCCTCATCCAGCTCTAGTGATGATGAGGATGATGCAGAAGAAAAGGAGTTCTGCATGATGGCAATCAATGCCTCACAGCTTAATTCAGAAGAAGAGGAGTCAGAGTCAGACTCAGAGACCCAATCTGAAGAAGATCAGGTAATTAGTTCTTTTGATTTTAGTTCAGAAGATTTTAAATCTGAATTTAAAGCACTATGTTTAGACCTGCTAAAGTCTGAGAAAGAGATTATCTCTCTCAGAAATCAATTATCTGAACACAATACTTTAAAGTCAGAAAACCTCAAACTCTCTCAGGAGTTGGAGTGCTGTAGGGAACAGATAGCTTCACTGAAAAGTGAGCTCTCTAAGGCCAAGAAGCTTGAAGAATCCCTTAATGGGAGAAGCATCAAGCTGATGGACATCACAAGCACAGTGAACTCTATATTCAACAGTACACTGGGCTTGGGTGCTTCATCCAGCCAACCTATAGTCCTAACAACTCCCATCAAATTCATTTCTGACAAGGGAAAGGGAGTTGTAGAGGTTGCTAGGAAAAATTCTGATCTGTCTCAGAAAGTTAAGTCCCAGCAGAAATCATCGAACGGAGATCGACGATCGCCGAATGAAGATCGACGATCGCCGAACGCAGCTCGACGATCTCAGGCACAATCGTCGAACGCAGATTGACGATCTCAGCCAAAGTCGTCGAACGCAGGTCGACGATCTCAAATACCTGACCTCAGCCATAGTCGACCGTCGAACGGAGCTCGACGATCTGACCCAAAATCGTCGAACGCAGCTCCAAGATCGTCGAACAGAGGTCAGAGCTCTGGAAAATTTTTCAAAGGCAAATCAAAATTCAATCGTAAGGGTCCTTCATCCCAAATCTTTAACTCTTATACTGAATGGATTATACCTCCAAGGAGATATCATCCTGAAGGATATAAGAGTCAACATGGGATGTCTTTCATTTCAGAATTTTAAGGTTATCAACCTAGGCCCAAGGTAAACTGGGTCAAAAACAAATGAATTGTCTTATGTGCAGGTTAAGACCTAACCAACATCTAACCAGCAATGGTATTTGGATAGTGGGTGCTCTAAGCACATGACAGGGAACAAGGACAACCTCACATCCTTTAGAGACAAGCTTGGACCCAAAGTTATCTTTGGTGATTCAAACTTTGGACAAACTAAAGGATATGGTGCAGTCCAGATTGGTTCAGTAACTTTCAAGAAGGTAGCTTATGTGGAAGGACTGAAGCACAACCTAATTAGCATCAGTCAGCTGTGTGATGAAGGCTACCAGGTGACCTTCAGCAAAGCCTTATGCAAAATCAAGTCAGAGGACAACACAACTGTGTTGACAGGTAAAAGGAAAGGTAACATATATCTAGTAGATTTTCTTTCAACTGATGTAGATATCTGCTTGTTTAATTCTATCTGTAGACCCAATATTTTATGGCATAAGAGATTAGGACACCTAAACCTTAGAACTATTGCTAGGCTATCCAAGGACAACCTTGTTAGAGGACTACCTTCTGGCCCCTACAAGAAGGAAGGACTCTGCAGGGCTTGTCAATTAGGCAAGCAAACTAAAAATAGCTTTAAGTCACTTAATAAGAGTAATTCACCTAGGATATTGTATCTGTTACACATGTATCTCTTTGGACCCATTACAGTACAAAGTCTAGTAGGGAAATCCTACACTTTAGTAGTTGTAGATGACTTCTCTAGATTCACTTGGGTGTTCTTTCTAAGGAAGAAGTCTGATAACTTTAAGTGTCTGACAGAGTTTCTCAAATGTATACAGATTGAGTTCAATACTCACATTGCCCTGATCAGAAGTGATCATGGGACAGAGTTTGATTCTCTTCTTATGCAAGAGTTCTGTCAGAGTGAAGGGATCAGACATAATTTCTCAGCTCCTAGAACTCCTCAACAAAATGGGGTAGCTGAAAGGAAAAATAGAACACTTATTGAATCTGCCACTATATTGTTGTCAGATGCTCATCTACCTCTATCCTTTTGGGCAGAGGCAGTGAACACCTCCAACTATGTGCTGAACAGAAGTCTGATACATAAACTAAAGGGAAAGACTCCCTATGAATTACTCAAAGGGAAGAAACCTAAAGTTGACTATTTTAGAGTCTTTGGTTGTATTTGCTACATTCACAATAATGACAAGAAATATTTAGCAAAATTTCAAGCCAAAGCTGATGAAGGAGTGTTTATGGGATACTCCATGATCAGCAAGGCCTATAGGGTCTATAATAAATCATCTTTGAAAATTGAGGAATCCGTTCACATTTCTTTTGATGAAACTAACATGTCTTTCAAGGAGAAGAATTCTTCTACCATAGAACCTTTGCAGGAACATTCTCTAGTTGAAGACTTGAACAAGTTACAGGTTACTCAAGAGGATGAAAGCAGTGAAGATGAAGGGAATGCTCAACATAACGAAGAACAACTTGAAGAGCCAGTTGTTGTACCATAAGAGGAAACAACGGTACAGGTTGGTGAATAATCAACACCCCCTGTTGATTTAGTAACATCAAGAGACCATCCAATTTCCCAAATAATTGGAGAAATCTCAGCTGGTGTGCAAATCAGAAATCAGGTCAACAAAAACATGTTGCACACCTGCTTCCTATCTCAAATTGAACCTCAGTCCATTCAAAATACAGAGCAAGATCCACACTGGATCATTGCAATGCAAGAAGAGTTGCATCAATTTGAGAGGAACAAAGTATGGGAACTAGTACCAAAGCCTAAGGATCATTCCATTGTTGGAACAAAATGGGTATTCAGAAACAAATTGGATGATCAAGGAGTAATTATAAGAAACAAGGCAAGGCTAGTTGCTCAGGGATACTCTCAAGAAGAAGGAATCGACTACGACCAGACCTTTTCACCTGTTGTAAGATTGGAAGCCATCAGAATATTTCTAGCTTATGCAGCTCACAAAGGCTTCAAAGTATATCAGATGGACGTCAAAAGTGCATTCCTGAATGGAGACATCAAAGAGTAAGTTTATGTCAGACAACCTCCAGGTTTTATCTCTCCAACTTTTCCTGATTATGTTTTTAGACTGAACAAAGCATTATATGGTCTCAAGCAAGCTCCTAGAGCATAGTATGAGACCCTAGCATGCTTTCTATTGGAAAATGGTTTTATAAGGGGTAGAGTAGACCAAACTCTTTTCATTAGAACCCATAAGTCTCATACCCTACTAGTACAGATTTATGTAGACGACATCATTTTTGGTTCTACTGACTCTAAATTGTGCAGAAGGTTTTCTAACCTGATGCATTCTAAATTTGAGATGAGTAGCATGGGTGAGCTATCCTTCTTCCTATGATTGCAAGTCAAGCAACATGCTGAAGGCATCTTCATTTCTCAAACCAAATATGCAAATGAACTGGTTAAGAAATTTTGTATGTCTGAGCCATCTTGTATGAAAACACCCATGCCTACTAATGTTGTATTGGATGCTGATGAACATGGGAAACCTGTCGATCAGACAATATATAGAGCAATGATTGGCTCTTTACTGTATCTTACAGCTAGTAAACCAGATATAATGTTTGCTACATGTATATGTGCTAGGTTCCAAGTAAGCCCTAGAGAGTCACACCTAACTTTAGTAAAGAGGATTCTCAGGTATGTTAAAAGTTGTCCAAATCTAGGTCTCTGGTATCCAAAAGATTCAGCATTTGATTTAACTGGATTCTCAGATGCTGATTATGCTGGATGCAGAATTGATAGGAAAAGCACCAGTGGAACTTGTCAGTTCCTTTGTGACAGACTTGTCTCTTGGTTTTGTAAGAAACAAACATCTGTGTCAACTTCAACTGCTGAAGCTGAATATATGGCTGCAGGCAGTTGTTGTTCACAAATCTTGTGGATCCAAAACCAACTCCTAGACTATGGTTACAACTTAGAGAAGTCTAAAATCTTTTGTGATAACACTAGTGCTATTTCTATAGCTCAAAATCCAGTCCTCCATAGTAGGACAAAACACATAGAGATTAGGCATCATTTCTTAAGGGATAATGTTGAAAAGAATAAAATTGAATTATAATATATCCCAACTGATTTACAAAGGGGAGATATTTTCACCAAGCCACTGGATGAAAAAAAACACACCTTCTTCCTAAATCTGTTAGGAATGTTAGATGGAGGAAGTCTTAAATAATATCCAAGATTTTGAAAGCTTAAAAATTGACCAAGACTAGGCAAACATTCTGATTTTTCTTAGTGTCTAGAATTTTTCTGATCTCTGAACTGCACTCGACGATTTGCCCCAAGATCGTCGAACGGAGATCGACGATTTCCAAAAATCGTCGAACTGAGTTCAGCGTCTACCAGATAGTATGAACTATCTCTTCCGGTCAACGATCGTCGAATGTCGCTCGACGATTTTATTCTCTGAACGATCGTCGAACGGAGCTCGACGCTCTCCAATATCGTCGAATGGAGATCGACGATGTTGAAGACTCTTCAGATTCCTTTAGAAGCCTCGATCGTCGAACTGAGTTCAACGATCTTTCCAATTCTGCGTCGAACTCTAATATAAAACTCTTTTTTCGCCGTCGTTCTCTTTTGCGCTTTCGATTTCTCTGCAAGAATTTTCTTTCCCTCCACACAGTTCTACACTTGGTCGTTTTGTTTGTTGAATTTCTGCAGGTACACATGGCTGTGTTAGTTGCTGTTCTTGCTGCAATGAAGTTTGATGCTGGTTTTGACATTGATATAGAATCCTTCAGCACGACTGACCAAATTTTTCATGATATACTGGGTTTGTTCAAGGACCAGAATCTGACTGCCATAATGACCACCAGGATCAAGCTGGCTTCTGATGAGATAAAGGAGTGGGTTTATACTGCCCATAATCAAGACAACAACACCATTGTTGGGTCTATTTCTGGAAATCAGGTACCCCTGACCCCAACCATCCTTTCAGAAGTTTTTGAATTGAGAAATGGAGAAGATTCTGCTGAGTTATCTAGAGAAGAATATTCTGAACTGCTTGCCAGGATGGGTCATCCAGAGGGAAACCCTAGCAAGCTCTTCAAAAGGAACCTGTGTGTAGAATACAGGTTCATGGCAGATGTGGTGGGGAAAGTGCTATTGGCAAAGCACTCTGCCCATGATACAATATCAAGATATCAGCTCTGCCTCATGGGAGCTCTTGTGGACAAGAAGAATCTGAATTGGGGAGAGGTTTTCTTTGACCTCATCAAAAAGAAAATCAATAAAAGTTTTGTTAATTTTGGGAGAATTATTGGAGTATTTCTGCAGCACAGGTGCCCTGCCTTGCTGGTCTCCTCTGGAGTTCATATCAATGCCTCCAAGAGATTGTCTTGTGCCCTCTTTCGAAAGTGGGACAAACAAATAGGCAAGCCTAGCAGGCCCTCCTCCAGTGCCCCTTCAGGCACAAGGACTCAAAGAGTCACTCCTCCACAGGTCTCTGCCCCTGCAGATGACCTGGCTGCTGCTGTTGCCTCTCCTCCTCC
The DNA here is from genome assembly GCA_039583875.1 of Platanthera guangdongensis. NCBI lineage: Eukaryota > Viridiplantae > Streptophyta > Magnoliopsida > Asparagales > Orchidaceae > Platanthera > Platanthera guangdongensis. The sequence goes on along the minus strand of CM077162.1, from coordinate 90,827,167 downwards.
TCCTCTAATTCCATTCCTTCTCATACCATCCACCACTCCAGCTCCATCTACCATCATCATATCCAGCCCATCTCCAACATCAACACCATCCCCAGAACCTCATCTACCTCCACCAGCAGACCAATTCCACCCATTATTCTCCTACCCTCCACCAGATGTCACCTCCTCACCCTCTCATCCATCCTTCACCCTACTTGATGATTCCTTTATGGATGATTCCCCATCATCTCCTCCTGAATTACCTACCTCCTCCACTTTATTTCAAGACCTCCTACACCAGATCATTGATCAACCAACATTCACCCCATCCATCTCCATTCCCCTATCCTCCATATCCACCCTACCCACACCTCAGCCATCCCTTCCACAATTCTCAAGCTCTCCCCCTCCAGAACCTTCAGCTGCTTCCATACCTTCTACCTCTGCTCCAGCTCTTGAGCAAGTAGACCTCTCAGCCCTTACTGACAGGCTGTATGAGTTGCTTGCCCCCAGGCTCTCTCTATTGTTGGAGACCTCCTTGGCTCCTCTGCACCTGTCAGTGGCAGCCCTTTCTGTCAGGCTCTCTTCCCTCTTCCCTCAGGCAGCACCTACAGCAGTGTGCCTTGATCCAGACATGTCTGCATCTAGGCAGGGGGAGATGCCATATGAAGAGAATCTTCATGCTGCTGTTGCTGCTGCTATTTCTGCAAGCTCTCTGTCTGCTGCTGCTATTTCTGCAAGCTCTCTGTCTGCTGCTGCTGTTAGTTCTACTTCTTTTGCTGCTCCTCCTGTTGCTGTTGCTGTGCCTCAAGCACAAAGTTAGATTTCAACTGCAGTCCTTGCAATAGACCTCAGGTCTTTGCTATCAGCTTTTGATTCTGCTTTCTTTAGCTGTCTGCCAGAGGTCCATGTTGTCCAGCCTCCAGAAGATTTATCCAAGGCACTTGCGCCTTTTTCTTGCTGTGACCCTAGCATGATCACCTCCTTTGTAAATTCAGTAATTGCTGCTGCTGCTTCTTCTGAAGAAAGGACTGATTTTGCTCCTGAGAATATTGATACTGCTGCTGAAGTTCCTACTGTTTCTAATGAACCATATTCCAAGGACATTCTGATGTCAGAGGCCACTGAATTTGAGCCTTCTGCAGTCTTTGATGATGTTCCTTCTGTTTCTGTTGTTGTTAGTGAATCTGCTATTTCTACTATTGTTAGTGAAGTTACTATTGTTGTCACCTGTCCAGAGCCTGCTACTGCTGTTGTTGTTTCTGCTTCACCTTCTTCGTCTACTGCTGTCCCTGCTGTTACCATCTCAACACCTACTGCTACTGCTGTTTCAACTTCTGCCTCATCTGCCTCTATTCAGCTTAAAAAGGACTTGATGAAGAAAATAGATGCACTCTATGATGACCAGAGTTCTGAATCTGATGAATTTAAAACAGACTCTGATGACTCTTCTGCTACCATTGCCTGGAAAAGGAAGGCAAGGAGCAAAGCAATGAAAATGGTACCTCCTGCTAAAGTTAAAGATAACAATGATATCACATACTACATTCTGCATAACTGCCCAATTACTGAACACTGGATGCAATACTCTAAAAAACAGCTGAAAGCAATGAAGAAAAAGAGAAAATATGAGAAGGGTTCATCCCAATTCCAACACTCTCATCCTCCTCCACCACCTCCTCCTGATGCAGGTGCAGGTGGAAGCTGTGTAAGTCAACCCCCAGCCAGAAGTCAGGCTCCCTATCAACCTCATGCCAGATCTTACCACAGGGAAAGCCAATCCAGGGGTTCACATTCTAGGAGAGGAGGATATAGAGGAACTCAAAGAGATATTCAAGTATATTCCAAAGGGTACTCCAGGCAGCACCCATATTCTAGGGGAGGACATAGTTCTTCTGATACAACTTCTGGTCCTTTCCCTTACAAGATGAAAGAGACTGTGTCTGCCAGGCCTCCTCAAGACAATCCTTCCAACAGGTATGAGCCACTTGTACCTTTTGAGGATCCTGAAAATAATCCAGCTGCTTGGACTGCAAGGTTAAAGGAATTAGCTGCACTGGACCAAATTAAAAAGGCCAGAGAACAAGGATTAGACTCTTCCAACATTTCTACTATGTCTGAACAGAGACAGAAAGAACTAGAGAGATATGCTTCAAGTAAATTCTTTGATGCTGACAGATACATGGAATTACACCCTGAAGCTGTGGTTCCCAGGCCTAAAAAGCAAACTTACTTGGGTGCAGCAGATGACACTAGATCCAACAAGGAAGCCCTCAATCCTAACAGAGAAATTAAACTTGTTAAAGGCAAAGAGAAGAAATGATATTGTAAGGTGACAATTTTCTGTGATCTCTGATTGCTAACTGGATGATATATATATCTCTGTGATTCTGCTTGTCTAGCTGTTGTTTTTCTGTTTTGCTGATTGTATGTTGCTATTTAAAATTTTTTTCAAAAGTCTGTAAATAGTAATCCTAACCCAAATAGGGGGAGATTGTTGGAATACCCTATTACTAATTTGGGTCAGGATCACTATGTCTCTAGGAATCTCTGCTTGACCTCCTGTATAGCTCAATAGGTCAATTAGAATTGAGTCTAAGGGTTAGAAGTCTAGGTTTGGAAGCTGCCCTGAAGACCAATATTTTGTGTTTATAGACTAAGTCATATCGTCGAGCTCAGCAGGACGATTCGTCGAACTCCGGTCGACGATCGTCTAGCTCAACTTCGACAAGATCGTCGAACTCTATTCGACGATCGCTGAGCTCAACTTCTTTATATCGTCGAACTCCATTCGACGATCGGTGAGCTCAGGTCGACGATTTTGACTCTGCTTTGGATCTTTATCTCTGAGCTCAGTTCGACGATCTTTGAGCTCAAATCGACGATATTTTGCTGCTGTATATTTCCAGATCGCTGAGCTCAGCTCGACGATAGCAGAGCTCAGTTTGACGATTTCAGATAACTTCCAGGATATTTTTACATTCAAATTCAAACCAGTTAGGAGTTATTCTGCAATTAATTCAAAGATTTCCTAGCCGTTCTCATTCATTTCTGGACCAAGTTTCAAGGGATTTTTCAAGGAATGTTTCTGTGGACTTTTCTCCAAAAGAGATTATGCAATTAAGGATGCAATCAATGCAGGCCAACATCTATCCTTGACAGAGAATGTTATTCTATTCTATACCAGAGAATAAAAGACATGATTTTTGAATCTCTCATATAACACACACAATACAGAGAGAGAATACAGATTACAGAGACACATTCAAAAATCTTCTGTCACAAAGAATTCTCAAGAACACACATCCAAGGAGATCAAGCTTTCTCAAATCCTCAGATCTCTGTAGTTTTCAAAGTGTTCAAGGCCAACATATTTACAGACTCCAGACATTCAACATTTCAGCTATTGCAGAAATTATCTATTGCTGGAGTTCAATCTTTGAAGGCCTATCACCCTCAGCAAAGCTTTTCTTCCTGAAGATCTCAAGGATTCAGGGGGAGCTTTGACATCAACAATCCACATAGTCTTCTCAGTTGTTTGAGAAAGAGAAGACTTCCATCACTCTCTCACCCCCACTCTGTAAAGGGTTTCTCAAACTCCCTTCAAAAGTTTGATCTTGGTTTTTGAGCACCTTGTCAAAAGCTCATTGGTGGCAAGACACCTGATCAAAAAATCTGCTTTGGTTTTTGAGCACCTTATCAAAAGCTCATTGGTGCCCAGGACACCTGATCAACTCATCCTGCAGTGGATTCCTACCTAGGGTGGTAGAAGAGTGGATGTACCCAAGTTTAGGGGAACCACTATATTTCCTTGTGTCTTCTGGTTTTGCTTGTGTTTATGTTTGTTTCTGGCCTTGATTTTTCTGTGCTTAGTTTTTGTTTAACTTAGTGCTGTGATTAGATTTATTATTGCTTCCCTGCTCACACATATTATAACAATAGTTGTAAAAGTTTTTAAAGCACCATATACTCTATTCACCCCCCCCCCCCCCCCCTCTAGAGTATATCAGATCTAGTTGCACTTTCACAAGGAGATCAAATTTTCTAAAATCCTCAGATCTCTCTTGTCTCAAGTGTTCAAGGCCAACATCTTTCAAGACTCCAGACACCTAACATTTTAGCTGTTGCTGAAATCATCTTTTACTGGAGATCAACCTCTGAAGGCCTATCACCCTACATCAAAGCTTCTTTTCCTGAACATCTCAAGGACTCAGGGGGAGCTTTGACACCATCAAATCCACATAGTCTTCTCAGCTGTTTGAGAAAGAGAAGACTTCCATCACTCTCTCACCCCCATCTCTGTAAAGGGTTTCTCAAACTCCCTTCAAAAGTTTGAGATTGGTTTTTGAGCACTTTGTCAAAAACTCATTGGTGGCAAGACACCTGATCAAAAAAATCTGATTTGGTTTTTGAGCACCTTATCAAAAGCTCATTGGTGCCCAGGACACCTGATCAACTCATCCTGCAGTGGATTCCTACCTAGGGTGGTAGAAGAGTGGATGTACCCAAATTTAGGGGAACCACTATATTTCCTTGTGTCTTCTGGTTTGCTTGTCTTCATTTTTGTTTCTGGCTGTGATTGTTCTGTGATTATTCAGTGATTAGTTTAGTTCTGTGATTAGATTTATTAACTGCTTTCCTGCATACTCAAATTACAACAATTGTTGTAAAACATTTTCAAGCACCATATACTCTATTCACCCCCCTCTAGAGTATATCAGATCTAGGCACCATATACTCTATTCACCCCCCTCTAGAGTATATCAGATCTAGCTGCACTTTCAATTGTTATCAGAGCGAGGTTAGTTAATCATACCACACCTTGGTGGTTGCACAGGCTAACACCTGAACCCAAAGATTCCTAATTAGATCTGTTTTCTTTTGAGTTTAGTATTAGATTTTGTTTTCACAAATCATGGCCCAAAACAAAGATTATGCTAGCACCAGACCTCCAGTGTGCAATCTATCTAAGTTTGCACTTTGGAAAGCAAGGATCAGATTATACATGAATTCTATTGACGAGGATATTTTTAACTCTGTTTTGACAGTGTGTCCAAGACCTCCAGAAAACTCAAGTACAAATGTTGTTCCACCTCCATCAGGAACAGGTGCTGACATCTTTCAAAAGGTGGCTGAATGCAATTCAGCAAAGGAAATTTGGGACAAACTCTCTGAAATAGTCTCAGGCTCAGCTGATGAGAGAAAGGATAGGAGATCCCACCTCATATCTCAATATGAGAATTTCAAGAAGGGAGAAACTGAGTCAGTGGGAGATATGTACAACAGTCTCAGTCTAATAGTCAGTGAACTCAGGACATTGGATAAAGAGATCTCACTAACTGAACTCAATGACAAAATTCTAATGTGCTTCCCTAGCACTTGGGATTCAAGAATCTGGCCAATCAAGGATGCCAGAAGTTTGAATGAGATCACCATAGAAGCTTTATTGGGTAAGCTCAAATCTTATGAGCTACTCATCAAGAATAGAGAAGAAGAATAGAAGGCTGCCTCACCAGCCACAAGAAAAGAGAAAACAATATCCTTCAAGGCAACTGAAGATCAGCCTTAAGACAAAGTCACAGGCAATGATGAACTGCTCAGTCTGTTGGCCAAAAGATTTTACAAGATGGCCAGAAAGGACTTCAGAAGGAGATCATACAAGGAGCATGATAAGCCAAGGTATGACAAGTCAATTAATAATAAAGAAATTGTTTGCTTTAGTTGCAGGAAATCAGGGCACATTGTTCCTGACTGTCCAGAAAACAAAAACAAGGACAGAAGGCACAAGAAAGAAAGAAGAAAGGAGAAAGACTCCAAGAGAAATGGCAATGGCAAACCCTCATCAAGCAAAAACAAACATACAAGAAAGGGGTTTGTTGCTGAATCCTGGAGTGAGACTGAAGAGGAGTCAGAAGCCTCATCCAGCTCCAGTGATGATGAAGATGATGCAGAAGAGAAAGAGTTCTGCATGATGGCAATCAATGCCTCACAACATAACTCAGATGAAGAGGAGTCAGAGTCAGACTCAGAGACTCAACTTGAAGAAGATCAGGTAATTAGTTCATTTGATTTTAATTCAGAGGACTTTAAATCTGAATTTAAAGCTTTATGTTTAGACCTGCTAAAATCTGAGAAAGAAATTATCTCTCTCAGAAAACATTTATCTTAACATAATGCCTTAAAGTCATAAAACCTCAAACTCTTTCAGGAGTTGGAGTGCTGTAGGGAGCAGATAGCTTCACTGAAAAATGAGCTATCTGAGGCCAAGAAGCTTGAGGAATCCCTTAATGGGAGAAGCATCAAGCTGATGGACATCACAAGCACAGTGAACTCCAGATTTAATAGTACACTAGGCTTGGGTGCTTCATCCAGCCAACCCATATTTCTAATAACTCCAATCAAATTCATTTCTGATAAAGGAAAGGGGGTTGTAGAGGTAGCTAGGAAAAATTCTGATCTGCCCAAGAAAACTAAGTCCCAGCAGAAATCGTCGAATGGAGATCGACGATCGCCGAATGCAGATCGACGACCGCCGAACGCAGATCGACGATCTCAGGCAAAATCGTCGAACTCAGGTCGACGATCTAAGTTCCTGAACTCTGCTATAGTCGACCGTCGAACGGAGCTCGACGATCTAACCCAAGATCGTCGAACGCAGCTCCAAGATCGTCGAACAGAGGTCAGAGCTCTGGAATTTTTTTCAGGGGCAAATCAAAATCCAATCCTAAGGGTCCTTCATCCCAAATCTTTAACCCTTATACTGAATGGATTATACCTCCAAGGAGATATCATCCTGAAGGATATAAGAGTCAACCTGGGATGTCTTTTATGTCAGAATTTAAAGGTTATCAATCTAGGCCCAAGGTAAACTGGGTCAAAAACAAATGAATTATCTTATGTGCAGGTGAACACCTATCCAACATCTAACCAGCAATGGTACTTGGATAGTCGGTGCTCTAAGCACATGACAGGGAACAAGGACAACCTCACATCCTTTAGAGCCAAGCTTGGACCCAAAGTTATCTTTGGTGATTCAAACTTTGGACAGACTAAAGGCTATGGTGCAGTCCAGATTGGATCAGTAACATTCAAGAAGGTAGCTTATGTGGAAGGACTGAAGTATAACTTAATAAGCATCAGTCAACTGTGTGATGAAGGCTACCAGGTGACCTTCAGCAAAGCACTATGCAAAATCAAGTCAGAGGACAACACAACTGTGTTGACAGGTAAAAGGAAAGGTAACATCTATCTAGTAGATTTTCTTTCAACAGATGTAGATATTTGCCTGTTCAATTCTTTTTGTAGACCAAATATTTTATGGCATAAGAGAATAGGACACCTAAACCTTAGAACTATTGCTAGGCTATCTAAGGACAACCTTGTTAGAGGACTACCTTCTGGCCCCTACAAGAAGGAAGGACTCTGCAGGGCTTGTCAATTAGGCAAGCAAACTAAAAACAGCTTTAAGTCACTTAATAAGAGTGATTCACCTAGGATATTGTATCTGTTACACATGGATCTTTTTGGACCCATCACAGTACAAAGCCTAGGAGGGAAATCTTACACTTTAGTAGTTGTAGATGACTTCTCTAGATTCACTTGGATATTCTTTCTAAGGAAGAATTCTGATAACTTTAAGTGTCTGACAGAGTTTCTCAAATGTATACAGATTGAGTTCAATACTCACATTGCCCTGATCAGAAGTGATCATGTGACAGAGTTTGATTCTCTTCTTATGCAAGAGTTCTGTCAAAGTGAAGGGATCAGGCATACTTTCTCAGCTCCTAGAACTCCTCAACAAAATGGGGTATCTGAAAGGAAAAATAGAACCCTTATTGAATCTGCCACTACATTGTTGTCAGATGCTCACCTTCCTCTATCCTTTTGGGCAGAGGCAGTGAACACCTCCAACTATGTGCTGAATAGAAGTTTGATACATAAACTAAAAGGAAAGACTCCCTATGAATTACTCAAAGGGAAGAAACCTAAAGTTGATTATTTTAGAGTTTTTGGCTTTATTTGCTACATACATAATAATGACAAGAAATATTTAGCAAAATTTCAAGATAAAGCTGATGAAGGAGTGTTTCTAGGATACTCCATGATTAGCAAGGCTTATAGGGTCTATAATAAATCATCACTAAAAATTGAGGAATCTGTTCATATATCATTCGATGAATCTAACATGTCTTTCAAGGAGAAGATCTCTTCTACCATAACACCTTTGCAGGAACATTCTCTTGTTGAAGACTTGAACAAGTTACAGGTTACTCAAAAGGATGAAAGTAGTGAAGATGAAGAAAGTGTTCAACATATTGAAGAACAACCTGAAGAGCCAGTTGTTGTACCACAAGAGAAAACAACAACACAGGTTGGTGAACAATCAACACCCCATGTTGATTTAGTAACATCAAGAGACCATCCAATTTCCAAAATAATTGGAGACATCTCAGCTGGTGTGCAAACCAAAAATCAGGTCAACCAAAACCTGTTGCACACCTGCTTCCTATCTCAAATTGAACCTCAGTCCAGTCAAGATGTAGAGCAAGATCCACACTTGATCATTACAATGCAAGAAGAGTTGCATCAATTTGAAAGGAACAAAGTATGGGAACTAGTGCCAAAGCCTAAGGATCACTCCATTGTTGGAACAAAGTGGGTGTTCAGAAACAAACTGGATGATTAAGGAGTAATTGTAAGAAACAAGGCAAGGCTAGTTGCTCAGGGATATTCTTAAGAAGAAGGAATAGACTATGACCAGACTTTTGCACCAGTTGCAAGATTGGAAGCCATCAGAATATTTTTAGCTTATGCAGCACATAAAGGCTTCAAGTTATATCAGATGGATGTCAAAAGTGCATTCCTAAATGGAGACATCAAATAGGAAGTATATGTCAGACAACCTCCAGGTTTTATCTCTCCAACTTATCCTGATTATGTTTTTAAATTGGACAAAGCATTATATGGTCTCAAGCAAACTCCTAGAGCATGGTATGAGACCCTAGCATGCTTTTTTTGGAAAATGGATTTATAAGGGGTAGAGTAGACCAAACTCTTTTCATTAGAACCCATAAGTCTCATACCCTACTAGTACAGATTTATGTAGATGATATTATTTTTGGTTCTACTGACTCAAAATTGTGCAGAAGTGTTTCAAACCTAATGCATTCTAAATTTGAAATGAATAGCATGGGTGAGCTATCCTTCTTCCTAATATTGCAAGTCAAACAGCATGCTGAAGGCATCTTTATTTCTCAAACCAAGTATGCAAATGAATTGGTTAAGAAATTTGGCATGTCTGAAGCATCTTGTATGAAAACACCTATGCCTACTAATGTTGTATTGGATGCTGATGAACATGGGAAACCTGTTGATCAGACAACATATAGAGCAATGATTGGATCTTTACTGTACCTTACAGCTAGTAGACTAGATATAATGTTTGCTACATGTATATGTGCTAGGTTCCAAGTAAGCCCGAGAGAGTCACACCTAACACTAGTTAAGAGGATTCTCAGGTATGTTAAAAGTTGTCCAAATCTAGGTCTCTGGTATCCAAAAGATTCAACATTTGATTTAACTGGATTTTCTGATGCTGATTATGCTGGATGCAGAATTGACAGGAAAAGCACCAGTGGAACTTGTCAGTTCATTGGTGACAGACTTGTCTCTTGGTTTTGTAAGAAACAGACTTCTGTGTCAACTTCAACTGCTGAAGATGAATATATGGCTGCAGGCAGTTGTTGTTCACAAATCCTGTGGATTCAAAACCAACTCCTAGACTATGGCTACAACTTAGAGAAGTCTAAAATCTTTTGTGATAACACCAGTGCTATTTCTATAGCTCAAAATCCAGTCCTCTATAGTAGGACAAAACACATAGAGATTAGACATCACTTTTTAAGGGATAATGTTGAAAAGAATAAAATTGAACTACAATATATCCCAACTGATTTACAAAGGGGAGATATTTTCACCAAGCCTTTGGATGAAAAGAAACACACCTTCTTCCTAAATCAGTTAGGAATGTTAGATGGAGGAAGTCTTAAATAATATCCAAGATTTAAAAGTTTAAAAATTGACCAAGACTAGGCAAACATCTTGATTTTTCTTAGTGTCTAGAGTTTTTCTGGTCTCTGAACTGCACTCGATGATTTTCCCCCAGATCGTCGAACGGAGATCGACGATTTCTAAAATCGTCGATCTGAGTTCAGCGTTTCTCAGATAGTATGAACTATCTCTTCTGGTCAGCAATCGTCGAACGGCGCTCGACGATTTGGTTCTCTGAACGATCGTCGAACAGAGCTCGACGCTCTCCAATATCGTCGAACGGAGATCGACGATGTTGAAGACTCTTCAGATTCCTTTAGAAGCCCCGATCGTCGAACTGAGTTCAACGATCTTTCCATTTCTGCGTCGAACCCTAATATAAAATTCATTTTTCGCCGTCGTTCGCCTTTGCTCTTTCGATTTCTCTGCAAGAACTTTCTTTCCCTCCAAACATTTCTGCACTTGGTCGTTTTGTTTGTTGAATCTTTGCAGGTAACTATGGCTGTGTCTGTTGCTGTTCTCGCTGCCATGAAATTTGACTCCGGCTTTGATATAGACATGGAATCCTTTAGCATGACAGATCAGATTTTTCAGGATATTTTAGAGCTATTCAATGAGCAGAAACTTACTGCAATCATGACTACAAGGATTAAGCTTGCTTCTGATGAAATTAAAGAGTGGGTCTACACTACACACAATCAGGACCACAACACCATTGTTGGATCAATTTCTGGCACTCAGGTACCTTTAACCCCAACAATTCTGACAGAGGTTTTTGAGTTAAGAACTGGTGCAGATTCCACTGATTTGTCTGGAGAAGAATATGCTGACTTGCTTGCCAGAATGGGTCATTCTGAGGCTAACCCTAGCAAGCTGTTGAAAAAGAATCTTTCTGTGGAATACAGATTCCTGGATGATGTAGTTGGGAAAGTCCTATTGGCTAAGCACTCTGCCCATGATACAATTTCCAGGTATCATCTCTGCCTAATGGGAGCCATAGTAGACACGAAGAATCTGAATTGGGGAGAGGTCTTCTTTGACCTCATTAAGAAGAAAATTAATAAGAGTTTTGTAAACTTGGGAAGGATTTTAGGAATTTTTTTGCAGAATAGGTGCCCTGCTTTGCTGGTATCCTCTGGGATACACATAAATGCATCCAAAAGACTGTCTTGTGCCCTTTTGGGTAAATGGGACAAGCAGATCATCAAGCCTAGCAGGCCCTCTTCCAGCACTCCTTCAGGTACCAGGACTGTCAGAGTCACTTCCCCACAGGTCTCTGCCCCTGCCGCTGGCCTGCCTGCTGATGCCTCTCCTCCTCCTCCTCCAATTCCATCTCTTCAAATTCCATCTACCATTCAAACTCCATCCACCATCATCATCTCCAGCCCCTCTCCAACATCCACACCATCTCCAATCCCTACTCTACTAACCACAGAAGAACAATTCCATCCTTTATACTCATACCCTCTACCAGATACTGCCACTTCATCACCCTCCATTCCATCCTTCAACCTCATTGATGATTCCTTCATGGATGATTCACCATCCTCTCCTCCTGAGCTACCCTCATCCTCAACATCTTATCAATATCTTCTGCAAGAAATCATTGACCAACCCACCTTCACACCCTCCATCTCCATCCCACTGTCCTCCATATCCACCTTACCCACACCTTAACCATGCCTTCCCCACTACACTAGCTCTCCACTACCATCATCAACAACTACACCTCCATCCTCTACCTCTGCTCCAGTCACTACTGAGCAAGTAGATATTCCAGCCCTTGCTGACAGGCTTTATGAATTGCTAGCCCCCAGGCTATCTCTTCTGTTGGAGACCTCCTTGGCTCCATTACTCCTGTCAGTGGCAGCTCTTTCTGCCAGGCTCTCCTCTTTATTCCCTCAGGCACCCCCTTCAGCAGTGTGTCTTGATCCAGCCATGTCTGAATCTAGGAAGGAGGAGATGCCCTATGAAGTGAGCCTGCCTGCTGCTGCTGCTTTTGCTGTTTCTTCAGCTCCTGTCACTGCTGCTGCTGCTGTGTCTCAAGATCCAGTTCCACCTCTTGCTGCAGTCTTTGCAATAGACCTCAGGTCTTTGCTCTCAGAATTTGATTATATATATTTCAGATGTATGGCAGAGACAGTTGCTATCCAGCCCCCAGAGGATTTGTCCAAGGCCCTTGTGCCCTTCTCTTGCTGTGACCCCAGCATCATCACTGCATTTGTTATCTCAGTTTATACTGCTGATGACATTGCTGTTATTTCTAATGTTGCTGCCCCTCCTGCTGCTGAAAGTTTTGATGATACTTCTGTTACTGCTGTTGAGCCAATTTCTAAGGAGATCCTTATGACAAAGGCACATGAGTTTGAGCCTTCTGTATTTTCTGATGATATTTCTGCTGCTGATAATGCTGTTTCTTTCAGTGATACTGCTGCTGTCCCAACTACTGTCATTACTGCTCCAAAACCTCTAGTATCTGCTGCTGCTGTTACTGCTTCAACCTCTGCTTCTGCCTCAACTTCAACTGCCACACCTTCTGTATCTGCTGCTGCTACTGCTGCAATAACTTCTGTATCTGCTATTGTCACTACTGCTACTGCTTTAACTTTTGCCACTACAACCTCTGCTACCTCATCTGCTTCAATCCAGCTCAAGAAAGATTTGATGAAGAAGATTGATGCCCTTTATGATGATCAAAGTTCTGAAAGTGATGAGTTCAGAATAGATTCTGATGATTCTTCTGCTACCATTGCCAGGAAGAGAAAGGCAAGGAGCAAAGCCATGAAGAGAGTACCTCCTGCCAAGGTCAAGGACAACAATGATATACCATACTATATTCTTCATGATTGCCCCATAACTGAGCACTGGATGCAGTACTCAAAGAATCAACTCAAAGCAATGAATAAGAAAAGGAAATATGAAAAGGGCTCTTCTCAATTCCAACATTCTCATCCTCCACCACCTCCTCCTGATGCAGGTGCAGGTGGAAGTTCAGCTGCTCAACCCCCTGCTAGAAGTCAAACTCCCTATCAGCCACATTCTAGATCCTATCATAGGGGAAGCCAGTCCAGGGGCTCTCAATCCAGAAGAGGAGGCTATAGAGGCAATCAAAGAGAACTCCAAGTTTATTCTAAAGGATACTCAAGGCAACATCCCTACTCCAGGGAAGGACAAATCTCATCTGACACCACCTCTGGTCCTTTTCCTTATAAATTGAAGGAAACAATTTCATCCAGGCCTCCTCAGGACAATCCTTCTAATAGATATGAGCCACCAGTGCCATTTCAAGACCCTGAAAACAATCCAGCTTCTTGGACTGCAAGGATGAATGAACTTGCTGCACTAGATCAGATCAAGAAAGCTAGAGAGCAAGGAAAAGACTCTTCCAACATCACTACAATGTCTGAACAGAGAAAGAAAGAGTTGGAAAGATATGGGTCAAGCAAATTTTTTGATTCTGATAGATACATGGAACTGCATCCTGAAGCTGTAGTTCCCAGGCCCAAACAGCAAACCACTTTAGGTGCAGCAGATGATACAAGATCAAAGAAAGAAGCTCTCAACCCCAACAGAGAAATCAAACTCATTAATAGCAAGGAAAAGAAATGATAATGTAAGGTGACAATCATCTTAACTTCTGATTATTATCTGGGATGATATATATATATATATCTGTGATTCTGCAATGTCCAGTCTTTTGCTTTTCTGTATTGATGCTTGTATGTTGTTATTTAATTTTTCCAAACTCTGTAAATAGTAATCCTAACCCAAATAGGGGGAGATTGTTGGAACACCCTATTACTAATTTGGGTCAGGATCACTATGTCTCTAGGAAACCAATGTTTGACCTCATGCATAGCTCAAAAGGTCAATTAGAATTGAGTCTAAGGGATAGAAGTCTAAGTTTGGAAGCTGCCCTCAAGACCAAGACTTTTTCAGTTTGAGACTAAGTCATATCGTCGAGCTCAGCACGACGATTCGTCGAACTCCGATCGATGATCGTCTAGCTCAACTTCGACAGATCGTCGAACTCCATTCGACGATCGCTGAGCTTAACTTCCACAAATCGTCGAACTCCATTCGACGATCGGTGAGCTCAGTTCGACGATCTTGACTCAGTATTGGATCTCTATCTCTGAGATCAGTTCGACGATCTTTGAGCTCAGATCGACGATATTTTGTTGCAGTATAAATCCATATCGCTGAGCTCAGTTCGACGATAGCAGAGCTCAGTTCGATGTTTTCTGATAACTTCAAGGATTTTCAAGATTCAAATTCAGATCAGTTAAGGAGTTATTCTGCAATTAATTCAGAAGATTTTCTAGCCGTTTTCATTTATTTCTGGACCAAGTTTCAAGGGATTTTCAAGGAATGTTTCTATGGACTTTCCTCCAGAAGACATTTTGCAATTAAGGATGCAATTAATGCAGGCCAACGACTATTCTTGACAGAGGTTGTTTCTTATATTCAGTACCAGAGAATAAAAGATAAGAATTTTTGAATCTCTCAGAGACAGACATCAGTAATCTTCAGAACAAGAACAAAATATTTTTTGTCTCAAAGAATTCTCTGAAGAACACACATCCAAGGAGATCAAATTTTCTGAAATCCTCAGATCTCTCTTGTCTCAAGTGTTCAAGGCCAACATCTTTCAAGACTCCAGACACCTAACATTTCAGTTATTGCTGAAATCATCTTTTGTTGGAGATCAACCTCGGAAGGCCTATCACCCTACAACAAAGCTTCTTTTCCTGAACATCTCAAGGACTCAGGCGGAGCTTTGACACCATCAAATCCACATAGTCTTCTCAGCTGTTTGAGAAAGAGAAGACTTCCATCACTCTCTCACCCCCATCTCTGTAAAGGGTTTCTCAAACTCCCTTCAAAAGTTTGAGCTTGGTTTTTGAGCACCTTGTCAAAAGCTCATTGGTGGCAAGATACCTGATCAAAAAATCTGATTTGGTTTTTGAGCACCTTATCAAAAGCTCATTGGTGCCCAGGATACCTGATCAACTCATCCTGCAGTGGATTCCTACCTAGGGTGGTAGAAGAGTGGATGTACCCAAGTTTAGGGGAACCACTATATTTCCTTGTGTCTTCTGGTTTGCTTGTCTTTATTTTTATTTCTGCCTGTGATTGTTCTGTGATTATTCTGTGATTAGTTTAGTTCTGTGATTAGATTTATTAACTGCTTTCCTGCACACTCAAATTACAATAATTGTTGTAAAAAGTTTTCAAGCACCATATACTCTATTCACCCCCCTCTAGAGTATATCAGATCTAGCTGCACTTTCATCCACCATCAGAAATGGCTTTCCAGCGATCTTCTCGACTTCAGGCCGCCGGCAAGGTCCTCCTCCTCTCCTTGTCTCATGGATAGATCATATCACCGTTTAGGTTCAAGGTTCGGGCTCAATTGAGACCGAACCAATTCCTGGTTTTCATGGTTTCGGGGCGAAAAGGTTCTTGGTAGAACTGTCCGAATCCGCCTCTCCGGAGGCTGTGCCACCGCCTGGCGATAGCCCCACCTCAACGGAGGTGGTGGTGGCGGTGGCCGGCCGGGGAAGTGGCCGGATCGCCGGCGGCAGCGTTTGAAAGGAGCTCCAAGTTGGATGAATCCAAGCCGTCGGCTGGAGCTTGAAGACGACGGGATGTCGTCCACTGGCGCGCCAAGATTCGTGCAGGGGAGATATTAAACTATAGGAAATAATTTTTCTTATTTTAATTATGTCACACATATAGTATTTAATGTTTTTAATTTTTAAAAATACATAATGGCTATTTCATAGAATGGGGTCAACATGAAAATTATAGCCTGGACAGTCTAGTGTACAGGAAAATTTATTTGAACCAATTTGGGTGCCTGGTTTAACCAGGGCACTCATTTTGGTGGGGCTTATACCTAGGGCTATCCTGAGATTAAAAAGGGTGCCCACTACTCATCCCTTGTCCAAATGACCTAAAATTTGGGCAGGGGGCCATCCTTAGCTATACCTAGGGCTTGCTAAAATTGGGAATTTTTGGAGATATTTGGCTATAGTTTTAGTTTTTACTTAATAATACTAGGGTAATTTAATTAAGTGGTCTAATTACCTCCAAACCCTCCAAAAGTTTGGTGAGTGGTCCCTGGACTCATGATATGGCTCTGTATAAATTTTCACCTCATTTGGATGTGTTTTGGACAGGGAATGAACTAACCCTAATTTTGCCTTAATGAGGGATTCTTAAGTGAAAAGTGCACCTTGAGGATGAGTGGTCAAATCACCTCAACAGAGCCTGATATTTTGACCACTGACTTGAAATGACCTTTAACACCCCTAAAGGGATTATGGGGTTGTCTAGGGTAGCTTTGCCCTAGGATCCAAACTCAAACCCTAAGGAGGGGCTTTTGAGTATTGTAAAGGGCATGGGGTCAAATACTGTTGTGGGATCTTGCAACTTGGTAGAAATGATGCTAGGGTAGCCAAAGCGCTCTGGTATGAATTCTAAGGGATTTGGAGATGGATGAACCTCTCAAATCCCTAACCATAGTTTAGGGCACAAACACAGTTTGTGTAGAATAAGCCACCAAAACTTACTAAAAAGGTGTGAAACTTAGGTAGCATGGATTTTAAGTTAGTTAGGACCTCTGGTGAATTTATTGGAATTTTATGAGAAATATTGCTAGTACCCCCTTTGTTATGCATGATGTGTCCCTTAATGGTATTTTATTTATTATGATCACACAATTCATTCTAGATTCATGAAACTTGGGGAGGAGATGTTTTAAGTTCAAACGGTTGTTCCTTAATTTTGTTATAAATTTTAGTTGAAAAACTTTAGTATTTCCGTCACAAGTTTTTAAAAGGGCAATTATGGTCAATAAATTATTTAGAGCTATTTACTTGTTGCAAAATTGTGAAATTGGGACTTTGATAATTTTTAGGTCAATATCCACTTGGAGAAATTATTTCATGATTTTTAGATGATTATTTGCAATAAATACTTTACAAACCCATAATTTTGGGGATTTGATGTTTATTTTATTCAGAGCTTATTTTCTGCTGGAAAATTGGGAAACACTGGATTTTAAGTTGAATAGTAATTTTCAATTTATCATAAATTTTGTAGAGCATTTGCTTGAATTAAATGAGTACTTCATGTTCAAACTTGGATTTTTGATTTAGTAGAACAAATAAATAAATTATCTGATAATTTAGGAAAATTATGAATTTCTAGGTTTTAGGCTAAAAATGTCATTATAGCTCTCCAATCATTATTATAGGGGTACTGGGTGATTATTTTGTGTTCCTCACTTTATACACTTCATATAGCTTATGTTGGTCTGCATTTAGTAAAATCACAGAAATTGTGTTGGAGTAAGAATTTGGGGCACACGAGTTGGGGTTAGGTGTTTGCTGATTTGGATAAATGAAAAAGAGTTCGTCGTTGGAAGTTGGGGTGAGTTAGGGGTTGGAATGGGTAGTGTCCGGTGGTGCTCTGGATCGACGAAAGATCGTCCTTCCTATAGGGAGGAAGTGTCTAATGCACTAGGGTTAGATCCAGTAAATTAATTAAGGGTTAAGAAAATCTGATAGCCACCAATAATAGTAAGTGCCTTGCGAAATGGAGCTTTGGGCATAATCCCATCGTAGTTCCTAGTGCCTTCGAGAGCGTTTCACGGGGTATACCTTGGGCAGTCCTGGGCTAACCTAAATAGTAGGTGAAACTGAAATGCAAGAGTAAGTAGAAGTAATCTAGGGTTGCACTCACACTCCCCAGAGTTGTGGGAATTAGGTTAAGTCACTCAGGCATTAGGCCCGGTGGATTTGGAGATGGGCAATTGGCCCGGCGAGCTTTGGCTCGGTTATAATTGGAGAGAGACGGGTTGGTCCAGCGAGCTTTGGCTGGGTGGTTTACATCAAGGTTGCATGTGCAAAAAGTAAAGGTGGTGGGTCTTCGGTATTGGAGAGTCGATGCACCGACGTCGATACGTTGATTCGACAAGTGCGGTTTAGCACTTGGCCAAGTAAAGTCCGGTGCGCCAGCTGGCAAGAGTACGCAGGAGCTCCGCTTAGTGCAGCAGCGTTGAGGCGTACGATAGGTCTGACTGGTAGTGCAATTACTGGTTTAGAGGTGGGCAAGTCCCAACCCACCGCTTCCATTTGCCACTACGGAGGTATACTGGGAGGTTCGGCTCCAGAAAGGGGGAACTAAAGGTCTGTGTACACAGAGTCGAGTGGGTGTGTTGCACTTGCATGTTCACAGCATGGCATATTTGTATTTCATAGCATAACCATTGCATTCAACCCTGACACCTATTGTATAAAGTGGTATGGGATGCTTTATACAATAGGCCTTGCAAAACGACCTCTTGGTTTATAAGCTCGTGCGAGCGTGCTTATAAGTTAAGATTTATTTCAGAAATCTTATATGCATGCTTAACAGAGAACCGACACCCTATCATATAAACAGGTATGGGACTCTTTATACGATAGGAGCCCTGCAAAAGACCCGTCGGCTTATGTGTTCTCGCATAATTTTAGGTTATTTTTCCTGCTTAATTTCCCTTCCTTTTATCACTGACTTATATACTATTGGACTGCTAGTTTAGTTCCGCCTATATCTGATCATTTGATATTCTCCACCTTCATGTCCTCTACTTTCCTCCTCCCCACTCGGTGCCTAGGTGCTATGGGGGAAGGGATGGGGTATGATAGGACTTAGACTTTTAGACTAACGGTTTCCAAACCACATCATTTTAGTGAACCGTGGAGCCCAGCATGGAGGAGCAGCCCCGGAGGTCGACATGCTTGGAGATGGGGCAGTCTAGTACCGGTGTTCAGAAGGCAGGGACTGTGAGTCCTGGCCCTTACTAGTTATATTACTCGTGCTTCCACGATGAGAGATTTGTAGTGAGGACATTGATGTACTGGGCATGAGCCCAAGATTCTTAGTATTTTTGTTATATCTGTGGACACTCCCTTCGTGGAGATTATATTTACTATATATGTGATTTTCTGTGGACTTGTCTTTTTAATTATTTGCTACAGTTGTGATCGATTTGGCCGACAGGATCGGTGTTTTGTAGTGATGACCTTTCCGGACGTGGATGTGTCACCGCAAAACGGCGGTTCTGGGCCTAAGACCCCGTGGTTTAAAAAAAGGGGGGTCTTACAATTCATGGGTACATATACATCACTATGTACTATACCCAATAGATCTTCATCCCTCTCATTTAAACCAGTGAGGGGGAACTTAGTGATCTTGCATAACAAATAAGATTCACATCTCCCAAATGATTCATAATCTAATGAGTCTAGTAGTCCATCTTTATGGAGCATAGATATGTGTTTCTCATTTATATGTCCCAAACGACAATGTCAAAGGTACGCAAGGTTTGAGTCATTTGTTTTTTAGTCTTTTAGTATTTTCTACATTATTCCCCTGATGATCTAAGTTCAAAACATATAAACCATTAAACATTTGGGCTATACCATAACAAACATCATTCTAAAATATAGAACAGCAATTGTTCTTAATAATAAAAGAAAATCCAATCATGTCCAAACATGAATCAAATATAATGTTTCTAATTATGAAAGTAATATAACAACAATTATCAAGTTCTATTTCATGCCCACTAGGCAAAGAAAGACGGTAAACACCCATGGTGAATAAAACAACTCTTGCTCCATTTCCAACACGTATGTCCACCTCCCCTTTACTTAGCAATTTTCTCCATGCCAATTCTTGCACATTTATACAAATCTGAGA
The DNA here is from genome assembly GCA_039583875.1 of Platanthera guangdongensis. NCBI lineage: Eukaryota > Viridiplantae > Streptophyta > Magnoliopsida > Asparagales > Orchidaceae > Platanthera > Platanthera guangdongensis. The sequence continues at coordinate 90,807,382 of CM077162.1, read as the reverse complement.
ACCACATCCATTATCCAATACCCAGGATGAAGGAGTAGAGAGGTTTATCTCTATAGCATAAATACTTGAAGCGAAAGTCATACCTCCCTTCATCTTTTACAGACCCTCAATATAAGAAGTGTAGTTCCTCCTCTAATGACCAGCCTTGCCACAGTGGTGGCATTTCCCTTCTTTCGCATAGCCTTTCTTTTTCAATGTTGAAGACTTGGGATCAAGAGATGACTTAGGTCCTACCTTTGTCTTCTTGAAGCCCTTGGCCTCGCCCTTGCCTTTATGCACCATCAGTGTGGGGCTAATAGGCTTGGCCTTCTTCATATTTATTTCAGTAGTTCTTAACATGCCTAGGAGCTCGGGCAGTGTCTTTTCTATTTCATTCATGTTATAGTTCAAGATGAAATGCTCATAACTGTCTGACATTGATTGCAGGATCAAGTCTGTGGCCAACTCTTAGCCCAAAGAAAAGCCCAGTCTCTCAAGGTTCTCTATATACCCAATCATCTTGAGTATGTGAGTCCCTACTTGGTCTCGAGCTAGCTTCTTACACTGAAACAATGCCTCAGTGACGTCAAACTTCTCTTGGCGAGCCTGCCCTTGAAACATTTTTTTGAGATTCTCGTCAATTTTCTTGCAACCCATGTTCTCATGTTGCTTTTGGAGCTCAGAGTTTATGGTTGCCAGCATGAGGCATTCGACATCTAAGGAATCCTCAAGATACTTCTATAGGCATCCTTATCAGATCGGGACACATTCCCGGTAGGATCTACATGGGATTCCTCTTCAAAAACATAGAGCTTGCGCTCTTGTCAGAGAATAATTCTCAAGCTCCTGTGCCAGTCTAAGTAGTTCGTCCCACTCAGTTTTTCCTTCTCAAGGATAGCTCAGAGGGACAAGGTGGAGTGAGATCCACTAGCCAAAGAAATTCTACAAGGATAAAGCAGAGAAAAATTAGTACTAAATTTCAAAATATATTAAATTATTTCAATTAGGACTTTAATTAAACAACTCCCAGTATTTTTATCAAACTGATAACCCTCAATATCAATTTCGAGAGTATATGCGAGTTAATCTCTTAGTGGACAGGATCTATATTTCACTAACACTATGAGTCATCTTTGGCTTTTCTCTCACAATGCAGTTATTTAGGTGGGAAATGCTTGCTAATTGCATCATAATGCAACTCTTATATGGCTGGTGAATAACTGTTTATTCGCCTCCATAATATGGTGCATGCAACCCTTATGCGTCTGGGAACTCAACCTTTGAGGTCACCCATTTAGGTTTGACCCGATGTCGACAGTGGGATATCACAATTATCCACTCGCACCCTTACCAAGATAGATTAATGCACCTTGCTTTGGCAAACCCACACTTCATTGATCGAGACAGGAAGAGTGTCATCCATCGGAAGGCATCCGAATACTTAATATTTCTTAAGAGATTTTTAAGCAATTGATTAACACTTAATCATGGTTAACTATTAACTAGTGTTCACATCCGTAAAATAAAACAACAGCAATCAGAATCCAAATGCATCCCAGATGTGCACAAGGAAATCATCAACACTTGATGAACTGGGAAAAATCTGAACATCTAGAACCCTTCAAAATCTTCAGATCTATATGCACTGGACATGAGCAATACCAACTTCACTTATACAGTAGACAAGCTTATCTCTCTATGTGAGATTCAAAATCTAACACACTTGGTTTCACAAACCAACAAGAGGGACGGTTACTGTTAAGGAGTAACAAGGAAATAAACAAAGAAATCACAAGCATTCATGTTGAGGATCCAAGAATAGATTTGCGTATTTTAGAACATTTTAAATTTCCAGATCTACACGCCATGGATTTAGCAACTATTTTCTATACCACTCTTTTTGCAACTAGAAATAAACAAAGAAATCAAATGTGTTCTACACCACAATTTTTTTAACACTATTTTCTATACAACTATTTTCCAGAATAGATTTGTGCATTTTAGCAACAGTTTGCGCGTTCTGAAATAATGAATATCGATGAAACCTCCCTCTGATACCACTATTTTCTATATGACACAACACTTGTGCATGGCAGAATAAAGGAACAAGAAAAGCCCAAAATAGTTCGGATCTAGCTATAAACATTGATCAAGAAGAAAGTGTTATAAAATAAAATTACCTTTGTCGGATTGAGTCGATACTTAACCTAGATGCTCCAGAAAATCTGTTGATCACTTAGCGGATAGAGTCCTTAGTGCAGAATAGTGTTTGCACCTCTATAGTTGATCGACACGAATGGGAGAACTCGTAGAGTCTTGTCAAATAAGATCTAGGTCGGGAGAGGGCACTTTGAGTCTTCATAGACTGCTAGGTCTGTTATAGAAGAGGCGGCGGCGACACTCGCCGAAATCAGGATAAGTGACGATGACGGGATCGTCAAAGGCGGAAACAATTTCTGTCAGCCTTTTAGGTTTCAGGTTTTCGCACAGTGAGGCTTGTGTGCTAAGACAAAATCAACCTGTCAAAATCATAATAGAGAAACCCTAAAATCTTCTTTTTATACCCAAAGGAATAAAATGAACAACCCGTCGCTATTCACAGACCCAAGACTTGGAATACAGTGTTTCGACCAGACAACGCTTGTCTCGACAAATCATCAAATATCCATAACATATTCGACTAATCATCTAGTATACATAACATAATCGACGAATCGTCAAGTATCCATAAGATACACGACGAAGGTGTTGAGTGTACTCAACACACACAACACTCTCAGTGCCAAACCCGTCGAATCAACATTTGAGTTGACGAAGGAGTTGAGTGAACTCAACACACTCAACGCATAAGTGGCAGATTCATCGAATCAACCTTTGACTCAACAAAGGAATTGAGTGAACTCAACGCACTCAACGCCTGAGAATCATACTCGTCGAATCAACACCTTGACTCAACGAATGTTTAAGTGAACTCAACACACTTAACACTTAAGTTCTAGACTCGTAAATCAACACTTTGACTCGACGAATCGTTAAGTAAACTCAACACACTCAACACAATCATTCGACGGGTCAACACACTTGATGCTTTTAAAGCCAGGCTGAGCTAAGTAATTTCCATTGATTATATGATTATAGCCAAACTAATTCAATCTCCCAATTTCTGCAAACATTCTTATGTGTGTCCCTGATTGGCTCAAACTGCATTGGAATTGAGACTATATGCTTCATCACTTCCAGATCACAACGGTAACAACAACATTTCAACCATTAACTTCTTCTGTTAGAATGCAACTCTATGTTGGGGTGCATTTTCAAAAAAAATTTAAACAAATTTATGGTTTCATTTCATAACTCTTTTGTCTGTCCGTGTAATATGGCGTGGGGCCCCGACCAGAACTTTTGTTATATTATTCGTGACTTATTGGGGGTGTTTCAATTTGGTATCAGCTTATAGGTGTCAGTTTGTGTCTGTTGAATTCATAGTCGAATTCTTTTAAGGGGTGAAGAGCACGTGTGTGCGTCACCTTAAAAACATAAAATCACCGGGGAATGTCCATTTAGGAATGAAAAACACACATCAAATATGTTAAAAACAATGTTTACGGAATCTGAGCGTTCCTTTGTTTGATGCTTGCTATGTTTAATAGTTACTAAAATGTGTGTTGCACAATTATAGGTGACAAGAAGCAGTGCAGAGCTGTCAGAAAATCAACAATCTATGGAAAGTAATGCACCATCTCAGGCGCCTACACATCCTCCTACCGAGACAATATGTTTAGTTGTTGAAGTTGTGTTCACAATTGTCAATTCATAGACAAGAGGGTAGGTACACCCTGAGGTGTCCTTGGTTCATGCTGGCGTAGTTGTGCCTGTGGCGGTGAGGCAAGTGCCTGCTAAACCTTCGACAGAGAGGCTAACGATAAAGGAATAACTGAAGCACTTTGTGAGCATCAATCTGCCTACATTTATGGGAACGGGATCTCATACTCAGGCCGAGGAATGGCTCTCATAGGTGAAGAGAATCTTCACGGCTATCGAGACGGAGGAAAGGAAGAAAGTCATGCTAGCCACTTTGCTATTGGATGGATAGGCATGGCTTTGGTGCGACAAGCTACATTTGTACCAGCTTGAGGGCAGGCTACTATTTGAGGTCTCTAAGGAGGAATTTTCGAGACTATTACTTACACGGTATCTCCCTTCTATGCAAAGGATTGCGATGGAAATCTAACTTTAGAGGTTAACTCAGGGAGAGAGTCCGGTGGATGAATACTTGCATTAATTCACCAGGTTGGGGCGGCATAAAGGAGCCTCATTTGCTAATGAGGAGAGGAAGACCAGCCGATTCTATGAAGGTCTGCAGGACAATTTGAGACTGTTATTGGTAGGTTCGATGAAGTAAGGCTTTCTTACGTTGGTAAACAATGCCCGGTCTCTAAAACAGGATATGAAGAGAGTGCAGGGTAAGAAGGACCTCTTAGGGAGGAAGCAAGAGTTCAAAGTGCCAAGTTCTTCAAATTTTGGGTTCCGTAGTATGTGAAACAAGAACACTAGGTTATTTGGACCAGCTCCTTCTACTGCTTCCTGAGCTATTACGGGTCAAGGTCCGCACACGTGCTATAACTGTGGCAAGGTGGGACATTATGCTCGAGATTGTTGGAGCTGTCCCGAGAAATCAAAAAGAAATGTGGGTGCGTCAAATGCCGAGAAGGGGAAAGAAGCAGAGTCGTTTGCATCTCACAATACGCCAGTGTAACCTAGAGTATATAATCTTGGCCTGCAGGTGGCTATTAAACAAAGCGATGTCATGACAGGTATATTTACTTGTAATTACTGTTATGTTTATTTTTTTTAATCCTTTTGTGTGTTTTATTCTCGTCTAATCATTAGGTTTTATATTGGTATTCAATCATCCGACGAGAGCATTGTTTGATACTGTTGCACTGCACTCCCTCTTATCAGAAGACTTTGTGGTGCGAGTCAGAGTGCCTTGTATGTTGGCAAAGGCAAAGTTGGATGTGCTCTTGCCCAATGGGTTCATGATGAGTATGAGGTGGAAGAGGCGCGTTAAGGTTCAAATTGGAGAGCAAGACTTCGATTTGGAGGCTGCGCTGCTACCACTCTCAGAGTTTGACGTCATATTTGGCATGGATTGGCTGACAAAGGCGGGTGCGTGCATTGATTACAAATCAAAAGAAGTCTTGTTAAATGGAGAATGCAGAGACAGAACTTGTTTTATGGGTCTACGTGGTATGAGCAAAACCTTGATGACTGCCCTACAAGTAGTGAAAGCAATGCGAAAAGACGATGAGCTATTCTTCGTTTTAGTTGAGGCTTCAGAACAGAAGCCCAAACTATGTGACTTTGCAGTTGTAGCAGAATTTGCAGACATTTTTCCAGATGAGCTTCCCGGGGCTCCGCCTCAGAGGGAAATCAATTTTTGCATCGAGCTTGTGCCAGGTGACAAACACTTGTCATGCTCTCCTTATCGTATGGAACCAAATGAGATGGCAAAACTGATGGTACAACTACATGAGTTACTTGAGCAATGGATTCCGAGCTCATCATCATGGAGTGCACCGATCCTATTCATGAAGAAGAAGGATGGTAGTTTGCGCCTCTACATAGACTATAGGGAGTTGAACAAGTTGATAGAAAAGAATAAATATCTCATTACACGCATTAGTGACCTGTTTGATCAGTTGGTAGGATCCACGGTGTACTCAAAGTGGGATTTGATGCCCGGATATTATCAACTCAGGATACCGGAGTCGGACATTCCAAAGACTTCTTTCAATACCCGTTACGGGCATTATGAGTTCACGGTGATGCCCTTTGGGCTCAAAAACGTGTCGTCTGTTTTTATGAATTTGATGAATAGAGCATTCCGGGAGTACCTGGATCTATTTATTATTATCTTCATCTATGATATTCTGGTGTACTCGCAGTCTGAGGAAGACCATGTTGACCACTTTCACATAGTTTTGATAGTCTTGTGGAGTCATCAATTGTATACAAAATTCTCTAAGTGAGAGTTTTGGCTATCGTATGCGGCATTTCTAGGGCACATAGTTAGAGGAGAGGGAGTTGTGGTAGATCCAGCAAAATTTGTGGTGATTTGAGAGTGGCCTGAGCTGAGGAATGTAATGGAAGTCCGAAGATTTTTGGGGCATGTCGGTTATTAGAGGCGCTTTGTGGAGAAAGTTTCCCCTCACTACGTTGACTCGGAAGGATATGTGGTTCGTCTGGAAGCCAGAGTGCGTACGAGCTTTCGAGGAGCTGAAGTCCCGACTGATTTATGCCCCGATTCTATGTTCCTCGTGTGGGACTGAAGGTTACCAGGTGTATAGTGACACCTCAGGCAGTGGTTTGGGATGTGAGTTGTATCAATATGGGAAACATCTCTTACGGTTCATGCTAACTGAAGGTGCATGAGAGAAACTACTGTTGGGTTTTTCTAAACCTCACAACACTTGTGCACAACGAAAATGGAACAAGAAAACCAAAAATAATTCGGATCTAGCAATGAACATTGATCAAGAAGTAAAGTGCTGCAAATCAAAATTTACCTTTGCGGGATTGATCCTCTACTCAATCAAAATGCTCCAATAAAAATGGCAGACACTTACAGCTGGAGTTCTGAGCGCAGAATAATATCCATACCTCTACAGCTAATCCACACAAATGGGAGAACCCTTAGACTCTGGTCACACAAGATCTAGGTTGGAGGAAAGTACTATGAATTTTCACAGACTGCTAGATCTGTTCCAGAAGAGGCGGTGGCGACAGGTGCCGGAAACAGGATGAGCGATAACGATGAGATCGGGACTTTTGGAAATGGTTTCCGTCAACCATTTTAGTCTCGAGTTTTGCACAGGTCTTTCGCTTTCGAATGTTCAGCGAAACCCTAAGACATCTTCTATTTAAACCCAAAGGATTAAACTGCAGAAAGTCATCCCTATCGGCAGATCCGTAGAATATGGATTATAATTCGTCGAATCAACCCTTGACTCAATGAATAGTCGAGTGGACTCAACACACTCAACGCCTGACAGTGAACACAACACTTGACTCAACGAATCAACATTTGACTCGACGAATCATTGAGTGGACTCAATGCCTTGATGAATCAACACTTGATTCGACGAAGTGTCGAGTGGTCACGTTGCACTCAATGCCAGACTCGACAAATCAACAATTGACTCGACGAATCGTCGAATGGTCTCAATGCGCTCAACGCCAACTCAACGAATCAAAACTTGACTCAACAAATCATCTAATGGTGTTGACGCACTCGACGCCAGACTCGACGAATCGACACTAGACTCAACGAATCGTCGAATGGTCTCGACGCACTCGACGCCAAGCTAAGTGAACTAAAGACACTCGAAGTCTGCCAGGACTTATTCCTTCACTCATCACATGAGTAAGCCCAACATAATCCATTCCTCCAAACTCTCCAAATTCTCTTATGTGCGACACTGTTAGCCTCAGATTGTGATTACAATGCTAACACCAACAGTCTCCCACTTGATCTTGAAAGTATCAAACAAAAGCTTTACAAACAATGAACGTCATCTAGCAATACATCATTTCTCCCCATTCAATAAGAGTTTATAACTTAAAAGCCATTATGCCCAATGTATATCTGTTGCCATGTCCCTTCGTCACTTACATTCGGATAGAACTATAGGTATAGACCATGTCACCCTCATAATTGTTCAATCCTAGTTTCCTGATCTATTATGGACTTTCAGAAATTGGAGAGTCCAATATCACATAATTACTCAACTAAGCATGGCTATGCATTTCCTAGTCCCATTCCAATAAGGGGCCCGTGGATGAAATCCTATCATATAAGAGGACAAATCTCATCTCTGCTCACACACAAACACCCAAATGATTCGTAATGTACCGAATAACTACATTTATCATCCAACTTTCTCAAGACTGGACTTTTGATAGCATCAAAGTATGCTCTTCCTCACTTGATGAGTGTTGTGACTTCAGGTCAAAGGACCACAAACATCATTGCCACTTGAGCCATACTTGTTACATGTTCATATAACTATCCACAAAGTATTCTCATGTTGGGTCTGTCCTATACAAATTCTTCACTAAAAAGTATCCATGTAATGACTTGATATCACAATATCATGAGCTGTGAGAACCGGTCATCATTCAACACACATGCTACTCTTAATATATGATCATCGCCCTTAGCTTCTAAGATGACACTCGACTAGGGACTATTTAAGAATGAAGCTTCTAAGAACATAGGCTCTCACATTCAAGTCACCACTGGACTACTATGAAAAAATCATTCTAAGGGCATTTATTATGTTAAATTAATGTATCATAAAAGAAATAAATTTTACATAACAAAAAAACTTGCCATAAATATAAAATGAAATGTATAGTACACTATTCATCAAATGAATTATTATAACAACCGACAAATACATAATTCACAAGACTCCCACAAGGACTGATCATTAAAGTATCGTATATCCATAAATCTAACATCATTATCATGTTTTCTCTGCGCTAGAGGCTTTGTTTGTGGGTTAGCTATATTTTCTTCAGTCGGCACCATGCAAATGCTCACATCTCCTCGATCAACAATCTCTCGAATAAGTTGGAACCGTCAAAGTATGTTCTTGGAGCACTGATGAGATCTAGGTTCCGAATCAAGTGCTATTGCACCGTTGTTGTCATAGTAGAGAACTATGGGATCAACAATTCAAGGAACAACATCTAACTCACCGATGAATTTCCTAATCAATACAGCCTCCTTTGTTGCATTCGTCGTAGCGATATGCTCTGTCTCAGTTGTAGAATCAACTACGATCTCCTTCTTGGAACTCTTCCGGCTAACAACTCCTCCATTTAGGCATAATATAAACCGTGACTGAGACTTTGAGTCATCCCTATCAGTTTGGAAGCTAGCATTCATATAACCCCTTACAACTAGCTCTTTCTCTGCACCAAATACCAAGAACAAATCCTTACTCCTTCTCAAGTACTTTAAAATATTCTTGGCGGCTATCTAGTGACTTTCACCAAGATCAGACTGAGACCTGCTAGTCATGCTCAAGCCATAATAGACATCGGGTCGAGTACATATCATTTCATACATAATTTATTCAATTGTCAAAGCATATGTAATCAACTTCATGCGGTACTTATCTTCTCAAGATTTGGGACACTGGTCCTTAGAGAGACTCACACCATGAGACATGGGTAAGAATCCTTTCTTGGACTCAAGCATGTTGAACCATTTCGATACCTTATCAATATATGTACTTTGGGTCAAACCCAGCAACTTCTTCGATCTATCTCTATAGATCTTAATACCAAGTATATAACTCGCTTCACCCAAGTCTTTCAAAGAAAACCAATTCCCTATGTTGTTCTTAACAACTTGTAGGGTCGGTTTGTCATTCCCGATCAATAGTATGTCATCTATATACAATATCAGAAAGACAACAATGCACCCACTAATCCTCTTATAAAAACACGGTTCATCCTCGTTCTTGATAAAATCAAATTTTTTGATCTTTTCATCAAAATGAAGATTCCAACTTTGAGAAACCTGTTTTAATCCTTTAATGGATCTCTGCACATTGCATATTTTAGTGGCTGCACTTGAAGATACAAAACCCTCGGGTTATGTCATATACACTTCCTCAAGAAGGTTTCCATTTAGGAAAGCCATTTTGACATCCATCTGTCAGATCTTATAGTCATAATACACGTTAATAGCAAGCAGAATTCAGATGAACTTATCCATATCAACAAGGGAAAAGGTCTCATCATAGTCAACACCAAGAATTTTCTTGAAACCTTTAGCCACAAGTCACCCTTTGAATGAGTGTACATTACCATCCATGTCGGTATTCTTCTTGAAGACCCACTTGCACCCAATGGATCGTACCACTTCATAGGGTTCCACCAAGGTCCAAACCGTATTTACATACCTGGAGTCCATTTTATATTTTATTGTCTCAAGCCACTTCTCAAAGTACGGTCCACTCATAGCCTCCTGGTAGGTTGCATGCTTATCATCATGATCCATAAGCAACATATTACCTATTTGAGACACGAGAAATCCATATCTCTCAGGCTCAAACCTCGGTCTACCAGATCTACATGGAACTTGTATTTCTTGAGCAGGTTCTCTAGCTACAATAACTTGTAGTCCTGGATCAGGTTACAATTCCAGTTCATTTACGGTTCATGAAAGACGCTAGTCCTGACGCCAAACACTTTGCCCTCAGATGGTAGGTAGAAATAATACTCTTTAGTTTCCTTAGGATACCCCACAAGATAACATTTATCTAATTTGGCTTTCAGCTTGTCAGGCATTTGATGTCGCATGTATGCCTCACAACCCCAAATCTTAATGAATAACATACTAGGATGCTTTCTAGTCCATATCTTATATGATGTTCTTAGAACCCCTTTCGTTGGAGCATAATTTAGTGTAAAAGCAGCAATTTCTAGAGCAAAAACCCAAAAGAAAATAGGCAGATCTGCATGACTCATCACTAACCATACTATGTTTAACAGAGTATGATTCCTTCACTCAGACACACAATTATATTGTGGCATTCTAGGTAGAGTGAGCGGTTACAATACTATATTCTTTTAGATGATCACAAAACTCATCACTCAGGTATTCGCCACCTTGATCAGATCAGAGTGTTTTAACCTTCTTACCCAACTGGTTCTCTACTTCACTCTTAAACACTTTGAACTTTTAAAGGTTTCAAATTTGCACTTCATAAGATACATGTATTTGCATCTATGGAAATCATCATAAAATGTAACAAAGTAGAAGTACCCACCTCTAGCCATATAACTCATGGGTCCGTATACATCACTATGTACTATACCCAAGAGATCATCAACCCTCTCATTGAAGCCAGTGAAAGGGGCTTTTGTCATCTTTCCTAACAAACATGATTCACATCTGTCAAATGATTTATAATCAAATGAGTCAAGTAGTCCATCTTTATGGAGCATGGATATGCTTTTCACATTTATATGGCCCAAACGATAATGCCAAAGGTATGTAGGGTTCGAGTCATTCATTTTTAGTTTTTTAGTATTTTCTATATTATAGATCTGATGGTCTAAGTTCAAAACATATAAACTCTTAAACATTTGGGCTATACCAAAACAAACATCATTCATAAATATAGAACAACAATTATTATTAATAATAAAAGAAAATCCAATCATGTATAAATATGAAATAAATATAATGTTTCTAATTATGAAAAGAACATAATAATAATTATCTAGTTCTATTTTAAGCCCACTGGGCAAAGAAAAACGGTACACTCCTGCGGCGACAGCAGCAACTCTTGCTCCATTGCAAACACGCAGGTCCACCTCTCCTTTACTCAACAATCTTCTCCATCCCAGTTCCTGCGCATTTATACAAATGTGAGAGCCACATCCAGTATCTAATATGAAAGATGAAGGAGAAGAAATGTTTATCTCGATAACATTGACATCTGAACCGGAAGTCACACCTCCCTTTATTTTCTACAGACCCTCAATATAAGAAGGACAGTTCCTCCTCGAATGACCAGTCATGCAATAGTGGTGGCATTTTCCTTCTTTCGCTAAGACTTTCTTCTTCTTCAGTGCAAAAAAACTTGGGTTCGAGAGACGACTTAGGTCCTACCTTCGTCTTGTTGAAACCTCCTTACCATTGCATTTATGCACCATCAGTATGGGGCTAGTAGGCTTGACCTTCTTTATATTGATTTCCACAGTTCTCAACATGCCTAGGAGCTCGTGTAGTGTATTGTCTATTTCATTTATATTATAGTTCAATATGAACTGCTCATAACTATCTAACAACGATTGTAGGATCAGGTCTTTAGCTAACTCTTAACCTAGAGGAAAGCCTAGCCTCTCATGGTTCTCTATATACCCAATCATATTGAGTACATGAGTCTCTACTAGGTCTCGATCTCCCATCTTACACAGAAATAATGCCTTGGTGACGTCAAATCTCTCTTGACAAGCTTGCCCTTGAAACATTTTCTTAAGATGCTTGTCAATATCTTTGCAACCCATGTTCTCATGTTGCTTCTGAAGCTCAGAGTTCGTGGTTGTCAGGATGAAGCATTCGACATCCAAGAAGTCGTCTTGATATTTCTTGTAAGCATCTTTATCAGATCGAGATGCATTCCTGAATGGCTCATTAGGGGATTCCTCTTCCAAAACATATATCTTATTCTCTTACCTGAGAACAATTCTCAGGTTTCTATACCAGTCCAAATAATCTGTCCCACTCAGTTTCTCCTTCTCAAGGATGGCTCTGAGGGACATGGTGAAATGAGATCCACTTTTCATGAAAATTCTACAATGATTTATGTAAAGACAAATTCAGTACTACATTTCAAAATATATTTTTATTTCAATTAGGACTTTAATTAAAATATACTCTCACTATTTTTATCAAACTAATAACCCTTGATATCAATTCAGAGAGTTTATGCGAGCGACTCTATTAGTGGACAAGATCCATATTTCACCAACACTATGAGTCTGCTTTGGATTTTCTCTCACAATGACGTTATTTAGGTAGGGAATGCTTACCAATTGCATCATTATGCAACTCTTGTATGGTTGGTGAATAACTCCTTATTCGCATCCATCATATGGTGCATGCCATCCCTATGCCTCTGGGCACTCAACCTTTGAGGTCACCTAGTTAATTTTGACCCGATGTCAGCAGTGGGATATCATAATTATCTGTTCGCACCCTTACCAAGAAAGATTAATGCACCTTACTTTGGAAAGCCCACACTTCATCGATGGAGGAAGGAAGAGTGTCATCCATCGGAAGGCATCTGAATACTCAATATTATATAAGGGATTTATGATACTTGATTAACACTTAATCATGGTTAACAATTAACCAATGTGCGCATCCACAAAATAAAAGATGCAACAATCATAATCCAAATACATCACAGATGTGCACAAGAGAAATCATCAATACATGATGAACTGGGCGAAATATGAACATCCAAAACCTTTCTAAATCTTAAGATTTACATGCAATGGACATGAGCAATGATAACTCCACTTAAACAGTAGACAAGCTCATCTCTCTATGTGAGATTCAAAATCTAACACACACTTGGTTTCACAAACCAATAGGAGGGATAGTTACTGTTAAAGAGTAACAAAGATATCAACTAAGATATCACAATGAAATCACATGCATTCTTTATGGGGTTCCAAGAATAGACTTGGGTATTTAAAATACTTCTAAAATTTCCACATCTACACTCAATGGATTTAGCAACTTCTGAAATAATGATCATCGCATGAACCTCTCTCTGATACCACTGTTGGATTTTTCTATACGTCATAATATTTGTGCGTAGCGAAAATGGAACAAGAAAACCTAAAATAATTCGGATATAGCGATGAAAATTGATCAAGAAGTAAAGTGTTGTAAATCAAAATTTACCTTTGCGGGATTGTGTCTCTACTCAACCAAGATACTCCAATAAAACTGGCGGACACTTACGGCTAGAGTTCCGAGCGCAGAATAATGTCCACGCCTCTATAGGTGATCCACACGAACCGGAAAACCCTTACACTCTTATCACACAAGATCTTGGTTGGAGGAAAGTACTCTGTCTTTATAGACTGCTAGATCTTATCCAAAAGAGGCGGCGACAAGAGGCACCAAAAACGGGCTGAGAGACAGTGATGAGATCGGGACTTTCAGAAATGGTTTCCATCGGCCATTTCAGTCTCGGGTTTCGCACAGGTCTTTTGCTTTCGCATGTTCCGCAAAACCAAAAGATATCTTCTATTTATACCCAAAGGAATAAATGCAAAAAGTCATTGTTATTAGCAGTCCAGAAGAATATGAAATATAATTCATAGAATCAACCCTTGACTCGACGAATCATCTAGTGGACACAACACACTCAACGCCTGGCAGTGACCATAGCACTTGACTCAACGAATCAACATTTGACTCGACGAATCATCGAGTGGACTCAATGCTCTCAATGCCTTGATGAATCAACACTTGATTCGATGCAGCATCGAGTGGTCTTGACGCACTCAATGCCAGACTCGACGAATCAACACTTTACTCGACGAATCCTTAAATGGTCTCGATGCACTTGATGCCAACTCGGCGAATCAACACTTGACTCGACGAAACATCGATTGGTCTCGATGCACTCAACACTAGACTCGACTAATCAACATTTGACACGATGAATTGTCGAATGGTCTCGACACACTTGACGCCAAGTTGAGTGAACTCAACACACTCAATGTCTACCAATACTTGGAACTTCACTCATTATATGAGTAAGACCAACATAATCCATTCCTTCAAATTATCAAAATGCTCTTATGTGCGACCCTGATAGGCTCATATTGTGTTAGCAGCGAGACTACATGTTTGATCACTTTCAGATCACAATGATAACACCAACAACTGCCCGGTCCATGATTTAGAGTTGGCGGTGTTGGATCCGACGGTTCACATTCCCTTTGTTTGATAATATCAACTCCCAGGTTGTATTTGATTACATTTTGTGTTTGGTAGAGTGTAGCTTTACAGGTCTAAGAAATTCAAGGAGGCCTCCTCTGGAACCTATCTCCAAGCTATAACAGCGAATGTCGGGCGGTAACCTGAATTAAATGGACATAGCGCACGGGAAGCTACCGCTCTGCGCTAGTACTACCGCCCGACTTAGCTCGATGAATTAAATAGCCCAGGATCTCGGGAACCTACCGTGAAGGCACTAGATTTCTAACGCACCATGCTAGCAATTCAATGCTCGGTGCCAGAGGCATTGAGAGAGCCGAGATATCACTAACACCGTACGGTACCTAAGTACTACGCCGCGGTAACCCACTCAACACTCAAGGCATTGAGCATGTTGAGACAGGACTACCGTCGGGCACTATCTACCTACTGCGCCACGCTTGCATTGGAAAAAGGAAAATATTTGTTTTGAAAATTTTTCCAAATTTGGAGGGCAACTGTCACCATCAAGCACGTGATCCTACTGTCGAGATCTATTCTTACCGCCTACGGTTGCGTATTTTCACAAAGTCGTATATAAAGAGTCCTTGTTTTCTGTGTTGATACCCTAAGATGAAAAAAGACCGAGATCAACGACTCCTAGGGTTCGGCCGCTTCTGTTGTCATCCATCCGCTGTCTCCGTAGAAGGAATAAAAGAATTCCTCCCTCCCGCTTGTGCACAAAGAACTCCAACGACCCTAAAACTACAAATCCTACAAAGAGTTGATCGGTTGCAATCCCACGAAGATCTCTAGCACCGATCACGGATAGCTCAACGGAGGAGTTGTATTGAGGGAGATTTGAACTTAAATCTTTTTATATTCTTGTGTTATTTTTCTCTTCTTTGTATTGATTGTGGTGAAGGAAATCGACCGGGGAAGGTCGTAGGAATCCGCGGTAGGATTCTGTGAGGAATCATCCCGGGGATGGGACGTATAGATCAAGTGATCTAGAGGGGCTCTAAGACCCTTCCTTGCGTGGAGTTGAAGAGCTGGCTCGAAGACCTTTCTTGGAGGGAAAGGGAGAGAGCCAACCGGTCCGTGGAGCGGGTTGGTATAAAAAATGAAAAGTTATTTTTATTCACTGTCTTCGATCTCAGGCGTCACAAAGATCAACCTTTGTAATCTTTAAAATAATTGTTGATTTTAGTTTTTGGCAATGGAATTCATTTCTTATATTTTTACCTGTATGTACTGCTATGGTTGTTAGATTGTGCTATTCTGAAAAGTGCATAGATCTCCAAAGGAGAATATGCCCAAGAAAACGAGTCCATAGCCATACGGCCGCACGCTAGCTACCTAGTGCCCTGCAGTAGCTTCCTGTACTAGTTCTCTGGGTTGGAAATATTTCAAATTTATAATAAACATCGTTAGAACCTTATTCACCTCCCTCTAAGGTCGTCCACCAGATCAAATAGGCGGTCGTGGTGTTTGTTCTGAAGTTGTGGATGATTACTTTTATGGCGTGAAGGTCAAAATCTTCACGGATTATGAGAGTCTGAAATACTTGCTATATCAGAATGATCTGAATATGCGTCAGAGTAGATGGATGGAATTTCTGGGGGATTACACTTTCTATATATTCTATACCCCTCGGAAATGGAATGGGGTGGCAGACGCTTTGAGTCATCGAGCGTCGGCGCAAGCGAGTTGGATTTTGGCTCACGATGAGCGTTAGGCATGTGAGTTTAAGGCCTTGGAAATCTCCTGTGTGGATCGAGGTTAATCTTCCATGACCATTCCTAGCTAGATGGAATTTCAGTATGATATTGATGATCGTGTGAGATCCTCCTTGGAATTTGATCCAAGCATGCAACTCTCTTTATCGGAGACGTCCGAGGGGCTGAACACTAACTTTCTACTTGAGGATGGGTTATTAGAAAAGAATGGCAGGCTTTGTGTTCCTAATTATGGGAAATTGCGTGATTAATTGATGTATGGAGCTCATTTCACCAAATACACGATTCATCCTGGGAGCACAAAAATGTATCAAGACAATAAACCGTTGTTCTGATGGCCAGGGATGAAGAAAGACATATCTTTTTTAGTGGAAAAGTGCCAAATGTGCGTGCTGGTGAAGGCCAAGTGCCAACATCCAGGAGGATTCTTGAAGTCATTGCCAATCCCAGACTGGAAATTCGATGATATTTCAATGGACTTTGTGCACCCATTGCCAAAGTCACTGCAGAAAAATGACTCAATTTGGGTGATCGATGATCGATTTACTAAAGTTACGCATTTCATTCGAATCGGAAAAGTGATTCAGTAGAAAAGTTAGCAAAGCTATATGTGGAGAACATCGTTCGTTTACATGGCATCCTCACAGTATTGTTAGTGACCATGAAGGACATTTTACGTCCGATGATTTGAGGCATGTTCATCGTTTACTGAGCATAAAGCTCAAGTTTAGCACCGCCTTTCATCCGCAGACGGATGGGCAGGCCGAGAGGATAAATTAGATGATGGAGGATATGCTGCTTATATGCATTTTGCATTCCTGACAACATTGCGACGATCACCTTTTCATGGTAGAGTTCACCTATAATAATAATTATCAGGCAAGTATTAAAATGGCTCTGTTTGAAGCACTATTTGGTAGGAAGAGTCGTACTCCTTTAGCATGTGCAAAGACCGGTAATACCAAGCTGTTGAAATGCAAAGATGCTGAAAAGGCGAATGAGTCTATACGTATTATTTAGGAGTAGTTATTGACTGCCCAGGATCGCCAGGAAAAGTATTACAATGCCAAACACCAGAATGTGGAGTTCGCGGTTGGAGATTGGGTGTACTTGAAGAAAAGCCTTTCAAGGGAGTGTCGAGAGTTCGACGCTTGAAGAAGCTGAGTCCTAGGTATTTAGGGCCATTCGAGATCACCGAGTGCATCTGTAAGGTAGCTTACCGACTTTCTTTGTCGACGGAGCTTAGTGGGTTGCATGACGTCTTCCATATTTATGTGTTGAGAAAGGAGGTGCGGGAGCCCGATTTCGTGTTGGAGGCCGATAGTGTGTCGATAGATAGTAGCCTATCTACCAAGGTGATGCTGATTTGCATCATCAATAATGACATATGACAGTTGCGACGAGAGGCAATGAAGATGGTGAGAGTCTGTCGCGAAAATTATGGCCGTGAGGAGCTCTCTTGGGAGCCCGAAGAGGCCATGCACGAGGAGTACCCCGATATATTTTACTTAGGTATGATAAATTTCATTTCATTATTCATATTTTAAATTTTGGGTCGAAATTTCGTCAAGGAGTATAGAATTGTAATGCTCCAAAATCGTGTCACGAATTTAAATGAGTTTGGTGTGCGATTAAATAGCGAGGTGTGTGGATAACAGCTTGTTCTAGTGTTTTATATAAAACCAAAACCTAATTTCTCTCCCTCTCTAAGCGGCCATTTCCCCCTCCCTCTCCCAATCTCTCCCTCTCTCGATTTTTCACCTCACGCATCTCACCCGAGCAGATCCTCCTATCCTGATTTTCTTTCTCCCGTTGCCACTGGAAAAAAGGGTCGATCCAACTCCCTCCTCTCCTGAGCTCTATCCCGTCACTGCTGGAAGGAAGGGTCGAGCCAATTCTTCTAACTACTATCGCAACTAGTAGGAGGAGCAGAACACCATCCTTCCCTCTCTTATCACCATTGGAAGGGCCGAGCCCAACTTCCCACTTTCTCGTCGCTGCTGCCAGAGCCTCCTCCTTGCCCTGTCTCGGCCGCCGCCTGTAATGGGGAAAACCTGAGCCTCTCTCTTCCCAACCGACCTCCCTCTCCTCTTGGATGACCAAGAGGGATTAGGGTTGGGATTACTCTTGTGGGAGGAGGCCGTCTAGAGGTGTTAGTGGAGAGCCACTCGGGTTTTGCTTGGGATCGCAACAAAGTGTTGAATTTGGAGCTCGGACCGGTGCATGGAAACCAAATCCGTGACAACTGAGCTATTGCTCTGAAATGTACGTCAACGGTAATGACTTTTCCTCTTGGTCAGGTGAAGCCCATAATTTTAGAATGTTTGCTTGGAAGCCTCTCCCGACCGATGGGTGGGGGAAGGGTGCTCTCTGATGGGTCGATGTGTACATACCCATTATTTAATTGCATTTAGTACCCGGAAGCGTGAGTATGGTTTTAGTCATGCTGTGTGAAGCCCATCCGGATGTGTGTTCTGGATTGGTGATGTTCTGTGGGTTCTCGGAGAAGACTCTATGGATGTTGAATATTTCAGAATGGGTATCTGCCCGGGGCAGCAGTTAGTACTGGAATTGAGCTCCAATAAATACCCTAATGTTTCCATCGGATCAATGTATTGTTATCATTAGCTCCCATGAAGTTTTTGTTGTTTTGTGTGCCTAACTGATCTCTCGGAGACCGTGTGCTAGCGTGTTGAGTTGTGGGCCTTGGGTTCCCAACTTTGGTGGCCAAGAGTACCAATCTTGAAACATAACGTGTGTTATGTTGTGTACGAGAAAGGGGATGCTGACCCACGTCATTGTGTTTAATTGGCACGATGATTTGAGTAATGGGAAAGAGCTGTACAATACCTGCTTTATGTCCTTCCGCTAAATACACCTAAAGTACATGGCAATTATCAATGACATAGGTGTGAGTCAAGGCTATAGGTCTGGCTAGTAATGCTTAAGTAGAACTATCCAGTCTGGGACTGAGAATGGTGATGTACTAGCGGAGTTCACCGTTGGGGTTCTTTATGCACATTCGTATGCCTTTGATGGAAAAAGGTGGTACTCGGGGAAACCCGATACACCATTAAGGTGCCCTGAGTGTGTAATACCCCCTCCCCCTTACTTACGAGGTTACCCGGTCTTATGCCCATAACTGCTGCCTTACGGTGACAATTAGCACACACGACTATTCGACACCACAAGACGCCAATCCTGCCGGTTTGTACGATCATTTACCTGTAGGCCAAGTGAGAATAGAAGTACATCGAGTAGTTATAAAACTAGCAAGTCCACAAGTCACATCAATATACACACATATATAGATGAAAAGAACAACAATGCATAATGAGTACAAAAATGAGAGAAGGGCTTATGTCGAGTACATACCAAATAAAATCAAGTCTCTCTCTCACACAAACACTAAGAGGAAGTTGTAAATAAAACACTCGTCATCACCTGATGCTGAACTGCAGTAGTAGTAGTGAGCGGCAAGTGCTCATCAAGTCCTGCCACCTCGTCCTGCTGGTCGTGCTGGCGCTCCAACTCCTCTAGCTCCTAAAATAATATGGTCACAACCGACCGTTAGTCATAAAGACTAAGCTATTTTGTCCTCGCCTCACCCCCGCGACTCCTAGACACCGAGTGGGAGGATGAAAACGGAGGGAAAAAAGAAGTATCAAAATGGAAGTAGGTGACAATGGATCTATTCTATCATGGATATATTTCTAACATTTTTGTCATTACATTAGCAATTCTATATATATAGCACAAGTAATGTAAGTAAAGCAGTACTAAAAGAAGTGTATAAAGTAAAGTAGTACTGAGCAGAAAGTAAACTATTTACTGTTAAACTAACATCACAGGAGTACCTTAACTTGTATGAATATCCATAAAAACTTATAAGTTAAGGTTTCAGGAATTATAACTTATCATATAAAAGAGCCCATACTAATTTATATGATAAGGAACTGCAGTGCGTATGATCTAGGTATGTATGTATGTTATGATATATTATGTAGGTTATGGTTCATACAAGTGTAACTCACACACATGACTCTTTGATCACAGACCTTTAGTTCCAACTTTTTGGAGTTAGTTTAACTCTCGGGAACCACCATTGTGGCTACGACAGCAGCGGAACGGGCGTCTCCGCATCCTAGATAGGTATACACACTACCTGGCCTAGACCCTTTGTACGTCTCTATACACATCCTAGGTGCACATTCTGGAGTCTCTACGTACTAATTTGCTGGCAAATCCACCAGTCTTTTTTGTCATGTGTGCATTTTCAGGGATTATCCTCCAGACAGCAGTATAAACAACCTATTGGACCCTCAAACCCTCACTCCTGGGGAAACCATAGTAATTTGTATCTCCTCCATCATCTATATTGGCTCCATATCCATCACTCGGGGATCCGTTCAAGTGGTTCCAGCTCTACTGCTCAAGGCATCCACCACGCTTTTCTCCTTCCCAGGGTGATAATGCATCTTGTAGTCGTAGTCATACAGGAACTCAAGCCATCTCCACTAGTGCAGTTTTAGATCCTTCTACGTGTCAATATACTTTAGGTCTTGTGATCTGAGAAGATATCACAATGAACCATATATAAGTAATGCCTCCAAATCTTCAACGCGAATAGCACTGCTCCGAGCTCCAAATCATGTACGAGGTAGTTCTGCTAGTGCTTCTTCAGTTTTCTCAAAGCATATGAGATGATGTGTTCATGCTCTATCAGGACTGCACCCATCCCCTGATACGATGTGTCGGTATAAATGTGAAATCTTTCCTTCCCAAATGGAAGTTCAAGGATATGGGAGGAGGTGAGCCTGTCCTTCAACTCCTGAAATGCTGCCTCGCACTTCTCGATCCAAGTAAAAGTTGTATCCTTCTACGTCAAGGACATGAGGGGGAGTGTTATCCTTGAGAATCCCTCCACGAACTTGCGATAGTATCCTTCTAGTCCCAAGAAACTACGAATGTCTGAAGCTGACTACGACCGTGTCCAATCTCTAACTACCTGCACCTTGGTCGGGTCCACAGCCAACCCATCTCCACTGATGGTATGCCCAAGAGATACTACCTCGTATAGCCAGAATTAGCACATGGAGAACCTCACGTATATCAGATGCTCCCTCAGTTTGCCCAGCACTAGATCCAGATGTTGGGTGTGCTCTTCCTTCATCCAGTAATAGATCAACAAATCTTCAATGAAGACTATGACGAATATATCCAAGTATGGTTCGAACACACGGTGCATTCTTGAGCCCGAAGGGCATTACCGTGAACTCCTATAGTCCGTACTGAGAACTGAAGGTCGTCTTCGGTATATCCTCCTCCCGAATGAGCAGCTGGTAGTGTCCTGGTCTCAAGTTGAGCTTGGAAAACTAGAAGACTCCCTGTAGCTGGTCAAATTGCTCGTCAATCCTGGGTAGCGGATATATATTCTGCACTATCAGTCGGTTCAGCTCCCGGTAGTCAATGTAGAGACGCAAGGATCCATCCTTCTTCTTTAAAAACAACACTGGTGCTTCCCATGACGATGAACTTGGCCGGACAAAACCCAAATCCACCAGCTCCTATAATTGAGTCTAGAACTCTGCTAGCACCTTGTATGCCATCCAGTAAGGTGCCCGAGACATATGCCTCGCTCCTGGCACCAACTTGATTCGGAATACCATGTCTCTAGTCGGGGGTAATCCGAGCAATTTCTCTGGGAATACGTCGGAGAAATCCCAAACTACTAGAATATCAGTGATGGAGACTTCCGTCTCCACCATCTCAAAACAGATCATGTACCCCTGATCTCCTTACTCATGGGCTTTGACAGCCTGCGCCGATGATAATAAAGTACGGGAAATAGGTCTAATACCTTCGATGATGATGTCGGTATCCCCATGCCGTAAAATGATCCTCCTTGACGGACAATCGATCCGGGCATGGTTCTAATGCAACCAAGTCATGCCCAGAATCAAATTGATGTATGACATTCTCAAAATCATCGCTGGCGCTTCGAATACCTTTCCTGCAATCTCTGCCTCCATGTTGCACTTGGCAAATGATAAAAGCTCTGATCCATCTCGTAGACGCACCCTCCTGGTCACGTCTGTGAATCGGTCTATGCCTGCTAGTCCCTCTAGGAAGGCATTAGATATGAATGAGTGCAAAGCAATTGTATCGAATAAGGTATGGGTGGGCTTTTTGCTAATAAAGACTATACCTGATATTTTTGTTTGAGTTATGTCATGTTTGTTTTTCTACTAAGGTTTGTAAGGTACTCTAAATGAAAATCGAATTGCAATTAAAATTTAAGTACTTGTAATAACTTCCTCGGGGTTCCAAGGCTCGGCAAGGTCCAAAGAATACATCTGCCCATATCCTTGACATATACCATAATGTCCTTGCCCTCAGTCTCGACCTCGTCCTCGGACTCGGCCTTGCTGTGTTGGGCGGCTGCTGGAGGTGGAGGAGGAGGAGAATGAAACTGCTGAGTGTTGGAACCAGCTTTCCGGTCCCTCCTAAAGTTCAAAACAATATGCAGCCCACACGTACTCTCCCTGCGCTACCCTCCTGACGAGAGTCAGAGACCTGAAAACCGACCGAGGGGGCTCAGCTAGGAGGTCCCACCTCTTTCCTAGAAGAACTGAAGATCTTCCCCTCCCTAGCCAATGCAGAGCTAGGTGCCTGTGAGGAAGATAGTGGAAGGGTTCAACAACCATCCCAGGCACCTTGTCGGTCTATTTATAGGCCTCTAAATCCGATCTGCAAATATGGCTTCCGAATTAACCTGAAATGACCAAAACACCCTGGGCTGGGTTTGCCAACAGCCAAACTCCGCTGTTCTGGAGAGCTATACGCAGACCCCCAAGGGTAGAAATGGAAAACTACCTGGGGCACAAAAGTAAAATCCCCCTTGAGGGTAAAAAAGGTAAAGACATCTCTTCCCACATGTGGTGAGTGGGGAAGGAACTGACGGGCGAGACGACAGCCCTGCCCGTCTCGCCGGCCTCTCTCCCTCTAGGAGGTCTCGCCTACTAAGAGGTCTCGCCTACTTCAGAGGGCTGTCTGCCTCTCGCCTCTTGCAGGTGGGCATCCTCTCATCTCGTCAGTCCCCCTTTCTCGCTTGCTGGACCTCCTCTCGCGAGCCCAAGGTTGTACACAATCCCCGCTCTTTTCGAGGTTGCCCTAACCTCGGAAAGATAAGTCCAACAGTGGCTCGCGATGTCAGGACTCATTCATGAGAATCTTTAGTGCCCCCCCCCCCTATGGGGCCTATAAATATGAGGTCCCAGTCTTTAATTGGGACCCTTTAGCCTTCATTTCTTCTTCCTTCAGAATGTCTCATAGCCAGAGCTTCCGCGAGCGCCTCGCGATGGTGCAAAGGCGAAATAAAACCAACACGGATGCCCTATTCCCGGACCTGGGGTGCATTCCTCCCTTGACCTCTCCTTCCTCTCGCCTAAAAAAGAAGAAAGCCGCCTGCCTCCCTCTCTAGGCGGGCGCGACCTCCTCTGCCCCTTCAACAGACAACCCCTTCGCTTCTTCCGGAGAGAAGCAGGTAATCTCATTACTCTTCCCCTTCTTTAGTCTCGCCTGCTGACTATGCTTTTTTAGGGAAGTTTTGTTGATTCACCTATGCCCGCCAATCCTCCTAATATTATCAACCAAGCTCATCAGCGTACTGACTCGCCCGAGGCGTCCTCCCCATCTCTCTCGCGGAAAGAAGACCTCTCGCGGGTTATGGGGAACCCTCGCATACCCAGTAAGAGTTTCCCTTTCCACTTTTTACTTCAACTCACCTTCTTTTCTCCGACCCATGCGAGCTCCTCCTTGCTTATGATTTCTCTCCTCCTATGCAGGTATCCAATTTGATTCTGATACTGAAGACGCTCCCGCGTCTCCACCCCTCTCGCCCATTACACGCCCTAACGACATCGAGGACTACTTGGGCGATCCCATGGATACTCTAGAGCTGAAGAGGAGGACAACTAGGATGTTCTGGAAGTACACGCACATTATCCGTGAGATGGAGCTGTAGAAGCAGGCCTCTGACCGGTGTATGGACTGGCTAGAGATAGAGTACCACCGCCTTGCTGCCGAGAGGGAAGCTGACGGCGTAATGGACGGGACGGATCCCCAGGCCATCCTGAATGAGACGGATGAACACCTCCATCTCGCGCGCCGCGGCGTGGTCGCCGCTCGCGCCTTTCATCTTCCTGACCGCCCTCCCTTGGCGGGAGGTCAGGATGGTCGCTGGAAATGGATCAGGAACTAAGCTGTCGTGGGTCCATCTCGCCTTCTCCAAGTCCTCCTATACTATCGCTGCTGATTTAACTTTTTAATTACTGATGCATTGTATAAAACTCTGGGCGAGATACCCCCTCTGCGGGACGAAATATTTTATTATTTTGGTACTGTACCTGTCATATCATGCTGTTTTTCATCATTACCCTAACTGGCCCTTTTTTCGATAATGATGGCTTTTATCTTGAAAAGACCGCTGCGGCGCCCCCGCCCCTTGGGTTCTAGAGAGAGAGGAAAATATATATATAGAGAGAGAGAGAGACGAAGCGTCGAGGTGCCTCTTCATTTCCCGCTGCTTGACTTTCCCGCTTAATTCCCTCTCTACCCTCATTCCTTATAAATATCTCAAACCCAGGCATTCCTCTGCTTTTGTTACTCTAAGACGTTTCTCAGGTTGCAGCTCCCGTCTCTCTCCTCTTCCTCATTCATCTCGCGTACTGCTCTGTCTGAACCGCTCTCTTCCCCTTTTATTGTCTTCTCACCTGCCATGGGAAAGAAGAAGATGGAAGAAGGTGAGGGGCGTAGCCGCTGCGGAAAGCGGTTCGTGGACCACGACTTCCCTCTCAGCAGACTGCCAGAGGAAGAATACGCTCGTTTCGCCAGCGAGTATCTCACCGACGGTTATCTATCTCGCCCGCCCAAAGTTGGCGAATGTATCAACACCTTCTACCCCAACGAGCTGGCCTTCCCCGTCTCGCACTTCGAGGCAGGGCTGCGGCTTCCCCTTTGGCCGGAGGTCAAGTTAGTTCTCAACTACTGTGGGGTCGTCCCGACCCAATTCAACCCCAACGCCATCTCCATGCTGATTGCTTTCGCCTGCTACCTGCGGCGAGAGCGCATTGAATTTAGTTTGACGGTCTTCCGCAAGCTGTTCGTCTACCACACAAAAGATGACAGCGTCTCTTATTTCATAGGCCAAGGCCTGAAGGTGTGTGAGACGCCGAATAAAAACCACCACTGACTAACTCGCTTCGTCTTCATCCGCGCGGATCTGGGAGGTATTCCTCTCGCCCCCGTGTCTCCTGCCGAATGCTATTATGACACCCCCAAGGTGGGGGTGCCGAGAAAGATCTCTGCGATTTCTTCGCAGGGAAGAATTTCGAGGTCCAATACCTTAGGCGAGACCTCGACTCGCTTTCAGCCGTCTTCCCCGGCGAAGGTACACTTCTATTTCCCTCTTTATCCTTGTAAATTTTCATTCCCCACTGACTGTCATCTTACCTAGGAGAGATAACCGTCCCCGTCCATCCCCCTAATCAAAGTAACCCAGCTCTCGCCTTAGCGAGTATGGCGGCGGAGGCTGCGAAGGACACGCTGACACCCACCCCCAAGAAGAGGCCTGTGGGCGAGGGCACTTCTCGGCATAGCCCCAAGAAGAAGGTGAAAAAGTATGTGTCCTTTAAAAAGGAGAAATCTGCCAAAGAAAGGAAAGAGCCAGCGGGATCCCTGTCCCCCATCTCTTTATCGTCTCCCTCGCCTCCCCAACTACCTGTCTCGCTTGTCCGCGAGACGGTCTCTTCAGAGCCAGCTGCCCCCAGCAATGTTCAGCCTTCTAAGCTCCCTCCTGGCGAGACTTATTCCTCCAGTCGCCTGGCTCCCGCCTCGTACCCCAATAATAACATGAGACTTGTTCCTCCAGTCGAGACGGCCTATGACCGATGATGACGTCGGCGAGCCGGTTCTCTTATGGGACAAGGACGCTAGCCGCGTGTAGGTGTCCACTATCCTTCCTTCCTGGAAAGAGCAGGACCCCCACCCCCCCACCAGTCACGCCTTCTCCCTAGGGTTTGGGCTATATGGTGGCCTTGGCTCTGAGCCCGCAGATAATGAGGCATCGCGGGATCACATTCTGAAAAGTGCCCATTCTCAATTTCGCACCCTGGAGCTTGCGCACTGAGTCTCGTGCCGCCTTGTTTTCAACAACAGAAAGTGGAAGGAAGCGGAGGCCGGTCTCGCCGCGGAGTGGGAGAAATCCATCGACCTGGAGAAGCGATTGATTGTTGCTGACAACCTCCTCACGCTAAGCCATGGAGGTGTGGTATGTTTTCTTACCGTTGCTTTGCTTACTCTCTGCTTTTATAGTCCCTTTCTCGTTCTCATCCCGCAGGATGCCGAGACGGCCAATAGAATGCGCTCGCGCATTGAGGAGTTGGAGGGGGAGAACAAGAAATTGAAAGCTGAAAATCTCCGCCTCCGGAATAGCGTGGCACCCCCCTTGGACCAATTTCCGTTCCTTCCCGCTACTCTGTAGACAAGGTGGACGCCATCTGTCGAGACTCCAATATCAAGATGGCGGAGGTTGTTCTTAAAATGATAAAGGAGCTGGGGGTGGTGCGCGAGGATGCCGAGACGGTAACCTCTCGCGACCTGGTCCCCCGCTTGTACGACGAGACGGATGGCAGCTCTTCCTCTTACAACGAGTAGCGTATCATCAACTGCAGTGGCTTCTTTTCAACTTTTTCTTTTCTCATTTAGTACTTGTAGTTTTGATAAACAATTCCTCGAAAAAGGAAAGCGAGGTGTTCTTGTTCCAAGGATATTTTGTTAAAATCTTTTACAAAATAACTGTTGCTTCCATCTTCGGCCGTCTTGCTTAATAGCTAGTCAAAAGCGCCAGACAAACTTTTTAGATGCTATTTAATCACTGCTTTCATCTTCCGTCCTCTCGCTTAACAGCTTAGCCAAAAGTGCGAGACAAACTTTTTTGATGCTATTTAATCACTGCTTTCATCTTCCGTCGTCTCGCTTAAGAGCTTAGCCAAAAGTGCGAGACAAACTTTTTAGATGCTATTTAATCACTGCTTTTATCTTCCGTCGTCTCGCTAAATAGCTTAGCCAAAAGTGCGAGACAAACTTTGGATCTCTCTTTGCCCATACTACCAGCGAGATCAGCTCACCGTTAGCGCTCGCCTCGCCGCAAGATTATCCTGCGCTGAAGTCCTTGGAGACCAGCCGCCTCGCTTGACAGGTTCTGCCTTCTTACGCCAGTCTTGCGCCTTGAATAAGGAAAGTCCCCTCGCCATGGGCGAGACCACCCATGCCGAGTGTCGGCCAGAGACCCTCTTCCCTGGCCTGATTCCTGACACTTCTCTTTTTTAGGGATTTTCCACCAACATTCTGATGAACATGGACCTTTCCTCACCCGAACTCTTACCCTTAGACTTGCCCTCAAGTGAGCCTACAGTCCTGCTAGCTAGATGAGAGCCTGGTCAGCGGGTCTGCTCAGGGTCTCCTCTCCAAACCACCTCCAACCACCGAGTGAGCCTACAGCCCCGCAAGCTGGATGAGAGCCTGGTCATCGGGTCTGCTCGGGGTGTCCTCTCCAAACCATCTCCAACCACCGAGTGAGCCTACAGCCCTGCCAGCTAGATGAGAGCCTGGTCAGCAAGTCTGCTTGGGGTATCCTCTCCAAACCATCTCCAACCACCAAGTGAGCCTACACCCCTGCCAGCTAGATGAGAGCCTGGTCAGCAGGTCTGCTCGGGGTCTCCTCTCCAAGCCTTCTCCAACCACCGAGTGAGCCTACAGCCCTGCCAGCTAGATGAGAGCCTGGTCAGCGGGTCTGCTCGGGGTCTCCTCTCCAAACCGTCTCCAACCAGCGAGCGAGCCTACAGCCCTGCCAGCTAGATGAGAGCCTGGTCAGCGGGTCTGCTCGGGGTCTCCTCTCCAAACCATCTCCAACCACCGAGTGAGCCTACAACCCTACCAGCTAGATGAAATCCTGGTCAGCGGGCCTGCTCGGGGTATCCTCTCCAAACCATCTCCAACCACCGAGTGAGCCTACAGCCCTGCCAGCTAGATGAGAGCCTGGTCAGCGGGTCTGCTCGGGGTATCCTCTCCAAACCACCTCCAACCACCGAGTGAGCCTACAGCCCTACCAGCTGGATGAGAGCTTGGTCAGTGGGTCTGCTCGGGGTCTCCTCTCCAAACCATCTCCAACCACCGAGTGAGCCTACAGCC
The DNA here is from genome assembly GCA_039583875.1 of Platanthera guangdongensis. Classification (NCBI taxonomy): domain Eukaryota; kingdom Viridiplantae; phylum Streptophyta; class Magnoliopsida; order Asparagales; family Orchidaceae; genus Platanthera; species Platanthera guangdongensis. Next base: position 90,778,882 of record CM077162.1, on the reverse strand, counting down.
CTGCCAGCTAGATGAGAGCCTGGTTAACGGGTCTGCTCGGGTCTCCTCTCCAAACCATCTTCAACCATCGAGTGAGCATACAGCTCTGCCAGCTAGATGAGAGCCTGGTCAGCGGGTCTTCTCAGGGTTTCCTCTCCAAACCATCTCCAACCACCGAGTGAGCCTACAGCCCTGCCAGCTAGATGAGAGCCTGGTCAGCGGGTCTGCTCGGGGTCTCCTTTCCAAACCACCTCCAACCACTGAGTGAGCATACAACCCAGCCAGCTGGATGAGAGCCTGGTCAGCGGTTCTGCTCGGGGTCTCCTCTCCAAACCATCTCCAACCACCGAGGGAGTCTACAACCCTGCCAGCTAGATGAGAGCCTGGTCAGCGGGTCTGCTCGGGGTCTCCTCTCCAAACCATCTCCAACCACTGAGTGAGCCTACAGCCCTGCCAGCTAGATGAGAGCCTGTTCAGCGGGTCTGCTCCGTGTTTCCTCTCCAAACCAGCTCCAACCACCGAGAGAGCCTACAGCCCTGCCAGCTAGATGAGAGCCTGATCAGCGGGTCTGCTCGGGGTTTCCTCTCGAAACCATCTCCAACAACCGAGTGAGCCTACAACCCTGCCAGCTAAATGAGAGCCTGGTCAGCGGGTCTGCTCGGGGTCTCCTCTCCAAACCACCTCCAACCACCGAGTGAGCCTACAGCCCTGCCAGCTGGATGAGAGCCTGGTCAGCGGGTCTGCTCGAGGTCTCCTCTCCAAACCATCTCCAACCACCGAGTGAGCCTACAACCTTGCCAGCTAGATGAGAGACTAGTCAGAGGGTCTGCTCGGGGTCTCCTCTCCAAACCATCTCCAACCACCGAGTGAGCCTACAGTCCTGCTAGCTAGATGAGAGCCTGGTCAGCAGGTCTGCTGGGGGTTTCCTCTCCAAACTAGCTCCAACTATCGAGTGAGCCTACAGCCCTGCCATCTAGATGAGAGCCTGGTCAGCGGGTCTGCTCGGGGTCTCCTATCCAAACCATCTCCAACCACCGAGTGAGCCTACAGCCCTGCCACCTAGATGAGAGCCTGGTCAGCGGGTCTGCTCGGGGTCTCCTCTCCAAACCATCTCCAACCACCGAGTGAGCCTACAGCCCTGCCAGCTAGATGAGAGCCTGGTCAGCGGGTCTGCTCGGGGTCTCCTCTCCAAACCATCTCCAACCACTGAGTGAGCCTACATCCCTGCCAGCTAGATGAGAGCCTATTCAGCGGGTCTGCTCGGGGTTTCCTCTCCAGACCAGCTCCAACCACCGAGTGAGCCTACAGCCCTGCCAGCTAAACGAGAGCCTGGTCAGCGGGTCTGCTCGGGGTTTCCTCTACAAACCAGCTCCAACCACCGAGTGAACCTACAGCCCTGCTAGCTAGATGAGAGCCTGGTCAGCGGGTGTGCTCGTGGTCTCCTCTCCAAACCATCTCGCCCTTGGTGCCCTAAAAAGGTCACCCACGCTTTCAACACATCAAAAGAGCACACCCAAAATGGTAAGCATTGTACAATAATAAAAAGTGCAATGGACAGAAAGTGCTACGGGTAAAATCTCTTTAAATCATCACCACTTCGGGCTCGCTCGAGGGATACCCCGTCCACATCCTGGAGGTGGTACCCTCCTGACTTTAAGACTTCCTTTACTACAAAAGGACCCTCCCAATTGGGATTGAGCTTCCCTACAGAGGCCCCTCTACCTGCTGCATCTACCTTTTTCAGGACCAAATCTCCCCTCTCAAACTGCCTGATCCTTATATGCTTGTCGAAGTACCTTGCCATCCGGCACTTGACCTCCTCCTGCCGGTCCATCGCCAAATCCCTGAGTTCCTCCATGAGATCCAAAGAGAGCCTCTGTTCCTCCTCATTCTCTGCTCTCCATCCTTCAGCTCCTTCCCTCGCAACTGCTACTCTCGGCGATGTGACCTCAAACTCGATAGGTATAACAGCCTATAATCCATGAGAGATCTTAAACGGGGTTTACCCCGTAGCGGTGTTTGGTGTGGTCAGCAAGGCCTAAAGGACTGAAGGTAGCTGCTCTACCCAGTTCCCCCTTAAATTCTCCACTTTTTTCTTCAATAGATTGACAATGACCTTATTAGCGGCTTCCACCTGTCCGTTACTCCGTGGATGATGAATGGAGGCGAAACGGAGATCTATTCCCAAATGAATGCAGAAATCAACGAATTCTCTACTTGCAAATTGTGGTTCGTTATCTGTCACAATGGCTAAGGGCAACCCATGCCGGCAGATGATCTCCCCCATACGAAATTCTTGACCACCTGCGATGTTACCTTGGCCAATGCCTTCACCTCCCGCCATTTCGAAAAGTAGTCCACCATGACCAGTAGGAATTTCCTCTGGCCACTCGCTTGAGGAAAAGGGCCCACCAGATCTAGCCCGCATATAGCGAAAGGCCAGGGGGCTGTGATTGTCCGTAACCTCTGGGCTGGAAGGAGATGGAGGGGGGCAAACTCCTGGCATTTTGACACCTTTTCGCGAATTCTTCCGCATCTTTCCTGAGGGTAGGCCAGAAGTACCCCTGTCTCAGCACCCTCCCTTCTAATGTCCGGCTCCCCGAGTGACTCCCACATTCGCCCGAGTGAATCTCTTGCAGAACCTTGGGGACCTCCTCCTCTGACACACATCTGGCCAGCAAACCTGACAGCATCTTGCGATATAAAACCCCATCCTTCAGCAGATAATACGTCGATTTGTATCTAGTATGCCTCTTGTCGAGTTCTTTCGCGGGTAACTGTCCTGACGTTAAAAAGGTGATGAAGGGGTCCATCCAAGACCTTTGCTAGCATATCTCCATGAGTTCTCCTTCTTCTATAGACGGTCTGAAGAGCTCCGCCATTGTTCCCCCGGCTCGAGGGTCGTGCTTGGCGAGTTGATCGGCCTGAGTGCTCTCCTCCCTCGGGATGTGCTGAATTGAAAAGCTTCGGAACTGTCCTATGATGACCTTGAACTTTCCTAGATACAACTGGAGGGTCTGCTCCCTTGCCTCAAACTACCCTTTGATCTGGCCTGCCACCAACATGGAGTCCGTCGAGGCTTCAACGTCTTTTATGCCCAGCTCCCGGGCTAACCTGAGTCCCGCAATGATCGCCTCATATTCCGCTTGGTTGTTGGTAATTGTGAAATGAATCTTCAAGGCCTGTTTGATTCGGGTCCCCTCCAGACTGATCAAGACCATTCCTCCTCCAAAGGAATTTCTTCCCGACGCTCCATCCACTAACATCTTCCAGGTTGCTCGAGGGGACACTTCCGTCTCCTGGACCTCAGCTACATACTCCACCAGGAAATCGGCTACCGCCTGTGCCTTAATGGCGAGCCGGGGAATGAAGTCGAGGTCGAATTCACTGAGCTCTATTGACCATTTAGCTAGCCTCCCGGAATGTTCTACCCCCCTCCAAGATTCGACGGAGGGGGTGATCTTTTACCACCTGAACAAAATGAGCCTGAAAATACGGCCTGAGCTTTCGGGCCGAGACGATGAGGGCAAATGCTAACTTCTCAAGAATGGAGTATCTGAGCTCCGCTTTCTTCAGGACCCTGCTAATGTAATAGATCGGAAATTGCTTCTTCCCTTCTTCTCGCACAAGAACCGAGCTTACTGCCCCAGTCCCTACCCCCAAATATAAAAACAAGATATCCCCTTCCCTTGGCCCCTGGAGTAAGGGCGTCTGGGTGAGCTGTTGTTTTATAGCCTGGAAAGCCTTCTCACATTCCGGGGTCCACTCGAACCTCTTGCCTCCCCGTAGTGTCCGAAAGAAGGGCGAGCATCTCTCTCCGGCTCGGTAGAGAAATCTGCTTAGCCCAGCAAACTTGCCTGTGAGATGCTGAACTTCCTTAGTATTCCTAGGGGAATCCAACTCCAGGATTGCTCTCACGTTTTCGGGGGTTGGGTTCCACTTCAGATGGAGTGAGAAGATGTCCTAGGAACCTTCCCCTATTGGCTCCAAAAACACATTTCAGGGTGTTGAGATTGATTTGCCAGCAGGACACGTGTATGTGGGACCGTGTTATGGCTTCCCCACCGCGTTCCAGGTCTGGGTGTTGACCCCGGTGGGCCCCCTGTGGCGGAATATACCTACGGTCCTGTGGTTGGGATTAATCTCACATTGTCTGCAGCTTTCTCCCCTCCGTGTTCATGTACCCCGCCACCCTTCATCTCAAAACCTGGGTTTTGAGATGAACTGTTGGGTTGACGGGTTCTTTCATGGTATCAGAGGAGGTTGTCCTACTGCGGGTGTGTGTTGAGATTGATTTGCCAGCAGGACACGTGTATGTGGGACCGTGTTATGGCTTCCCCACCGCATTCCAGGTCTGGGTGTTGACCCCGGTGGGCCCCCTGTGGCGGAATATCCCTGCGGTCCTGTGGTTGGGATTAATCTCACATCGTCTGCAGCTTTCTCCCCTCCGTGTTCATATACCCCGCCACCCTTCATCTCAAAACCTGGGTTTTGAGATGAACTGTTGGGTTGACGGGTTCTTTCGTAGCCATCTTTTGTTAGAAACCAGGCCGGAGGGTCCCACATATTTTGGGTAAAGGCCCCGGTCCTGGCCGACTGCAGTCGAACGGCACAGCATCCCCAACCAAATCTACCGGGGGTCCCACACATTTTTGGTAAATGCCCGGGTAGGTTGTTGAGGCCTGGTCTCGACCCCAGGACCTCCTTTATAAGAGGCGCCTTAGCCAACCTCTCATACCCAACTGCACAGTGCAGTTGGGTATGAGAGGTTGGCTAAGGCGCCTCTTATAAAGGAGGTCCTGGGGTCGAGACCAGGCCTCAACAACCTACCGGGCATTTACCAAAAATGTGTGGGACCCCCAGGAGATTTGGTTGGGGATGCTGTGCCGTTCGACTGCAGTCGGCCAGGACCGGGGCCTTTACCCAAAATATGTGGGACCCCCCGGCCTGGTTTCTAACATTGTTGAGACTATATTAGCCAGCAGGACACGTGTGTGTGGGACGACATGTTTGGGCTTTCCCCACCGCGTTCCAGGTCTGGGTGTTGACCCCGGTGGGCCCCCTTGTATGGCGGAATATCCCCGCGGTCCTGTGGTTGGGGTTAGTCCCACATCGCTTGCAGTAGGCGATCCTTTGTGTTCATGTACCCCCGTCCCCCCTTACCATCACCTCAGGGTTTTGGGAAGATGTGTGGTGATGGGTGGTTTCCACATGGTATCAGAGCGAGGTTGTCCTGCTGCGGGGGTGTGTTGAGACTATATTAGCCAGCAGGACACGTGTGTGTGGGACCGCTTGTTTGGGCTTTCCCCACCGCGTTCCAGGTCTGGGTGTTGACCCCGGTGGGCCCCCTTGTATGGCGGAATATCCCCGCGGTCCTGTGGTTGGGGTTAGTCCCACATCGCTTGCAGTAGGCGATCCTTTGTGTTCATGTACCCCCGTCCCCCCCCCCCTTACCATCACCTCGGGGTTTTGGGAAGATGTGTGGTGATGGGTGGTTTCCACACAGGGGGTTGAGCCTCATTTTATACTTCCTTAGGGTCTCGAAGGTCTCCTCCAGATCCAGGACATGAGCTTCGAGGTTCTTGCTTTTGATCATCAAGTCATCCACGTACACCTCGAGGTTCCTCCCTCTCTGTTCTCGAAAGATCTGATCCATCATTCTTTGATAGGTTGCTCCCGCATTTTTCAAACCAAAAGGCATCATATTAAAACAGAAGCATCCATCCTCCGTGACGAAGGTGGCGTCCTTAACGTTCGGAGGATGCATGCGTATTTGATGATATCCGGAAAACGCATCCAAGAAACTCATAAAAGGGAAACCGATGGCTGAGTCAACCAGCGCGTCGATTCGAGGAAGCGGGTAGCAATCCTTGGGGCACACTTTATTCAAAAGAGAAAAATCTACACACATTCTCCACCTACCCTCCCCTTTTTTAACCATTACAACATTACTCACCCACCCCGGATACTTACAGGCGGATACAAACCCCGCCTTAAGTAATTTCTCTACTTCCTCTCTAATAGGTCCGGCCATCTTGGAGGCGATGGTCCTCTTCTTCTGATGTACGGGGCGAGTGTCGGTATCGAGATTGAGGTGGTGACAAGCGACGTCTGCATCGACCCCGGGCATGTCTACAGCGCTCCATGCGAAGACGTCAATATTCTTCTGCACGCAGGCCTTGATCTTCTCACGGTCTTCCTGGCTGAGTTCGCCGCTGATCTTTATCTTTTCCTCTCTGCCTTCCTTGGTATGGATCTCTACCTCGAGAACCTCCACAGCCGCTTTCAGCCTCGATGGCTCTTCCTCCCTTTCCTGCTCTGCCTGCGCGTCCTGCCCCTTGACTTCGTCTTCCATGATGGCCATCATCATCTCTTCCCCCAGCTTTTCCATCTCCCACTTGCTTGCATCCTGCTCTTCCTGCCGCGAGGCCCTTCTTTTTTCTGGTCGGTCCCCCTTCCCGGGCGACCCTCCCGCTTCTTCCATCTTTCTCTTTTCTTTTCTCCGTTCCTTTTCTTTCGGCTTCTTTTCCCCTGCCACCTCCGTCTCTTCTCCCTCCTTTCTAGCCATTTCTAGTTTCTCTGCCATGTCCCCGGCCACCACTACTTCTCCCTCTCCTCCAGCATCTTCCTCTTCTCTCTCTTCTACCATCCCCGTCTCCTCGAACTCCTCTCCCGCCATTTCTAGCTCCCCTGCAATGCCTCCAGCCACCACTACTTCTCCCTCTCCTCCAGTATATTCCTCTCCTCTCTGTTCTACCATCCTTGTCTCCCCGAACTCCTCTCCCGCCATTTCTAGCTCCCCCGCAATACCTCCAGCCACCACTACTTCTCCCTCTCCTCCAGTACCTTCCTCTCCTCTTTCTGCTTCGCCTCCCAGTTCCTGTTGCAATTGCTCCATCCTCCTTCCCATCTCCTCAGCGTCTCTCTGCCAGAAGATGGCATTCACTACCGTCACGTAGCATTCCCTTGCGGCCTTTGAATCCCCCCGTACCCTGATTTGGGTACCTCCTGAGTTCAGTTTCAAGCACTACTGAAACGATGACGGAACGCATCTGAAGGCGCTGATCAAGGGGCGCCCAAAGATAGCGTTGTAACTGCTGGGGGCATCCACTATGACAATGCGGCAATTTCGGGATAGCCCTCCCAGGGTTACCTGAAGTCCCACTCCCCCCTCGACTTCTTTCCTCTCTCCTGAGAACCCAAACAATGGTCCATCCACCGCCAGCACCCTCCGAGCCTCCACCCTCATCGCATTGAATGCTTTTTTGAAAATCACGTTCACCGAACTTCCATTGCATACCAGGATCCGTGACACCGTAAAGTTCTCGATGGTGGTTCGTATCACCAGCACGTCACAAAAAAGGTCTTCAGGATCTGGCATGTCTTTTCTTGAAAAGGTGATCTTTTTATCTGGGGGACGGGATTGTGACGTCGAGGCTACACTTCGGCGGTACATAGTGTGAAGGCTCGCCTTTCGGGCCGCCTCTATCCCCACCCCTCCATTGATTACTCCAATTCCTCCGCGATCTCCTTCATCCGTTCGATCCACACATCGATCATCTTCTCCTGCAGCTGTTACTTCCTCTATCCGAAATGGTCTTTGTTGTTCTCCTGCTCCTCGAGTTCACCTCATTTCCAAGAAATCTGGGCAGGTAGCTGTTGCGTGACCTTCCTCCTCGTGGAAGTCGCGATATGGCAACGCCACCTCCCCCCCTTGTCTTCCTTCCTGAGGGTTTCTTCTTCACCCTGCTCCTACTCCTCTTACTCTCTCCCAGCCTATCCCTCTGCCTCGGCCGATGGCCATAGCCTGCTGCGGAGGGGGCAGGGGTGGTCTATGACCCTACCCCCACCCTTGCTGGTGAAACCTTCCTGGTCCTCCTTGTTGGTTCCTCCCCCCGTGAGGAAATCCTCTACCTTGTCCTTGGGCAGGGCCTCCCCGTTGCCTCCACCCCAGCTCTTGATACGCCTGCGCCCTCGGCTCCTCTCTTCTCCTTGCCTCCTGTTGTCTCCCCCCTGAGTCCCTCGACTCCACCTCAGTAAACTTGCCAATTTCTTTGCAAAGGCAGGGTTCGCCACCTCCATCGCTATCTCCTTCGTCGCCTTCTCCATCAAGCCCTCAAAAGATAGCGGTGTCTTCCGGGTGAGGCTAATTTTGAAGAAACCTTCCCGTAGTCCCATAGTAAAGGCCATCTGGAGGGCAAACCCTGGCACCTCCTGTATATCCAAGATCTTTTCTTGGAACCTATCCACGTACTGAGCCAGTGACTCATCCGCCTTCTGCTTAATCAAAAAGATCGACTCCGGGTTCCTCTTTCTCTTCTTAGATGTGGAGAAGCGCAACTGGAAACTCCTGCTTAGGTCCTCGAAGCAGTATATCGAGCCTGTTGGGAGCTGATGGAACCAGTATCTAGCTTTGTCCTTTAGAGTGATGGCAAAAAGACGACATTTGAACGCGTCCGTCATGGGCCTGATCGAAACTGCGTCCACGAACCACTGCAAGTGATGGAGGGGATCATACTTCCCCATATAGTAGTTCATCTCGGGTTATCGGAAACCTTCCGGGACTGGAGCTGACAGGATTAGCTTTCAAAAAGGGGACCCTCTCGCTGCCGGTCTCGTCGCCCCTACTCGTGCGACGACCTCTCCTGGCGAGATGGTACTCGCCGGACTTGGGAACAGCTCCCTTCCTGCCATGTCTCTCCCGCTCCCTTCCGCCATCACCTCCTTCCCCGGTCTCCTCCCCGGGGCTTCTTCTCCCACTCGCGCCGAGACGAGTTCTTCTTGTGTTGCGAGAGCCGGCACTTGAGGCAGTGGGGTTGAACAATCTCCCTGTCGCAGGATCCCTTGCAGCAAATCCATGATCCCCTTGATTGAAGCCATGAACTCCTCTCTTCCGACAAATCCTCCCTGGTTGTCCGACCCCTCTCCTTCTCCCTGACCTCCCGCCATGTGGTTGCTCAAGGTTCTTCCCTGAGGGCTGCGCTCCACGCTCACCGCACCAAAAATGTTGGAACCAGCTTTCCGGTCCCTCCTAAAGTTCGAAACAGGTTACAGCCCACACGTACTCTCCCCGCTCTACCCTCCTGATGAGAGTCAGAGAGCTGAAAACAAACCGAGGGGGCTCAACTCGAAGGTCCCACCTCTTTCCCGGAAGAACTGAAGATCTTCCCCTCCCTAGCCAATGCTGAGCTAGGTGCCTGTGAGAAAGATAGTGGAAGGGTTCAACAACCATCCCAGTCACCTTGTCGGTCTATTTATAGGCCTCTGAATCCGATATGCAAATATCGCTTCCGAATTAACCTGAAATGACCAAAACACCCTGGGCTGGGTCTGCCAACAGCCAAACTCCGTTGTTCTAGAGAGCTATACGCAGACCCCCAGGGGTAGAAATGGAAAACTACCTGGGGCAAAAAAGTAAAATCCCCCTTGAGGGTAAAAAGGGTAAAGACATCTCTTCCCACATCTGGCGAGTGGGGAAGGAACTGACGGGCGAGACGACTGCCCTGCCCGTCTCGCCGGCCTCTCGCCCTCTAGGAGGTCTCGCCTACTAAGATGTCTCGCCTACTTCAGAGGGATGTCTACCTCTCGCCTCTTGCAGGTGGGCATCCTCTCATCTCGCCAGTCCCCCTTTCTCGCTTGCTGGACCTCCTCTTGCGAGCCCAAGGTTGTACACTGAGGGCAGTCGGCCTTAACGTGCCCCTACTGTTGGCACCTATAGCAAATCACTGGTCGGTGGCAACGATCATCCTGTCTCATTGGGTCATGGGTCTGCAGTGGTGGAAGAGCTAGTAATGTAGGAGGCCTCTGCTCTTGCCTGAAATTAGGAAGATAATGACCTCCACATCCTCCACCCCTCTTATGGCTCATCACTCTGCCTCTCTTTGAGTCCCAGTTGCTCTCCCCGAAGAATGACCCATCTAGTGGTATCTTTCCCCTACTCTGTACCATCAGCTAGTCTGCCTCCAGCTTCTTTGCCATCTCGATGATCTGAGCCGAAGTGCCATGCGATATGAATAGTAGAGACTTCCTCGTAGAGTCTCTAAGTCCCAGGTATAATCTCTTTGCGTACCTCCTGTCGTCCAAATCAGGAATCCCCAAGAACCTGGCCAGATGGGAGAACTCCCTCTGGTACTCTATCACTGATTTGCTCCCCTGCCTGAGGTTCAAGAACCTCTCCTCTAACATATCTCTGTCCATAACCAACACGAAGTGCTCTAAGAAGGCCTCACTAAACTCCTCCCAAGTGATATCTTACAGTTCCCAATCCGCATACGTGGAGTCCAGCAGGGACTTCCACCACCTCTTTGCAAGAATGTCTAGTGTGGATGTTGCTAAGGAAACTACCTTGCTGACCAGGCAGCTGATGCCCACCAGTATCTCCTGAATGTTCTCTAGCCACTTCTCTATCTTTACTGAATTCTCTATCCCATGGTACATTGACGGAGACAAACTCTTGAATGCATTTAGCCAACATGATCCAGGATTTGGGTGCTAGACTGGGGCCTGCTGGTCCCTGAAGGCTGTTGGAGTCCCATGATGATCTGGAGTGATCAAACATGTAATCTCACTGCCACGCGATATGAGCCTGCAGGGTCGGCACATAAGAGATGTGGAGAAGTTGGTTGACTGACTGTGTTGTAAAGGTTACCAATCACCGCCTGAATAGGGTTATGGGCAAAGTGTTGCCTTATAAGGATCATCGGTTTGGCAAATGTTGCCTTGAAGGGCTGGTTTGGGATTGTCGTCCGAAGGGTCGATGACCTTAGTCGAGAATCGTCTTCTGATTCCCGCCGACGGCGAGAATCGTCTCTCTGATTCTCGCTGATTCGACGAGAATCGTCGCAATCAATTGTTGATTCTCGATGATCGACTACTTCGACAATTGTCGTCGACCGCGGCTCGACGATCGTCGAGTATCGTTGTGTATCACGAGCACGGCTCGACGATCGGCGAGAATCATCGAGTATTGTACTCTGATTCTCGCCGATCCTGGTATGATACTCGTCGACTGATTCTCGCCGAACCTGCTCAGTGATTCTCGCCGATTGTCGCCGATTCTCACCGATTGATACTCGCCGATTCTGAACCCTATTTTCGGGTGGTCTGCGGATAGCGCTTTCCTGGGTTTATTTATACCTTGGTATAAATAGGACCCTTAGGGTTTTCGGGATTACATACGGGCTCGCGATTTTCTCCTGTAGCAGATCGACCCGACGGAAGCCGTTCCGCCTTTCGATCCGCCGATCCCGATCCCCGCCGCCGACGGAAGAGTTCCACCGCCGCCGTGTTCGCTCCGTCGACCACCTCTTCTCCGGCGACTGTCGCTGTGCTGCAATCTTGGCGCGGACAGAGCAGTCCGTGGGAAAGCAAAGGTGTCGGTCTTCTCCTTCCCGATAATCCGTGCGACGAATAGATCGTTGTTCTCCCGCTCGTGTGGACTTCTGCAGAAATGTGGACACTATTCCACGTAGAACTCGCCACTAGCAAGCAGATAAAGTTTGGAGCATCTCCCGTTGGGTTGTGACTCAACGCCACCGAGTGTAATTTTTGCCTAGTTTTTGCTAACTTCTTGATTCAATGTTCATAGCCCGATCCACATCTCTTTGAGTTTTTCTTGATGTTTTATTTTCGCTGCGTGGCACATGCGTTGTGCCAACCTATAGAGAAACCCAACAGTGGTATCAGAGGGAGGTTGCGGCCATGATC